>OY728141.1:771413484-772663484 GCA_963277665.1 Viscum album
AGTGAAACAAATATATATGACCATTGTCAATAGTCTTCAATCTATTGGAGAAAAAGGTCTAGATGATGTTGTTCTTATGGAAAATATAATTGATATAATGACTAATGAGTAGGAATATAAAATGAAATCTATTTATGAAAATAATAATATTTATAACATTATTTATGATGAGTTATTTAGAACTCTTCTTCAGCTTCAAATACGAATGAAGATAAATGTTGATTTCAATAAGAAGAATAATCGTAAGGGAAGTGTGGCTTTCACTACTACATCTAAATCAAAGACTCCTGAAATGGTAACTAGATCTAACGGAATGAAAGAACTTGTTATATCTGAATCAAGTGATAATTATCAGTGTGAGAATAAACATGCCAAAATTTCTTGAAGGATGAAAAATATTGTGGGAAAGAAATACTTTCAGTACAGATATAAGAAAAATGATATAAAAGACAAGAAAAATTATGAAGGAACTTGTTATGAATGAAAAAGGTTTGGAATTCTCTGACCTGATTTTCCTGTGCTTAAGAGAAAAGAAAAACAGGTAATGCATTATAAAAGTAACATAACAAATTAATAAAAATCTATGGTTAAGAATTTATTGATGGATAATAAAAACTAGAGTTATAGTGGTTGTGATTCTTTAGATTAATCCTCAGAATAAGAATCTTTTGGTATAAAGAATATTGATCTTATAGCCAGATTACCAATTGAAAATCACTATTTTATGCCCAAGGACGACAATGTGGAATCATTAAACAATATGTCTTTAAATTGAAAATTTTATAATAAATATTATTTTGAATCATAAGATGATAATGCTTATTCATAATAATATAATACTTTACCTTTGTTTGAATAAGTTTCTTGATTTTGTAAATTACTTGAGAAAGGGAATTGTAAGATAAAAAAGAAGTTAGAGAAAGAAAATTTGAGAATTTTTATTTTATCAAAAGAAGTATCAGGTCTTTATAAAACATTTATTAGAAAACTATTTATTTTGAAAATGTTTCGAAAATCCTTAAAGAAGTATATTTTGAGAAGGATAATTTTTTTAAGGATCTTGGAAATGTTATTTATAAGATAAAGGTTTTAGAGAATACGTCAACTTCTTAGAATAATAATTATGAGGATAAGAATTTAGTCATTAGAATAAAATCTGAAATATTTTCCCTAATGAATCATTTATCAAATTTTACTTCAATATAGAAAGAATTTGATAAAATGCATTCACCAATTCAACTTCTAAGGAATATTTCCGGATTTGTTTATACTCAATCAAAACCAGTTTTTAGTCATAATTATTTTGATCTCCAAAGTTCTCCTTTTTTCACAAAGTGTCAATGTGGTGGAAATTGGTGGAAAATTATTCTTTAAATAAAAACCAATCCTTATGTTTTCAAAAATATTATTTATCTAAGACATTATTGATACCTAATATTTTACTTTCTGAAATTTCTATATCCAAGAATGTTTGGATTCTAAAGTCAGAAATTTTTATTTTCATGATAATAAAGGATGTACCAACAATAATATATAGTACGTGGATAGTGGATGTTCCCAGAACATGACTCGTAATAAAAAAATCCTTGAAATTATTATCAAGAAAAAAATAATGAAAAGTAACTTTCAGAGATAATGATCAGGGATAAATTATTGGTATAAGTTACATTGTTCTTCTTGGAAAACCATTAATTTTAAATGTTTTATTTGTAATTTTTTTAAGAACAACATTATATGTATATAGAAATTATGTTATGATGGGTTCTTTATAAATATTTGGAATAATAAATGTTTAGTAGACAATTACAAGTAATATTTAATTTTCTCATCCCATAGGTGAGATAATGTATCTACACTAAACATAAAAGACCTTAAGTTCCAAGACATAACTTACCTTAGTGAAATAATGTATCAACCATAGTTATTTCATAGAATAATAGGACACAGTAACCTTAGGAAACTATGAAAAATCTCCAAGAAAAGACTTATTTATTATCTACTGAAGCTAATATTATATTCTACAACTATTTTTTTATCCTTCAAAATATATAAAGAAACTTAAGTAAATATTTAAATCAATTGGTGAAGTCTCAACTTCTGATTCATTACAGCTAGGGCATAAGGATATTTTTGGTCCAACCCAAACTAGAAGCATCAGAGGAAAATACTTTGTATTTTTATTAGTGGATGACAACACCAAATTTATATGCGTCTATTTTCTAGGAAAGAAATTTATGATTTTTCTTATTTTAATAATTTTAGAGCCTAAGTTAAAAATGAGAAAAACCTTCCATTAATAACTATTAATAATGATCGTGGATGAGAATTTCAAAATTTAGATTTTGTAATTTTTTATATTGAGAAAGGCATCACTCATAACTTCTCACCTCTAAGAACTCATCAAAAAAATTGTGATGTTAAAGGAATAAATCAAATTCTTCAAGAGAAAACTAGAAATTTTTTGAGAGAATATTCTATTGCGAAACAGTTTTGGGATGAAGCTATTATTACTTCTTGTTATACTTAAAATTGAGTTTCAATTAGACATTTTCTTAATAAAACACATTATAAATTGTGGAGTAGTAAAAAACTAGACTTTCAAACATCAATATATTTGGATTCAAAGTATTCATCTTGAATGCTAATGATAACTTACAAAAATTCACACCAAAATCCATTGAAGGAATTTTCTTACGCTACTCCACTAGTTCTAAGGGTTATAGAGTTTTTAACCAAAAATATTTTACTATTGATTAAAAAGTTCATGTTAAATTTGATGAAACTGGTCCTTTTATTTTCAAACAAACCCAACATACATCTTTGGATGTGTTTTCAAAATCTGATTATCAACCTTTGATAGAAGATTATTCTAATAAGGAAAATAGTCATAAAAATGTTTTAGATGTATTTAACCTAAAATATTTTTTACATTATGATGATGAAAATGTTTTACAAAACCCAAATTAGCTTTTTTTTAAGAATCATTCTAGTTATAGTATCAATTGTGATGTAAATAAGCCTGTAAAGACTATAAGTTATTTAAGAAATGAAGTATAACATCTATAATTGCATTCCCAATTATAACATAAAAGCACTGATGATGCTCTAAGTGGTGATGAATGAATTAAATCCATGCAATATGAAATAAATGAATTCAGATGAATCAATGTCTAGACCTTGGTTTAAAGACCTACAAAAACATAAGTAATTAGAGTAAAATGGGTATATTGAAATAAATGTGATGAAAATGGAATCATTGTATGAAATAATACATGATTAGTTGTTAAGGTATATAATCCACATGAAGGAATAGACTATCAATAATTCTATGCTCTAGTATCTAGATTTCAATCTCTTTGTATTATACATGCCTTTGCAACATTCTTTAATAACAAATTATTTCATATGGACGTGAGGTGTGATTTCATTAACATATATGTTCCAAAGAAGATTATATTGAAAAAATCATGGCTTCAAAGACATGAAACATCCTAAACATGTTTTTTGAACCTACCAAATATTTGTATATACTTATACAAGCCCCTTGATCTTGGTATGATAGATTTACAAGATTTGTTTACACAAACAATATGTTAAGGGAACTCTTGATCCATCTCTTTTTATAAAAAAGATAAGAATTTTTTTGATTGTTCAAATTAATGTTAATGAATTTTTTTAGATCAACTCGGAAAATCATTAACTACTTCATTTGAGAATCTCATTAAATCGGATTTTGAAATGACTATAATGGGAGAGTTAACATTTTTCCTTGGTTTTCATATTTATAAATAACCAAAAGGAACTTATATATCTCAAAATAATTATATTAAATATATTTTTAAGAATTATGGATATGAAAACACTAAAAGTATAACTACTACAATAATTACCTCAAATTATCTTGATCTTGATGAAGCTCAGAAACTAGTAAAACAAACATCATTCGGAGGTATGATAGGAATTTTACTATACTTATTGGCTAGTCATCTAGACCTTATTTTTTCAGTATTCTTATATTAAATATATCAATATAATCCGAAGAATCTCATTTAAAATTAGTAAAAGGAATTTTTCTTTCTTTAAAGGGAATGATGGATTTATGAATTTTCATTTATTCATCAAATAATTTTGTTTTAAAAAGTTTTTCGGATGATGATTTTAGTGGATGTAGAATGGATATGAAAAGTATATCTGGAACTGTTCATTTCTTGGAATATTGATTTTATTGTTCATGTTGGAAGCATCACTCAGTAGAACATTCCACTACAGAAGTAGAATATGTAGTATGTGGATGTTGTTGTACTCAAGTGTTGTGGTTGAAAAACACAGTCCTAGATTATGGCATGTGTTTTACCAAAACTCGAAAATTGTGTGATAATACAAGTTCCCCTTACCTAAAAACCCCCACACATCACTCTCGTGTAAATCAAATAGATATTAGGAAATAAATTCTTACGAATAACACACTCAATGAATATATCATTCTTGAATTTATCAGAATGAATGATCAACTTGCTGAAATTTTTACAAAATATTTACTCTCTGATAAATTTGAATACATTAAACAAAATATTGGAATGCTAACCATAAGTTAATCATCTATATTATCAATTTTTTGAAACCTATCTTTTTTACATTAAGAAACTCCTTTTCATAGGGAGATTACATTAATTTATTCTTTCCAAAAAAATTATTAATAATTTTTTTTAGAACCTAATTTTGTTCCCTTTAATTTTTTTAGAACCTCATTTTTTTCCTTTATTTAATAATTTTTGTGGAACATAAATTTTTGTTACCTTAATAAAATTTTCTGGAATATAAGATCTTCAAGAAAAAACTTATCAATATAGAAAATCATTTTTTTTGCAATCTGGGAGATATGTTTTCTTATATAAATATTCATAAATGTATTATTAACTTTTGGGATTTCTATTTTGCTTTAAGAAATTTTTTTGTCAGATTCACTTTCCTTAAATCCGATTTTTCCTTAAAACCTAAAAAGATTAGAATATTCCAAATATTTCATCGACATTGATATCAACCATCAGATTCGATCAAACTTATATCAAATATTGAATTGTATCGAAAATTCCAACCATCACCATGAAGCCTATATAAAGGCTCCCCTTATCTCTATCCCAGATCAGTTATCTCAGTATTTTGTGATGAAGCCTTTCTTTCCTACAAATCAATCATTCAGTTTTCTATGTTTTGTTTCATTATGAATGTCACTTTAAGTTTCATCTTAAAATTAGATGGCTTCAAACAAGGAACTCAATGATTAAAAAATTTATAGAGATATGTTGGTTGAACCAAATTCTTATCTAAAGTATGATTCCATGATTTCTAAAGTTATAAAGAAGAATTACTGGGAAAGCTTATGTGTAACCAAGACAAAGAATCATGATCTAGTTTATCCTGATCTTCTCATAGAATTTTATGATTCAAAATGTTTTTTTGAAGAAGGAGGGAGAGAAAGGATTTCATTTAATTGGAATTGAAAGGCCAATTCATTATCCTTCAACATGGATGAAAATATTCTCAGTATTCCTTATGAAGGTGAAGAAATATTTTCCTCTCACATGCTTCCAGATAAGGAAGATGCTTTGAGAAGGTAAAGTAAATTGAGTTCCTTGGAATCAGGGGAGTTAAGTCACCCAAGATCAATCACTCTACAACCAACTATCATTTTTTAGCTTTGTGGATTCAGATATTTCTTATTCCGAGAAAGAGAGATATGAATTACCTTAATAAGTGTGATATTTACATGATGGAATTTTTGGTGAATATGAGAAAGGTACGTATATTCTCTTTAGCATTATAAATATTAGGAATAACACCCTTAATTCCCTGATTATCTTGTATCCAACGATCTTGTAAAATATAATTCTTCTTTTCTCAGAATCTTTTAGAATACCTTATGGTTCAAAACTCAGAACCATTATGATTATTTTGTTAAGTTATGATACTCTGAGGAGAATTCAGGTTTTTTTTAATATTAAGTCTGGAGAGTTTCATTTTTTTTCTGAATGTGAAATCCATGCTTTTAGAAAGAAATGGGATGTATTTGAAATAAACAAACAAACTCATAATAATAAAAAAGAGAAATAACCAGAACAAAAAGAAAAATAAATCATTTTGGAAGCCCATTCATCTCCACTATAGCCAAAAAAGCATTGTACCTTTTTTGATGAAGTGGTATCTAAATGGAGGGAGTAAACGAAAAAGATGGAGGAGGGTTATTCAAATTTTGGTTTTTACCCTGCTAAGGATAAGCCATTGAAGATTCAGGTAGTAGAAGAGTTTGAAAAAAAAGATAACGAAAAGATAATGAAGAAGAAGATGTTAGAAGATGAACTAGTCTAGGTATTTCATAAAGATACAGAGAAGGTATCTAAATAGATCCAGATTCCAAAATCATTTCTTTAATAGTCAGTCCAGTAAAAACATTGGGAAAGATATTTTAAATACTAGAACCCATTATGAAAGAATAAATAACCCCGTAAGAAGAAAAAGAAGAAAGTGAATATGTGATCAAATATGTGGAAGAATACCAAGAGAAGGAAAGTTCTTCAAAAAAATTGTTAATTATAACTTCCCAGGTTGAATCAAATTAAATAATATCAGAATGAAAAAATAATTATTCACAGGATGAGGTTGATAAAACTACTGATGAGGAAAGTGTTGAGATGGAATGTGAGTGTGATATAATCTACAATACCAAATGTAGGATCGAAATGAAAGAGATAATGAATAAAATATCTAATAAATCTCAAAATACAAGAGGGGGGGGGGGGGGTGAATTGTATTCTTAAAAAAATTCCAATGGATATTTTAAAGATGAATATGTTTAATAGAGTTAAACAAAGTAATTCACAAAACCACTGGTTCTATATACATTCTATATTCCGAAAATATGATTCCAGGAAAGTAATTCCAGAAAAGATGGTTCCAGAAATTAAACCTAATGAAATTTTACAATTATAAAGATTCTACCTTAAAGCGTATAGAATCTAACTAAATCGGAGTACATTTATAAGGAATTATAAGATAGTTATACTTTCCTCAAAAATAAAAATTCAGCAGAAAACATGTAATAAAACAAGCAACAAGTTGTAAATATTTTAACCCAAAGAGAAGGGTATCCAATAACCTTGGATAAAGGTCCCTGGATTTATACTTTCAAGAAAGTCAATCTTACCCACACCAGGGTAAGCCCCCGATACTAAGATCGGATTCTATCTTCCTATCCCTGCAAGCCCTCAACTTCATGGTAGTCGGCACCTCTTTCTTCCTCAGCATGGAAGCCCTCAACATCAAGGTAGTCAGAACATCTGTCTTTCTATCCTCAGAAGCCCTCAATTGTAAAAATCAACAATTGGAGTCGCATGATGAAAATATGAACCAGAAGTTCATTACGTACAAAGAAAGGAGAGTATCTCTCTCTATCAATCACTTCAGATAAAAAGTTTTCCAAAATTCCAAAAGTACAAAAGTCCAAAAGTCTTGAACTCTTTCAAATGAGCTCACATTTATAGGTACAGCTTCAACGGTCTACTCCTTCCTCCAACAGTTAGATTATTCCTTGAATTTAGGAGGGACCTGTACATGTGTAACTCAATCAACGGTTAGTTAATAACAGAATGCATGACATCGTTTTATGAAAGTGTAAGAAAAAATATGGTTACATAACTAAAATCCAATATTTGGAATGTAAGAAAGTGAATGTTTGGAGTCTAACCAAAAATTAATTCAGATTCTACAATACATGGATATTAGTATTCTGTTTTCTAGGAAATCGGAACCTGAATTCTATAGATTTCCAGAGTATAAATTTGAAGGAAATTCTGAATCTGGATTCACAAGAATTTGGAATCAGAACATAAAAAGTTCTGAGTATGAGTTCATGAGAATTCAGAGTCAGAACTCAGAAGAGTTTGGAGTCTGTATTCAGAGAAATCAGAGTTAGAACTCGGAAGAGTTCATAACCAGAAATCATAATCAAAATTCTTAGTAAGAACTCATAAGAGTCTGTAACTAGAATTTGTTATTAGATTTTTGAGTCAGAACTCAGAAGAGTTCATAACCAGAATTCCAAATTAGAATTCGGAGTCAAAAATCAGAAAAGTTCGTAACCAGAATTCGTAATTAGAATTTGGAGTCAGAAATTAGAAGAGTTTGTAACTTGAATTCGTAATTAGAATTTAGAGTCAGAAGTCAGAAGAGTTCGTAACCAGAATTTTTTTTCAGAATTCAGAGTCATAACTCAAAGGAGTTTATAACCAGAATTCGTAATCAGAATTCTAAGAATTCAGATTCTAAAACAGAATGCTTCATATCTAGGTAATTATAGGATTATGATGTTTTGTTTTCAAACTGAATTTTATACGTAGAAAAATTATGATATGAAAATTGAAAACAAGGTAAGGAAAAATTTCCTTGTGAAAGGAAAATTTTTCTTATAGAAGTAAAACATAGGGTAAAAGGATGTTTTCCTTGAGATATGGTGTTTGTGATTTTCAAGACAAGAATAAATGATAAAGTCATATGGAAACCTTATTGACTGAAAAATCTCCCGCAAGTATGAAGTAATAGAAATGTCATAAGTAAAACCTTATTGTATCAATAATCTCCCCATTTTTGAAAAGCACAAAAAATCCTTACGAAAAAGAATATAAGGACTTAAAATTTTTTTTCTAGACATTGAATGAAAACTTATCTCCCTTTTCATATTGGCAATGTTGAATACAAATAAATACCCTTTAGGCTTTGGAACACTAAGGATCATATTCTATATTTCTAGAATTATATTTTTCATTATCTTGAGTATGGAAATCTCTTTATTAAAACTCCCCCTTAGATAAACTCACCCTTACTTAGGGATATTTCTTTATTATTCCTTTTCCTTCACCCCCTTTGTGATTTTCAAAAATAATTTGAGGGAATGAAAAAAATATGGTACTTGAAATATTATTACAAACATCCAAACAAGAACAAGAAACCCAAAATTTCATTATGATTAAAATAAATTGTACAAGGAAAGAAAATACAAAAAATGATCGGATTCATTTTCCTCCCTTTTCCTTGGGTATGAATTTCTTGACAATGGTTTTGAGCTTATTTAGCTCCCTATGATCTTCTTCTACTTTATTCTCTAAGGCTTTGATCATATAATTTGGTTCCTTCAGAGTCTCTAACTGATCCTTCAACAAGTCATCTTGCTCTACTAGCTTCTCTTCAATCACGGTTCGGAGATCCCTTTTCCTCTTCCAGCTTTGAGAAATAGAGTTCATCTTACCGTTCAGATCCTTGACCTCATGAATCTGAGTATTCTACTCAAGATTCAGCTATTCCTCAAAGCTATCCATGAGTTCTCTGATTTTTCTATCTTGAGTATCAAAAGTTTCCTTATCATCATCTTGAATCTCATCAAGCTCTCTCAAATCATCAAATATATTCTTTGACTAGCTGACGACTTTCATACATAAATTTTTTATGGGAATCGTAGTTGATAAGGAAGTTCTTGTGATCAGCCTCAATATTTATGCACCCATCCATCACCTTGGATACAAATATGATTTTTGATTCATTTTATTTGGATCATCTGACATCTGGATTCAATGGTTGGAAAGATCAGAATGGTGTCAACAAGCTTTCTCAGAGATTGAATAACATAATCATGTCCTAAAGCTAATGAATCTGAATCTAAAACTTTGCTTGGTGATGGTTCTTACCATAGCTTGAACAACTTCTTCTTAGAAGATCCACCGGCTACCATCTTTATTAAAATTTCTTTAGTTGGGGTATCAACAAGCACTTGTTTTCCATTATTGGTTCTCGAAACAACTTCTTCATCTGGAAACTCATGCTCACTTTCAGACAACTGAACAATCTTATCTTCATCAATTTTTTCTTCCTTGGCTCCTGCCTCAATATCCGCAAGATGAATGAAGTGATGATTATAACTCTCTTCCTCAGATAATTTTTTCACTTCATCTTCAAACTTCTCTTCAATTCCAGGGGTAGAAAGTTTCGAAGATCCGGCATGAAAAGTCAGTATTGACAATTTTTGGGAAGGAATTTCCTTCTCATGAAAGTCTTACACATTCTTATTCAAATCTTAGGTATCAGCACTACTTTCAGAAACTTTTTCTACACTTCATCTACAACTTATTTCTCTTCATCAACCTTCTCTTTATGTTTTTCCGGAGTCATAAACTTATTCCCCAGAGTCTCAGGTAAAGGGTTCTAATAGGAAATATTTTGGTACAGGAATGTTCTCTAATTCTATTTTGGTGGCCTTTAAAATAGATTGGACAATTTCAGCCTCAGATATTTTTTTCATAAGCTTATCCTATTTGGATTGCTTCTCAATCTCATCAGTTGTCTTCTCTATTAGAGCCTCGGCCTTAGTAGGATCTAGACCAAACTATGGTTCCACATCATTTTGATTCTTTTTAACCTCCCTCCATTTGGTTACTACCTCATCCAGATAGGATTTCTGCTTCTTGGGCTTTGGAGGTGCAGATTGAGTTTATTTGGCCTTAGGGGTTTCACTTTCAACTTCTAAATCCTTCTATTTTCATTTCTTTCCATCCTTCTTCGATGGTTCAGCCTCTTTTGCAATCTTCAGAAAAACTTATACTTCTTCCAGTAGTAGATCATAAAATTCTCCAGAATCATTAGATAAGCCTACATTCATTCTTTTCAAAGTGTCGTCACTAAGTAACATAAATTTACAATTCCTCATCTTAGAACTACAAGAGATTTTGAAGGACTACAACCACCGAACAATCAACTTGGAGACTAGGGCAGGATACATGATTATCTATGCTCTCAAGTTCCCATTCATTATATTCTCTATCGTAATGAGAATATGATTCATTAGAGTGATCTTCCAAAGATTTACCAAAAAAATACAAGATATACATATCACTTTTCTTAAACGTGTCCTTGTCAACCTTTCTCGGTATGATAAAACCTTGAACCCATAACTCAAGCATCTGATTGTTTGTTGACAAATGGGAAATTTTCAGAGTCTTGACATCTGTATGTCCAAGACAATCCATATCCTTCACCTTTAAAAAACATCATTGAACATCTGGCAGCTTGTGGGAATAGAACTTAGATTCCCTTTCATAAGATAGCCCTACCAATCTAGAAGCCTTGGTATAAGAAAGTGCATAAGTTTTACCATAACTCTTTAATGAAAACTTATCTCTACCTTCTTCCTTAAAGAAAAAAGCTGACTCATAAAAATCGATGAGTAGATCCAGACACACAACATCTTGATCTACTATCTTTGATATAGATACACTCTCCCATCCATTAAGCATGATATTTTTTTAAATAATAGAATCATACTTGTTATAGATGTTTGGATGCACCAACCTTTCCCTATAAACTTTCCACTCTGCAATAGGCTTGATGAAAGACATCTCTAAAGAAGGAACTTCCCTAGAAATTCGGAATTGAAAAACCTTTGAAAATACAGAATGGGATTTTCAAGGAGGGCAGAGCTTCGACATGCAAAATCTTGAAAAACCGATGTGGGACAACCCTCATGGGTCCCCTTTTATAGGTGTTGATGTGATGGTTTATCTTCCCATATCAATCCAATGGATGAGAATTCATCTGATCAGATCTGACGGTTGAAATGATAGCCACAAGGAAAATTTGGTAGGATCTAATCTTTTGAGGTTTTTAAAAGGAAACATTCGAATATAAGGAAACTATAATCCAAGAAATTTTAAAAACGAAAGATACTAAGTGTAAGTTAAAAAGTGATTACAATAACTCTAGAAATAATCATACATTTGGGATTGTCAAGAGAATTTTTCGTATTGAGGAAAATTCTTCTTGAAGAACTTTAGATTCAAAAAAAATGAGTATGAAACAAAATTGAGTACACATGATATTTGTTCTGAAAATATTCATTACAAAAATCATCATTACAAAAATCTTCATGAAATAAATTTTCACTAGGAAAATGTATGTTATGAAAATTTTAGACTATGAACAAATTCACTATGAAAAAAAATTTTAAAACAAAACTTACAACGAAAAATTTCACTATGATTTTTTTTTGAAAACATCATTATGAATAATATGAAAAACATCATTGTGAAAAATATAAAAAACTTCATTAAGAAAATTTTAAAAACATCACGACGAAAAATATGAAAAACTTCATTATGAATTTTTTTGAAAACTTCACTACAAAATATTTTGAAAACATCATTACAAAAATTTTGAAAACATATCAAACAAATGTACACCCCCTATGAAAATGAGTTTATTACAGGAAATAGATTGGTTTCAACAAGAAGTTAATAAGAAAGATTACCTTAAAATTATCATTCTCAACTTTTGTTTAATGTTTTGAAATCTATCAGAGGGTAAAAATTTTGTGAAAATATTAGAAAGTTGATATTGAGTTCCGATAAATTGAATAATGATATCTCTTATTAGTGTGTGATCCCTAAATAATTGATTTCTAATATCTATGTGTTTTTCACAGGAGTGATGTGCATGCTTTTTACAAAATGCAATGGAACTTGTATTATCACATAAAATTTGTGTTTTGGTAAAACTCATACCATAGTCTGTGAGTGTGTGCTGCATCCACAAAACATGAGCACAACAACTTCCAACTGATACATATTCAGCTTTAGCAGTGAAAAGTGATACTGATTGTTGCTTCTCACATGACCAAGAAACTAATTAATATCCAACGAAATGAAATGTTTTGGATGTACTCTTTCTATCCATTCTACATATACCAAAGTCAGCATATGAAAAACTTATTAAAACAAAATCATTTCCAAAAGAATTGAAAATCCCTAAATCCATGGCTCCCTTTAAGTAGAGAAAAATTTGTTTCACTCCCTTTAAATGAGATTCCTTTAGATTGTATTGATATCTTTCACATAAGAATACTAAATGAATTTTGTCTGGATGACTAGATATCATGTAATGTAAGCTTGTTATCATACCTCTAAAAGATGTTTGATCTACTGGTTTCCTAGATTTATCAAGATCAATTGTGTTTGAGGTACCAATGGGAGTACTTTTACTTTTAGTGTTGTCATATATATACTTTTTTAACAATATCTATAATATACTTATGTTGGGATATATAGATTCCTTCTAGTTTTTGAGAGATTTGGAAACCAAAGAAAAAATGTTAACTCACCCATCATACTCATTTCAAACATGGATTTCATTGGATCTGTAAAGGAATCAGTTAATGATTTCTAGGTTGAACCAAATATAATGTCATCAAAATAAATTTGAACAGTAATTTTTTTTTCTTATCTTTCATTATAAAAATGGTTGGATCTGCATTTCCATTAATATAGTTATTTTGAAGAAAAAATACTATAAGTCTATCATACCATGCTCGAGGGGATTTCATAAGTCCATAGAAAGCTTTGGTAAGTCTAAAAACATAATCAGGTTGTTTTGTATCTTCAAAACTAGGAGGTCATTCAACAAAAACTTCCTTTTGAACATAACCACTAAGGAAAGCACATTTCACATCCATTTGAAATAGTTTAAAATTGATGAATGATGCAAAGTAAAGTAGGATACTAATATATTCAAGTCTAGCTACTGGAGTATATGTTTCTTCATAGTCTATTCCTTCTTGTTGATTATAGCCTTTAGCAACTAATCTAGCTTTATTTATAAAAATTATTCCATTTTCATCACACCTATATCTGAAGACCCATTTTACTCTAAAAACAGAAGTTTCCTTCGGTCTTTCAACCAAGGACCAGACTTTATTCCTTTCAAATTCATTTAGTTCATATTGCATGGCTTTAATCTAATCACCATAACCTAAAGCTTCTTTAGTGATTTTTGGTTCCATTTGAGAAAGGAATGCTATATGTTCTACTTCATTTATTAAGGAACATAATGTCTTTACAGGTTGATTTACATCTCCTATGATGCTATCACTAGGATGATTTTTTAGAAACAACTAATTTGGGTTTTGTAAAACCTGTTCATCAACATAGGGTAAGAAATAATCTTGAGTAAATGTTTCAGAAGTATCTTCTTGGAGATTTTCCTTATCAGAAGGATCTTCTAACAAAGGTTGATAATTAGTTTTAGAAAACACATCTGAAGATGTTGGTTCGGGTTGTTTAAAAAAAGGGACCGGTTTCTTAAAATTTCACATGTACTGTCTCTTCAACAGTGCAAGTGTTTTTGTTGAAAACTCTATAAGCCTTAAAAGTTTTAGAGTATCCTAAGAATATTTCTTCATCAGATTATTGTTTAAATTTATGGAGATTATATTTCGTGTTAGGAATGAATACCTTGCAACCAAAAATCATAAAGTAGAAAAGTGTAGTTTTTCTACCATTCCATTACTCATAATTAGTTTTATTAAAAAAAGGTCTAATCAAAACAAATTTTATAGTATAACAAGCAGTAATTATAGATTCAACCCAAAAATATTAGGCTACAGAATACTCTCTCAAAATGGTTCTAGTTATCTCTTGAAGAATTCTATTTTTTCTTTCAACAAACCCTATCTGTTGAGGTTTTTTGGGTGGTGAGATGTTATGAGTAATGCCTTTTCTACTAGAAAATGTTTCAAAGTCAGAATTCTGAAATTCTCCACCATGATCACTATGAATATTTTTCAATGGAAGGTTTGTCTCATTTTTTACTTGGGCTCTATAAATTTTGAAATAAGAAAAATCTTCATACTTCTTTGCTAGAAAATAGACCCATGTAAATCTAGTGTAATCATCAACCAAGACAAATACATAATACATTCCCCCAATGCTTTCATTTTGTGATGAACCAAAGAGATCCATATGCACTAACTGTAATGCATCAGTAGTTGAGACTTCAACGACTGATTTATAACTTGATTTATGTTTCTTTCCATACTGACAAGGGTCACAAACTTTTAAATAATCGAATCTATGTTCCAGAATATACTTAACTAATATTTTCTTAGAAAGTTTTCATAAGTTTCTAAGGTTATAGTGTCTTAAAATTCTATTACACAACCAAGAATGATCTTCCATTACACTAAGGCAAGGTAGATCTTGGATTCAGAGGTCTTCTATGTTTAGTGTGGAAACATTCTCTTTCCATTGGGAAGAAATAATAAACTCTTCCTTGGAGTTGTGTACTAATCACTTGTCATTCCCAAAATTCAAAAGGTAGACTTCATTATATAATTGGCTTATTCTAATGATTTTCTGGTTAAAACGCTTAACAAATAAAACATTTTAAATCAATGTTTTTCCATGAAGAACGATGTTACTATACCACAAATTCTCCCGGAGGATTATCTCCAAATGATACTTTTCCCCCTTTCATCATGATAATATTTTCAAAATAGTTTATGTTACCAGTCATATGCCGAGAACATACACTATCCATATAGCAAGTATTATGGTTGGTACCTTCTCTATTTTATTGAAAATATGAAATATTTAGGTTTTCAGAATCCAAACATAATTGGATCCGGGAATCTCATAAGGAAAAATTTTAGGCACCCACATCTTTTTAGAAAAATAGGCTTTATGAAATCCTAAAGACTGGGTTTTGTTTAAGAAACAATATTTTTCCCAGTGTCCACCACATAGAAAATTTGTGCAGAAGGGAGCACTTTGAGGTACAAAGTAATTGTTACTAAAAATCAGTTTAGAACCAGTATAACCATAAATAGAACTATTCCTTATAGGTCGGATTTGAGAGTACATCTTATAAAAATTTTCTTTACCTAAGGTAAAGTTTTATAAACACTTCCTCAAGGAAAAGATTTTGGATTTCAGTTTTATAACCAAGTTCTTGTCTTCTAAAACATTTTATTTCAAACTAGAGCTAGGCATGGAAACATTTTTCTTAAAAATTAGGTTTTCTAGATAATTTTAATTTTTATTCTTCTCTGAATTTACATCCTTAAGATTTTTTTGAAATACTTTCAAAATCAACATTTTTCTTATCGTGATATTTAGAATGATCTGATATTTCCTTAGTAAGAATAGTATTCCTAGATTTTTCCTTATGATGTTTATTCATGAGTTTTGAGTTCTCAATCTCAAAAAGTTTGGAAAACCTAGAAACTTCTTCATAGGAAGGTAAAGTATTATCATTATCCGAAGATGATTCTTCACTTTGAGAGTAATAATATTTATCATTACTATAATTTGCATTTAAAGAAACATTGTTCATTGATTCAGCATTATGTACCTTATCCATTAAACAATGAATTTCAATTGGTAGTTTGGCTATTAGAACAAGATTTTTCTGTCCAGACGATTCATAATATGAAGATTAATTTGAAGACTCACCACCATTGAAACTCCAGGTGTCATTAGTTTTTAAGACTTTCTTAGCTTTAGCCTTGTAAAAAATTCTTCTATTTCTCTCTAAGTGCCTTTCCTTTCTTTCATTTCTCTTGATTATAGGAAAATCAAGTCTTATGTTCCTATCTCTCTTTCATTCATATCATGTAACTTCTGAATGTTTCTTACCTTTCCTTTCTTTTTTCTTGTATCTGGATTGTAAATTCCTTTTTCCAGCTATCTTGTTCATTCTTCGATCAAGATTTTCTGACTCATTTTTGGAGGATTTACTTCCACTTAATTTTTATTGTATAACAACCATCTTATAATTAGATCTAGTAACTCTCTCAAGAGTCATAACTTTCATATGGTTTGAAGTAGTAGTAAATGCAAAACTGCCATTCCCATTCTTCTTATTTATATTATCAGCATCTCTCTTCATTCTAGTCTCATGCTAAAGAAGATTTCCAAACAGTTCATCAAGCGAAATCTGAGTAACCTTTCAGTTATCATTAATAAAATTTCTCTTGGATTCCCATTCATTGGGCATGATGTCTATGATCTTATGAATAATTGCTTCATCATCTGATCCTTTCTCAACCATGGATTGCAATCTATTCACTATGGATATAAACCATTGCTGTACATTTCTTATGGGTTCTTCATAAGGAATGTTAAAGCCGTGGTATTCAACTGTAAGCATCAATCTTCTTTTTTCAATTACTTTGGAAGTTCCCAAGTGATTAACATCAAGTTTCTTACAAATACAATTTTTTTCTTTACAAAATGAGATTTGGCTATATATATTTCTAGTCATGGAGCAACGAAAAGTATTTCATACCTTATAATTCAGTTGATATTCATTCTTTTCGTGATTTATAAAGGTAATAACATATTTTTTATGGATTTTATATCCTCCAAAAATAATAACAAAATTATCAACTTTAGTATGGATAATGAAATTATTCATGCGATCTCTCTAATATTCGTAATCATTTCCATCAAAAATAGGTGGTCCAGTTTGATTGAAATTGTCTATGGAACCAAAATTGATTCCTATCATCTTAAAGAAAATTATTTCCACAAAAACATGTTAATAGAAAAATTTCTAAAGAGGAAAATACTCCTAAGCAGAGAAAATATAGAAAAAGAGTATCACTAAGCATAAAAATAATGAATCCGAAAAATATGAGTCTGGAAAACTGATTCGGAGAAAAGAATAAGATGAATTCTCTTTTGAATCAAATTATGAGATTAATTCGGATTGAACCAAAATTCTGAATCCAATTGTAAGATTGGTTCAGGATTGAAGGTCACCATCCTCTTATACCAATTGTTGAAATGGTATGTGAGTATGATATACTCTATAATACCAAATATAGGATCGAAATAAAAGAGATCATTAATAATGATTCTAATGATGCTCAAAATAAAAGAGAAGGTGAATTGTATTCTTTAAAAAATTATTTTAGAACTTTTAAATATAGTTATGTTTTACAGGGTTAAATAAAGTAAATCAAAAACCCACTAGTTCTATATACTAGCAAGATTATGGAATTATGATTCTGAGAAATCAATTCCTGAAAAGATGGTTCCTGAATAGAAACCGAATAAAATTTTACAATTATGAAGATTCTACCTTAAAGAGTATAGAATCTAACTAAATCAGAGTACAAGTATAAATTAGTATAAGATAGTTATACTTTCCTCAATAATAAAATTCAGTGGAAAACATGTAATAAAAAAAGTAACAAGTAGTAAATCTATTAACACAAAGAGAAGGAAATCCAACAACCTTTAATAAAGGTACCTTGATTTATACTTTAAGGAAAGTGTATTTTACCCCCACCAAGGTAAGCCCTCGATTCTAATATCAGAATCTATCTTGCTATCCTCACAAGCCCTCAAATTCAAGGTAGTCGACACCTCTGTCTCCCTCAACAAGGAAGCCCTCAACTTCAAGGTAGTCAGCACCTCTATCTTATTATCCCTAAAATACCTCGATTGTACACAACAACAATCAGAGTCACATGAAGCAAATCCGAACCAGAAGTTCAGTAAACACAATGCAATGAGAGTATCTCTCTCTAGAAATCGCTTTAGATCAAAAGTTGTCCAAAAGTCCAAAAGTCTTGAACTATTTCAAATGAGATTTTATTTATAGGTATGGCTTCAATGGTCGACTCCCCCCTCCAACAGTAATATTTTCCTTGAATTTAGGAGGGACCTATACATATGTAACTCAACCAATGGTTAGTTTATAACTGAAAGCACAACATTGTTTTATGTAAATTAAAGCAAAAATATGGTTACATAACTAAAATCCAATATTCAGAATGTAAGCAAGTAAAAGTTTAGATACTAACAAAAAATGAATTCAGATTCTATAATACAAGGATATTTAGAATCTGTTTTCTAGGAATTTGTAACCTAGATTCTATAGATTTTCAGAGTCAGAATTTCAAGGAAATTTAGAATCTATATTCACAAGAATCCGGAATCAGACCATACAAAGTCCAGAGTTAGAGTTAATGAGAATTCAGAGGCAGAAATCCTAAGAGTTCAGAGTCTGTATTCAGAGAACTTGAAGTCAAAACTCGGAAGAGTTTGTAACCAGAATTCGTAATCAGAATTTGGTGTCAGAACTCAGAAGAGTTTGTAACTAGAATTTGTAATTAGAATTCAGAGTCAGAACTCAGAATAGTTTGTAACCATAATTCGTTATTAGAATTTGGAGTTCGAATATAGAAGAGTTCGTAACCAAAATTCGTAATTATAATTTGGAGTCCGATCTCAGAAGAGTTTGTAACCAAAATTCGTAATTAGAATTCAGAGTCACAACTCAGAAGAATTCATAACTAGAATTCGTAATTAGAATTCGGAGTGAGAAATCAGAAGTGTTCATAACCAAAATTATTATTCAGAATTAGTAGTCATAACTCCGAAGAGTTCGTAACCATAATTCGTAATCACAAATCTAAATATTTGGATTCAAAAATGGAATTATTTATATCTAGGTAATTATAGGATTCTGAGGTTTTGGTTTCAAACCGAATTTTACACTTAGAAAAATTATGATATGAACAATGAAAACAAGGTAAGGATAAATTTTGTTGGGGAAGGAAGTTTTTTCTTTATAAAAGTAAAACATAGCGTAAAAAGTGGTTTTCCTTGAGATAATGTGTTTTTGATTTTCAAATCAAGATGGAATGACAATATCATAAGGAAACCTTATTGACTTAACAATCTCCCCCAAGTATGAAGGAATGGAAAAGTTATAAGGAAAACCTTATTGACTCAAAAAAATGTAGAAATCATGTTTTTATTCATCCTGAAGGTTTTAAGGAAGGTGATGAGAAATATGATATTGAAGATGATAAGATAATTCACAGATTTTATAGAGAGCCTGAGTATCCAAGAGTAGAGAAGAAGACTTATAATGTTAATAATGAAAAATATGTGGTTGTTGATTCACCTAGAAAGGCTGTAGTTGGGAAATCTAAAAAATATCATGGAAACATCTAAGAGGAATGTGGAAGAGAAAGATAATGTTTCTTCACTAGTAAGGGAATCTGCATCCTAATCTTCATCTTCCATGGGACAAGATATTTTTATAGTCTTTGACAAAGATATTAAATACAATACCCTTATTTCGATGTATATATTTGAGATTCCAGTTGGTTGAGCATTCTATTAATCAGTATTTGGATTTGATAAGAATGACCATGGAAACATTTATCAGGGGTAAGGTAAAATTAAAAACTTTTCATATTCTTTATGATACTCATAATAGATCATCCCTAGAAATAACTGAATGATCTAAGAAAATGATTGATGATATGGAAATCAGTGATGATTTACACAATTCAGTAACGATGCTTTTTATAAGTTGGATGAATCAATCAAGTACCTCACAACAAGTTTTTTAGAGAAAATGAATCTCGAGAAAGTTTCATAGATTTAATAGGATAGTTATAGGAAGGGATATCTCAATTTAGTTACTATAAATTAGAAGAGAGAAAGGGAACTCAAGAATAGTTGGAATAACAATTAAAGAAGCAAGAAAAGGTGCTAAAATCTCAAGCTAAAATTCTTAAGTCCTAAGATGAAAGAATCAAAACTCGTAAGAAGAATAATCAGGATCAGAATCAGTTAGTCAAAAAATTTGAGGATGATTACAAAGGGATGAATAATTTAGAGGCAAACTTGGGGAATCTTATACCAGAGGAAAAGAAGGATGAATGATTTTTCCTTAAAATATGATCTTTTTTTATATTCTCCATGTAAATATTTTACCAATAATATTGAATTTTTTATCTTTCCTTTTTTTCTAACCATTTAGGTACATTTTTTTCCTTCCATTCCTTTTTGAAAATAAAATAGGGGAGGAAGTAATGATCCAAATAATATTAAGTAAAAAGAAGAAAATTCCTTTTTTAAGGGGGATATTATTTAAGGGTCAGATTACATAAAGAAGGTATTCTTAAGAAAGAGTAAGTTACTTCTCTATGGAAGATAAGAATATGACCCTTAGGTATTTTAAAACATAAGTGGGAGTCAGTTGTATTCATCCTGAATCATAATTTATGGGAGATAATTTTTTCTTTTAAACTTCAAAATCCAAAAACCATATTCCTTATATTCTATTTTTGAGTAGTTATTTGAGGTATCCAATATTGGAGAGATTGTTATGTCAATAGTTATCATTATGACTTTTTCTATTCCTTATGTTTTTAAAATCACAAAAACATTTCATAAGGAAAATTATCGTTCTCTAAGAATTAGTTCTCAAGGAAAACTTTCTTTCTTTAAGAAAAGTAATATCCATACCCATTGTTTTTATTATCTTTGTTTATGTATTCTCATATGACATATAATTTTTTCTTAGACAAAAACTTCAAATTATTACCTATCTTAAGGTCTTACTGTTTTCAGACTCTGAATTCTCTGAAATACAGATTCTGAATTCTCTGAAATATAGACTCCGAATTAGCTAAAATATATACTCCAAATTATTTTTTTAGACTCATAATTTTCCAAAATATAGACTCTTAATTCTTTAAAATATGGACTCCGAATTCTACAAAATTTAGAATTTTATGTCTCTGAAATTCAGACTCTGAATTCTTTGAAATTCAGACTCCAAATTCCCTGATATTAAGACTCTTAATTCTATGAAATTCAGTGTCCAATTTCACAAAAATTTAGACATTGAATTCTCTAAAATTCAGACTCTGAATTCTTGGAAATCCAAACATTTAATTCCTCAAAATTCAGACTCTAAATTCCTCAGAATTAAGACTCCAAATTCACCATAATTGAGACCCTGAATTCCAAATAATTTAGAATCTAAATTACATAGAATTAATGCTCTTAATTCCTCTAAATTTAGACTCCAAATTCATCATAATTTAGAATCCAAATAATTGTAATTCTTGAATCTAATTGATCATATTTTTGGACTTTGATTTCTAATTTTCCTAGATTCTAATTATTCATATTTGTTAAATTTACTTTACTTTCATAATAAATTGATTCGACTTTTTTTGGATCCTAGTTTCTTAAAAATGATATTATATTACCTTATATATTATGTTTTCATAATCATGATAATGTTTCCCATGTTTTTATTACATGAAATGATTTCTTAAAATCTATTTCAAACTGACTGTTGGCTGAGTTCCATATAAATAGGTCCTTCTGAAATTCAAGGATAAATATGTCCATTGGAGGATGGAGGTGGCAGTTGAGTATTTTTCCTATAAATAGGAGAACATGTTAATGAGATACAATATAGAACTAGAGATTGAATTCTATGATGTTGTGAAGTTATTTATACAGACAGAAAATCCATTGTCTTGTGTGATCTATGAACATCTTGTTCAACAATGAACATCTTTTTCATCTAAGTGCAACTTCGATTGTTGTTTTGTACCATTGAGAACTTTTGGGGATAGGAATATAAAGGTTCTGACATCCATAAAGATAAATGAAACTTAGAGATAGGAAGACAGAGGTTCCAATGACTGTAAAGTTTCATGGGTTGTAGGGATAACAAGACAAACTCTAATATTCTTATCGAGGGATTACTCAAGTGTGGGTAAGATAGACTTTGTTGAAAGTATAAATCATGTGGCCTTTATCCATGGTTGTTGGATACCCTTATATTTCGGTTTAAATATTTTATACATGTTTACTTTTTATTGTTACATGTTTTATTTCTACTGTATTTTGTTAAATAAAGAAAGTATAATATTCATATACTTTCTTATACATGTATACTCTGATAAAAAATATTATATACGTTTTAAGGTATAATATTTCCCTAAGAAAAACTTTTTTAATGTTTCTTAAGTTATTCATGTTTTTGTTTACGTTCTTTATAATTATACATGGGACCATTCAATTATTCCATTGTTTAAGAACCAAAATGGTTTTGAAAATTTACCTTTTTATCATTTTTATACCTATATTCCCTTAAGGTTTTAATATTACCTTGAGAAAGTTTTTTAAATTTCAATTTACCCCCTCTTGTAATTGAGCATCTCATAACCTTTTTCAATCCTACATTAGAATCCCCTTTCAAGGTTTTATGTGACATATTTTGAGGAGTGTAAAGTAATTTTAGAAGTTTCTCACTTTTTTACAAACCGCATATGATTAAGGTAAATAAAATACTATGGGATAATGTAATATTGTTAAATAATATATGATTTTATTGTTGATTTTTGGTGAATAATTTATTTTTGGAAATTGTTAGTGTATCTTAATAATTTTTTGGGAAATTACTTTTGGTATTATAATTAAAGAGTAATTTATGTTATTTGGAGACAAATATTAAAATTTAACTGGGAAAAATATGTGATCATGTCCCTTTTTTGTTGAATCTTATTCAACAGTATTTTTTTTGGAATTTTAAGGGAAGTTATTTATTAAATGATCTATGTTTATCTTTAGGTGTCACTATTGGATTTTGGATATTTAAGATGTTTTTTTATGAAAAAAAGGTTTATTATTTATAAATAATATCTATATAGAGTACAAAATTTTAAGGATTCAGTTTATGATTAATGATAAGATAAATATATAGTTAAGATTTCATGGATTATGTTATTCTATATTAGTTGATTATAGTGCTTCATGCATGAAAATTCATCTTAAATACTCATCAAATAGAGACAAAAATGAGATTATGGTGGGAATTGATTAAAGAATGAAACATTACTTATCATGTAAGTATATTTCCATATATTCTGATTTCATTTAATAAAATAATTCCTCAACTCTATGAAAATGATCTTGAAAAAAATGTTATACATTTACTATTCATAATAACAACTTAATCACCTTTTAAACCATCATAGATTTATGTTTTTGTGATTGTAAACATTTTCACGAAAATGTTCTCATCAATATTGATTATTCCTTGAGAGTTGGATTTTATCATTAAATTCCCATGATTTCTAAATTGGGAACCAATTATGTGTTATCTCAGGAGACCTTCACACTTTTATTTTCTCTCTTATAAATTGAATGTTTTATTAATCCTTTTTTCGATGTGGGATTTTAATAAATGTGATTTGAATAGTTAAACCCTATTTACTAGGACTGAATTCAAATGGTAAGGAGACAATTTATTAATGTGTTAGAATTTAAAATCTAGAGAATTTATGTAGGAAACACAATGTTCAATATCATACATGATACAACAAATCAGGCTTAATCAAACTACTAAATATTATTACTTAAATGTTACCATTATAACCTAGACATTATAAATGATGATATGAATAGAATAATTTCATTTACAAAAATAGGGTTTACACATTATAATATAATTATTTATTTGGTGACCTATTAATTATAGAAAAATAACCCTTTTAAAATAAAACAAAATAATGTTTTAAAAAACTATTTATATGGGAAGAATTGTTTTTCATTCCAATTAATAAAAAAATCACCCTTTTTTGATTATATATATATATATATTCAATATAATCATTTAAATTCATCCAATTTGTTTTCTAGACATTATATAAAAATAAATCCAAATTTACTCATAAAAAATAATATTTTTCTAACGGCAGTTTTGTCTCTTTTTGATGGTGAAAATATTTTGAAACTAAATTTAGACCCTTTTATAAATTAAATTTTATATAATAAAATTAATTTTTTAATTATTAATAAAAATTATCTTTTGAATAAGTTTTCATAATTTTCCAATAAGATTCATTTTTTCATGAATGATGAAAAATACAGCATGTTAATTAAAATCTACATTTCATCCGAATAATATATAATGTAAAATTACAATTTGAATTTAGTTTAAGGTAAAATTTGAAAATTTAAATATACATTTATCCAATTCATGTCATTTTAATATTTTTCATATTAGATTCTGATATTAAAAAGTTTCTATCTTTTGAACCTTTTCATTTTTAAAACCCTTTTTTTCACCCCATATATAAGATTAATTTAAAATTAATTTTAGCCAATTCTATGCATTGTATTTTGAAAAATATATTCCATATATTTAACCATAATTTAAATATTCATTAAATTTTTCCCTATTATTTTTTGACAATATGAATAGTATAATTCGTAACTTTTATTACTATAGTTAGGTGTAAATCGAGTAATTATGGGTAAAAATAATTACGGTAATCATTATAAAATAAACCTAAAATATTTCGTAATTTTATTTTATGAGTGATTGTATATAAATAAAATCCTTGGAATGAATTTATTTCCTCTTGGATCTACCTGGTGACATTAATCCCCTTATTGTATAGTATTTTATGAAATGTTTAACTTGTGACACTAATGTGTTTAATAAGTATTAAATTTATAATATAGTTTTATTCAGCGAATATATTTGAATATAATTTTTAATTTTTAATTTATAATATTTATCTTCATCATTGAAGATTATTTTTAATTTTAGTGAAGAAATAATTACCTTAAATTCGTACAAAACATTAATGTGGTATTTATTTTATTAATGGAAATATCCAATAAATTTAATTAAAAAAATTAAAATAATTATGATTTCATTTAATTAATATGATAAAAATTTGATTAATTTTAGATTTTTTAATGTTTTAGAGTAATTTTTTAATGTTATTCGAGTTTATTGATATTTATAAAAGTCAAAGTAAGGAATAGTGTCATGATAAACATTAATGATATTTTAAAATAAATCATATTTTGTAAAATGTAATAAAATTATTTTAAATCTAAAATTCAGAAATATTATTTAAATAATGATTAGTATTTCACAAATTATTAATTTATGGGTATTTTTTTATTTTATATAATCTATATTAACCCTCAAAGAGTGAAAATCCTTATTGTCAGGATAAAATTAAATAGGTTAAATAAGGGTTAAAACCAAAAGTTAAGGGAATAAATCTAGTAAACAATTATCTAAAAATTATTTTATTAGAGTATTTAGACTGAAAAACATTTTATATTATAAATAATTTTTTGGATCCATTTTTTATAAAATTGAATTTATATTACTTAAATATTTTGAGAAATTCCAATAGTGACCCTCCCCTCTCTTATAGGAGGACACCTCTTATACTCATTTCATAAACCTTAAAACCCAATTTTATAGTTAATTACAACCCAAATAACATTTAGTAGTCCTTATAATCATTACTAAGGTATTATTTTTTGAATAACACCATCCTTAGTTGTGTTAAGGTGTTAAGAAATGAAGGCTTTCAAAAGAAGAGGTATCATTTTTAATTAAGTGTTTCAGTTTTTTTTCTTATTAAACCTTACTAAAATATTATTCAACCTTTGTAAAATTATACCATAATAATAATTAATTTAATGAGATTTTATTATGGTGATATCAATACCTAATTCTATCTCCACTTCAATCAAATGAAAAAAATGATCGTTCGTATGTACGACGGACAACCGCCATGCAGACCGATGAATTTTTTTCCATCACATTCTATCAAGACTAGTTATAATAATGAATTTAATTATTTTATATGGTATTAATGAAATATTTATCATTATTATGAGATAATATTTTATTTATTTTATAATATTTCCAAGTATAGAAAAACGACAACATCTTCCATGCGTACGTGTGAATTATCACCTCCACTAAGTGATAAGAATCATTTTTCATCATCACATCACATTGATCATATATATATATATATAAGTATATTTACATTGTTAATATGTTATTAATTATTTTGTTACCATTCTATAAAGATAAAATGATACTTACCTTCTTTTATTAATGATCATTGAAAAATGGAAAATCGTGTCATGCTTATGTACGACTTACTATACCTATGATTATAACAAAGTCTATATTTCATATCCATATTTAATGTATGGATTTATAAGTATAAATAATTCATTATAATTTTAATTAATTCATGATTTTTATTCTTTAGATGACGAACTAATGACCACTTTGACTATATACGTCATACCAAAGTAATTTTTGACTCAAGTAACAAATATCATCAAAACATATGAAATAAGATTAAATAATTTAGTAATTTTTATATCATGGTAATAAGTTCAATAAAAGGAATAATAAACATGAAAAATGTTATAAAAAAAAAATAAATAAACAAAATTTGTTCAATATTCATGATGTTAAAGGATGTACATGATAAATTATACTTGAATAAGTGGACTGCATTTTGAAAAATATTCGTTAGAAATTTCTTTTTACAGAAGTCAAAAAAATGATTTAATACTTACACAACATGAGGATATTATCACACCACCATGACAATTTAATGATTTTAAGCTTCTGTTAAAAATTTTCATGGATGTTTTCAATGAAAATTATATATTTATGATGTTCAAATTGTTTATATTTTAAAATTCATTTTTAAAAATGTAATGGGTATTCGGATATCGAAAAGGGAATTTCATTTTGAATTTGTATGAGTTTATGAAAGTATTTATGATAAAAGAAAAAAAGCACAATTTTTTTACTCATTATATTTTACTTCATTATTAAACAAGGGGTGTCTCAGAGAGCCTCGAGAAAGCCCATTATAGCCTAATATGGGGTAGCATAGATAGCATTGGGAAAGATCATTATAGCTGAACATGGGATGGAACAAATAACATTAGGTAAGATCATTATATATTACACGATGGTTTCACCCAAATAATGCTCCAATGCATTAGTTAATGAATTTTTTTAAAGTCATCCATAACTTTTTTACAATTAAATGGGTTTTAAAAGGGGTTTATGAATAGGACTATCTGAGTCACCAAAATAGTTTTTATTTCCTTTATATGGGTTTTAATGATTCTGTTGAAGCAAAATGTATGTGATTTTTTCAACTGGAAACGTTTAATTTCATATGATCAAATAAATTTGAAGATAAAAGTAAAAATTATATGAGTTTTAACATTTTCAGTGGACTGACGATTTACATTCTCTTATATCCTTTACTGATATTTTTTTACTCATCCTGCATTTTGAAATGTTTTTCATAGGAAGTGTTCTGGAATGAATGAATTCATGTTGATATTCATGAAAATTTTTCATGAAATAAATAATGATTTGTTTTAATGTTTTTTATATGGTTGATAATAAAAGATAATGATTATATGTTTCCACTTATAATTTTTAGGTTTACTTTGTAAGAGTTTTTCCTGAATCAATAAAACTATAAACTAAAAATATCTTTAAATGTTAATTATAGTTAAAAAACACAAGAGTTTTTAAAATTTAAGGCTGTTTTCTTACATGGATTCTCCTCATTTTGGTTAAAGGATTATGTAGTGAGTTTACTATTATTGGATTCTCACTATCTTAGAGAAAACATATTTTGAAATAACATATTTTGAGATTTCTTGATTTCAAACATTAATTTAGGGTTTATAGAGTCTATTTTATTTGGGAATATTTTATTGATAATTAAAATAATAATTTTAGTATCCTATCCAAGATATAACAATATTTCACTTTTTTTATAGTGTGGTCATTTTGGTATTTGTTAGTAATTTCTAGTAAATGATGATGGGTTATTTTTTTTAATTTTTTAGGTGCTTTTATGTATCTGATGGGTGATGAAAGATAACCCATCAAGGATTTACTAACTGTTGGTGATTTTAGCCGCAACATTAATTCATATTGTTATTCATAAGATAACAATAAATTTTTTTTTATATTATTAGATATGTGATATATCTGTCTTAAAAATATATAATTGTGTAAATTTAAATGATTTCCGAGCAATATATATATTTATACCTAAAAAAATTCATGAAATTGTATGCTTACAATTTAATGTCTGGATTAAATTCATTATTTTGTAATTATTGGTTGTAATATATAACTTATTTATAGTCATTTTGAGATTGAAAATGCCTTTAATAAATCTATCACTATTACACACGCCATATATAAGAAATCCATGACCATCACATTGTAATGTTAAATCATAAAACGTAAAATAGCGAAGATTTATTATTATTTAATTAATTTATCAATAATATGTATGTAGTTATAAATTAAATTCTAATTAGGTATAGTAATGTGATTATTATATACCTTTTTTTTAAATGTCCCATTTTTTATTATAACTTTTAATAACCTCTAATTTGGTATGGAGAGCATCACATAGGCATATTTATAATATTGTGAAAAATTTACCTTTTAGGATGTTTAATATGATTTTATGAGAGGAATTGTTATTCCCTAGCTTCTTTCCAATCATTACACATAAACTATTTTAGACCTATAATATATATGGGAAAGACCCCTTATATATGGGGAATGTATTGATTCATGTTCAAGGTGATCTTATATAACTCAAATCACTCTTTTTTTGGTTCTCCTAAACATTATAACTTGTTTTGAAGAGCATTGACTTCATCATATTCATAAATCCTTCCAGTTTATCTTAATTTCATATGAATAAACATGATTTTATAAAACTTATTCCCCTCTCAAAAAAATCTAGACTATTTTTAAAGAAGTACGGAGTATATAATAAAACACAGATTATATTGAAACCAAAGTGTATGTTCTCTTTAATGTAAATTATGTGTATAAAAAAATTATTTTAAAATAATTATACATTTAAATGGGTACCCTAAATTCAACACATACACCACCTTAAAATATTTAATTTAGATTCATTTGGTATGTTTTATCTAGGATAGATACTAAACATTTTATATCACTTTGTAAACAAGTAATAACTACCAATTACTACCTATATAGGTGTTAAAGCCTGGTTTTACTAGCTTATAGTGAACCATTTTACATCTTACATTTTTTTGAGAGTAAGAGTTGATTATTCCAACCCCTATATTCCTTAAATATTTATTAATCATGCATGTTAGTGGCCACCCTTATTGTGCTAAGTACTTTTTATAACCACATAATTTTGAATGTTAAATGGAAACACAAATTAATACCTAACAATGTATGTATTACCTCTAAAGGATTTTACAAAGTATAATCAACCCCATTTATAATATATTTCAAATAATGTATATTTAGTTAATTTTTTTATAATACTATTCTTTTACATTCACCCAAGGTCAATAAAATATCTATTTGTATACCCACATGTATTTCATATTTCCATATTATTATAATTTTAATGTTGACTAATATTTCTAAAAATTAAATCTTCCTAATTTACTTGTATATCGTTATATATGTATATATTTATATATATTCCTTGAGAGGGTACCCCATAAAAGTGCAAGGAATTTAAATTTTTATAGAGACAGATCAAAATAAATATTCTCAATAAAGAGACATGAATAACGATGATGACACTCTATAGTTACAGGTCGATGATGATGATTATGTGACAAATGAATTAGAATTATCCAGTGATGATGGAGTAGAAACATTTCTAGAAATCGATGACACTGAGGAGAAATATGAAGATATCAAGAATTTTATATATGAATATGAGGAAAAATATAAATAATGAAACAATTAATAATTGGTTATAGTCTATATATTTATAATACTCATCTTCAATTAGTATCTAATAACTTTTGTTTTCATGTTATAGATGGGAGGTGAGGCTTATGATGACATCTTTAATGACCTAGGGGAGGCTACACCACCTGGTTATGAGCCTGATGTTATGTCATTAGACCATATGGTTCATAGAATTTTCATTTCAACTCAGAGGTGTTTGGGCCATAAGATATTGATGATTTCAGACCATATTATGGATAAATAAAAACAAATTGACTTCAATCTACACATGCAGAGGTATGTTCAGTTATGTATTTTAGTTAGTTTTCATTAATTTTCATCAATTTCTTTATGTACAACCTTTTTGTTTATTTTTTCTATTTTTTCACATATTTTCTCATATAGTTATTTGTTAAGAGAGTAATATTTTGAAGAAATATGTTTTTGGGGAATGGGTGATGTGGGATTAAGTTCCCATTGATGTTCATCAACACATGTTTGATCACCAGATGGTATGTAAAATAATTATTGTTATCTTGAAAATTAATTAATTAATAAATTTATATTATTAAAAATTGAAGTGTTAAGGTTATCCCATTGATGATAGCATGATAAGATCTATCAGGGAGGCATGATAGGTTTTTATTCATGAGAACTATAACCTGTTTTTACATAATTTGAGGAGGACATCCATGAAAATGGTGGGATTCATAAATTTTGACCTGTCTTGCGGAACCCATTGACCTAATTTAATGTCATCTCAGGTTTGGGATGGGTTATGTTAATACTATATGGGAGATATTTTTCTTAGGAGAGCATCATTATTTCAGTAGAACTAGGTGAGGAAGGAGGTGACACATCGTGCTGGTATTCATACATTCAGTATGCGATGACGAGATACGACAATACCTATTTTAAAAATTTATATAACATTAAATGTAAAATATTTATTTTATATTCATATATGAAGTTGAACATCCTCATACTATATATTTTAATTTTTATAATAGGATGAACAATAATCTTATCACTAGAGAGATTACATGTGGTTTCTGTCATCATATTTTTGTCAGTATAATTTTTTTCATTTAAAAATTATCTGAAAATATTATTTTAACTATTTGAAGTTAAAATTGAAATTGAATAAGTCATATGATGCCACAAATTCTTAGAAATAAAATGATTGTGAGGATTATACTAAGATTTATACCCCTATTATGGAAGGATTCAATGATATAGAATTGAGGATTACGATGCTTTAAGATTTGGAGAAGGACCAAGTGGTTGGTCTTGGTTCTAAATGACACCTAAAAGTTTTTATAGTACTATTTCATGGTTGATATCCAGCTCTATGGGAGCTTGTAGAGAGTCAATAACATATGTTTCACAGTTTTCGGAGAAGTTGCAAGCTCAAGGTGATGTAATTTGAGGCCATTCATAGGGAGAATAATGCGCTTCATCTACAACACCAACAATAATATGAGGCGATACAATTATGACAAGTGTAGTGGAATGAGTACAATCAATGAATTTTTTAGGGTTTATGGATGGAGTTCACTTCCCCCTCTTCCATATGGACCTTTTCCCACTACCCTCCACTCCAAAATGATGGATATATTATGGAAGTATTTATAAAGTTAAAATTTAAAGGAAAATAATTTATTTCATTTTTTTTCATTTAATTTGTTTACAATTTAATTGTTTGAATTTATTAAAATATTTTTATAAATTTTCATTATTTTTATTATTTTTTTATTTATTATTTTTCATTATGTAATTTCATTTTATACAAGTCTATCACCAATACCAAATAATCATTTTTGATGATACATGCGACCCATCAAAAATAATTACTTGTTATAAAATCTATTTTCGATGGGAAATATCCCAATCAAAAAATGTGGTTTTTGCGAACGGTCATCAAAAAACAATCATTTGTGTTTCTATTTTTGGTGATGGGTCATTTTTAACATAACCCTATCACAAATAGCTATTTTCTATAGGGTACCATAAAAAATGACCCGTGAAAAATAATCTATTTTCCATTTTTGAAAGGATTAAATGATTGTTGTCAGTTGAAAGTAGTATTTGATTGCCAAATTGTGTCATAATTGTACAGTTCAAAAATATCCTCAAAATTGTGTCATTTGATCAAGATATGTTGAAATCTTGATATAATGTTTCTCATTTCATAACTTAACAAAATAATGAATCCCATTATAGTTTATGTTTCCCTGTGATGCATGATATTTTTTTCATTGAAAACACATGAAAAATATTACAACATTGTTTACTTTGATAATTTGTAACACCAGAATCCCGTTGTACAGTGAAAAAAAATTAGAATAATTAAAAAACACCAAGACACAATTATAATAAATAGTAACATACCTTTGAAAACTACCACCAATAACATGAGATAAACTATTCAAACTCTAATCAAATTCAATTTGGAACTCGATTTTTTCTAAGAAACATGCATGAAACTTCCACCCACGAGATAATGAATTAATCCTATATATAAATACTAAAAATAAAATTCCCTAGAAATAAAATTAATTATAAGACTTTGAGGAATAATTAAATCAATATAAACATGTGAGAAAACATTTTGTAATTAGAAATATAAAATTATAATTAAAAAAGAATGTTTTCAGAAAATATAAGACAAATGAATTAAGCGTCCAGAGATAGGTCATAAGGTCGGTTCAACACTCATAAAAATGTGAAGTTGCAGTCACCTCATTTTTCCTTCTAATGGTAACCTCTTTTTTTTCATGTAGTCACTTCTTGACCTTTTCAAATTTTCATCCATAATACTTTCACTCAAGGTCACTTCCATACATTATCAAATATTCTCTCACATTTACATAACCCAGTGTCACTTACCGACTTTTCCAAAATTTCTCTAATAATCGCTTAACTCATGGTCACCTTAAGACTTTTTCAAACTTTTAATCACAACCAATTCACTCCAGGACACTTACAGACATTTTAAATTTTTCACTCATAGTTATTTCACTCAAGGTCACTTCCTGAATTTGTGTCATTTTCACCCACTATCACTTCACTCAGTGTCACTTCTAGAATTTTTCACATTTTCACTCATGGAAACTTCAAGGTCAATTTTATACATTTCCAAATTATCATTAGTGATCAATTCAATCAATTACACATCCATAATTTATTAAATTATTACTCACAGACACTTCACTCATGGTCACTTCCATACATTTTCAAATTTCCATTCATAACCACTTCATTATTTAACTAGAATATGTAAAAACAGAAATAATAAAAATCATAAAATATATGATAAATTATAATTTATTAAAGTATTGAAATTAATAATAAATTGGATCATCTATACAATTCAACATTCATAACCTAGGGAAATGTAAACATAAGAAGCGTTGATATCAAACGATGAGTAAGGGTAAAAACAGTCAAAAAAATCATTCCATAAACATGGGATAAATATTACAGAAGGAATAAGTATATAAGAGGAATAAATTATCAACATGAAACAAAGATAATTGTATATCATTGAAAATAATAGAAAACATGGATATTAATAAAAGTTATCTCATTCTGATGGAATTCATAGTACATGGAACCAAAATCATGTTGTGACGACCATGTACCAAAACACTATCCAATAATGGTAATATGATTACACAAAAACACAATCAGTTTTGTTTCATGAGATCTATCAATTCATTGAGGGGCTATATAATATCATGCCCCACCTATATCTTTTTAATAATAATGTATTCATTATAGGAGTCAAAATGACTTTTTATATAATTCCATAAGTAATCTCTTACTAGATAAATCATCGATATCCCAATTATGAAATATATGAAATCTAAAAACATAATCAACCTGTGTTATTAGTTAATTATAATTAATTATATCAATATTATTTTCTATATCTGTAAAAGGGATAATATGGTCATATACCATCCAGAGAAGGATGGTGGATGGTCAGAAAATAAGAATCTCACTTTCCAATAATCATCCATAAAGGAATTGTTGGGATGATAATTGTCTCAGCAATACCCAACGAGTCTTATTGATTTTGATACTCAAAAATACCCTTATTTTTTACCAATAAGGACACTTTATGTAATTATGAGGAATATATTTGTTGATTAGTTTATCTTATTTACATGTTAAAAGATTAGATTAATTAATCTACACTTGTTATAAAATTATTTTGGAAAAATTGTTCATACCCTATGTTTTTAAGGGTAATATATAAATTGGTATCCCTATATTTTAAATAAAACTTATGGATCCTAAACCCTCCACTTTTGGAAAATAATGGATCAACAACCCTACATTTAGAAAAAAACCACATGTTTAATTATTAAACCTATCGTTTACCAGCCATAACCTAGCACGAATCTTTACATTCATAACCATACTTTAGGATATTATAACTACATAAAGGAACCCAATGCCTGACTTGGTCAAGAATGGATTTTCAAATTCATGATATTATTCATGCTCTCTACAATGGTCTCACTGGGAGTAAATATCTCATTAAGTATCAAATTTCCTTATTTTTCTAAATAACTACACTTTTTATACATACATGTTTTAATCTTGTGATGTGTAAACTACTAATTAATTGTTAAAACTCCTATTTTATTATTTCATTTTTATTGAAAATCTGTTTCCATAAAAATATCATCAAAGTTGTACATTATTTATGAAATTTCCCTATGAGAGATAAAATCCTTTTTCTATCATTTTAAGCAGCAACTGTGAACTAGAATCTATTTATTCAATCAAATTAATCCCTATTGATTTAATAGAGTATCAGCTACTCAGACTCTGTCATGGTGGAGTATCAGATTGTAGATCTAATATGTGGATTTTTCCTCCCTTTAAATGAACTATAATTCCCTGTAAAATCCTTTTTGTAATGGTTTCAACTTCATGTACACGGGTTTTAAGGTCTTTTGATTAGAGGACCCGTTCAGTGAAAATCACTAAGCAGGTTGAAGGAGTGTTAGTGGAGTGGACCAAGAGATATTTTCCCCCTAAACAACTATAAAAATTCATTTGTTCTTATTCTCTATTTTTATAATTCCTAACATAATTAAAGAATATAATTTTTTATATCTTTATAAATCACAAAGAAGGATAAAATTTAGAATCTATCTATGTTTATAAAAAATATACAATTCACACCCCACTTGTGTATCATTGAATTATTTCAACCCAAAAATGGGTATCCATGGATTATTTTAGAAGATAGTAAATATTTTATAGCTGGATCAAAGTAAAATTTATATAAAAAGAAAAATATCAATGAAAAAACCAAAATAAGGTATGTTAATGATTAATAATTCTAACATTAATGGTGATTATTTCGGATGATGGAAAAAATATATGATTATCTATTTGACAAAATCATGGATTCAAAGTATACATGAATATTTTCACTCTGTGAGATATCCTTAAAAAAAATATGGGATGCCACTAAAGAAGCTGAGTATGGTACCAATTCAAGATAAATGAAAATTATTTTAAGGGTACATGGTCCAGATGAATTTAAATGAGTATCTCAATTTTTTCTTGCAAATAAAATATGGAAAACTATTGCTTTTTCCAATGAAGGAACTGATAATTTCATACAGTTGAGTTGCACTACTATGAAACTAAATTTTTATAGTTTCAGAATGTATGATGGTAAAATAAACACTTATATGGATTGTATATTGACAGTGATAGAAAATGGGATCGCTACCTTAGGATTCTCATGTTCGTAATCAGATTATTAATTTAATGTATTTAGAGACATAACCGTTAATTTGAATTGAATATATGATGTTATACAACAACAAATAGTAGTTGAAAATTTTACAATGAAATAATTAATTTGAACATTGATGATGTACAAAGCAGAAAATCACATGATGATAAATTGGAAAAGTTCTTCCCTTAATGAAACTTCTAAATGGTATGAAATAAAAAAATTATATTCTATATTCTAAAATGATTCAAAATGTTCTTATTTTGAAATTCAATTGGATCAACTATCTAAAATATTTGGTAAATTTTATAAGAAAAAGAGTGGATTCAAGAAGACTTTAAGACTGATAAAATAGGGTCTAATGAAGTAATATTATATTAATGTAAAAAGATGGAATATATCAGACCTTATTACATAATGTTAATAGAATTAAAAGTAATGATGAAGAGTAAATAGAGAAACAATGAGATGAGAATAGAATATGTGAAAAAAAGAAAACAAATACATGTAGGATACTAGGTGTGTGTATGAACTCTCTAGTAGTTCTTATAAATATAACTCAATAAATTATCTGACAAATCTAAAAAAAAATAATTTCTTTATTTATGGGGAATAATATGAGGTAAAATCCAATTATTATTTTCTTCTGATTTTGAAAGTCATTATGATATTAAATTAGCTATTTACAACTCCATTCTCGGAGAAAGATATAAATCATCACTAAAAAATAATAAATCAAAAATCTTGTTTTCATAATTTTGTTTTATGTGAAAAAGATGCTATGTTAAAACATCATCATGAATTAAAATAAAAATTTAACAAATCCTCTATAATCTATATTAATCTTAAAAAAAGTAAAAAAGATTCAAAAAATTAAGTGTATTAATTTAAAAGTGTTACTAGAATATTTAATATAGAAGAGGAATCCTTAAATAAAATTTATGGAAAAAATTTATCAAAAAGGGAAAATATGTAATGAAATGAAATCGTAAAATATATAAATTATATAGAAATTAGTATGTAACCTATTCTAAAAATAGAAAATCAATATTAAATTGGTTCTATTGTGGATTGAATGGAAATAACTGTAATGACTAGAGTTTATGAAATCCATAAATAAGCGGAATTAAAAATTATTCCATTCCAAAATAAAATATTTGAATTGCATACTAAGTTTTTGGATAAATATGTGAAATACGGTTACCCAGATCATTTCATGCTGACATTGTTGGGTCTAAAATAATATGGTTACTAAAACAAAATATTATTGAAATTATTTTCTGAAAAAATATCATAAGAACAAAAATGAAGCACAGTATATGGATAATTCCTTCCCAAGACACATGAGTGGTGGATCTTCAAAATTTCATGACTTATAAAAAAATATATGGATGGATAGTTACCATTGGACCTAATTCAAAAGAAAAAATATTTATAGTTGGATTAGTGAGAGATCCAAAATAAATTTTTACCAACAAAGTTATATATGTTAAAGGGTTGAAGAACAATATGAAAAGTATCTCTCAATACTATGATGGTGAATTTATGGTTTATTCCCCTAATAATTTCAAATCTATTTTAAAATTTAATCTACCTAAATTTAATGTGACCAAAACTAAAAATGATTATATCATGGATCTCAATTATTTGTGAAAAAAAGAGAATTATTTAGTTGTTGAGACAAATAATTATTGGATTGTCCATATGATACATGGAAGTTTTAATCTATTTTATTAATATAATTTTTCTATGAAACACTATTTTTCTTATTTTTCAGTTATAAAATTTAATAAAGATATATTTTTTGATGAATTCCAAATTAGAAGGAAACACAAGTCATCCTTTAAATGCAATAACAAAGATGCTACATCCCAACCATTAAAACTTTTCCACATGAATTTTTTTGAACTTCCATAGTAGAAATCATGGTTAGAGGATCATATGTATTAGTTTTAGTTGAATAATATTCATGATTTACATGGGTTTTTTCTAAATCATAAATATGCGGTGTTATTTTTTTTGAATGCTTTTGTAAAATTGTTAAAAATAAAAATTATTTTAAAATAATTTCATTAATAACTGGCCTTGGCGGAGAATATAAGAATATATAATTTAAATATTTTTTATTTATAAATAGGAATTAAACACCCATTATCTACATCAAGAATTCCTCAATAAAATGGAGTTGTAGAATGAATAAATAGAACTAATTCCTAAATGGAATTAACTATGTCAAATGTATATTTATTTCTTACCTTCTTTCTAAAATAATTTGTAAACACACCTTATCTTATTAGTAATAGAGTTTTAATAAGACATATTCTTAAAAAGACATGTTATGAACTATAGAATAACCGAAAACATAAGGTTATATAATTTAATGTTTTTGGAAGAAAGTTGTATATCTTAATTACAAAGGAAGAAACTCATAAATTTGATCAAAAAACTAATGAGGGAATCATTTTATTATATTATTCTATATATAATGATTATAATGTGCATAATAAAAACTCAAGGATTTTTAATGATTCAATTCATTTGAAGTTTGAAAAAAGTTACCCTTTTGATAAAAGGAAGAATATAATAGGTGAGGTTTCTAATTCAAATAAAACATTAGACTTGAATCACCAAATATTGATTTTGAAAAAAAAACTAAATGAAATTCTTCATAGTTCAGTTGATCCTGAAACTGATAAACGTAAATTTATCATGCTTAGAAAAACTAGAACCTTAACGGATCATTCCTCAGAGAATTTAATATGAGATCATGATACATGATTGAAAACTATAAGTAATGTATGAAACCTATCTTAATTTTTTTACTTCCGAGCAAAATTAGTACCTAAAAATATAGAGGAAACTACTGAAAATGAAATTTGTTAGTGGATACCTAAGAAAAATATAATAATATTAGATGAAAAAAGTTGGGGAATTTATTGATAGACCATCCCATGATCTAGTAATTGGAAAAACTGGGTTTTTAGAAATAAATAAAATGACGAAGGAATAATTAATATATATGGATAGATTAAAAGCTAAAGAATACAATCAAGAAGAATGAATATATTATGATGAAACCTTTCACATGTTTCTAGATTAGAAGAAATTATAATCCTTTAATATTATTCATCTCATATAAATTTTAATTATATTAAATGGATGTAAAATCATCTTTTCAAAATGTGTAGTTGATGGATAATGTTTATATTAAACAACTAGTAGGTATTGAAAAGACTCTTATACCAAATTCGGTTTTCAAAATGACTAATGCTCATTATTGCCTTAAAAAAGTACATAGTTCTTGGTATGCCTGAATTAGTTATTTTTTATTAGAAAATAAGTATTCTATATATTTAGAAGATACTACTCTTATTAAGAAAATAGTTTTTTTGAATATATTTTTAGTGTCTATTTTTTAGATGATATCATTTTGGGTTCAACAAATAAAATTATATTCTATTATTTTTGAACTATTATGCAAAAGGAATTTGAAATGAGTATGATGGGAGAATTAAATTTCATTCTTGGCTTTCAAATTCATAATAATGATTCTGGAAAAGATTTAAATTACATATTATACATTATTGGTCTATTGAAAAAATTTAGACTTAAAATGGTAATAATTATAAAACTCCCATATGTACCGATATAAAACATGATTTGAATAAAACTAGAAAAAAAAATGGTCAAAATTATATAAGGGTATGATCGGTAGATTACTATATCATACATTCACTAGAACAAAAAATATTTTTTATGGTTGTCTCAATATAAAAGAAAGGAATCCAATATTACTACTATTAATATAATTTAATTAAAAGGAACGGTTTTACTTCACTAATTTACCCAAAAAAATATGCATTTTATTTAATTTCAAATTCAGTTGCTGATTTTAGAGGTGTATATTAGATACAAAATTAAATAAGGAACCTATCAATTTTTTAGGAAAATCCTTAATTTCATGTTCCTTTTGGAATCCGTATTTATTTTCTCTATCAATAACTGAGGTAGAATACATATTTTGTGGTAGTATCTATACACAAGTATTGTACGTTAAACATAATCTATTAGAATATGTAATTAATTTGAATAATATTCCTATCTAATTTGACAATAAATGTGAAATAAATATTTCAAAAAATCATTTAAGCCACTCTTGATTTATGAATATTGATATAAGACATCATTCTCTAGGATATCACATTTTAAAAATGATATATATTAAGAATTTTTAATTACTGAACATCAACATGAGGATATTTTTACTAGACCACATCCCTCCCCTAGTTTATAATTTATTAGGGAGAAGTTAGGTATATTTAATTTTAAATAGATATATTTAATTTTATGCAAATTTATATTAATTTGTTTCTCTAATTTTTAATTATGTTATCAAGATATTATTAATTTATTATTTGTTTCATAAATCAAGGAATTTATTAGTATTTTAGAAAGTGATTATTTTAAAAATAAAAAATAAATATCAATTACTCTGTGTATTTGTCTTGAGAAACCCAATGGATGTAGAAAAAACCATAAAAAACTTCTGCTCTTACAATTAACCTCACTATTTTAAAACTTTTGAATTTTGGAGCACTCAGTTTACAGTTAAAAACCATATAATATAAACCTAAAAACTTTATATTTTCAATAATTTCAAAGAAAAAGTGGAAAGATAAAGGTGAACTGAGTGAATCGAAGCATCATTGCATTACAATATTTTTGAAATTTTTTTCCAAGGGAATGTGTTGATCTCGAATGTCAATATAAGATAAATATTTCTTTGAATAAAACTATAGCTTCTGAATTGGGAGAATTAATTTTAAATTTTAAAAATTTTGAGTACATATTTGATAGAAAAGTAAAGTATTTATATAAAAATTTCTATTATAGTTTTTGATACAAAGAGGATATCAACTTTTCAAGAGGAAATGATACTGAATTTTCTATTTTTTTTGTCGGGATTGAATGAATTTTTCTTTATCCCAAGGAATGGTTTTTTAACATTTATAATCAATCCATTGGAGAAAAATTACATACATATTAAGTTATTATGTGTTTTTTTCTCAACTCTAATTTAAGATATTTTGGTAAAGGATCTAGAAGTTTACCATAAGGTGTTGGTTAAATTTAATTAATAATTAATACGTATGAGAATTTTTGAGTTGGTGAAAAATATTTATCTTGAAAATTATATAATTTTTTTATAATGAGGGACCTCATGTCTAATTTTAGTAGATATATTCTCTGGAATATGCATCATTGTTTCTAGGAAGGGGAAAAGATGTCTTTTTTCTTATATAGAATGATTTATATCAGTTTTTTTTGTATAAAATTGAAAAATATATAGAGATTCAAGTATGAATTATATATCATCATTGTACCATTATTAATTATATAATGTAAACAATTTTAGGTTACTTTTAGTGTACAATAAAAGAATTAATGATACTTATTGGTGATGAAAAACAATAAGAATTCTATGCAAATGCTGCTGGGTATTTGAAATCTACTCTTTTATTATGGATTTAACATGAAGAAGATATATAATCTAGAATAGATAAATATGTTGAATCAAAAATATAAAGACTTAGGTATGAAGTCACCCATCCAAAAGATACGATAGATGTTCATCCATCTCTTAAAGAATTATAAGAAGAAGTTCACAATAGGTATATTATCACATAACCTATAAAAATAATAGATCATATAGGTTGGAGCCCAAAAGATGAAAATACTACCCCAAAGGTATAAGAAAAATAAACATTTTTAAGAGTATCACCAACCCCTATGGGACAAAAACCAAAAAATAATGCTGAGAAAAAAGCTCATAAAGAAGAATAGATTAAAGATAATTCTCAAGGTAATAGCTGAGTTCTCTCATCTATCATTGAAAGTACTATATTTGTTGACAATCAAATAGTCTCTACTTCTATATATTTTTTGACAAGATTTTTTTTGTATCGACTAAGAAGGCATAATTTTTTGAAAATCAATATTCATCTTCAGGTGATAAATATAATGGTAAGTTCTTATATTGGATGAAAATGGGAAAACTATCAAGAAACCAAAAAGAAAAATATTATAATTCTATTAATGAAAAAAACTAAGAGTTATTAATCAATTTCATTATAATGAAGAACGATAATTAAACCATAAAAATGAGCTATAGTATACTAAGAAGTATTTGGATGATTTGTAACACTCAACTACTGTAAGAGAAGAATTGTAATTATTACATGTTCAAATGACTAATATCTAGGAAAATTTAATTTCTAGAAGATATTTTGATACCTTTGAAAAAAATGGATGTTCATATTGGGAAGTTAAAATAAGAATATGTTTCGAAGACCAATCATAGAGATTTAAATATGTTCTAAGAAAGATAGATAGATTCATTAAGAATTAGCTCTTGTCAATTCATAGATTATGATTTTTCTCCTCACACTTCTCCATATTTAATTATAATTCTTGAATAGATTACTGAAAAATTTTCTACTATGAATGATAAAAATCATAATCTTCAGTGTTATAGTGAGAAAATACATGTGTTATTGTAAAAGTATAAATATCCGGTCTAGAAATTAGCATTTGATGATCATGGTATAATATATTTTCTGAATCATTTATGTTAAATTATCTCATAGTTTGTTAAGTCATAAGAAAATGTTAGGGAATATTTTAATATAAATTTTATTGAATGTTTGAATGTGGAATAAGAATCAAATATTTTGATGAAAAAATGGGCTATTATGTTTAATAAAAATTTGATATGAATAATGAATGATCTAAAGGATGTTTATCATGCTTTTCAAACTTCCCAGGCTTATGAAACCTCACCTGAACATGAACCATCACCCTTGCCTAGTAGGACCTTTTATAATTTCTCATCAAAATGTTTATTGTAATCGGAAACATCTATTTAATGAAGTAATTTTTTATATTATGTTTTAGTTTATTTGTTAATTATTATTTATATTCCTTTATTCTTCTAGAACACTACATTTTTATCTAATAATATTTTAAAATTTACTGACAGTTATGTGCTACATTAAATGTGTTTTAAACTATTTTCTACAACATTCTATTTGATATTACAAAAAGGGGAAGAAAATTAGGAACACACAACATAATTTATAATTACTCATACCTGAAAAATAAGAGTTTCAATATATATGGTGCATTTATTTTGATGAAAAATACATCTTTTAATATTATATTATATTTCTGATCTAAGTCATGGTTAAAATAAAAATATAATTTTATTATTTCATTTGTGATTAAATTACCTATATTTTATAAAATTTATGTTTTATAGGGATTTTGGTCATATAATAATGGGAGATTTTTGGGCACATATTGTCTCAATAATACTCTATAAATCTGATTGATTTTGATGATAAAAAATACCCTTATTTATTTTACTAATAAGATTAAGTGTTTTTAGGAATATATACCTTGAGTGTTTTACTTATTTATGGGTTAGGATATTTGATTATTTATTCTGTACTTTTTTTAAAGTATTCTGAAAAACTATTAAAACAAAATATTTATAAGTGTAACATATAGTATGGGAACCATAGATTTGGAATAAAACTTATGGATCATCAACCCTACACTGTTGAAAAATATGGATCAATAACCATACATTTAGAAGAAACTCTATGTTTAATTTTAAAATGTATGGTTCATCAACCCTACTTTTGTAAACTAAAATATATTGTCACAATTACTTTTGTAGTTTATAATTATGTGATGGAACCCTTTGTTTTACTTGATTAATGATAGAATTTTAAATTCAAGATATTATCATTGTTTTTTGAAATGGTATCTCTAGGAGTTAATATCTATTTACATAAATTTTACGACCAGTTCAAAAGAATGTAATCAATAAATTATAATATTTTAATTTATAAGGAAAGTTAAAAATATTTTTGAACATTTAAAATTATAATGATCATGATTTTCATGTAATTTTTTATGATCTATTAAGGATGAGATGAATAAATGTTTATCTTGTTAAATACCAAGAGTATTTTCATTTTCTATATATGTTTGAAATATCATTTTAAACAAAGAGTTAATATAATAAACAAAAAGATCAGACATCTATGTTATTTTTGAAGAACTACACTTTGTCGATACACATGTTTCAACCTTGTGTTGTGTAAACTGATGAGTAATTGTAAGTGATGATATTTGTTCATTGTTGTTTTTATTAAAGATTACTTGCAATCTGAATATCGTAGAGGCTGTTATTTCTTGAATACATTTATCATCGAAGAAGAAGATAAGTTTTTTTTTCAGTAGTTCCTACAATTGTGAAATATAATCTATTAATTCAATCAAATCAATCGTTGTTCATTTTTGGAGTATAAAATTCCCGAACTCAATAATTGTGGAGTATCATCTTCTCAAACTAAGATTTGAGTTTTTTATTCCTTATAAAAGATCCTGAAGGCATTGTACAAACCTTATTGTAAGGGTTTCAACTTCATGCACTCTGTTGTTATGGTCTTGTGATAAGAGGACATTTTTAGGGAAAATCAAGAATATTATTGAGTGTGTGTTGGTGGTGGGGATTATAGGATCTTCATTAACCGAATAATTATTAAATGTTCTATGTTCTTATTCTATGTTTTTTTGCTATACAACATACTTAAAGAAGAAAACGCTTCATATCTTCATAAATCATGAAGAATGATAAATGTTATAATCGATTTAAGATTATTGAAAAGGCCCATTTACCCTCCCCCCTCTTGTGTATTTTTTTTATTATTACGGTCTAATGTCAATGAACACATCTGAAATTTCAAAACATTTACCTATGTAAATAAATGGATGTTCTTTATAAGATCATATCATCCAATTTAAATTTGTTAAATAAGATGTTCAATCCATATTGTGTAATGAGTATACAATTGTGTATGTTATAGAATAACATAATCTTAAGTTATTTTTAGAAATAATGTGGATGGATTAAAAATAACACAAAAATAATGTAATAAATAAAACATATATGGATTTTTAAATAGATGAAATATATCATTTAAAAATAATTCTTCAAATGGTATTACACAAAAGGGATCAAGAATCTAACTGTTTGATACTATAAGTTCAATACCCCTAATGAATATATATATATATATATATATTAGAATATAAATTATGAAATATAAACACAATTGGGTAAATAAGTTTTTTAAAATGATATGGGAAGTGAAAGAGAAAACATAAATGGTATTTTGGAACATATTTTAATCATTATATAAAATATAAATTTACTTGTTGGTTTCAAAGGATATTTTGAATAGGTGACCTGAAAGATTTTTGAAAACATTAATTTTTAATATAATATGTAATTATAAGGATTTTAAAATGCATATTTTTTATCATGGAAAAGTGGGGAGCGAAATAAAAAAAAATGAAAGTGAAAGGAAACCCCATTTTTATTATTCTCAAAATTCATTTGTTTCAAAATGAACATTATAAGAAGAGTATCAAAAAATTTAATTGCACTAAAAATTTATTTTCACAATGAGAATTATAAATTAAAATATAAGATAATATTATGGTTTTTAACACAATCATGGAAGAAACGTTTTCCAAATAAAACTATATAACTCCAAGAAAAAAATATAGTTAACAATGTCCCTTAAAAGAAACATATCCTAAGTAGTGAGATATATTAATCAAAAGGTTTATGCGTTAGGAATGTATATATATAGACAAAAACTAAATTAATAACATATAATATAATCAAAGGTAACAATTAAACTATCTTATATTTAATAATTTCAAGAGGAATTTCATAACTCAATGAATTAATGTTGATTTACAATAAAATTATTACTACTGGTGTAACAACGGAAAAAATAGCCAGGTTAAATAATGTAATATGATTGGGATATATAATCCCAAAATAGAAATTTTATTATAAATTATTTCAATGGTTATTAGAAATATTATAAAATAAAAAATTATGTAAAAATGTATAATGTCCCAAAGAATCAGAATTGAGACCAAGAAAACCATTATCGCTTTAGAATGTTTAAAATAAAAACCACTTGAAAGATATAGATCTCAATTGATGTTAAAATACCTTGATTAAAAGATAATTTATTACATGAAATCTCAAATATATACTCTGTATACCCTTTATAGTATATTAGGTTCATAATACCTAACTTGTCTGATAGAGTTAAATTAGAGATGAAGACCCATTCCATGATCCTGATTCATTTTTTATTCCACCAAATGTAATGAGTAATTAAATTAATCACATTATATATTTACCCATGAAACTGATTATTTTATATTAAAATTTATACTCATTTATAATCATTAGGGACATATTTATTGTTGTTATGTTCGACCAATTTTCAAAATTGGGTGTGATAAATCTTTATCGATTTGAACTAGTTTTATAAAAAAGGTATTGCTATCTATTAATAATTAAAATTATATCACAATTAAATAATATAATTTTATATATTATATGTTACCAGCTATTTTATATTGATATAATCACATTTCAGATAATCTTTCACTACGATCCATGATGTTGAAATTGGCGATGATCATGTTTTGATGATTCTTAATGAATGGATGGTGTTTTATTTATAAATGAGTTAAATGTAGATAAAAATAAATATAGATTAGAAAATATATTTAATTATTTATATAAAATAAAAACTTTAAATATTTTCTAATAGTCATACAGGATACAAATATATATTATTGTTCATGTTGGTGGTCGAACTGACCAAAACATGAAACTATCATTAGTGTTTATAATAAGGCATTTTAGTTCTAATATAATCATATCAGAATCATAGTGATCTTAATGACTATTTATTAGCATAATATATCATTATTTTGAATAAGAATATATATAATATAATATATATAAATTCATTACTTACAACGAATATATAATTTCCCACTTAGTTCACTCATTTTAAATGATTGAATTAATGATAATCATTTGTTGATCTTATGAAAAATGGGATCTCCTATTTTTAATAATAAAACCTCAATTATTTCATAAACATCATATTTAACCTTAAATGTAAACTTCAATACTATACATGTAATGTGGTAATAAAATGAAAAACAAAAACCAATCATTCCATAGGGGCAGTAGTCCACACTTATATAAGGATAATGATATTGTGTCCCATAATATTAGAGAAATGAGTAATATGAATTAATTTTTAAGGATTATTAAAATTGAAAATATTTACTAAATTCTACTTTGATATGATACATTTTAGGTGGTGAAGGAAAACAAAACATGTTGTATTGTAGCGGTGGTAGTCTGCAAAATGCATGAATTACAGTTTCATTTTCCTAGTAGAGAAGGGAAAACATTATTGATGATTATTACAAAAAAAGAATAAAATTATGTATGTAACTAATACATGTTTCATTATATAGGGATTTGAAAATTATAATTGCACAATTAAAATATAAAATAAAAAATTTAGGTAAAAATGATTACTCACTTTGAGCTCTTTGAAATTTCCATTAAAGATCACTTCGAAATAGATGGAAAAAGATATTCTATTATGAACTAAATATAAAATGAGTGAAATATTTTCCCTAGGAAAAAAACAGTTGGTTTTTAGGGGGAAATTTTATTTTTAAGAGTTTTTAAGGGTTGGTGAGAGTCCCCTTTTATTAGTGGTGAGAGTGACATTTTTGGTAAATATTTTAACATTATATAAAGGGAGAACCTATTAGAAATGATAAGTCACTCCAAAATTGAGAAATTATGTCTTAGGTAAGATATAATATTGATAAAAACATAATCCACATAATGATATATATTTTTCTATAATTTATCAATCCCTTTACCCATCAAATTATTCCTTTTTCAATATTAGTGTTTACAATAGTAAGTAGTTTTTACATTAGGTAACATAATTTTTATTCATTAAAATAAAGTTGTAAATAGTAGATTATTTAAAACCAATAATTATAAATTTTAAATCCATTTCATTTGATTATATTTATAACAATAATAAAAATTAATTTTAAAATAATAATGTAATATATATATATATAAACCGATTTTTGAGAAAATATTACTTTTGTTCTAAAACATCCAATATAGGTTTTCAAATATAAAAATAATTCAACAGAACATATTCAACTATAAAGTATAAATTATTTATTATAATATTTTCAATAAATTTATAATACATACTTATATACTAATAATGTCATAAAATCCATGTTTTTTTGTAAAATTAGTATTTTTCACATGAAATATTTCATCATTGAAAAAGATCAAAAAATTCATCTTAAGAAAATATTCGTATTCTTAATGAATAAAGGATGCTACCTTATTCAAATTAAAATTTGACAATTTTATTATTCCATATTTAAATAAAATAGGATGATATAACAGAAAACTATTCATTTTAGACAATTACAATTTAAGATGTTAACTATTATTTATTTTAATTTCCAATAAATTACTATTATTTTTCTCAAAATATATTATTCATATTAACAATATATTTTATTATGATTTAAAAATAATTAATTTAGTTTATTTTAATAAATTAATCTTTTTGAAATCCATATTTGAGCATAAAATGGCCTTTTAAATGTAAAAAAATTAATGATATTTATATGCATATAAATATTTTCTAACATGCTTACATAAATGTAAATTCTAAAAAATAACCCATTTTTATCTCCATGTAAGAACTATGTCACATAAAAGACATATTTTAAAAGTATTTTTCATTTAATTTACATCCTTTCTTTGTTTTGGGGGTTTCCCTAGGTTTTAGGGAGGAATAGATGAGTATTCATGAATTGGGCCAAACCGTGAGCCCAATTCCAAATTAAAAAATAAATTTTGTATCTTTTATAACTTTTTCATTTTTCAAAATTTTCCATCAATTAAAATTCCTACTTTAACCCCCCTAACCTATTAACACCGCCAAGGTACTTTGGAGCTTTTAGAAATCCATAATGAGGGTTTATTTGGGTTTTTATCTAAGGGGTTGGGCCTGCCCGAAAGCCCAATTCCTATTTTAAAAATAAAATTTTATTTTGTTATAACATATTCAATATTTGAGATTTTTTAGTGATTCCAAGTCTCAACCAAGCCCAATTGACCCAGCTGCGCGTCTGAACTCACTCCCACCTCTTTGGAGCTCTGGATAATCACGATTTGGTGCCGAACTTCACCAGGTTCCTCAAATCTCCTAGATTTGAAGAGGTAATATATTTCTTTAATAACTAAATAAATTATCAATATTTTTCCTCCATTCTAGTTCCTAAATGAGATAATACATCTTGTACGAACGTACCCTAAAATTTGGCTCTTTTAAATTTCAGATACTGGAGTTTTTGAGTGATAAATTCAAGATACTTCAAGTAAATGAGCCCTTTTCTTTCCTCTTTAAAATTACTTTGGGTTTAACTCATCGTTATTAGGGTTTCTTCGGTTATAATTGAGTTTAATAATGTCCAGAAACTAGGATTTCGAACCTAGGGTTTAGCTTTGGGCTTTCTTGGCCAATTTGTGTGGTTTTAGGTTTGATCTAGTTCTCTCTTCGTGCGGCGGGGGTGAGATTTGATTTTCGCACAGAGATTCAAGGGTTTTTGTTAATTTGGTAGGTGATTCCATTGTGTGTGCAATTTTTCTGAATTAGTTTGATGTTTTAATGGTAACTTAATGATCATTTCACTTGAATGTTTTGGTAAAAATTGGTTTTAGTTGCATTTATAATGCAAATGAATTTTAAGTTCCAATTTTTGCTGAAATTGGGGGATTTCCAAACAAATATTTTATTGGTTCATTTTGGGATGCCCCATAACTGAATTGTTTGTTTAGTTAAAGGGTGTTGAACTGAAATTTTGTTTTAATAACTTACAAGTGTTAACATAGTGTGAAATGTGGATATCTTAAAGAGCTTTGGGTGAAAAATAATGTGATGTTTTGAGAGGATGTTTTATTGGAAATAAAATTGTTTTATTGTGTGTTTTAAATGGTATAAAATGTGTGTAGATACTATACAATTTGTTTGTGACCAGTAGTGATATTTTATATGAAAAAGGATGTGTGTTTTTTGCTGAAATTGTTTGAGCACAAAAAGGGGAAGCCCGGGTAACTAGGTGGGGCGGATTTGTACTATTACGGCTAGTGGATCAGATGGGTTTTGTCCCTGTTCCACTTAGCATATGGATAAGGAAAAATCCAACTAAACTATTTGGATGATGATTGGGGACCACTAGGTTATGGGTATGTTCCCTACTAGTGGCTCGTGCATGAGAACAGATTTTTCTATGGTTACTCTACACCGAGGTACGAGGTATATAAGGCCTGAGACAACCTAGTGCTTATGGGTGTTCGCGATTTTTTTTCTCATTAGATTTGTGGTATTTGCCATTGTTTTGGGTTTTTTTTGTAGTACTTTACAGTATCTCGAATGACTAATTAATTTTCTAACATTCTGAAATTCTCGGATTGAAAACTGTTTTCATTTGAAAGTTGCATTTCTTTAAATTTTATCAATGTTTCACCATGTGTATTAAAATTGCTTGTTTTGTTCACATTGTATTGCATGCTCTTTGGAATCAACTGGTGGTATCCTATTGGGCTTAGGCTCACACCCTACATACACCCCTTGGGTGTAAGTAGACCTGCTTATTCTTGACTCAGGTAAAGGGAAGGCTAAGGGTGATGGTGGTTCGGGATGTTAGTCCCCATCGTTGGGGCGGAGTTGCAGGGACGACTTGTGGGTGATGATCCCCTTGTCGTGTGGAGTCCATGGGGATGTCTTTATGTTTTCATTATTTGTTTTTAGACCACTTTTAGTGTCTTTAAACATATTTATTCAGATCTGGTTTTGTTAAGAATTGTTTAGCAAAAAAATTTCACATTCTAATAATTGATTGTTTTTTTTATGATTTATGCTTTCATACTCGGGTAAATCATTCCCAACCCAGATTTTATTGATACCCGGGAACTTGTGCCAGCCCGCGGGGATAGGTAACACCCTTCGGGCCTTTCCATGGTCTGGGTTTGGTGCCGTTAATAGTGGTGACCAGATCTGGTTCGTTACAAAATGGAATCAGAGGGGGTTAATGTTTTGGGTTATATTGTTATTTTGGGATGAGTCGGGATAGACATGAGCTAGGACTGTCGGGGCTCGGGTTATTGCTTGTGAGTAGGGTGCCTGGCCCGCACCTCTCATGGCAGACCTTGAGTCACCAGAGGATGTTGGAATTTACTGATTGACTTCACTTCTAGGTGAGACGTGTGGGCTACAGACCACATGTGGACATCAAGAAGATGTGGAGTAGTTGTTTCTTTTATTATAGGAATGTGTTTAGTTTATTTTTATTTGATGTATCTGATTACAATTGTCAGAATTGTGGTATTGACTATTGTATGGTGACTGTTTCATTTTTTAGAAACATGCCTCCCTGGAAAGCTCCCACGCACCCACAAGAGGAAGCTGGAGACAGTTCTCCCATGCCGATTGATCAGAGGCTCGTGGAGGCTTTTGTTTGGGCTATCCAAGCTTTGGGACAAAGACCATCTCATGCTCCTATTCTTATTAGGGAAGAGAAAACAGGTCCTAGAAAAGATAAAGCACAAGAGTTTATGAAAAACAAGCCTCCTACCTTCCGAGGTAGCACAGAATCCAAGGAAGCAGAAGAATGGCCCGAGAAGATCGAGCATATGTTTGAGTTCCTGGAAACACCCGAGGAGATCAGGGTGAAGTGTGCCTCCTTTTTGTTGGAGGGTCCCAGCCGTAAATGGTGGGAGTCAGTGCTTCATTCTGGGAAGAATGAGCAGATGCGCTGGGGAGATTTCAAGGTTGTCTTCAATGAATAGTATTGCCCTGAGGTGTTGGCTTATGCCAGGTCTAGAGAGTTCATGGAACTTGTTCAGAGGAATCTATCTGTGATGGATTATGCCAACTTTTTCGCTGAGTTGGTTCGGTATGCTCCAGAAATTGTCTCTAATGAGAAAGCGAAGGCCCAGAGGTTTGAGAAAGGCTTGCGACCAGAGATATATTCCCAGGTGATCCTGTTTAAGCTGAGGAACTATGCTGAGGTTGTTGATCGGGCATGCATGGTGGATATTGATAGGAAAGGCAGGGCTGGTTTCTATGGTTCAGTATCAGTAGTGGGCAGTGGAAGCTCCTCCGAGAAGAAAAGGAAGCGGGAGGATCACGTGAAGAAAGGAGGGGGCAGTTCAGGCCACTCTTCCAGGCAGTTTTCTTCTGTGGCTTCTGATGCGAGATTGGTCGTGTGCCACCAATGTGGGAGGCCTGGGAATATCCGACCAGCATGTCCTCTTCCTCCGAATCCTTGTTAACAGTGTGGAGGTATAGGATATTTGCAGCTCTTCTGTGGTGTGGCACGTCCACTCCCAAGTGGGGCAGGGTCAGTGGCTTCAAGAGGAGTGCCAGCACAGTCCAAGCCATCGAGGACTGGGGGATATCGATTTGGTGGTCGTGGTGGTAGGGCTGGATCATCTTCTAGGCAGATCTAGTTCAAGTCACAACCACAGACTAGCGGTCATCCTCAGGAAGTTACTGGACATCTCCATGCAGTGGATCAGTCACCAGCAGGATCAGAGTCGGGACCGTCAACAGTTCAAGGTACCGTTCTGATCGCATCTTCTATAGCTTCTGCTCTTTTTAAAACTGGTTCCTCTGTTGCATTCATTTCTGGACATTTTTTGGACTTTCTGAATTTTCCAACTGAGTTGACATCTTTTGCGATGGAGTTGGTGACACCGTTAGGAATGAAGAAGGAGCAGGGCCACAGGTTCCCCTCGTGTGCACTTTCTGTGTCAGGGGTCGAGATGGAGTGGGACCTCTTGGTCTTAGATATGGACCATTTTGATGTCATACTCAGGATGTATTGGCTAGTACACTTCCAGGCACACATCGATTGCTACAGAAGGTGTGTGAGTTTCATGGCACCGGATGGGAGTCGTCAGGTTTTTCATGGAGAATGGGATCCAAGATCAAGTCGCACAGGGCCTCCACTCCCAGAGTTGGGAAGTGTTATCTTCCAGTAATCATCGCTTGTGCTAGAGGATGGTCTTTATAACAACCCATAATTTTCATACATTGTTATTACTTCATAATTGAAGCACACTTATTACAACATATAACAAAACCAAGAAAGAACCGTATAAGTGTAGTGTCTTTGGAAACTGGGAAACATAAACAACTAGTTCATAAAGAATCTACTTCACCTCCCATTTATTTCATCATATCTAGAGTCCCTTTTTGGAATATTCTCCTTAATAACCATCTTCCTAACCTGGGGAAGTAAAACATACAAAATGGTGAGCTAAAATGCTCAGTAAGGGTAAACAAAAGAAATATCAATCACATCATATACATAAGAACATAACTTTTGGAAATCTTAACCTGCAAAAGAGATCATAATATCATAACATGGGATAAATCATAGAAGTGAAATGTAATCCCAATAATCATAACTTAAAACATGAAACTTTTTGTCATACACACATAATCATAGAGAATCATTTCTTGTTAGTCAAGACTCATTTCCAAGACTATCTTAGTGGACAAAGTCCATTTCTGAACCGAGTTCACTCCTCGTTTCAGTCCTGTTTCACTGAACCGGTATAACCTACCATTCCATCCATGTATATCTCATGAGATATAAAATATTTACCCAATTCATTGGAGGGAGATATAGGTCCCACCCATCTCATAATGATACCATTCTTATGTGTGCCACAAAATCATAAAACCATACATCATAGCATAAAAATGGGAATCCTAAACATCGTGACATCATAAAACAATTAATATAAGATAAAGGAATTTATAAAAATATAATTCCATCACAACATAATCAAATCAATGTAATAATAGGGATAAAAACAGAACCCTTTATTATATTAGATGGAAAATAATTTTGATAAAACACTTAAACTCCATTCTGGAGGAAAATATCCGTTCTGCTTCAAAAACACTTTTCCTTTCTTAACATGTCGTAAAATTCTAAAGTAAAAGAATTCTATTAAAAATAAACTTGAAAACATGTAAAGGAAGATTCTTGGAAATAATGTTTTAAAAATCCATTCATGCCGTATAAGTTAAAAAAACATTCTTTGTACTTTTGTCGGAAAAGTAAAAAAGTACCTCGTACGAAAAACGACAAAAGATTCCTTTCATATCTTTTACTAAAAACTCACCGAAGGGTAAAATTGGATATAAAATATTGTATAAGGATATAAATATTACATATTGAGGAAACATGTATGTGGATGATAAAATACACCCCAGCAAATTTCAAAGTATAAATAATCTCGGATAAAAATGAGATTCTGATATTTTCCCTTACCTTAGGTCCGATATGCTTTGTACGTGTCCGAACCTCCTATATAATGATTTAAATAATGTTATTGACTTATTCCAGAATCATACTTATTCTTATGATATCATATATGGTCATATTCTTAGCTTCTTATTAGTAATATTTCATTGCTACTTGTTATTCGGGTGTTTATAACTTTTTGTTCTTATGCGTGTTTTGTCGAATAAATTCTTATTCTTCTCTTTAGGTTATAGATAACTCATTTCCAGAGTTGTATTAGTGTAATATATATCATATTCATTCATTCAATTCATTTATATAATCATTATGAAATGAAGATCATGTAGAACGAGTCGCATCACATCGTGGAGATGGTATTCCGTACGTACGCACGAGTGATGATATCGTTCCTATGATCGTGGAATTGTATTGGAGTGTATGTATAATATTTCAGAATCAATATCACTTTATAATAGTCATATATAGTCATTATTTACACCATTATACCCATCCAAGTAAGGTGGTGGTGGAAAATAGATTACACCACGGCGTGGAGACAGTATTCCGTACGTACGCACGCGCGGCGATTTCTTTTTCCGTAGGATGGATAGATGGTGAAATAGGGTTGTTTCATACTTATAATAACATATCATTATATTAGTGATACTGATTTTATTACTTCATAATGGAACAACTAAAGAAGAAGAAGTGGAAGAAGAAATAAAGATGAAAGAATCGATAACAGACATTACCTCTTCTTTGAAGTGCTTCTTTGAGACCTTCTTTTAGGGCACTAAAATTGGTCTTTGAAGAAGACCAGGACCTCTAGGATGTCTCTAGGGAAGTGTAGAGGAGAACGTGGCAGGGGTTTTCTGAGCTTGAAGGCTCAAAGTGGTGTGAGGAAGAGAGGGAGGAGGATCCCTTTTATAAGGGAAGAGAGGGGCACCTTTGGAATAAATAAAAATATTATTTTATTATAAAGTCAAGTTCGGTTTTAAATAGCTCCAAATTGAGTTATTTCGAAGATAAGGTGGGTATGGGTCGAAATTATCTCATCCAATAGAATTTAGACAAGTTTAAGTCATTATATTAACCTTATCTTTTAGTTTTAACTCTTAGTTAATTAGATTGACATTTACCATGTCACTTTGTATTTTTATATTATATAGTTAATAAACCTACCATATACATCCAAGCATCCCCCAAGTTGTGTTTTATTAATATATATAACCTTATCTAAATAATTTGGCTCTACCTTAGATTTTTAGGAATAAAATAACAATTAATAATATAATATTTGTTTTAAAAACTATTTAATGTCAATTTTGACACTATTCAATAGTTGATTTTTTTGAAACTCATAACAAAATGATTAATTCGACCAAAGTTAATTAAATCAATCCTAACATGTCATATTAACCTATAAAATTAGTTTAATTCATAAAAAGTCTCAAATTATACTTATTTAGGTATTTATAATATCAATTATTCTAATATTTCACTATTATGGTAATCACTGCATCATTATTGTGTTATAAATAAATTAAATTATTTAAAGTCTAAAAATTACAAATAAAATATAATTATGTAGGAAATCTCTTTAGCTTTCTAATGAATATTTATAGTCTAATTTATCTTATGTATGACCTTATATTAAAAATTATTTAGTTATTAAACTTTGATTTTACCTATTTTAACCCTTCTTTAAATAAATTAATAATAAATGTCCTAATCTAATCAAAGTGGGCCTAAATGGTCATATTTTATTCCTAAGGTTGTTTTTGGTCTAATTATACTTGTCCAATAGAATTAGGACATGTTTTAGGGTAATAATAATATCATTTTTACCCTTAATTACCCTATTTACTTTTAACCGTGGTAAAAAAAAGTAAAAAGTTACTATTCACCAAAAATTATTTTCATCTCATTGAACCACATTTTACATACTGACATCAACCGTGTCTCTTGGATTTTTGAAATTCCACTCACAGAAGCGGTAAAATTCAGTTTTATGAAAAATTCAGTTTTTTATCTACCACTTAGTGGTTTCACTATTGATCTAAAATTGAAAGGTTTCAAAAAAATACCAAAATTTCACCCTAGGATAACTTCGATATTCTGAATCCAAAAATGAAGTCCATTTTGAAAAATAAAATTTATAAAATTTCAAAAAGTGGTTATTACTATTCATAACGGCTAGTTTTAATAATATTTTATTAGCATATCATTGTTTAGTGAAACACGGTATTGCGTACGACGCAAGCTATCGAGGAAAGTTGTGATTTCGTGTAAATCAAGCCAAGAAAGTGTTGTGTGTAGAAAAATATTCCTTTGATGATTTATATAATATAAAATTCTTGGGTGTTACATTCTACCCACCTTAAAATGAATTTCTCCCTCGAAATTCATCACTTTGTAACAAACAGATGAGGATACCTCTCCCTCATCATATCCTCAAGCTCCCATGTAGCTTCTTCTAATTGGTGGTTCCTCCATAAAACTTTCACCAATCGAGTGGTCTTGTTTCGTAGGACTTTTTCGCTACGATCCAGAATATCTATCGGTTGTTCTTCATAAGAAAGATCTTGATCCAGCGGTACAACTTCTGAGATGAGTACATGTGAAGGATCAGGTATGTACTTTCTCAGGAGAGATACATGGAACACATCGTTAACCTGAGAGAGATTTGGTGGAAGCGCCAATCGGTAAGCTACCTTCCCAACACGATCCAGTATTTCGAAAGGACCGATATATCTAGGGCTCAACTTCCCCTTCTTTCCAAATCTCATGACCCTCTTCTAGGGAGGTATTTGTAAGAACACTTTATCACCCACTTCAAACTCTAGGTCTTTTCTTCGGTTGTCGGCATAACTTTTCTGTCAACTCTGAGCTGCTCTTATGTGTTGTTGAATAGAACTGACCTTTTCTTCCATTTCATCAATGAGATCGGGTCCTAATAGCTTTCTTTCCCTAACTTCATCCCAGCTAGTTGGAGTCCTGCATTTCTTTCCATAGAGAGCATCATAAGGAGCCATCTGAATATTGGAGTGAAATCTATTATTATAAGAAAATTCCACCAAAGGTAGGTGTTGATCCCAACCACCTTTTAAATCCATAGAGCAAGCTCTCAACATATCTTCTAGAGTTTGAATTGTTCTCTCAGACTGACCGTCTGTCTGAGGATGATAAGAAGTGCTGAAACTCAACTGTGTATCCAGAGTATGCTGAAGACTTCGCCAGAACATCGAGGTAAATCTCGGATCCCGATTAGATTTAATAGAAAGTGGTACTCCATGAAATCTTACCACTTCCTTTACATATATCCTGGCAAGCTGATCCAGAGAGAAATCCTCTCTAATAGCAATGAAGTGTGCAGACTTTGTAAGACGATCCACTATGACCCAGATAACATTATTGCCTTTGGACGTTTTAGGAAGTCCTCTGACAAAGTCCATAGTGATGTTTTCCCATTTTAATTCGGGTATGGGTAATGGTTGTAACATCTCCTTAGACTTCTATCTCTCACCTTTAACTTGTTGACAAACCAAGAATCGAGAGACATATTCAGCAACATCTCATTTCATGCCATCCCACCAGAAGTACTATTTCAGGTCCCTATACATCTTCGTGCTTCCAGGATGAATAGAGAATGAAGAACTACGAGCCTTATCCAGCAGCTCCTTCTTTAATTTAGGGATGGGAGGTACACAAACCCGATTCCTGAACTTTATTATCCCATCACAATCAAGGTTGAATTCAGGAAAATTTATCACCTTCTTTTGTAACTCGACATCTTCTTTCTATGCCTCTTTAATCTTCACATGTATAGATGGTTGAACATTCATTTGAGAAAGATACGATTTTTCCCCTTTCATTAGAATTCCAAGATCCATCCTTTGTAAATCCATAAATATTGGATCATTTTTTATCCTCATCATGGATAAACTAGCATGGTCTTGTCGACTTAATGCATCTGCCACCTTGTTTGCTTTCCAAGGGTGGTAATGGATTGAGCAGTCGTAATCCTTAATCAGATCCAACCTTCTTCTTTGGCGCATATTCATCTCCTTTTGTGTGAAAATATACTTTAAACTTTTATGATCAGTATAAATATCACACCTTTCACCATAAAGGTAATGCCTCCAAATCATTAATGCAAAGATTACCGCAGGTAACTCGAAATCATGAGTTGGGTAATTTTGCTCATGTATTTTCAACTGTCGTGAGGCATAAGCTATCACCATATCATTTTGCATAAGAACACACCCCAATCCCTTCTTGGATGCATCACTGTAGATCACAAACCTTTCTCCACTACAAGGCAGTGTGAGCACAGGTGCACTGGATAGCCTTCTTTTCAACTCCTTGAAATTCTCTTCACATTCCTCCGTCCAAACAAACATAACTCCTTTCTGAGTCAACTTGGTGAGTGGATTAGATAATCGTGAAAAATCTTTCACAAAACTTCGATAATATCCAGCCAAACCAAGAAAACTTCGGATCTCGGTTACTGTTGTTGGTCTCGAACATATTTCGATAACCTCTGTTTTTGCTGGATCCACAAATATCCCCTCCTTTGAGATTATGTGACCCAAAAATGCAGCTTTTTGAAGCCAAAATTCACACTTGGTAAATTTGTCATAAATATTATCCTTTCTCAGGGTCTTCAATATAATTCTCAAGTGATCTTCATGTTCTTCCTTGCTCTCTGAATATACAAGAATATCATCTTGAAAGACTACCACAAAATGATCAAGATTGTCTCTAAAGACTCTATTCATCAGATCCATGAAGATAGCAGGGGCATTAGTAAGACCAAATGTCATCACTATAAATTCATAGTGTCCATACCTTGTACGGAAATCCGTCTTTGGTATATACTCCCTTTTGACCCTTAATTGATGATACCCTGAATGAAGATCAATCTTGGAAAATTATTGAGCACCGCGTAGTTGGTCAAATAGGTCATCAATGCGCGAGAGAGGATATTTTTTCTTGATAGTGATCTTGTTAAGTTCTCGATAATCAATGCAGAGTCTCATTGATCCATATTTCTTCTTAACAAACAGAATAGGTGCTCCCCAAGGTGACACACTAGGGCGTATGAACCCCTTATCAAGATTCTCTTGGAGTTACTTCTTCAATTCCTGGAACTAAATTGGGGCCATTTCTATAAGGTGTCTTTGAAATAGGCAAAGCACACGGTACGAGTTCTATTGAAAACTCTACTTCAAGATTCGGTGGAAGAACCGGTAATTCCTCCAGAAAGACATCATCAAACTCCTGTACAATGGGCATATTCATAATTGCGAGTTTATCACCAACCATTTGAGATAAATAACCTTCATTTAGTGGAATAAATACCCATAAAATAGAATAAATTTCCACTAGAAGGTTATGTTCATCCTTGCATCGATAGACGATCATAGATTGATCTGGAATATGAAATGTGACTTCCCTTATTTGGAAATTGATATGAGCTCCTTATAGAGAAAGCCAATCCATGCCAAGAATCACATCAAATTACACTATAAGAAGGATCACAAGATTTGCAGGAAGCACTTTCCCACAAACTTCAATAGGAGAAGAATTATAAACTTTTGATGCGACTGTTGTGCCATTAGCTGTTGTCACAGCTAACTCAACATCTAATTGTTGAGGTAATATGGTGATACCCTTAGAAAATTCTTCAGAAATAAAGGAGTGGGTGGATCCAGAATCAAATAAAACATTTTCTACTTTAGAGTGGATGATAAGTGTACCTTTCACCAAATTGTTATTGTACTCCACATCGCTGATAGAAATTGCATGTGACTTTCCTTTATCTTTAGCCTTAAGAGTTTGTTGACGTCGACCATCATCATCAACACTTGGATTTGGGCATTGATTGGCATAATTCCCCATCTCCTTGCACTTGAAATATTGAAGTGTAGTAGGTTCATTCTATTCATCCCTTCCTTGGTTTGCATCATTAGACATCTTCTTCCCAACATTACGGCATTCAAATGCCCGATGACCTTCCTTTCCACATTTGAAACATTTACTTGTCCCTTTAAGACAACTCCCTCCATGTTTCTTTCCACACTTTCAGCATAAGAGAAAGCTCATCTTCTTTTCAGTGTGCTCTATAGATTTTCCTTTGAATTCCATTTTCCTCTTCTTATCAAACCCATATGACTGATGGGTTACTCCAATCTCCATATCAACTTTGAGAGCACATCGAACGATTTCCTCGTAGCTATTGAAGTCCCTTGTGGCTAATACCCTTCGAAGACTTGGTTTTAAGCCACTAATGAATCGATCGATTTTAATCTCAGGTTGGATAATAATACCAGAAGCGTACCTTGCAAGTCTTTTAAAATTTTCTTCATAGGTACCAATAGATTCATCATCCTTTTGCTTCAGTTCAAGAAACTCTTTCTCCATCTTTGTTCGGAGAATAAGAGGGAAGTACTTATTGAAAAATAAGTTATTGAACTCGTCCCATTCCATGGACTCAATTTCATCCCTATGCCTCGTATTCTTAATAAGATTCCACCATTGATCAGCATCACCTTCCAAATAATACACTGCTAAGATGACATTATCATGATCAGAACATTGAAGAACTGAAAATATCTTTTCAGTAGTACTAATCCATTGTTCAGCAACTAATGGATTAGTAGACCCGCTGAATGAAGGTGGATGCTGTCTCATGAAGGATTCAACAGAATGTTGCTCCTTACTTTGCTCGTTCGGATGTCCTACATGATTCATAGCTTGAAAAAGTTGTGTGAGAATGGATACAAGATTTTTCATTCCAGCTCCCATAACGTTTGGTTGCTCAGGGGGACAATCATTGCATTGTCCGTCACATTCCGCATTAACACGGTTTTTTCGGGTTCCAGCCATTGACTAAAACCAAGAAGAATAGTGTGAGAAACACTAATTATAATAGGAAAACCACATAATCAAGAATAAAATTTCACACTTAAGGTCTTATCCTAGTTTATTCATGGCCATTTCTAAAACACTACGATTCTGTTCTATGCTTAGACTATTCCTTAGGGTTCTTATTAAGGCTTTCACATCCTAGTTTCCAAAGGTTGACTATACCTTTCCTCTGATACCAACTATAACAACCCATACATTACATAAATTGTTACTACTTCAGAATTGAAGCACACTTATTACAACATATAACAAAACCAAGAAAGGACCATATAGGTATAGTGTCTTTAGAAACTGGGAAACATAAACAACTGGTTCATAAAGCATCTACTTCGCCTCCCATTTAATTCATCATATCTAGAGTCCCTTTTTGGAATATCCAACTTAATAACATTCTTCCTGACCTGGGGAAATAAAACATACAAAAGGGTGAGCTCAAATGCTCAGTAAGGGTAAACAAAAGAAATATCAATCATATCATATACATAAGAACATAACTTTTGGAAATCTTAACCTGCAAAAGAGATCATAATATCATAACATGGGATAAATCATAGAAGTGATATATAATCCCAATAATCATAACATAAAACATGAAACATTTTGGAATACACACATAATCATAGAGAATCATTTCTTGTTAGTCAAGACTCATTGCCAAGACCATCTTAGTGGACAAAGTCCATTTCTGAACCGAGTTCACTCCTCGTTTCAGTCCTGTTTCCCTGAACCGGTATAACCTACCATTACAGCCATGTCTATCTCATGAGATATAAAATCTTTACTCAATTCATTGGAGGGAGATATAGGTCCCACCCATCTCATAATGATACCATTCTTATGTGTGCCACAAAATCAGAAAACCATACATCATAGCATAAAAATGGGAATCTTAAACATCGTGACATCATAAAACCATTCATATAAGATATAAGAATTAATAAAAATGTAATTCCATCACAACATAATCAAATCAATGTAATAATAGGGATAAAAACATAACCCTGTATTAAATTAGATGGAAAATAATTTTGATAAAACACTTGAACTCCATTCTTGAGGAAAATATCCTTTCTGCTTCAAAAACACTTTTCCTTTCTTATCATGTCATACAATTCTAAACTAAAAGAATTTGATTAAAAATAAACTTGAATAGTTGTCAAGTAAGCTTCTTGGAAATAATGTTTTAAAAATCCATTCATGCCGTATAAGTTAAAAAAAACATTCTTCGTACTTTTGTCGGAAAAGTAAAAAAGTACCTCGTACGAAAAACGAAAAAAGATTCCTTTCATATCTTTTACTAAAAACTCACCGAAGGATAAAATTGGATATAAAATATTTTATAAGAATATAAATATTACATATTGAGGAAACATGGATGTGGATGATAAAATAAACCCCAGTAAATTTCAAACTATAAATAATCTCGGATAAAAATGAGATTGTGATATTTTTCCTTACTTTAAGTCTGATATGCTTTGTACGTGTCTGAACCTTCTGTATAATGATTTAAATAATGTTATTGACTTATTCCAGAATCATAATTATTTTTATGATTCATATATGGTCATATTCTTAGCTTCTTAGTAGTAATATTTCATTGCTACTTGTTATTCTGGTGTTTATAACTTTTTGTTCTTATGCGTGTTTTGTCGAATAAATTCTTATTATTCTCTTTAGGTTATAGATACCTCATTTCCAGAATGGTATTAGTGTAATATATGTCATGTTCATTCATTCAATTCATTTATATAATCATTATGAAATGAAGATCATGTAGAACGAGTCGCATCACATCGTGGAGACGGTATTCCGTACGTACGCACGAGTGATGATATCGTTCCTATGATCGTGGAATTGTGTTGGAGTGTATGTATACTATTTCAGAATCAATATCACATTATAATAGTCATATATATTCATTATTTACACCATTATAACCATCCAAGTAAGGTGGTTGTGGAAAATAGATTACACCACGGCATGGAGACGGTATTCCGTACGTACGAACGCGCGGTGATTTCTTTTTCCGTAGGATGGATAGATGGTGAAATAGGGTTGTTTCATACTTATAATAACATATCAGTATATTAGTGATACTGATTTTATTACTTCATAATGGAACAACTAATGAATAAGAAGTGGAAGAAGAAATAAAGATGAAAGAATCGGTAACAGACATTACCTCTTCTTTGAAGTGCTTCTTTGAGACCTTCTTTTAGAGCACTAATATTGGTCTTTGAAGAAGACCAGGACCTCTAGGATGTCTCTAGGGAAGTGGAGAGGAGAAAGTGGCAGGGGTTGGCTGATCTTGAAGGCTCAAAGTGGTGTGGGGAAGAGAGGGAGGAGGTGCCCTTTTATAAGGGAGGAGAGGGGTACCTTTGGAATAACTAAAAATATTATTTTATTATAAAGTCAAGTTCGGTTTTAAATAGCTCCAAATTAAGTTATTTAGAATATAAGGTGGGTATGGGTCTAAATTATCTCATACAATAGAATTTAGACAAGTTTAGGTCATTATATTAACCTTATCTTTTAGTTTTAACTCTTAGTTAATTAGATTGACATTTACCATGTCACTTTGTATTTTTATATTATATAGTTAATAAACTTACCATATACATCCAAGTGACCCCCAAGTTGTGTTTTATTAATATATATAACCTTATATAAGCCATTTGGCCGAACCTTAGATATTTAGGAATAAAATAACAATTAATAATATAATATTTGTTTTAAAAACTATTTTATGTCAATTTTGACACTATTCAATAGTTGATTTTTTTGAAACTCATAACAGAATGATTACTTCGACCAAAGTTAATTAAATAAATCCTAACATTTCATATTAACCTATAAAATTAGTTTAATTCATAAAAAGTCTCAAATTATACTTATTTAGGTATTTATAATATCAATTATTCTAATTTTTCACTATTATGGTAATTACTACATCATCATTGTGTCATAAATAAATTAAATTATTTAAAGTAAAAAAATTAAAATTAAAATATCATTATGTAGGATTTTTTTAGCTTTCTAATGAATATTTATAGTCTAATTTGTCTTATGTATGACCTTATATTAAAAATGATTCAGTTATTAAACTTTGATTTTAACTATTTTAACCCTTCTTTAAATAAATTAATAATAAATGTCCTAATCTAATCCATGTGGGCCCAAATGGTCAAATTTTATTCCTAAGGTTGTTTTCGGTCGAATTACACTTGTCCAATAGAATTATGACATGTGTTAGGGTAATAATAATATCATTTTTACCCTTAATTACCCTATTTACTTTTAACCGTGGTAAAAAAAAGTAAAAAGTTACTATTCACCAAAAATTATTTTCATCTCATTGAACCACATTATACATACTGACATCAACCATGTCTCTCAAATTTTTGAAATTCCACTCACAGAAGCGGTAAAATTAAGTTTTATGAAAAATTCAGTTTTTTTAACTACCACTTAGTGGTTTCACTATTCATCAAAAATTGAAAGTTTTCAGAAAAATAACAAAATTTCACCATAGGATAATTTCGATATTCCGAATCCAAAAATGAAGTCCATTTTGAAAAATAAAATTTATAAAATTTCAAAAAGTGTTTATTACTATTCATAACGGCTAGTTTTAATAATATTTTATTATAATATCATTGTTTAGTGAAACTCAGTATTGTGTACGACGCAAGCTATCGAAGAAGGTTGCGATTTTGTGTAAAGCAAGCCAAGCAAATGTTGTGTGTAGAAAAATATTCCTTTGATGATTTATATAACATAAAATTCTTGGGTGTTACAGTCTTTCCCCTGAAGGTGCACTACCTCATGTAGTGAATGAGTTTCCCGAGGTATTCCCTAATGATTTTTCTGGTTTTCCCCTGGAGCGGGATGTGGAGTTTTCGATTGATCTAGCGCCGGGAACACAGCCGATATCTCTTCCCTCTTATCGCATGGCCCCCACTTAGTTGAGGGAATTAAAGATACAGCTGGAAGACTTAGAATCCAAAGGACTCATTCGCCCGAGCGTCTCTCCTTGGGCCGCTCCTGTGTTGTTTGCAAAAAAGGATGATGGATCCCTCCGGTTGTGCATTGACTATCGGAAGCTGAATAAGGTAACAATTAAAAACAAATACCCTTTTCCCAGAATAGATGATTTGTTTGATCAGTTGAAGGGGGCAAAGTGGTTCTCAAAGATAGACCTGCGTTCAGGGTATCATCAACTCAGGGTGAAGGAGTCAGATATCTCTAAGACAACCTTCCAAAGAAGGTACGACCACTTTGAGTATTTGGTCATGCCCTTCGGATTGACCAATGCTCCAGCGGTATTTATGGCACTTATGAATAGGGTGTTCCATCAGTATCATGATTACTTTGTTGTGGTGTTCGTGGATGACATTCTGGTATGCTCTTGCTCTGAGGAGGAACAAGAACATCACTTGAGGATCGTTTTGGGTACATTACGAGATCACCACCTCTATGAAAAGTTGTCAAAGTGCACTTTCTGGATCAGAGAGGTGAGATTTCTGGGGCATGTGATCTCAGATCATGGAGTTTCAGTGGAACCTGAGAAAATTAGTGCAGTCATTTCATGGGAGAAACCGAGGAATGTGTTCAAGATCAGGAGTTTTCTTGGCTTGGCGAGTTATTACAGGCGATTCGTTCAGGATTTCTCTCGGATTTCTTCACCTATGACTTCCCTCACCCGAAAAGGGGTGAAGTTTGTATGGGGTCCAGAATGCCAGGCATCGTTCGAGGAGATGAAGAGGCAGCTGACTACCACCACCGTGCTGATTTTTCAAGAGGCTGTAAAGGGATATGTGGTCTATTGTGATGCTTCAGGTATGGGTCTTGGGTGCGTTCTTATGCAGGATGATCATGTGGTCGAGTATGGCTCTCGCCAACTTCGACCACATGAAAATAACTACCCAACCCATGACTTGGAGTTGGCAGCGGTGATGCATGCTTTGAATACATGGCGTCACTACCTCTTTGGGGAGAAGTTTGTGGTATACTCTGATCACAAAATCTTGGATTATATCTTCTCGCCGAAGGACCTCAACTTGAGGCAACATTTCTGGATCGAGTACTTGCAAGGGTTTGACTTTGACATTGTCTATACCCCAGGAAAGGGTAATGTAGTGGCCGATGCTTTTAGCAGAAGAGTTCCAGTACATGCTTTGAGGAAGTCTAGTGATGAGTGGACATTGATGGGTCTCTTTTCTCAGATGCATGTGGAGAATAGGGAATACTGTGCATGGGCATTCTTGGAAAGCGTCTAGTTGACTCATTCTCTATTGGAGTTGATTCAGTAGGAACAACCCAGTGATGATCTTTGTCAGTGGTCTAAGCAGTTCCTTCATGGTGGGGAGACATCCTCTGATTGGTCGTCGTCTCCCGAGGTCATCTTATGCTTCAAGGGTCGTTCGGTAGTGCCAATATCTCTGCGGAAGGTGGTGATGCAAGATAGCCACTAGTCTCAGTGGGCTATCCATCCGGGTGCCACTAAGATGTATTATGATGTTCATCGGTAGTTTTGGTGGCCTGGTATGAGATGGGACACAACAGACATTGTTTGAAGATGCTACACATGTCAGCAGTTGAAATCAGAGCACCAAAGGCCATCCGGTTTTCTCTATCCACTACCCATTCCTACCTGGAAGTGGGAAGAGGTCGCCATGGACTTCATTGTTGGCTTACCTCGTACACCTTGGGGTAAGAATGCTATTTGGGTGGTGATTGATCGTCTGACCAATTCAGCCCACTTCATTCCGATAAAAAATAAAACTAAAGTAGATGAGTTGGGCCATTTGTATCTTCAGGAAGTTGTGAGACTCCATGGTGTACCATCAGCTATTGTCTCAGATAGAGACCCCCCTCTTCACTTCTCAATTTTGGGAAGGCCTTCAGAAGGAATTGGGGTCTCAGATTAAGATGAGTACGACATACCACCCACAGATGGATGGTTAGACAGAGCGGGCGAATCACATATTGGAGGACATGCTTCGTGCATGTGTCTTGGACTTTGGAGGTTCTTGGGATAGCCATTTGGGATTTGTAGAGTTTTCTTATAATAATAGTTACCAATACACGATTCGAATGGCCCCTTTTGAGGTGCTCTATGGTCGGCCTTGTCGGTCCCCCCTATGTTGGGCTGAGGTAGGAGAGACTTCACTGTTGGGGCCGAGCCTTGTGCAGGAGACTTCTGAGAAGGTCAAGTTGATCAGGCAGTGCTTATTGATAGCTCAGAGTCGTCATAAATCTTATGCTGACCGGAGGCGTCGAGACCTAGAGTTTTCTGTGGGTGACAGGGTATTCTTAAAAGTGGCCCCTCGTCTGGGCCATCTTCAATTGGGGAAGCAAGGTAAGCTAATTCCACGGTATGTCGGACCCTTTGATATCACAAAGCGTATTGGAAAGGTGGAATACAGGTTGGCCTTACCTTCTCAGTTGATGTCTATCCATGATGTCTTCCACGTCTCTCAGTTGAAGAAATACAATCCGGATCCATCCCATGTGTTGAGTTGGGAAGAACTGGAGATAGAGCCTGACTTGTCTATCATTGAGAGGCCGGTGAATATAGGGGACTACCAAGAGAAGATACTTCTAGGAAAGTCTATTCCTTTAGTCTGAGTTTTATGGCAGCATGGGAATGATACACATAAGACATGGGAGCGAAAGTCATGGGTCGAGGAAGAGTAACCATTCTTGTTTTCCAACCGAGATTCATGTTGACTTTACAGGGCGGAAAGTCCTTCATGGTGGAGAGAATTGTCACATAAAAGACATATTTTAATGGTATTTTTCATTTAATTTACATCCTTTCTTTGTTTTGGGGGTTTCCCTAGGTTTTAGGGGGGAATAGATGAGTATTCATGAATTGAGCCAAACCGTGAGCCCAATTCCAGATTAAAAAATAAATTTTGTAGCTTTTATAACTTCTTCATTTTTCAACATTGTTCATCCATTAAAATTCCTAATTGACCTACACTAACCCATTAAAACCATCAAGGTACTTTGGTGCTTTTAGAAATCCATAACTAGGGTTTCTTTGGGTTTTTATCTAAGGGGTTGGGCCTGCCCGAAAGCCCAATTCCGGTTTTAAAAATAAAAGTTGATTTTGTTATAACTTATTCAATATTTGGGATTTTTTGGTGATTCCAAGTCTCACCCAAGACCAATTGACCCATCCACGCGTCTGAACTCTCTAAAACCTATTTGGAGCTTTGCGAATCTCTATTTGGTGCCGATCTTCATAGGGTTCCTCAAATCGGCCAGATTTGAAGAGGTAAAGTATTTCTTTCATAACTCTATCAATTCTCAATATTTTTCCTCAATTCTAGTTCCTAAATGAGATAATACATCTTGTTTGAACGTACCCTAAATTTTTTCTCTTTTAAATTTCATATACTAGTGTTTTGGAGTGATTACTTCAAGATACTTCAAGTAAATGAGTCCTTTTCTTTCCTCTTTAAAATTACATTGGGTTTCACACATTGTTCTTAGGGTTTATTCGGTTATAATTGTGTTTAATAATGTCCATAAACTAGGATTTTGAACCTAGGGTTTAAATTTGGGCTTTATTGGCCAATTTGTGTGGCTTTAGGTTTGATCTAGTTCTCTCTTAGTGTGGCGGGGGTGCGATTTGATTTTCGCACGGAGATTCAAGGGTTTTTGTTAATTTGGTTGGTGATTCCATTGTGTGTGCAATTTTTGTGAACTAGATTGATGTTTTCATGGTACTTTAATGTTTATTTCACTTGAATTTTTCTGTAAAAATTGGTTTTAGTTTCATTTATAATGCAAATGAATTTTAAGTTCCAATATTTTGTGTAATTGGGGGCTTTTCATTCAAAAAAATTTTTGGTTCATTTTGGGATGCCCCATAACTGAATTGTTGGTTTCATTAAAGGGTGTTGAACAGAAATTTTGTTTTAATAACTTAAAAGTTTTATCATAGTGTGAAAGGTGGATATCTTAAAGAGCTTTGGGTGCAAAACAATGCGATGTTTTGAGAGGTTGTTTTATTGGAAATAAAATTGTTTTATTGGGTGTTTTAAATTGTATAAAATGTGTGTAGCTACTGTAAAATTTGTTTGTGACCAGTAGTGATATTTTATATGAAAAAGGATGTGTGTTGTTTGCTGAAATTGTTTGAGCACAAAAAGGGGATGCTCGGGTACCTAAGTGGGGCGGATTTGTACTAGTACGGCTAGTGGATCAGAAGGGTTTTGTCCTTGTTCCACTTAGAATATGGATAACGACAACTCTAACTAAACTATTTGGATGATGATTAGGGGCCAATAGGTTATGGGTATGTTCCCTACTAGTGGCTCGTGCACGAGAATGGATTTTTCTATGGTTACTCTATACCTAGGTGTGTGGTACATAGGGCCCGAGACAACCTAGTGCTTAAGGGTGTTCCCAATTTGGTTGCTCTTGTATTTGTGGTATTTACCCTTGTTGTGGGTAGTTTTTGGAATTACATTACAGTATCTCACATGTCTATTTAATGTGCTAACATTATGGAATTCTCGGATTGAAAACTGTTATCATTTGAAAGTTGCATTTCTTTAAATTTTAATACCGTTTCACCTTGTGTATTAAAATTTCTTGTTTTGTTCACATTGTATTATATGCTCATTGGAATCATCTGGTGGTATCCTATTGGGCTTAGGCTCACACCCTACTTACACCCCTTGGGTGTAAGTAGACCTACTTATGCTTGACTCAGGTAAAGGGAAGGCTAAGGGTGATGGTGGTTCGGGATGTTAGTCCCCATCATTGGGGTGGAGTTGCGGGGACTGCTTGTGAGTGATGATCCACTTGTCGTGTGGAGTCCATGGGGATGTATTTATGTTGTCATTATTTGTTTGTAGACCACTTTTAGTGTCTTTAAACATATTTATTCAGATCTGGTTTTGTTAAGAATTGTTTAGCATGGAAATTTCATATTCTAATAATTGATAATTTTTTTATGATTTATGCTTTCATACTCGGGTAAATCATTCCCAAACCAGATTTGTTTGATACCCGAGCACTTGTTACAGCCCATGGGGGTAGGGAACACCCATCGTGTCTTGCCACGAGCCGGGTTTGGTGTCGTTAATGGTGGCGACCAGATCCGGTTCGTGACAAACTAAATATTAGATAATATATAGTGGAAGTCCAAGGTATTGATTCTTCTAGAAAAGATCACAATTAAATATCCAGAAGCCTGAATTTTTGTCATATACGATTTCGCTCAATCCATAATTTTTTGAGTTGTTATTAGGATTGGTCTAGATAAAAACCTAGAGAAGTAACCTCTATCCTAATATCAAAAAATTGGTTTCATAAGGGAGAATTTTACCATTATATAACATTTTTTTCATTCATAGATTTTATTTATATGGTTACTTCTATTTAAATATTATGTTTAATCTCCTGTATTTTAAAAATCAAATTGAATTTTAAGATATAATGGTTTCTTTTATTTTGGTATGTGATTTAAAAATAATGTTAACATATTTATTTAAGGGTAAAATATAGTGAAATATTAGGTTATTATATTATACAAGCTTAAATAAATTACTATCTCGTAATTGTAATTGTAAAGACACGTAAATTTCAAGGAAATATTTTTTCTTAAATTATTTGGAATTTTACGAGTCTATAGTTTCTGACGGTGCCTAATTCCGACACCTATTGTGCCCGGAATAAATTTCTGAAGTTTTGTTCAGGTACTTTCAGTAAACGCACATGTGAGTTTTTCTATCTTTTATACCGTTTCTCAAAATTGAAATCTGAGGAGACCGATGAATTTGTAGTTTTGGTATTTGCAGAAGGGGACCTTTACCGTAGTTGCATTTTATACAGGATGGAAGTTATAAATTGGGGATTCTAATTAAATTTAGAAATTAAATAAAAAATGTGAGTGCAATACATTTTTATTTGGATGGCATTTAAAGTCTCTAGGTGGATGTTATGGGTGGGTCCCACCACACCCTAACATCTCGTGATAGGATATATCCAAAGGTGGATCCCACACGAACACCAGACCCTTGAACTCCCTTAAACTTTCAGACTTCCCATTAAAATTCCAACACGCCCATGTAATTAATTTTTTTTGAGACCATTGAAATTATTGCCAAATCAATGAAATTAATTAAGTGAATCAAATTAATTAATTAATTTGGAGTGGTTGATTTATTTTGAATTCATTTTTTCCAACATTAAAAGGAGGGGTGATATTCTCTTATTTTGGTTGGACATATTACCTTGGGAGGTTTTGAGAGGAATAGAAAGAAGGTGTTCTTCCCACGAAGAACATGAAGGACATCTTCAACATCTTCCTCTGCGTCAAGGGAGAGGACACCACCCACAAAGGATGCTGCCAATGAAACCGTTATTTCCTCCGACGTTGATGGATCGACGTCTGTCTTCCGCAACACCCGAATTATGTGACGCCCGTCCTTCGCGGCTCGTCGGCGTGCAACGTCAAATATGAGTTAGAGAGGAATTTGGTTTATTTATTTTTACATGTAATTTATACCTTCGTGCTTTGGAAATTATTTTTTAGATATTTTTTTGAGCCTCTAATGTGGAGGGCACAGGCTAACGAACAAGTCTGGACCCTCCTCTTTATCGTTATTGATGTGGGGTTTGTTGGGTGACAGATGAATGAAAGGGAAACGTTGATTTGAGGCCGTCGCAGTGAATAACAGGACATGAGGAGGCCGTAGGTGCAGATGGAAGCTAAAACGGACCACCGGAATGACTCTGGTGGCTCACGAAAGATCGCGGGGGCACAGGTCGCCGACGTGGCGGCCGACACCGGCAGCCGCCAGGGGCAGTGGCACCCCTCGCGCACCGCCGGAGGAAGGCCGCTGTGACATTGGCCGCAGCGGAGGAGCGGAACCCGCGTCCGCAGGTTCCGGGAGGCACGAGCAGCACCAGATGGCGCTGCCATTACAGATAACTAGGGGGCCACACCCCCCAACTCCGCGCTCGGCAACCTGGCCGAGCCGCGACCAGCCACCGGGCCGGGCTGCCTGTGCGCGGGCTGGGGCACCCGCCGTGCGGGCCATGCCACTAGGTGGGTAGGCTGGGCCACCCTCCCACGGGCCGGGCTACAAACTGTGTGGGCCAGACTGCCCTCACGTGGCCTGGGCCCCAGCCACCGGGTCGGGCCGTTCCCTACTAGGCTGGACCCAGACCCCCCCTCTTCGTACTATATTTGGTTTTTCGCCCATAACATGAGCTATGTACCTCCGATCGATGCACCGTTAGTTGTGTTGGATTCCTTGGATTGAGTTGGTCGTTTCAGTATATCACAACCAAGGATTTGGTGAATTTTGGGTATAGCCGGGTTGGTTCGATCCCAAAACCAACCGGGCCCTCGGAGCGGAAACACTTACAACTTAAGGACCGAATGTCGGATTGACGTGCCTTTAACTATGTTGGATTATTTTTCATGAGATGGTCCTTTTGGAATATTCAAAATAGGATTCATATGAGGTTGGAGTATGGGAAGGTTGGATTGTACCCGAAATCGAGTCGGCCCCTTGGAACAGAAATGCCAATAATTCTCGGACCTGGTGTCCGATTAACGCACCGTCTGTCGCGTTGGGTTTATTATGATAATACAGAACTATTTGATACATCAAATGAGGACATAGCGATAGTTTATGTATAAACCCCCTTTTTCTCGAGGAGTGGACCCTCCCGGAATCGAGTGTTCTGTGTGCGGGAACCCTAGAGCTGGCTGCGAGCGGCAACCACTGTACCCGAGTCCTACATGGGTTCAACAATGATGACTTATGTACTAGGATCCTATGTGGGGTCGATAGTGATGACTACTATATCAGAATCCTACGTGGATTCGACAGTAACGACTTCTGTACCAGGATCCTACATGGGTTCGACAACGATGACTACTGTACCAGAATCCTACGTGGGTTCGATAGTGACAACAACTGTACCAGAATCATGTGTGGGTTCGACAGTTCTGATAGAGTAGCTAGACTGTATCCTGTGTGGGTCCGACAACTTAGATGAATCAGTAACTACATCTGATCATCACTATTACTCTAGAGTAGCAGGACTGTATCCTGTGTGGGTCCGACAACTTAGACGAGATAGCAGGACTGTATCTTATGTGGGTCCGACAGCTAGCTGGACTGTATCCTATGTGGGTCGGATAACATAGATGATCCAATGGCTACATCTGATCATCAAATATCTCTAATATTGTGGAATACCAATGTTAGATGAGTCATGTATTTAAACAATTATCATCGTGACGATTGACTTACTTCTTGTGTGGACTGGGTTGTGATTAGGCTCGAGAGTTGGAGCCGGGCTGAGATTGGTAACATAGGTATATATATGGGCATATACCTAAGTAAGTTTGGTTGATACTTCGTGATTGTATCTTACTACTACGGATTATCCTTAGTGGATTCTAGGAGTCCATTGGGGGTCTCAGGGTCCCTACTCAGTATCGTTATACTCCCCCATGCACGGGCTATGCCCGCACCTCGTTATGTTGGATGTAGACAACGAACAGTGCTGACTGAGGCGGATAGTAAGAGGACTTGATGGTACCCATAGGTGGACCTCATGACGAGTCCTTACCTGGAGGAGATGGAAAGACGTGGAGCAATGAGGAGGCTATCTGTACCTACCCTTTAGGTAGGACCCGTGTTGGACAATTCAGGAGCTGCTAGACACCTTCCAGCTGTTTGTCTTATAGTTGTACATGTTTGTGTTTTCCTTGTACTTTACAGTTGGTCTTGTATTTCCGGCCCCTCTACTTTTCAGCGCTACTTTTGTATTCAGTTTTACTTAGTTTTTACTTTCTCATGCGTACTCTATTGTGTTTTCTTACTTTCATAAAGGCAATGCCTTCCCAGCTTAGGGATTTACACCTTTGGTGCTAGTCGCCAACCCCTGGCCATTGGATGGTGGGCTTGGGGTAGTCACGGCACAGACCCCGAGGATGGGTCATGACAATAATTATTACACACTATTGAAAGAAGGCGATGTTAGTTTAAACATATACATCATTGGAGATATAACTTCTAATATTATTTAATTTCCACTCTATTAGGATATATCATGTTACATATCTTTATTGATATAATATTAATCATCCATTCAATCGTATTACAGTGTACATAATATAGTAATCATATATTCTCCAAAACATACCTCACCTAAAACTTTTTTATTTAAAAGAAATTTACACATAAATGAACCATATATTTCGTCAAAAAGTAACTCTAATGTTCAGCCAAAAGTTCAAAATATCGATTAGTAGTCCATATATATTGTAATAATAAAATTTATATAAACATCACAAAAAATACCATTGATTAATTCTTTTTTAAATAAATAATCAATTACATGGATAAGAAAAAAATCTAAAAAAATATTCTAAATTAACCAACCATTTATTACCTAAACATCAAGAATGTACTAAACCTAAAAATTATCCACCACTTTAATAAAAATTTTTCTTTAGTGTTTATCTAAAATAAAATCCCCCAAAATAATTTTTCATGTTCATTGATACCGTTTAATATAATATTTCAAAACATTAAGGAAAAAAAAAAACAAAATAATGATCCTTAGATGTATTATATAATCCTAAATAACATTTAGAATATACCAAAATGTCGTTGACAAATATTACATCACTGATTAAAATAGATAAGAGTGTTAAAAATTAATATTAATTATGATAAAAATATTATTAAAATAGAAATGACATGAAAACTCATCTTTTAATTCATAATTAGAATATAATAAAATTATTTAACCATTTACGTATGCTCTCTTATTCAGTTATAAGACCTAGTGGTTTCTAAATTTATACCTTTCTAAGGTATAAATTCATGATCCCATTTCAACCAAATATAAAAAAATTTATTGGATAATTTCTAATATATGAATATAAAAGAATAAATCCGAATATGGTCTTCCATTAATGAAACTTTTTTTAACATATGATAATTTTATATCAACATATGAATCTATTTAGTGAATCCATTCTTATACATTGTTATTTTTCTATTAGTTACTCTAACTTAATTAGTCTACATAATTCTTAAATCATTCATAATGATTAGTAAATATAATGTTATTAACTATAGATTATCCCTAAGAGTACCTAGTTACTGAGTCTTAGGCGCATTCATCAAGCATCAGTGTGTTTATTGTGTCAATCATCAACCAAACCTTTTTAAGGTTATTATCCATAGGTGCATATGTGCAATAGTTTTATACACTTTAATATATCTATATAGGGTTTCTTTATGAGGAAAAAATATAATCTCTACATTACCAAAATACTTGGAATTTATACAATAATTAGATTAATAGATAGGGTTTCCACTAAGCTTCTCTATCTATAGCCCACAAATAAAAAAACATTATTACATTAACATTAAATAATATAATAATCTCAAAAGGTTTTCTATACCTTTGAAGTTATTATCAAACTAAATTTATAATCAATTAAATAATCCTTAAATATTATAATATTATCAAAATTTATCTAATCCTTTCATTTAAAAAATATTTATAAACAAGACCCACACTTTTAGATTCATTGTTATAAACACATACTTTACATACTCATTTTTATATTAGATATAAAATTCAATACACAACCATAATTAATTATAAAATCAAAAAGTATTATTACAACTCTTACATTATGAGGACCTTTCAGGAAAAAAACATTAAGGAATTTATAATAAAACTAAAAAATTCCCTATCCTTTTAATCAAGCATACATTTCTACAATTTTATTGGAAATAAAATAATTAACGATAAGTCTTCAATATATTCCATAAATTATTTCACAAATGATATCTTTTAAAAAATCACGTTTAAATCATTAATTAATAATACTAGTAAATGGAAAAAAGAACATATGTGCTCAAACCATCATAATTGGAAGAAATGAAACTATGGAAATCATTTCATATACGTGAAAAAAATATTATTGAAGGAATAAGTAATCATCATGAAGCCCTAATAAAAATTATAATGTAAGTATTATATATAAATTATAGTAAATAAAAATATGGATATCAATAACACTGATGTCATACCGATGGAATGTATATGTTTAGAAATCAAAAACATAATTCAAATGATTTTTTACTAGGAACTATACTATTATAAATAGAGGTGTAAACTGAAACCCAACATGTTTGGTCTCATAAGACTTGTCGATGCATCGAGGGTATATATAATTGAAATCCCCACCTATCACATGTTTATGTCCAATTTATTCCCCATAAGAGGAAAAAATACTTTTCTTACCATACCTTAAATAACCTCTTATGTAACACCCCAAGCTTCCACTGTACGATTCTCTTTCAATAATGCAATAGCTTACATTGTACACAAGTTCGATATTCTAACACACCGCGACCAATCAAAGTAGCCTTTATAAATTGTAATACCCAAATTTTGAATTATATAGATTTTATATTTCAAAATGAAATTCATTTTTGGAATCGGAATATCAAAATTATCCTAAGTTGAATTTTTGGTATTCTTCTGAGAGCATCCAATTTTCGATGAATTGTGAAAAAAACTTAAAAAAAACTTTTTTAATCAAAATAATTAATAGTGATAAATTATAATATTGAGTGGTTTTAAAATATAATTAGATTATAATTTTACCAGTTTATCCAATGGTGGTCATTAAAATTAATTTCACTTTGAAATTGGACATAAACAATTGTCAATCTTTTGATTGATATTATTTCTTAAAACACACTATTTGTTTTGAAAACGGTAATTAATTATAAAATTAATTAATGCAATGAATATGTTTAGAATTTTGTAAAATAGACATCATTTTTCAATTCGGAATATCAATTATAACTTATGGTGAATTTTTGGTATTTTTCTGAAATACATAAATTTTTGATGAATAGTAAAACCACTAAGTGGTAGTTAAAAAAATTGATTTTTCATTTAAATGAATCTTTAAAAATTCTGTGAATTGAATTTAAAAAACCCTACATACATGTTTGTTATTATGAAGTAAAATGAGATTCAATGAGATGAAAATAATTTTTGATGAATAGTAACTTTTAAGTTTTATTAATCGCGATTAAAGGTAATTAGTGTAATTTAAGGTAAATATAATGTTATAATAATATGAAATTACCTTTACACTTGTATTAACCTTATTGGATGAGTCATGGACTACCAATAAAATCTATTGGTCAACTTTGGGACCCCATGGAGCCACTTGGGTAAGAAAATGACAGTAATAAATTTTTATTTAAAGTAAAAATAAAATTGTCACAAACATGTGTTGTTTTACTAAAACAATTATTACTTGGGGTTATATAAGTTACCGTTTCGACTATAAATATTCATTGTAAATCGAAAAATATTTCCTACATCATGATAATTTTTTTATAATTTCTAGACATTAAATTAATTAAATTTTCTACGACACCATGATGATGCATCGATTACCTCATTTATTAATGATTTAAATAATATGAATAGATAATGTAAAAAATATGACATAAACTTGTATAAAACCTATTTGATGAGTATATTTCGAACCCTTATCTCCTTATCCTAGAAATATATAATTGTAGGACCTTTTAAATCCGAAACTCATTATATAATAATGTAACATTTCCTGACTTTCCAAGATTGCCCCTCCTCTCCTATTATAAAAGGCCCCCACCTCTACCACATTATTCACATCTTCAAAGAAATTTGGCTTGGAAAACCTCTGAAAAATACTCTATCAACATCCCTCCATTACTCATATAATCCTCACTTGGGGTTGAAGTCTTCCCAAGGAAGCCTTTGGCTCAAATCAAAAAGAGTTACCCGATTTTAAGGTAATGTCTTCTCTTATGTTATTTTGTTTTATTTTGATTCTCCAACCCCTTAAACTCTTTTTATTCTTTTATTTTGTAAAAAAACCTGTATATTAAATATAGTAGGATTTTTTATGATAAGGATTTTATTTACACTTACACACACCTTCGTCTAATGGTTAAAGAACATACTGTTTCTGTGGGTGGCGAATTATTGCCTCACGAAACGATGATTGTTTAATCTTACTTTAACACCTCTCATGGTGTCCATTAAGATGTCATTATATTTATATATTATATATATTATGTTTATGTTTTCCTTATACTTTGGTATTTTTCATTAATGTCTTACCATTATGATTTCCATTATGGGTAAACGCTATAATTTCATTTTAGGAAGTGCGGACTACTACCCCCTCAAAGTGATTTGAATTGTTAATGAAATATGTGGGATGTATAAAGCATGGAGTAAATGATAATATATATGATATTATACTGTAATTTTAATATACCTTTATATAATTATGATTTCATTCCATTAAATATGAAATAGAAATGAAAGTAGCATTCATGCGTACATATGGCTTACCGTCTCCATGAACGGTGCAATTCATTTCTTACCTCTAAATGTTATGTAATATTATAAATGAATGTATATACTGGATATATATGATATATGTTATATCTTCATCATTAATATAAGTCTGGATATAATGGATATTTTACCAGATGAACAACTTGTAATTATAAGAAGTTTATTTTTGACTCAAGTACCAAAGATCGACAAAATTACCATTATTAACATAAATAATTACATAATGTTCATAACATGGTAATAAGTGGTATAAAAGGAATAATTAAATTGAAAAAGGTTCTTAAGAACGTATAAATTAACTATATTTTATTATTCAGGAGGTTAAAGAATGATCAAGTCAAGTCAGACACAAGGTAAGGGAACTTCTTAAACCAATTTCTATTCTTTGGGTTGAACATATATTTCTTGTTTATGTTGTTATTTGATTATGTGAGAAATGAATTTTTATATCTTATCATGTATTTATAATTTCTTTATATGAGCTTATAGTGAATACACATGAGGGATCTATTTTATTTACAAAATGATCTTTATAAGGGAATTCGTCTCAATCTCCTTTCATTGAGGCGTATTTTGTTTTATGCACAACATTCATTTATATAGTGTATAAACCCCTTTGAATTTTACTTTTATTCAAAAGGAATATTTTTATATGAAGTTTTTTTACTAAATGAAAAAAGGAATGTTTTGTCTTACGTATGCGGAGAAAACGACTTCTCTGCCACCGTGACCATTATTTGAGTTTCGGCTTCCTCTACAAGTCGTAACTTTTATTAAAATGAAAAATAAATACCAAGATTAAATTTTATTTTCTTTTGGTATTGAAAATTGTTTTGATAGTGTTTTTATTATATCAATGTTTTTTATTGATATATTGTGATTGAAATTTGTAAATGTTATGTTTCCTTTATGAATGTTTTATGTGATACGATTATGTTATGGTTTATGATATGTTTAAACCTGTTCATATGAGGAATGCATTAGACTTAATAAGTGACGAGTAGAGCCCACTATAGCTCCTCGATGCATCAGTTGGCCTCATGAGAAAAACTAGTGTCTTGGCACGAAGCCTTTACAAAATCTTATTTGTAGTCTTGGCATGAGGCCTTGGCTATGTGGTTATGATAGTATGGAATTATGAATTCCATCATTATGAAAGTTGTTATTGATATTGCATGTGATTATTCAACTAGTTGAATATCCATATGAATAAGTAAATAGAATCATTTTATTTTACTTTTTCTATATTATGATGAAGTTCATGTTTAAAAGGATTTTGTTTAGTTATACATTGCCTTAAATGTTTGTGTTTATTTATGAAAGCTTCCGCTATATTTTTATCCTTACTGAGAATCTGAGCTCACCCCTTTCAATGTTTTAATTTTTCCAGGATGTGAAGAAGTATTTTATGAATGACTTAAAGGGATAGTATGAGGGGATATGAAGACAAGACGTGGTTGTAGTTTTGTATTACTTTATGATGTAATGTAAAACTTATGAATGTATCTAGTGTTTCAAGGCTACTAAACTAATCAGTCTTTCGAGACATGATCTTTGTGATCATGCCAATGTTACGTAATAATGCACTGACTCTGGGTAGCTGGGTTCGGGGCGTTACAGTTTGTATTAGAGGCAGTTTAGTACTAACCTTGGAAGCTAGATTTAGAAAAACATTTATTATAGTATATAGCCCTAAGATAGAATTTGAGGATTAGTATAGAAGAACTTCCTAGAGTTTTGGTATTATAGAGATTTTGTGAGTTTTTCGAGAAATACATCCCTGTCTGGATACGAGCAGGTAGAGGTGGCTCGGGCATAGATGTACCTAGGGGTAAAACCCGAAAACACTGCTTTGAGCTAGACTCGAACAGGAACTGGTGCATGACAACGGGCTATGCTGCACTCTTGGTTACAATACTCCCAGGGGATATACTTAGGATAATTATCATTTTATTTACAAACCATTATGAAGTTTTTATGAGTATATACTTTTTCAAAGAAAACATTTTTATCATTATGGATTACATCCATAAACTTTTCAATTTATGTTAAGTGTTTTACAAGTATAAAATTATGTATTTTGATTCATAAACTGATCTAGTTTATGCCATTGTTTAAAAATTGTGCCTAGTGGAAGGAATAGAAATCGTATCAATACACACACTCCATGTAGGGATTTACCTTCTGCTCAATATAAATATAATGGAGCTGGTGATACAACTGGTGCTGATCAGCTTATCACCATAATAAGACAACTCACTCAGGTTATGAATAATAACCTTACTTGTATGGAGCTCCCTGATCTGCAACATGGAGGATCTATGTTAGACCGCTTCACGAGGAAACAACCACCGACATTCAATGGGATTACAAATACCTTAGTAGCTGAGATATGGATAAATTCCTTAGAGAAAATATTCCATGCCTTGGGGAGTAGTGAAAGGGAAAAGGTTATCACAATACTTTACCGCCTCACTCGAGATTCCGATCAATGGTGGTCGCCGATTCAAAACAAAAATGAAGATGAAGAAGTATCAAGTATAGAATGGAGGGAGTTTAATGTATTTTTCTTAGAAAAATACTTTCCACATGACAATCGAGCAAATATGGAAAGGAAATTTCTTAGTCTGAGGCAGAAGGAGGATGAGAATGTTGCAAAGTATGTGGCCAACATTACAAGGTTTGCGAGGCATGCTGCAGATTATATACGTAACCCAAGAAGTAATATTGATCGTTTCTTTGATAGGTTAAAACCATTTCTCTGTCGAGCCTTAGTCTCACAATCTTTCACTTCGTATGAAGATATTGTCTCATGTGCTATCAAGATAGAAAATGAATTCTCTAAATCTTATGATAATAAAGTAAAGCAAAAGAAGAAGAAAATGTGGGAACAAGAGAAAGATAAAAGGATAAGGGGAAATAAGGATTTTCCATTATGTGATAATTGTGGGAAGAATCACCCTGGTACTTGCCTAAAAGGAATGTGAGATTTTTATAAATGTGGAGAAAAAGGTCACCACGCTCGTTATTGCAAGGGAAAGATAGAGGCTATCAAAGTTGAATGCTACAATTATAGGGAAATGGGGAATTATGTAAATAAATGTCTTAAGCATCAGGGAAACTTACAACAAAAAAGGCCGATAGATCAAGGCCAATCTTATGTTGTTACTACATTTGAAGTGAAATAATTAATGTTTTGGTGCTTTTGGAATCAAGGATTATATTCTGGTTATAATAATAATGTGATATATATAAGGATGGTACTGCAGTACTTGTTGTTTTCATTAAGTTTTTAATATGATGAAGATAATCATATTTTTAGTATGTGACAATAAAAGAAACTTTACATTGTTTGGGGAATCTAATGTTACAATTGATTTTGGAATTTAGATACCTTTTAGAGAAAATCTGGACAGAGGTATTTTTATAACTATAAAGGTTGGATTGGATTAAGTTGAACATTGGATAGTATTGTTTAAGGTTAAAACATTTCTAAAGATTATTTTTGGAATATTATGATACTATAGTTTTAGGAAAAGGACAGCCTACCAGTTTGGGGACTACCTATTGCATCGGACAAAGCTATATGAATCTAACCCACAACCATAGAGTGATATGCCTTTATTACCTACCACTAGCCTACATGAAGTCCTTGGTTGTTACAAAATAATTTTCTCAATCTAAATGTTATGTGTTAATATTTTTAACCATGTACTAATAGGATAAATATAATATTTTTTAGTCCTATTATCTTTTTGAGGAAAATATGAGTTTGTGGAAGAAATTAGTTGAAGGTTGAAACTCTACTGTTCGAGTATATATATATATAATTCTATCTTATTCTATGAATAAATTAATTCTTAAACATTAGGAAAGGGATATTAAAAAAATGTGTTATCCTAATACCTTATGTCTGGTTGAACTGATGATATTTTAAATCACCATAGATTGAAGACTTTGAGGCCCTCAATTTTACACTTGTTTGTGATTCATGACCTCAATCACTCCCTACAAATATTTACCTTTTTCCTCTAATTATATGTCTCTAATTTCCAATAATATTCTCCTAATCGATATCATAATTTGGTGGAAACTTTTTCATTTCCCTTTCTCTCTTATTATGGGTAAATTTTAGTAACGTTATTTCCGATGTGGGTTTTCCACAATGGTATTATCTATTTGTAACCTTTTATTTTCGATGAACATCTTCAAATTGCGAGGATGCAATTTATTGAAGGAGGGGTTATGTAACATCCCAAGCTTCCATGGTACGATTCTCTTTCAAAAATGCAATAGCTTGCATTATACACAAGTTCGAGATTCTAACACACCGCAACCAATCAAAGTAGCCATTATAAATAGTAATAACCACCTTTTGAATTATATAGATTTTATATTTCAAAATGGAATTCATTTTTGGATTCAGAATATCAAAATTAGCCTATGTTGAAATTTTGGTATTTTTCTAAGAACATCCAATTTTCGATGAATAGTGAATAATACTTAAAAAAAATTAATCAAAATAATTTATAGTGTTAAATTATACTATTCAGTGGTTATAATGTATAATTGGAATATAATTTTACCATTTTATCTAATGGTGTTCACTAGAATTAATTTCACATTGAAATTGGACATAAACAATTGTCAATCTTTTGATTGATATTGTTTCTTAAAAACACGCTATTTGTATTGAAAAACGGGAAATAATTATAAAATTAATTAATTCAACTTATATGTTTGGAATTTTGTAAAATAGACATCATTTTTTAATTCGGAATATCAATTATAACTTAGGGTGAGTTTTTGGTATTTTTCTGAAAAACTTCAATTTTTGATGAATAGTAAAACCACTAAGTGGTAGTTAAAAAAACCGATTTTTCGTTTAAATGAAACATTACCACTTCTGTGAATTGAATTTAAAAAATCCGACATACATGGTTGTCATTAGGATGTAAAATGTGGATCAATGTGATGAAAATAATTTCTGGTGAATAGTAACTTTTAAGTTTTATTAATCGAGATTAAAGGAAATTAGTATAATTTAAGGTAAATATAATGTTATAATAATATTAAATTACCTTTACACTTGTCCTACCCTTATTGGATGAGTCATGACCGACCATGAAAATCAATGGGTCAACTTGGGGACCCCATGGAGCCACTTGGGTAAGAATATGACATTAATAACTTTTTATTGAATGTAAAAATAAAATTGTCACAAACATGTGTTGTTTTATTTTGCTTCTACAACCCCTTAAACTCTTTTTATTTCTTTCTTTTGTAACAAATCCAGTATCTTCAATATACTAGGATGTTTTCCTTAGAAGTATTTTACTCACAAATACACACACCTCATCTAATGGTTAAAGAACATACTGTTTCTACGGGTGGCAAATTACAGCCTCACGAAACGATGATTGTTTAATCTTCTTTTAACACCTCTCATGGTGGCAATTAAGATGTCACTATATTTATATATGATATATATTATGTTTATGTTTTCCTTATGCTTCATTATTTTTCATTTATGGAATACCTTTATGATTTCCATTATGGGTAAACGCGATAATTTCATTTTAGGATGTGCTGACTACCGCCCCCTCAAAATGATCTGAATCGTTAATGCCATATGTGGGATGTATAAATGATGGAGAAAATGATATTATATATTATATTATACTGTAATTATAATATAACTTTATATCATTATTATTTCATTCCATTAAATACGAAATAGAAATGAAAGTAGCGTTCATGCGTACGTACGGCTTACCGTCTCCATGAACGGTGCATTTCATTTCTGACCTCTAAATGTTATGTAATTTAAAAATGAATTTATATACTGTATATATATGATATATGTGATATCTTCATCATGAATATAAGTCTGGATGTAATATGTATTTTACCAGATGAATAACTTGTAATTATAAGAAGTTTATTTTTGACTCATGTACCAAAGATCGACAAAATGACCGTTATTAACTTAAATAATTACATAATGTTCATAACATGGTAATAAGTGATATAAAGGGAATAATGAACTTGAAAAAGGTTCTTAAGAAAGTAGAAATTAACTATAGTTTATTAATCAGGAGGATAAAGAACGATCGAGTCAAGTCGGACACAAGGTAAGGGAACTTCCTAATCCAATTCACATTCATTGGGTTGAACATATCTTTCTTATTTATGTTGTTCTTTGATTATGTGAGAAATGAATTTTTATATCTTATAATGTATTTATACTTTCTTTATGTGAGCTTCTATTGAATACACATGAGCGATCTATTTTATTTACAAATTGATCTTTTTAAGGGACTTGGTCTCAATCTCATTTCATCGAGGCATATTTTGTTTTATACATAAGATTCCTTTATACGGTGTATAAGCCCCTTTGAATTTTACTTTTATTCAAAAGGAATCTTTTTATATGAAGTGTTTTTAGTAAATGAAAAAAGGAATGTTTTGTCTTACGTATGCGGAGAAAACGACTTATCCACCACTATGACCATTATTTGAGTTTCAGCTTCCTCTATAAGACATAACTTTTTTTTAAATGAAAAATAAATACCAAGTTTTAATTTTATTTTCTTATTGTATTGAAAATGGTTTTGACAGTGTTTTTATTATATCAATGTGTTGTATTGATATATTGTGATTTGAATGTGGAAATTTTATGTTTCCTTTATGAATGTTTTATGTGATATGATTATGTTATGGTTTATGATATTTTTAAACCTGTTCATATGAAGAATGCATTAAACTTAATAAGTGATAGGTGGAGCCTGCTATAGCTCCTCGATGCATCGGTAGGTCTCATGAGATAAACTAGTGTCTTGGCACAAGGCCTTGACAAAATCTTATTTGTAGTCTTGGCACGAGGCCTTGGATACGTGGTTATGATAGTATGACATTATGCATAACATCATTAAGAAAGTGGTTATTGATATTGCATGTGATTATTTGACTAGTATAATATCCATGTGAATAAGTAAATGACATTATTTCATTTTACTTTTTCCATATTATTCTTAAGTTCATGTTTAAAAGGATTTTGTTTAGTTATACATTTATTTAAATGTTTATGTTTATTTATGAAAGCTTCCTCTATATTGTTTCCCTACTCAGCATCTGAGATCACCCCCATTCAATGTTTTAATTTTTCCAGGATGTGAAGAAGTATTTTATGAATGACTTGAAGGGATAGTATAAGGGGATATTAATACAAGATGTTGTTTTAGTTTTGTATTACATTATGATGTAATGTAAAACTTATGAATGTATCTAGTGTTTCAAGGCTACTAAACTAATCGGTCTTTTGAGACTTGATCTTTGTGATCATGCCAATGTTACGTTATAATGCACCGACTCTGGGTAACTGGGTTGGGGCGTAATATCTTACTTTAAAAGACATTGATTTCTATATTATGAATGATACATAATGTTAAAACATAATCATCCATATTAGCAGTTAATAATAAAAAAGAATATAAATAAATTTCCACAATTCAATGATAGAGATAACATGTTCATAACTCATCTATAGAAAGAAGGTCTATGTTTAAAAATAGATATTTAACATTCAAATTATCATTCATATTGGAATAAAAATATGTGAAATTCAAAAACATTTACCAATTATAAAAAATAAATGTTCTTTTTATATGAACATCCACCAATCTAATTTTTTAAAATGAGATGTTCGAATTGTTTTTAGAAATTTTTATACGGTTAAGTAAATATTGAAATAATATTATCAGAAGACATACATAAAAATTTTCATTATTTAAAAATAAAATATCCCCAATGTAACTTTTTAAATATACAAATATATTGACATCGATGAAAAATTTCCTTGCAAAAAATGCTTTGAACGAGATCACACTAGAAGAGACCAAGACAAAAATTGTTTGATACCATATCTTAAATCACACAAACTAGAACACACTAATCGATATATATATATATATATATTATAGTATATAATCATGAAAACTAAACCCTAGAAGGGTAAATAAATTTGAAAATGATTGGGGAAATTGATTAAAAAATTTTAAATTTATTTTAGAAAAAAATTTCAACAATGATATAAAATGTGATATTTCACGTAACTTTCAATGGAAACATTAAAAAAGTTGACATGAATGATTTTAAAAACCATTAATTTTAAAAATATTATCTAATAATTTATCATTGAAATGGCATAAATTTTATCTTGTAAAAATAATATGAGGAATACAAAACATATGAAAGTGAAAGGAATGAATCCTTTTTGTTATTTTAAAAATTCCATTATTTATAAACTCACATCACATGAAGAGTGAAAAACATTAATATTTATTAAAAAATAATTTTCACAAATATTATTATAAAATAACGTATAAATAAATATTAAGGTTTTATAACTCATGCATGGGTGACCAATGTTCAAGATAAAACATTATAACTTAATGAAGGATATTTAAGATGCCAATATATCTTATGGGAAGCCCATCACAAGAAGTAAGAAATAATTATTAAAGAGTTTCTGTGGTATGAATATATATCTTCATAAATAATTATAGAATAACACAATACAAAATCAAAGGAAATAATACAATATTTTTTTTGGAAGTTAGTTCAAGAGAACTTCCAAAACTCAATGAATGATGGTTGTGTTATGAAAAATTATGACTAATGGGGAAAAATTGAATTAAAAGATACATAATTAATGGAAAATTATTTTTCTATTAAATACCATGAAATAAAAATTTTACTATAGATATATACCAATAGGATGTGAATAAACCATAAAAATGAAAACATGATGCAAAAAATGTATTATGTCTCAATGAATCAAATTTGATACCTGAAAAAATCCTTATATCTTTAGAAAATTTATTATTAAATCCACTCAATTAAGAAAGTTTATAATTTAAATTAAACTAAAATATTTATAATATAGTTACTAATATTATATCTCAAAAAGGTAGTATGTACAATACCTAAATGAAATTAGGTGAACAATTCCAAACTTGTCTCAAAGAGTGGAATTTATGAAAAACCCTTAACTAGGTCCTGATTTATTCTGAATTTTATCCAATAAACCAAAAATAATTAAATTAAGATCGTTAAAATCATACCCAAGAACATTATTCATAATTATAAAAATTTACACTTCTCAATTATAATCATTTTATTCATATACATCAGTTTGTTTTTTGATATTTTAAACATCGTATGTAAATAATTCTATCTCTTGTAAGTACTTTCATAAAAGAGGTGTTGGTATATCTTATGTTATAAAAATTAAATAATTATTATATTTTATTAGGTGCTAAGGTATATGCTCCATGATATTTTTATAGATAATCTCATTTTATGCTATCATTGGTTTTAATAAATGAAGTAGAAATTGATGATGATCATGATTCAATTATTCTTAACAACGGAAATGAGTTTTATTAAAAAAAAATAAATGTTTTTATAACCATACTAGAAAAAAATTTATATATTTAGATTGTATTTTACAAGTAAATATTTTCACATAATCTCCTATAACATAAGTATATAGTGTTGTTTAAGTATAATATTAATCTGACCCATTCAAAAATATATCCTGGTTAATGGACGATTATGAGGTGGATTAGTTATAATAAAATTATACTAGAATAATAAAGGATTTTTAGTTTCAATAAGTGTTATATAATTTTTTTAAATAACTATAATGAAAATATAACTTATATATAGTCTTTACATTAAAATAGGTTATCATTTTCCCATTAGTATTTTTTGTTTTAAATGATTAAATTAATTATAATCATTTAATTATTGAATCATTAATATGTTATCACATTTTCATTCCATAAACATAATTATATCATAAAATGTATATTTATCCTTTAATTTTATTCTCCTTAGCATCTATTTAATGATATTTTCAAAAGAAAAAATAATATCAATCATTCCATGGAGGCATTTGTCCATATCTATGCACGATTGATGATTTAATTTTCCATAGAATGGGAGAATAGAGTAATATGGTTTAATGTATTTGATTAATAATTGATGATATAAATATAATAATTATTAACATAATTATACTTATATAGTTTCCTGATAAGGTGGTGAAGGAAAATGAAATAGGTTGCGTTGTGGAGGCGGTAATCCATGCAACACATGAATTATGTTTTTTTACTAATATAAAATGGAAAATGTGATTAGATATTATTAAGATAGAAAAATAAAATTAATTATATAAAAAATAATAATTTAAATACATATGTAGTTTAAAATTATTATTGGAAAATAAAAAAAGAAGAAAAACAAATTTATGGAAAAATGATTACCCACGTTGAGAACTTTTTAGATTACATGGAAGGTACCTCTTAAATAGATGATATAAGTTAATCTAATTTTCCTTAAAGCCCAATATACAGAAAATATTTCATTTTCGAAGGAATATGAGTATGTTTTTTGGGAGGAAAACTGCCTTTTTTAGGAGTACATTGAAGGGGTGGTAAGATGCTCCTCTAAAAGTGCTATGAATTCGATTTTTGTAAATATTTCAACTTAATAAAAAGGGTGAAAATGTTAAACATGTAAAGTGGATAAAAAAATGAGACATTGTAGAGTGGGGAAGTGATTAGGTAGATCCAACACTTTTACACTAAATTGTATATATTTTTATCATTTTTCAATCCATATAACCTTTGAATTATTCATTTTACTATTTTAGATTTTACATTGATAACTAGTTTTAATATAAAGAATATAAATATTTATACTGATAAATGAAGTGGTTAGTGTTAGATAATTGGGACCCATTATAATTTTAAGTCCATTTCAATTAATTAAATGAATAAAATTTCTAAAAAATAATTTTAATATAATAAATTTAATTTATTAGAAAGAATTTTTGACAAAATATTACTTGTGTTATGAAATATAAAATATGGATTTGTAAATAAAAAAACTTTTAAAATTATAAATTCACTTATGAAATTCATATTTTGTCTTAGAATTATTTTTATAAATTTAAAAAACGTACGTATATAGTAATAATTTCATAAGAGTCAAGTTATTTATAAAAACCATATTTTCACATAAAAATATTTCTATTTAGGAAAACAAATCACCTTAAATAATATTATTATTACGAAAAAAATTTATAAGCACTTTTTTAGTAAAATATTTAAATCTTGAGAAATAAATATTTAAGTAAAATTAAAAAATATTGGGAAAACTATTAATTTTGGAAAATATATTTTGAGAATGATAATTATTATTTATTCTTATTTCCTATCAATTAATAAAAACTTTATTTGTAATATATTGTGCATATTATAAATATATTTTATTATTATGTAATAATAATATACATAGTTTCAAGAAATAAATGTTGATTTTTGAAAATCATTTAGAATAAAATGAACATTTAAAATATAAAGAAAACATCATGATATATCTATACATATAAATATTTTATTACATATTGATATAATTCTATTTTAATCTTTGATAACCACTTATTATCTATGATTAAGACCTAAGAAATAAATAAGCACTGGTAGAATTCAAACATGGTGATTCTTTTAGAAAAGATCGCATTCCAAATTCTATGATCTTCAATTCTATTGCATATGATTTTTCTCAAACCATAATTGTTTTCATTCAACTTGGTATTGGTGTAGAGAAACCCCTACTAAAAATTCCTATTTCCCAAGATCACGTAAATGCGAATTATAAGGGGTACATCTACTACTCAATTCCATTTCATTACATTATATATTTTATAATATGGTATCTACCTTTTATAACCACAAATTTAAGGGATATATTATAATACCATAATTTTATTTTTACTCGTCATGAACTAGTTTTACATTTGTTTTGCATGTTAGAAATGCAACAAAATATTTATTTAAGGGTGATATATACTGAAATATTAGGTTGTTATATGAATCCTCATAATAAATGGTGCTAATTTTTTATGTTATAATTCAAGTCTCATCATATAAAATATTTAAATTCATAATAATATTTTTTAAGGACACCTTTTGTTATTTATCATTGAGGATATAATAATATTAATTTATTATTATTTTATTATATTAATTTATATTTAACAATATTTAATGAAAGAAAAAATATGTTCTTTGACTTATATTGGTAAGATAATATGTGAATTAATCCACAATTAATGAAAATTCCAATCGGTGAAATGTGAGAGATACTTTAGGTCACCCATAAATAATTACATTATTTTTTTGAAGGATTAGTTTCCTGTCTACAAATCATAATCAATGCATTAAGTATAAACACATATTTATTACTACCCATTATATTAGTTGATTGAGTGAAAATAAATGATTTCCATAATATAATGGCACATATTATTTCCTATATGACATTAGTAAACTTGGATCATATGTCAAAAGCCTCTGAATATTCCATTAATATTTATTCTCCACCCTAATATATATATAATACCTCATGAAAGTGGAATACGAAAATGGTTGAGTGTAAGATAAGAATCAATATGAAATCAGTATGATTGATGAAACAACCTATACATTTCAAAATATAAATAAACTATAATTATTAGAATGAAAACAATGGTAAATAGAACAATAGAAAATAAATCAAGAATTATAAATGATATATTTACTTAGATCAACCAAATAGTGGTTTAGTAAACTCTTCAATGAGATAAATAAAATAATGTACAAAATAATAATGTAATGTATCCAATAGTATCCTTTTCTGAAAATATGTCCCATAGTGTTACAGTCATTAACTTAAATATATGTTGTTAATTAACCATGATATCCTCCTCTCATTATATATTAACTCCACTGCAAAAAATTTGTTTCTGATCCCTCCATATGTCATATATATATTTATATATATTATACATTATCTTCTCTTATTTTTTCAATCCCCAATAAATCCATGTCAAAAAATTTCTTGCAAAATCTTATTTTATATGTATTTTTTGACACTTTTACATTTTATAAATATATTCCTTGATATTTTTTAAATTTTTTCATATGATGATTCTTTTTTCTACATGTATCCCATGTGTAACTTTTTCTTTATACATGACCAAAAATAGATGAGCTTGATTTCCCTTCTTTTATTTCAGTATTAGGTAATTTTAGTAAAAATTCATATAACTTGATTACAGCTTATATGACAATTATATAGATTCTTTAAAAACATTCCTCACTTATTTATCTTGATTTTTTTATTATTATTAGCTATATATTCACTAATCAATATCCTTGAATCGCTATTAATTCTTATATATCTATTATTGATTTAGACACAACTTCGTGATTTTTCCATTTTTTTATGAAATTATTTTTCATGAAGTTTATAAATCCTACACACGTGTCATTTGATCATTCAATAATGACCTTTACACTTCACCCTTCAATCCCAGAAATGATGTTAATTTGTATAGTTAAACTTACACAACCTTTTTATTTTTTTTTCTTTTTTATATAAATTTATTTCTTAACTAACAAGAAAATAGTTGATCATTATATAGTAAAAATTTATTCAAACTGAATTGAGTTTTATCCTTACCTGAGATGTCAATATTTTTATTATCACATATGAAAGCTTCAAATTTCTCATATTACTTTTAGGGGAATTTGGGTTATTCAAATTTTTTGATATAATGTGTTAAATTTATATCACTTATAAATAAAAATAAAATAAAATAAAAGTTTGATGACTAATTTTATAACTATAATAATAAATTCAATTAATTTAATACCAATGCTGAATTCCAAAATATTATCCAAAACACTAAATATTTCTATAAATTCCAAAAACATTTTAAAAATAAAAATATTAAAAATCCGGGGGAATTAAAATTTATTGGTGCATTATTAAATACATAAAATAAATTTCATTTTTTCGTAATGAAGTTGTATAAAAATTATAACATAAAATATTAGAAATTGATAGAATAAATAACAACTAAATTAAGGAAATGGAAGATGAATTTAATAAAATTAAGAAAAATAATATATAAGAGTTTTTTCCAAGACTAGTGAATGGTAATGTAGTAGAAACAAGATAAGAGTTCAGAAAATAACATAAATTAAAGTATATAAGTAATAAAAAACAAAGTATGGATTTTTGGAAATGGATATGTACATATTAATAGGGTCAATGATGATACATTTTATATAGTGGAAAAACAAATAACTATCATACTTTTTCTTTCTTTTACAATATAAACTAGATTTATTGTTTACAATATTAACATTAATTATAATTTTAAATGTTATATTATAATTATAAGTTTAAACATATTAACCATATGGATTTATAATTGATGGAGATTTTAGAGACCCAAAACTAGATATTTTTCTAGTTTGTGAAATTTTATGAATTATCATCTGAGAAAAAAAAATTTATGTTTAATATCCCAAGAATAAAAATTTCAGCATTAACGTAGGTTTGAGATGTGATTTTTATTGTTGGGTGTAAATTTTAAAATATTCAAAGGGATTTAATTTGTATGTAAATGTTGTGTAATGGTAATTATTTAGTTATTATTTATTTATTTAACTAGTTTAAATTTTTATGGATTATTTTTTAAAATTATAAAATATGTCCTATGATATATTTTATAATTTAGTTATAATGATGAAGTATTTTAGGAATAGGTAATAGATATTTTATATAGATGATATGTAAAAATAGATAATTTAAAAAAGAAAATTGAAAGTGAGTATTAATTGAAAAATGCAATAAATGCTTTTAGAATAAGTTATTTATAGTAGTAATGGGAGAGAGTATTAGATGAATTTAGGATACAGAATTTATTTTCCATTGGTTGGTTTTTTTAGCGATCCCCTAATTTATTGGTGGAGATAACTCTAAAAATTTGTATTTCAAGGTTACTAGGTAAAGTGGAAGATGAACAATATATTAGAAATTGGTTTTGATCACTATAGGATTAACATCTTTCTTTCCTCATGGAATATAAATAAGTAGCTCATATTTCTATTTCTTTGTATTTTCGTTGTCAATGTACATTGATTTTTGTATTTATGTGATTGGAATATAATTCATAATAATTTGGTATAATGATTATATAGTATATTTGAATCTGAAATGGTGAAGATGAAATTGGTGGATTAAATTTTATAGATATATATTTTTTATGAATATGAATTTTACTATATTTATTTATTGATAAGAATAATGAAATGATAGAAAGTGATGAAAATTTAATATGAATAAGTAATGAATGAAATGATTGTTATTAATAAATATCTAAATGGAGAAGAATTTTTAAATAGTGGATATTATTAAAATTCATAAATTTTGGAGTTGGAATATGTACAATGATAAGACATATAATTCCATAAAAATATAATTTATATTATATTGGTTTTTAAAGGCTAAATGGTATAATTATATAATGGTAGATAATTGTAAATAATATTTTGAGAAGAAAAAATATCAAGATTCATGATTTTGATATAATTAGTATTGATTAGTGCTTATAATTCATATGAAAATGAAATGATACATATTTTATAGTGAAAATAGATATTGATAACTGGAAATAAATATATTTGATGTATTTATTAAATTTCTTCACTAAACATTGAGTAAAATATATTGAAATGTAGTGAAAATTAATAATTGACATGAGTGGGGATGCCTTATGTATTTTATAATGTGTAGTTTTAATTTAGAAAGAGGTCTATTATATAGGCTATGAAAATGAGTTTATGTGTTAGTGAATGTTAGGGGATAGTTAGATGTGAGAAATGTAACATAGGAATGGGGTCGTGCCACATTTTGGAGTCAAAGGACTTTTAGTAGATAATTACATTGGATGGCTTAAATTTACAGAGGACAAGCCACTTTTGTACGGGGTTGTTCCCAATCTTGATAGGATTGTCCACCATAATTTACTTGGGATGAGTTGATAGTGTGTGAAGCAATTTTGGTGGAAGTTATTGAATCATGTATAAACCTATAAAATGAACCATTTCATACCTTATTAAAACAATTTCATTAAATGTAAAATATCAATAAGAAAATTACAATAACAATAAATCATCAAACCAATAAAAATATACTAAAATTATTCATTAGAGAAACATATTTGTTTATTACTTATTATTATTTTTAAAACATGATTGATGTATTTTAATACCATTTAACTGGATAAATTTAATGGTTATAAGATAAATAAATATATAATTTGTATTAATTTTTTTTTCAAAGAATGATATTAAAAAAAAATATTTTAAAAAATAAATTCAATTATTCAAATTTAAAATATTATTCTAATAATATTTTAATCTAATATATTAAAACTCATTTAATTAGATATTTATAAGATGTAATATTGTGGACAATTAAAGCTTAATTTTTTCCTCAAATATTGTTTTTTTATATATTTTGTTCTCTTTAAAAAAATTTATAATAATTTTAATTTTAATATAATGAAATGAAAATAATATTTGATTTCATTATGTAAAATTTTTCTATGGTTTAATTTTTGGAATTTTATAAAATATATGATTTTCAGTTGAATAGTAAAAAATATTGTTTATACCTATACAATAGATTTTTTTTTATTAACATTATATAAATATGAATTTAAAACATATTAATAAATGTGATGAACCAATTTTTTTTAATATTATTCATTTTAAATGGCTATATAGAATTTAGAAATCCCATGATTAGAATTTTGAAACATTAATAATATTTATTTTAATAAAAAATATACATTGGGTCATTTATTTTAATAAAGTATTGATAGAATGAAATTAGGTATTCAATTGATTTTAAATGAAAATAAATATTATTTGATTAATAATAAACCAATTTATTTCATGGATATAAAATATTTTGACAAATTTAACCGAAACATACTTTTTATGCTTGCAATAAATGTTTTACAAAAATGATTTTTAAGAATTCTATACACTAAAAATATAATCATAATTTTCACCCATATAAATTTTATTCGTATGAATTTATTTGATATTTTGAATTATTTTTTCAAAATTATTTAACAAGGACCATTTTATTTTTACAGAAAAAAGTAAATTACATAGAAAAAATTTAGTTACCATAGTGAAAACTAAAAATGGTAATAGTGTAAAATCTAAAGGTACAAGACTCAAAACAGGTTAAAAACATTCTATAAAATGGGTTATAGTGGTTTAAATTGACTAAAACGTATCTTTTATCCACAATTATCAAATTTGTAATGCACATTCCACCTGAAAAATGTGTTCATTTTTTATTATGAGGTTATTTTTACCTAAAGGCCATTATCTTCTTATATAATTGGGCCATTACATCCCCTCTCCAAGGAAATATAAAGAATTAATTAATATTGAACCAATACAATTTTTACATCTCCTGGAACCATTTTTTTACCATTTTCATCCCCATTATCTATATAAAATCCCAAAATCATCGATTTCTAAGAGATACTCCTAGAGAAGGTTCAAACTCTCAATGTGAAAACTAATAACTTCGTAACACTTTTTATTCACTGTATTTACCCTCTAATATTTTTTTCCAAAATAATATAATTAAAAATCTATTATTAATATACTAAATTTCTTACCCACTCTCTATCCTTTTCCCTTCAATAGAAAAAATTAAAGTTTCAATCATTCTTACCTACAGAATATCAAATCCATAAAGACATATTTTTTATATTCAATTTGACCATAAATGGAAATTTATAAATTAGTAGTTAAAGAATAAATTTATTTTAAAAACATGTTTAATATTTAAAATGTTAAAACTATTCCTACAATTGTCTTATTTTAATTAAAACAAAAACTTCATCAGTGTGTATGTCCAAACTGCCATCACCATAAATCGACACATTTTTTATAAGAACCATACATGGATGGTAATAAAAATATAAATGACCAAAAATTTTAATAATATTATTTACATACTATTTTTTCTATTATGTTAAGATTAATATTTAAATCATTATTTATTATATTTCCATTACTTCATAAAAAATATTCACAAAACTATATCATCACCAATTTCATCCTCTAGAATCGTAATTAAAAATCACATGGGATAAATGTGTTTATTTATAAATAATTATTTAAAAAATATTTTAATTCCATAGATAATATATGAATTTTGGAATAGGTATAAAATTATGATGATCAACTTTGAAACTTTAAAGCATGTGTGAAATAATCAAAATCATTATCATCAAATGATAAAAATAAATAACAACTAAATAATGAATGTAAAATAAAATACAATGAATGAATACCATATTTGTTAATATAAAATAATAAAGTTCCTTAATGAGTTATTATGCTGGTAATGTTTATTATAAGGGAGGTTAAATATATTTTACGGATGTCATGAGTAGAAGGAAAGAGATTTTTTCATCTCAGGTTTCTTGTAAGACATATTCTATATTCACCATAATTTTCTTCTTATGTGTTGTATATAATACTATATTAATTCTTTTTACCATAATCTCATGACATAAAAGTCATATTCAATATCTTCTCATGTAAAATTTTCAAGGTATATTGATTCAAGTGATACAAATTCCACAACAGATATTGATAATTCAAAACTTCTTTATTAGAGTTATGATGTTTTATCTTTGAATTATTTCTTATATTATTATGTTATTATATAATAATATTTTATTATATCATATATTCTATTCCTATCTATGTAAAATTAATTTCTAATTCAAAAAACCTACAATGATGATTTTATTTCTCATAAAAGTTTATTATTGTTGAGAATAATTCCAATCATTCCAAAGTAATCTCCTTCTTAATATATTTATTTATTTTAATACCTAAAATATTATTTATTAATATTTGGATACTCATGTATGTTTTATTTTTGGTATAATTCATATTTTTCTTTACCTGTTTTAAAAAGTATGTTTTATTACACAATAAATTTTGTCAATTTTCATCATAGGTGTTTTGAAAAATTTAAAATGTTTTTACTTCCTTTCAATATCATATATATTAATCTTCCAAAAAAAGATTATGTATTTATTCTAGATTAACTATATATGATTTAATTTAAAAGTAATGTTTTTCAAAATTGTTAAATTCATATTTTTGTAAGGTTTTTTGAATGTGTCCCATAAAATAAATTTTTAATAAAATGTTATAAATGTTTCAATAATTATCTTTTTAACCATTTCCATGTGAAATTTTATTTCTCATTTTAGAATATTATTCTCAAAACAATTTATTTCCATATTTTAACATTTTTTCAAAATAAATATAATAATTATTTATTTCAAAAAGATAATGGGGGTGGGTGTGGGGGCTATTTACTCATTTTGTAAATTGATTTATCCAATGATCTTAAAATGTAAGTTTTCAATTATGTAAAAATACTTAATGATTTTTCCTTTACACTGGGGATATATCCTTAATCTCTATTCCACCATCTTTAATTAGAAGGATTATGAAATATTTTATGAAAAGTTTCATGGATCTCTCCATTGGTTAGTAAGTGATTTTTTAAATATGGATTTTTTCCTTTTATCATTACAAAAATATGTATGAGGACTATTATTTTATGGATGAGGCTCTATATATACATCATGTACATTGGTTGATATCGCATGAGGTAATAGGGCACATGGGATGTGAGACTAAGTTTACAAGGGTACATGATTTGTTAACTGAAGCACAATTTGGTACATGGGTTATTATCCCAAGACTAAGAGGGTATATGTGATGTCAGACCAATCCCAACATTTTATCAGAAACAAGTATTAATTCATTCTCCTCATGTTTATGGTTTCATAAGTTCTTATTGTGATACATTTCTATGTCGTATACTAATGTTATACTTCCACGGATCATGTTTATTTTCTCGTAATGATGCACCTATTTTCCATTATACATTTATGATCATTTGAGATAATAGGTTATTCTATTGTGCCTCATATACAACTCTTATTATTCCTTGATTCATAATAAGATATTTCTCTCATTTCGATGTTTTGAACTATTTTTTTATCTAACCAATAACGATATGTTGATAAGTATTCCCTTACATATCATTTGATATCATATATTATTTATTTTTTCAGTCCCCAGGTTATAATGATTATATAACATATATGTAGTATAGAAGGGGGTCTGGTGTGGTCCAATTATGGAGAAATGTTCACGGGTATTATAAAATTAGTTTTTTATGTTACATACCCTCAAATATACTAAAAATTACATTCTTGTAATTGTTTAAATATTAATATGTTTTAATGTTTAAATTATAAAAATAATATAAAATAAAGAAATATTTATCTTGGACCATATCACATGAAATCAAATCTGATGTGTTAATTATATATTTATAGCACTGGATCTAGGCGTACAAGTTCAAGGAACCTTATCTTGTGATGTGGAAGTAATAATTAGTGAATTTTTGGTGGTTGAAGATGATAATATTCATGATGTTGGTGATGATGATGTATATGACATAGCTATATATAGTAATTATGTGATTTTCATGGGTAATAATTAAAGTTAATGATGGTAGATTCACTGAGGGTGGACACCCAATAATATAGTGATAGTGCATTCTTGCGGATAAATTCATGAACGATGTGGGTTATTGTTGGGAGAATCACTATGTTTGGATGACTGGAAAATCAACGAGAGTCCCTATATGTGGACATTGACTCATCCAATAGATGTGTATATTTTGAAAGACCTCTATGCTGGATAACTACTTAGAAGTAGAGATATTATAGTGAATTCCCTATTAGTTGGATTTTAAATGATATGTAGTTTCTTAGTTCCTTATAGGTGGATAAATATATGTTAATAAAGATATTATTGGATTATATTTGATGATAGATAATTACTTATTGGTTGTGATTTTATAGTGAGTTCCATTGGTGTGGATAACTATAGAAGGATATTATAGTTAAGTCCCTATAGGTAAATAACTATTTTTTTCGTGAATATGGATTAGTAGTAGTTAATATAATTGCAATAATTCTATAATTACATGTGATTAGGAATATTATATTGTTTGCACTGTGATATTATTATCTTATATGTAAGGAAATTTTTTGGAAGGTCTACGTATCAGATACCGATGTTGATAAATTATTTTATTTTATTTATTTGACACATTGATTTGTTAGTATATTTTATTCAAAAGGATACATAATAGTTTTCAGGAAGAAGCTACTCAATATATTTATACTCTCACCCTAATTTATATATACTTTTTTGTTATTATATTGATATAGTGGGTGTTTGTGTCAAAAGAACTTAGGTTTTGACATAAGAGTATAATAGGTGGAGGTTGATTGAATTTTACATTTCTTGATGTGTATGGTGTCTTATTGTATATATTTTTATGACATGGAACACATTGATATAATTTAATAATGTATTACGTTTATAAGAAGAATTATATTTTTAATAGTGGTGTGGGTTTCATGGTCATATCAAATATTATTACCAAATCTGGTGGAGTTGCAATGAGAACCAGTGATGATAAAATGGAATCAATGAAATTGTTTTTAGGATGGATGTTTAAATAGGACATAGTGATAATTATATTGGTTGTAGGGTAACAATATTACATGAATCAAGTACTCAAATTAGATATAAAAATAAAGCTTGACATAGAAGGGGGCCAATTATCTTTGTGTGAACTCTATAACCTATGTATTAATACATAATTAATGGTATACTGAACATAGTGTACTTGATATATGTGGATTCTTGTATCATAGGGAATTATATCCTTATTATTATGTCTTTTTATTGAAAATATTATCCATGTTGGGGTTAATAATATAGTGGTATTATTTTATAAACCTCATATATATACATATAATTACATATTTATAATTTTGTAGAGATCAATTATTTATATATGAGGGGGTTAATACTATTCATGAGACATGGAATTGGTTAGAATAGGTTGAGATAGATTGTTGGTTAATTTAGAAAGAAGATAGGCATTGTGTTACTTTCACCATGATTTCTATCTATAGTTTAGCATGTTACTAGTGGATGTAATTTATGGGAGATTATCATGTAGATTTGGATATATTTAACCCATTTCATTTGTTATTTAAAAAACATTTATTATCAAATACTCTTTGTTATGATTTAAAACAAATGTTTTTAGTGATATAACAAAGATGAAGAGATGGAGTAGGTGGAAATGGAAAACTCTATGCCATATAAGTTTTATAAATAGAGGAATTAGGGGTACATTATTGTATGATTTGAATTTATATCACCCCTTCATATTTTTTAACTGATATCAATTCTCTAATTTTTTTTATCACTACTTCCCAAGATTATAAGTTATAAATTATAGTAGATAAAATTTATTGTCAATTGAATCTGATAACATATGTATGAGGTTGGATATAGTATAAATTTTTGAGCAGGTTATTAAAGATGATTGATTTTCTTGGGCTATTTCATTGAAAAAAATACAAAAATATAATGTTATCCTTAGGATGGATTAAATTTTATTTATAAAATATTATGTTGATTATTATTGATAGAGGGTTATTTTATCTGGTTTGGATGGTAAGCATGTTGTAACGGCATATCCCCAATTACCCTGAGACAGTGCAGAATTACATAACATTGGCATGATCACAAGGGATCAAATCCCGAAATACCAATAAATTTTGAAGCCTTGTAAGTACAATATACATTCATAAGTTTTACATTACATTATAAAATGAACAATAACAACAACAACAATGAATCCATTGACCACATTTATATCCCTTAGCCTATTCGTATAGGTTAATCATAATATACTTTTTTGTATCCTAGGAAAAATAGAACATAAGAATGGGGTGATCTCAGATGCTCAGTAGGATAAAAATATAGTGGAAACTGTATAAGACAAGAACACAAGCCTTTTAAACATAAAATTTAGCATAATATGAAAAATATAAATAAAATAATTCCATTTACATATTCACATGGATATTCTACTCGTCGAATAATCACGTGTAATATCAATATCCAATTTCATAATGATGGAATGAATAATGTCAGACAACATAACCACATAGTCAATGCCTCATTCTAAGACTACAAATAATATTTTTCCTAGGCCCTGTGCCAAGAAATTAGTTTGTCTCTTGAGACCTAATGATGCATCGAGGAGCTATAGCGGGCTCCGACCATCACATACTAAGTCCAATGCATTCCTCATATGAAAGGGTGAAACATAATCTAAACATTAATATTAAAACTATCATATGAAATGTCAATATTTTAACGTCAAACAATGAATGGCATAAAAATAGAACATCCACAGTCAAACATAACTCATTCAATACAATATGAATGACTTTATTATAATAAATCATCCTCAGACAAACCTAATATCCAATGAAGGATGTTGATATAGATTAAAATAATCATTTAAATCATTTGATACAAATATCATGTTTTTCGTGAAAACATTTAAAATTATCACTATTTATCAAGAAGATGTTTAAAATAGATTTTTGAATCAAAGTGTCCCAAACCACTTTGAAACATTTAAATGAATTTCAATTTTAAAACATTCATGTTTATATAAATAAATCCTTAAAAACATTTTTAATACAAGGACATTAATGAAAATTATTTAGAGGAATAATTATTTAAAACATATAAAACAATATTTTAGTTAAAGTGCTTCTAACCAAATAAGAGATGCTTGAATACAAGTAATTGAGAAATAAAATTAATTAAAACATTATTATATCATGAGAATAAATGGATTCATGATATAATATGTCAAAGGATAGTATATTCACCATAAAAAGTGAATTGGAGCATAACAATAAAGGGGTATCAAAGGAATTTTAATTGAGATAAAATACCTTATAAAGACTGTATCCTTGGATTAAAGATAAATCAATGAAATAATTATGTGTGACCAATATAAATAAACTCAATATAATTTGATATTTCATGTAAATAAATCTGATTATATTCATACATATTCTTCTAAAAACAAAACCAATGACTTGGATGTTTTAATAAATGAATAGAAATTAAGTTAAGATTTCCCTTAATAATTCATATCAACAGAATGTGAATTTATCAATGAAGTGATTATGTGTATCAATGGTATATCCATAGAAAGGGGAGTGGAAATTATTACATAAATAATAAATAGTTATTCCACACATAATCTTGATGTAAAATAATCATTGAAGTATGCGTTAAGCCTAATGAGTAGAAATTGAAATTTAAAATTCCCATATGGATTTTGTAACTTACTAAACATACACCCCACGAAAATAGTATAATACAATGAAGATGTAAATAACAATAAATTAAACTATATTACACAATGAATACAATAATGGTCAGTACATATACCACATAATAGGAAATAGTGACAGTATAGTGTAAATCTCACGTGAATAAGAAGTGAGATGAAAAACCCTTAACATGTACTATTATTTATTCAATAGTAAGTTATCCTCATTTATAATAGTTGAATAATTTTTACTAATTTATACCAGAACCACATTCATAAATATGACATCATATATGATCTCCAAATATTGTTTTGTAATTAATATTTTAGTAGTATCATTTTTTTAGGTGTTAACTGATTCGTTTTCATTTAAATGATCTGTTGTGTAAGTCATGCTTGTTATGGATATAATGTATTTGATTAATATCCCGATTGATATCAAGTATTAAAAATAATTTTTAATCAGCAAATGAAAATTAGTCTTGAATGGTTACGATGGGGAATGACATCTCATCGCATCTTGGAGACGGTAAGCCGTACATACGTACGAGCGACAATATCATTCTTTTAATGGTAAAATAATATATAATTGGATGGTATATCATATATAGAGAATAATTAACATGTTATATTTATTATTTACATCAGTTATACTCATTATTATACCCATAAAATTAATTAAGTTATTAAATAACAAACTACACCACGATGTGAAGATGGTAGCCCGTACCTATGCATGTATGGTGATTTTTTCATTTATACGATGTATAGAATAAACAACATGGTTTTACCATATTTATAAAAACATAATAGTATGTTGGAGGTACTAGAGTTATTATTTTTCTATGGAATAAACAAAGAAATAGGTAGTGGAAGAAGAAAAGAAGTTGAAAGAGGGTGGTGGAATTATTACCTCTTCTTCAGATGTTTCCTTTTTAGTTGGTCAAAAGGACGCCATAGGTTGGATTTATTATCAATGTAAGGACTAAATTTTTATGTGAAGGTAGTTGGAAAGGTATTTGGGTAGGGTTTTGACCAAAAAAATGGCTTTGGTGGTGTGATATTAAGAGAAGGTGTAGAACCCTTCTATAAGAGAGGTGAGGGCCACTTTAGGAAATGACTGAAATATTATTTTATGATAAAATTATGTTCAGTTTCTAATGGCCCCAAAATTATTTATTTAAAGGTTAAGGTGGGTATGTGTTGAAAACCGCTCAACCAATAGGTTTCAGACATGTTTAGGTCACCATATTAAACTTATCTTTTAGATTTAACTCTTAGTTAAAATTTTTAGCTTTTACCGTGTCTTCTTGTATTCTAACACTATATGGATAATAAAATTACAATAAACATCCAAGAGAATCTCAAGTGGTTCATTAATTAAATATATAATATTATTTAACACATTTGGGTGAACCTTAGGTTTTTATGAATATTATATCCACCAATAAAATAGTATTTGTTTTAAAAACTCATTTAGGAAATTTTTGACACTATTTAGTATTTGGTTTTTGTGAAAATCATAACTGCATGATTATGTCAGAAATATTATTTAATAAACCCTACATGTCATATTAACCTAGAAAATTAATGTAATTCAACAAAAGTCTAAAAATACAATTATTTGTCTATTTATAATATCAATTATTTTTACCATTCATTAATAAAATAATTATTGCATCATCATTGTGTCATAAATAATTTTTTTTATTTAATTTATAAAAATCACAAGTAAAGTACCATTATGTAGGAAATTTTTTTATATTTATAAAGAATAATTTTAGTCAAATTTATCTAGTGCATAACCCCATATTAAAAAACATTGTTATTAAACATTGAATTTAAAAATTTTAACTCTTCTATAGATGAAATAATAATAAATGTCCTAATCTAATACAAGTTGGCCAAAAGGATCATATTTTATTCATAAGGTTGTTTTTTTGTCGAATTACACTTACCTAATAGAATTAGGACATGAGTTAGGGTAATATATAAAATCATTTTTACCTTTAATTACGCTATTTTATTTTAACCGTTGTAAATAAATGTCAAAAATTACAATTCACCAGAAATTATTTTCATCTTATTTAACAAAATTTTACTTACTGATATTAATCATGTCTCTAAAGTTTTTGAAATTAAACTCATAGAAGTAGAAAAATTATATTATATCCAAATTTTCATATGCTCCTAGAAGGTGGGTAAAAGGCTCTAAAAGATAAATAAAATTTTATATATCTAAACTTATTATAAAATGAATCTAATGAATTAAATTGAACATATTTTGGTATTATATATCCATTTGACCTAAAATAAATTAAAACACAAAAACTAATTATTTAAATAAAATTTCCACTAAAAAAACACACTGATTTTCACAATTCATCAAAAATTGAATGTTTTCAGAAAAATACCAAAACTTCACCCTAAACTAATTTTGATATTAAAAATTAAAAAATGAATTATATTTTACCAAATTCAAAACATAGATGTTTCAATGAAAAATTTAAAATTAATTTCTGTTGTTAAAACCAAAAAGCAAGGTTTTTAGAAGTAAAAACAATCAAAAGATTGACATGTGTTTATGTCAAATTTAAATGTAATATTACTCCCAATGACATAAATTTTATTAAATGATAAAAATATAATCATATTATACTTCTAAACCATTCAAATGCATAATTTTACACTATAAATTATTTGGAATAATAATTTTTTTTTCAATTAAAATTTAGTTTTTTTAACAATTCAACAAAATAAAAATGTTATTAGAAAAGTACTAAAAATTTATCCAAAATATTTTTTCATGTCCCTATACTAAATATGAATTTAATTTCATTAAATTTAATATATATAAAATTGTAAAATATTTATTTTAAAAAAAAATCTCTAGTAAAAGGTGGTGAAATTGATTTTTTTTTTGAAAAATACTTCTTTTATCTGAAAAAATGAATTTGTTCTTATATTATGTCTAGAAAACACATAATATTGATTCTAAAATTATATGGAGTATATAAAATTCACAATTCAATTAATACTATTCATAACTGCGTTTTGAAGGGTCAGTTTGGTATGTTGTGGTGTGCTCGAACTCGGTGTTTCATGTAGCACAAGCTAATGAATTAGATTTAAGAAAATAACTTACTATGAAATGTTGTGGTGTTACATTCTTCCCCCCTTTTGGAAATTGCATCCTCAAAATTTTAAAATTTTTCTTGAGAACTTCACTAAAAGTCCCCCATCAGAAAAAATTCAATAAACTATCACTTTAATAGGAATAAAGAGAAGTACAAAGGTCATATGAGATAACCCGTACAATGATTCTATATAGGAAAACATGGATATGGAAGATAAACTAAGTGTCAAGTTCTGATGGAGTGTGATAGAAAATATGATCAGAAAAAAGTTAATAACAAGAAAACCACAAGCATGTCATGGGATAAACTGTCATTTGTTTCCTTGTAGGAAAAGTAAACATATAATTTTTTTTGTTTTATATTCCATTTCATAAAGATGAAGAATTTATTTATAAGATAAAGATATATTTATACATACCTTTTAAATAAAGTATCATTCTTTAATAAATTTCTACCACTAATTCATATTTTTTTTTTCAAATTATGACTATTCAAGTAGATTTGGCCACACTTGAAGTGCTAGAATCAACTACTAGAGAATCACATGCTCCTCAAAGGATAAACTATATATTTACCTTGTCTTTAAAGATTATCTAAAAAAAATGTTTGGTACAAGATCAGATGATCCCCAAAAAGTATAATCCTTTAGAGAACGAAATACTAATCTTTATTTCTAAAAATAAACAATAATACCCAAAGATCATTAAATTCTATTCAATAAACAACTTTCTTTAAAATTATTCAATATAATCCAACTAATATTGAAACCAAAAATGTAGAATAATTTGATCACGTAGTCTTCTACGTTAAATTGTATCTCCAATGAACATCAAATACTCTTAAACTAACATACATAAATGTAATTAACCTAATCACATATTCTCTATGATAGGTTAATCATTCCATAAATAACCCAAATCGTTATAAATCAACAATAATAATATATATATAAATCCACCATTACTCCTCAAATTAAATCCCATAATATTCTATTTTCCATAGGCATATAGTGTTCCCAATAGAGCAAACATCTTCCAAAATAAAATTTTTCACTTAATCACCAAATCATGTTCCTATGATAATGATATCCATTTGATAAATATAAAATCCCAAATCAACTTATTATTCATCAATAAATTAATTTCAGTAAAAAAAGAATTAGTCACATTAACTAGGGACTTCACATAGTCCAGTGGTAGGCGATAGATCCCAGTTGTACGTTGGTTGTGGGTTCAATTTCCACAGCTTTTTCGGATGCGACGGGTTGTCACACGGTCTGCATGTTGACCTTTTTCAAAAAAATAGACATTATAACATTCAAAAAACGAGATAAATTTCTCAAAATAACTATTACATAATTTCACCATAATTGTTATCTCATACCTCACATTTTCATCCCAAAATTTAATAACTTTTAATTACCCCAAATTCAAGGATCATATAATCCCCAATAGTTATTTATAACTATATCTACAATAGAAAAGATAATTATTCCTAAAATAGAATTTGCACATAACAAACTTCAGGGTTAGACATATAAAAGAAAAGTCTTCCAATGTAATCCCTTAGAAAATGAGCACTAATACATTTAAAGACTTCACTATCAATTTTTTTCCACATAGGTTCTTCCTAGACCAAGAGGTTATCCTGTAGAATTGGGCATTCACTCAGGTAATTCCTAGGTCCCCTACATTTATGGAAAATGACCGTAAATGGATTCCTGGGATCTTTTTTATTTTCATATATATTACTCTTAATTTTTTTTAGTAATTCTTTACATTATGTCTTTATTTCCTACACATAAAGAATTTCATTATTCCATTGAGACACTTTCCTTGGTGTCTTCTTCCAAATTTCCTGCAAGATAAAAATTGAGCTTTCTTCTCTCCATGGTCTCCACTACTAGAGCTCTTATCATTCACCAAATTTCTCTTATTTTTTGAGTATGGGAGATGGTTAATATATAATTTGTTGATCATATTTTTGGAAAATTGATTTGGCATGAACATGATATCCTATAAACCTAACAAAATTCCATTCTGTTGCTCATTTCCACCACTGTGCCCACATTTTACATCATGTTCAATGGTACTATGACTTCATGGAATCAAGCCATTGAGTAACACATGAAAGCATTGTGTGAGTCATAAAATCATTTAGAGAAAATCATAACACCTTATTTTTAATCTAAACCACATTTGGATTAACCAAGGTTATTTATTCTCTACTTATATTAAACTCCTTCATATCAGTTAGTAAAGAAAATTTGAATTATCCTAAGTATATCCCCTTGGAGTGTCATAACAAAGAGTGCAGCAAAGCCCGTTTTCATGTACCAGGATACCCCAGGTAAAGCCCAAAACTCTTTGTCAGAGTTTTCACTCTTAGGTACATCTGTGCCAGAGCTGCCTCCACCTGCTCATATCTTGATAGAGATGTATTTCTTGAAAAACCCCCATAATATTTACATTACAAAAATATTTGGATGTTCTTCTATTATAATCAAAAAAATTATATCTTAAGGTAGAGTTTTATAATCAGAGTTTTTCTAAATCTAGCTTCCACAGTTTGTACTAAACTTCCACTGATACCAACTGTAATGCCCCGAACCTAGTTACCCCGAGATGGTGCATTATTACATAACATTGACATGGTCATAAGGGATAAAATCCTTATTGACCGACTTTTTTAGTATCCTTGGAAGTACTAGATACATTCATAAGTTTTAAATTACATTATAAAATGAAAAAATACAATTACATTGTCTCTATTGACCAAATTCATATCCCTTAGTCTATTTTTATAGGACAATTTTAATATAACTATCTTCATCCTGGAAAAAATTAAACATAAGAAAGAGGTGTTCTCAAATTCTAAATACGGATAACAATATAGCAGAAACTGTCAGAAATTAAAATAAACATTTAAGGCAATGTATAAGACTATAACACAAGCCTTTTAAACTAAAATTCAACATAATATGGAAAAGATAAATCAAATAATTATGTTTACTTATTTACATAAATATTATACTAGTTGAATAATCACATGTAATATAAATAGCCAATTTCATAATGATTTAATGAATAATGTCGAACATCATAACCACATAGTCAAGGCCTCATGCAAGGACTACAAATACGATTTTGTCAAGTCCTTGTGCCAAGACAATAGTTTGTCCCATGAAACCTACTGATTCATAGAGGAGCTATAGTAGTCTCCACACATCACTTAATTAGTCTAATTAATTCCATATATGAATGAGTGAAACATAATCTAAACATTTTTATTAAATCTAGCATATGAAATGTAATATTTTATCCACAAACCATGAATAGCCTAAAAAGAGCACATCCACAGTCAAACATAACTAATTCAATACAATATGGATGATTATATTATAATAAATCATCCTTAAACAAATATAATATCCATTGAAAGATTTTGAAATAGATGAATGTAATCATTTAGACCATATGTGAGAAATATCCCCTTTTTATTTAAAACATTTAAAAGTCTCACTATTTATCAAGAAGCGGTTTAAAATAGATTTTTGAATAAATGTGTCCCAAACCCTTTTGAAACATATAAAATGAATTTTAATTTTAATACATTCATGTTTATATAAATAAATCCTTAAAGTCATTTTTAAAACATGTTCATCAATGAGAATGATTTTGATGAACAATTATTTAAAACATTTAAAACAATATTTTAGTTAAAGAGATTCTAACCAAATAAGAGACATTTGAATACAAGTAATTGAGAAATAAAATTACTTAAAACATTATAATATCATGAGAATAATGGGATTCATGGTATAATATTTCAAAGGATAGTATATACACCATAAAAAATTGAATTGGTGGAGAACAACAAAGAGGTCTCAAAGGAATGTAAATTGAGATAAAATACGTTATAAAGACCACATCCTTGGATTAAAGATAAATCAATGAAATAATTTTGTGTGAGAAATATAAATAAACTCATTATAATTGGATATTCAGTGTAAATGAATCAGATTATATTCACACATATTCTTGTAAAAACGAAACCAATGACATTGTTGTTTTACTAAATGTATGGAAAATGAGTTAAGATTTCCCTAAACAAGTCCATATCAACAGAATATGAATTTATCAATGGAGTGATTATCTGTATCAAAAGTTTATCCATAAAAAGGGTAGTATAAATTACTACATAAATAATAAATAGTGATTCCACAAATAATCTTGGAGTAAAATAATCATTGACGTATGCGTTAAGCGGAATGAGTGGAAATTGAATTTTAAAATTCCCGTAAATATTTGGAAACTTATGAAATGTACACCCCAAGAAAGAAGTATAATAATATGAAGATGTAAATATACATAAATTAAATTATATTACACAAGGAATAAAATCGTGGGAAGTACATACACTACACAAAATGAAAATTGTGGAAGTATAGCATACATCTCACGGGAATAAGAAGTGAGATGAAAAACCCTTACCATGTACTTTTTATTTGTAAAATGTAGGTTATCCTCATGTATAATAGTTATATAATGGCTATTAAATTATACCAGAACCAAATTCATAAATATGATATCATATATGATCTCCAAATATTGTTTGGTTAATAATATTTTAGTATTATCATTGTTTCAGGTGTTAACTGGTTCGTTTTCATTTATATGATTTGTCGCGTAAGTCATGTTTGTTATGAATATAATGTATTTGATTCATATCCAGAATGATATAAAGTATTAAAAATTATTATTCACAATCAAAGGAAAATTAGTCTTGAATGGTTATGATGGGGAATGACATCTCATCGTGTTGTGGTGACGGTAAGCCGTACGTACGCACGAGCGACAATATCATCCTTTTGATGGTAAAATCATATATAATTGGATGTTATATCATATATGAAGTATAATTAACATGATAAATTTATTATTTACATTAGTTTTACTCATTATTCAACCAATCCAAATAGTGAATATTTTAAATAACAAACTACATCACGACGTGAAGACGGTAAGCCGTACCTAGGCACTTATGGTGACTTTGTCATTTATACGATGGATAGAATAAAAAATATGGTTGTACCATACTTATTATAAAATAAAATTATGTAATAGGTACTATATTTATTATTTTGGTATGGAATTAATAATGAAAAAGGTAGTGGAAGAAGAAAAGAACTTGAAAGAGGGTGGTGAAATTATAACCACTTCTTCATGTGTTTCCTTTTGAGTTGATCAAAAGGGATCCTTAGGATGTATTTATAATCAATGTAAGGCCTCTAGTTTTATGTTAAGGTATTTGGAAAGATATTTGGGCAGGTTTTGGAATAGAAAAATGTTTTTTTAGGTGTGAAATTAAGATTAGGGGAATAACCCTTTTAAAAGGGAGGTGAGGGCCACTTTTGGAAAATATTGAAATATTATTTTATGACAAAATAAATTTCGGTTTCTAATTGATCAAAATGATTTATTTAGAGGATAAGGTGGGGATGGGTCAAAAACCACTCAACCAATATGTTTTAGGCAAGTTTAGGTCACCATAATAAACTTATATTTTATATTTAACTATTAGTTAAATTGTTTAACTTTTACTGTGTCTTCTTTTATTCATACACTATATGGGTAATAAAATTACTATAAACATCCAATAAAACCTCAAGTAGTTCATTAATGAAATATATAATATTACTTAAGACCTTTGGCTCAACCTTTTTTAGTAATATTATATCAACTAATAATATATTATTCATTTTAAAACTCATTTAGGTCAATTTTGACACTATTTAGTATTTGGTTTTTGTGAAAATAACAAAAAAATGATAACTTTAGAAAAACATAATTAATCAACCCAAACCTGTCATATTAACCTCTAAAATTAATGGAATTCATCAAAATTCTCAAAAATACATTTATTTGGATATTTATAATATCAATTATTTTAATCTTTCATTAATATGGTAATTATTGCGTCATCATTATGTCATAAATTAATTTTATTATTTAATTTATAAAAATTCTTAATAATATAAAATTATGTACGAAATATTATTAGATTTAAATAGAATATTTATAGTTGAATTTATCTGATGAATAAACCCATATTAATGAAAGCTTGTTATTAAACATTGAATTTAACAAATTTAACTTTTCTTTAGATGAAATAATTATAAATGTCCTAATCTAATATAAGTAAACCAAACAGATAATATTTTATTACTAAGGTTGTTTTTTGTCTAACTACAATTATTTAATAGAATTAGGACATGTTTTAGGGTAATTATAATATTATTTTTACCTTTAATTACCCTATTTACTTGTAACCATGGTAAACAAAAGTCAACAATTACTATTCGAAAAAAATATTTTCATCTTGTTGAACATAATTTTTCTTATTATTATTAACCATGTCTCTCAGATTTTTGAAATTCAACTCACAGATGTGGTAAAATGAAGTTTTATGCCAATTTTCAAAAACTCTTAGAAGGTGCGTAAAAGACGGAATAAAGTTCAATAAAATTTTATATATCTAAACCTACAGTAAAATGACTCCAATGAATTATATTGAAAATGTATAGTTATTATGTATCTATTTTGACCTAAAATAATTTAATATAAAATAACAAATATTTAAATAAAAACTCTATTTTAAACAAAAACATAGGGGTTTTCACTAATCATCAAAAAAATGAATGTTTTCCGAAAAATAAAAAAAATTCACCCTAAGATAATTTTGATATTCCAAATTAAAAAATTAATTCTATTATACCAAATTCAAATCATAGAATTTGCATTAATTAATTTAAAATTAATTTATATTGTCAAAACCAAATAGTGGGTTTTTAATAAGTAAAAACTATCAAAAGTGACATGTGATTATCTCAAATTTAAATGTGAAATTACTCATAATGAACTAAATTTTATTAAATAATAAAAATATAATCTCATTATAATTCCAAACCATTCAAATCCATAATTTCCACTCTAAATTATTTCGATTAAAAAAGTAGTTTTCTATTAAAATTTAGTTTTTTCATTATTCATCGAAATAAAAATGTTATCAGAAAAGTATCAAAAATTTTATCCAAAACTTTTTTATGTCCTGATTCTAAAGAAGAATTTAATTTCATTAAATTTAATATATATAAATGTATCTAATATTGGTTTTAAAAAGGTTCTTCCTTAAAAGGTGGTAACATTTCATTTTTTTTAAAATACTTCTTTTATCTGAAAAAAGTGAATTTGTTCTTATATTATGTCTAAAAAATACATAATATGGATTATAAAATTATATAGAGTATATAAAATTCACAATTCACTTAATACTATTCATTACTTCTTTTTGAACAGTTAATTTATTTAGTCGTCATGCGCTCGAACTCGGTGTTGCGTGTTGCGTAAGATATTGAATTACAATAAGGAAAATAACATTCTATGAAGTATTGGGTTGTTACACATGTGGTTATTCGTGATGATTTATATTTTGGGTGCATATGGATTGATCTATAGAGTGTTATATCTTAGTTCCTTTGATTGATGCATTGTGCATTCAATGTAATGATGGAGAAGTTTTCCCTAGTGGTTTGAGATTATATTGATATGTTCTAGAGGCGGTGACAAGTTATCCTCCTTGGAAAAAGATTGATTTTGGAGTGGCGATATATCCTAGAATTCATGGTTTATTATATTAGATTATCTTATTGAACCAATGGGGCTTAAAGGGTTATGAATTTTGATTAATGATTTTTTTGTAGCAAGGATTTATCAGTATAATATTTCTATATACAGTGTTTGAGTATTGTTTAGAAAAAAGGATCATGGAAGTTTTTGATTGTGAATATAAAACTTGAACATCAATCATGTAACAACTAATAATAACCATTATACTTTTATGAAAAAAAATAAATTTTATTTGAGTTATTCTATAGAGAATAACTATTATCTTGCTAGGATATTTGAATTTTTTGACTAGTTGAAAGGGTATAGTGAGTATTATAAGATTAATTTAATATAAGAATTTAAGTATATTAGGGTAAAATATGGATACATCCTTATGATAGATTATTGGTGATTTTATTTCAAATTCAATTTCATAATGTTTATGCTCAGAGTTATGAATATAACAAGTGTGTTTACAAGGAAGATGGATAGGGTGATTTGACAATATATTTATTATTTTATGGTCTTATTAATTGATGGTATTTTTCTTAACTCAAATTTATTTAAAGTTAAGGTTGATCATTCTATGATGGAGTTGGAGCGTCTTAAGATGAATTTGTTATATGGAAAATGAAATATAGTGGTCGGGGCTTTGACTTGGATGTCTTATGGTGATGTTTTTAGGTGGGTAAGTGTTGGATATAGAATAATAGAGTTTTTGTAATATCTAGATCTTAGATTTAGAAAAATAGATATAGTTTAATTATTTATTAGAATTAATGAAATCACTACTGCAAATCAAACCTTTTACAGCATTAGTCCACAATACAATTTTTTTTTATTTTCAAAAAATACTTTTAAGGGGTAAGCGTGAACAAACCATACACAATCCTTCTAAATAAAAAACCATCAGGAAAAACACCATTACACCCTTACCACATAAAATTCAACTACACATGTAAGAGAGAACTTTCAAAATTCAAAAAAAAAGGAACATCGTGACTTTATTTGGGGCACATGACTGCTCGTATCACCTACTCTACAAAGCCAGACACTCTGCTATCGCCACAATCACCAATCATGACATCAACATCAACCCCGTATTCATAAGGGAAACACCTACAACCACTGAAAAGGGCCTCTTCTATACAAACTCTGATGCAACTATCTCCATCAGCCCAAGCCACAAAACCGCCGGTGAATCCACTAGAACCCTCCCAAAAACTACGAGACTTGCTCCACCTAACTAGTGAGCCAACCTAATGTTGTTCTGCTGTCGCAACCCTTCACTGCTAACATCCCCGGCTCCACACTGACTCCACCCAGAGCCATCAATGCAATGCCCACGTCGATCCACCACCATTGATGTGCCGACCAAAAGCAATATCATCATCATCGACAAAACATCCAGCAATCAAGACATCCCCGCCATCGAACACCAGGAGCTGGCCACACAAATTCACTTACCAAAGAACCATGAATACCAATGCCTGTTTCACCTTGAAGAGGATGGAATAGTACATGAACAAGTGCAAATAAACAAGTGGACAATGGAATGATGAATCTCCAGTGATGCAACATCTCCACACAATCACAATACCGAAACTGCCAACGGAAAGTATTAGGGGGTGAAACCGAAGAAACAAATAGAATGTATAATAATGATATGGATATTGGGGGTTGGAACCCTAGAGTGAAGAGATGAAGATTCCATGAAGATCCATGGCCACTAGGCTGCTAAGACCAAAACCTTAAAAATCCAACTCTACAAAACCGACTAAGAGGGGAGCAAAGGATCTTGATGTTAGAGTGAGGAGTGACACCTGGGGAAAATATGTAGTGCCTTCATTGGAGTAGACCAACCGAATAATCGAGGAGATAAACAAATTAGAAGAAGAGAGAGAAGAGAGGGGATTCAGGAGGAACCCTAGAAAATAAATGAAAGGTGAGAGAGAAGAAACCTGGTGAGAGATGATTCACCGCCGAGCCAATGATGGTGGAGAAACCCTAAAGATCCACTCTCGAAAATATAAAGGGAGGGAAATCGAAGAAGAGAAAGGTAGAGAGGAGAATGAAGACGCAACATCACTGGAAGAATCTCAAACCCCTAGAGGATTGCTAGAGTGGATGGAGAGTGCAGAGGGCCTAATGAGTGAGGGGCCATTAACAATGTTAGTAAAAGGGCTTAATCAGCTCTATATAAGTGCTAATAATTTAAGAGATGTTAAATGATTATGTTTTACATCAGTCGTAAAAATTACTCATAAAGGCCCCCTTTAATAGTGCTAAATAAAATTATTGATAAAGGGGCCATTTATCCATACTTTTTTAGTAGTGATAAAGGTTTCCTTTATCATATAATTTTTTTTCATTGTTGAAGGCCATCTGTATCATAAATTTTTAGTGCCGCTAAAGTCCCCCTTTATCAACCCTTATATTGTATTGTTTTATATTTTATGATATATCTATATTTTTATATATAGTTCGATACAATTTTTATCGTTATATTTATATATATGATTATTTATATTTTTGTATTTTTATATTTTTTAAATACATATATAAAATATCATTTTTGAGTGTTTTTAAAAACATAAAAACTAACCTATATTACATGTATATGTGCATCAATAAATATAATTATACATCTTTATCTTTATTTATATATACTGTATATTAATATTTATAGACATAAAATAGAATATATAGATAAATATATAAATTATTTTCAATGCACACACACGCAAATATATACATATATATATATATACAATATATATATATATTGTATAGGTATATAAATATTCATACAATTGTATTTTAAATAAAATGAATATTTTTTTATTTAGATATAGTTTACATATTGAGAAATGTATTTTTATGGAAATATGATTAATTTTTTATTTATAAATTAAATTTTTATGGGTGAATATATAAAAATTATGAATATAGTTATATATATATTTTTTTATAATTAAAAGAAAATTATTAAAAAAATATAAAATATAAAATATAAAATCCATAATGTCAATATAAATGTAAAACCTAGGAATAATTTCATTCTCCACTATAAAGAGATAATTCCCCTTAAACTAATCTTAATATCAATTGAATGTTAAAAACATTTTGCAAACTGACAAAAATGCCTTTTTTGGAGGCCTTATGGGCCTTTTTTGGCCTAAAATAATAATGACCAAGTTCTCACCAATATAATACAACGTAGATCTTGTCACAAGATTTGATCTGATATGTAGTCGGGCCCAAACAACTCCCATAACAAAATTTATGTATGTTAGAAGAATGATTAATGTTGTTAACTAATTCAAGTTAATTTATTATTTTTATTGGGTTTTTTATCTTCAAATTTATTTAAATCACTATTACACTATAATAATGGGAAAATTATTAATTAAAAAATATTATAAATTATTTGAAAATCCTTTTTTACTAAATAACATATTTATTATATTTAAATTTATATTTCAACCTATTTAAAACATTTTTAAATATATATATATATATATTATTTATATGAATACAAATATATTTATAGATTAATATATTATTTTTAATGAAATATTTTTTTTTTAAACATATAAAATTTATAAACTATAGTAAAAAATAACTAATAATGGGTGTGGGTATGAGCGATTCTAAAAAATCACTCATAAACACCACCCCTTTCGTAGTTCTTTTTTATAAGCGTTCATAAAGTCCCCTTATAATAACCCAAACTATTTACAGTAAAATTACTTTATGATTTATTATTTTATTAAGTAATATGGTTTTAAAAAACACATAATTTTTTTTGTTTATATCAAATTAGATTCAAAAGACTGTTAAGAATATTTATTATTAATAATATAGCCCTTAAATAGTAATCACATGATTAGTATAAATATAAGGATTTAATGAATAAAATTTACACAGACAGAGGTCTAGATGACATCATCTTCTAGGATTATAACATATGATGTCCATTTATCGAAGCAACCGAGTTATATGACATCAGTATGATTTTCCCTTGACCATGATCATGCTAAGATCCAAAAACTTCAGCATTAATGAAACCGTTTACGGGAGAAGTTCAAGCTCATAAAGATCCCAACCCAAACCATGTTCACAGAATGACCCCATGAAATCCCTACCATCACACACCTGATAATTAGGGTGTAAACGGTTTAATAAATGGATATGTATCAAGACCTAAATTAAATTAATATTTATATTGTATATATTATGTAATTTATTTTTTGTTTTTTATTATTACTTTATTCATGATATTCATTTTGTTTTAATTAAAAAAAATTCTAATTTCAGGTAAAATTCAAATTAAATTAAGGGATTTATTTTGAAGAATTATTGGTTTTTTGAATAAAAAGTATTTAAAGGAAATTTAATTATTATATAAGAATTATTAATTATAAATGGTCATATAATTTTTTTGAAGTGAAATGTACTTCTTATAAGGGTTCAAAAAATGTTGTTCTAAAAAAATCCATCAATTTTAAATAAATGTAGAATATTATATAAAATGATAAAATGTACATATGTTGATTATTATTTTGATAAAATATTTTTTTTAAATCATGTGGTATAAATTATCCTATGGTGAATGATTCATAATTTTATGACATAGTCAAATTTTCAGGTAAAAATTAAATACCGTATAAACATATTGTGCGTTTTATGAATTCATAATGGAAAAAATGATATAATAAATAGTATAATGGGAATCATGGAAAAAATATATATTTACCACTAAAATTAATTTTACTATAATTTTATTTTATTAATTTTATGATTCATTTATGTATCCTCAAAAATTTAATATATATTTTATTATTTTAAATTCATTTTGATAAAAGTGTGACTCATCTCCAAATAAGAAACATAAAAATATTAATATGTTTATTCATTTTACTAAAAAATAATCAATACCTCCTCAATTTGGAAAAAAACCATGGGAAAAAAGCATGTGATGTTTTGTGGGTTTGAATACTTTTTATATATAGTACAAACCCCAGGTTTGGGAAATATTAACGAATTCACCTCTCATTTCACAACAGGTGAAAAAACCTCATGTTTGAGTGGGTTTCATTCATTCATTGAATCATCCTTATACTAGAGTATAATTTGAGATAAATATCATTTCATAATTTTATACCATTTCACAAACCCTTAATAATATGATTCTACTCGAGTTGAATGAGTTTAAAGTACAACATGAGGACTTGGTGTAGAAGATATTTATTAGGCCTAGTACCACACCATATGGTGTACCTATTTTGTTCAACAATAAGGTGGAAGGTAGGTTTTTTCTCTATATAAATGTTAACATATAATAAAATACGTAACATTGAATAATAAATATTATATTTTCACGAATGATGATATCTTTGATCAGTTAAGGGGAGCTTTGTGGTTCCCCAAGACAGTGTTTCAAAGTAGATATGGGGTATACAAGTACTTGGTAATTCAGTTTGGACTGATAAATATGTTTCTTATGTCCATGGATCTCATTAACCAGATCTTACACTTATATATAGACTTATTTATCATGTTTTTCAATAATGACAACCTCATCAACTCCCCAACCCTAGAGAAACAGGATAGCAATTTTTGATATTCATGAGTACACTTTTAGTGAATTGGGTTTATTCAATGCTTTCAAAGTGAATATTTTATATTTAAGAGGATATGATCATTGGTTTGGTGGTTTATTAGAAAGGTATGTTGATGTTATTAGAGAATGTTGAGGCAATGATGTCATCAAAATTTCCCTAGATCATGTTAGGGATTATGAGATTTTTGACTTTATTGGGATATTATTGAAATTTTATCTAGAAATTATCCAATATATCATCACCTATGACCGAAATGATGAAGAAAAGAGTGATATTATTTTGGTCAAACCTGTATTAATAGGATTTTCTAGAGCTAAGGAAGATGATTACTATAGTCCAAATGTTTAATCTTCCTAAACCTAAGATTGGATATGAAATGTACTATGATGCATCAAAAGTTGTCTTAGGTTTAGTGATGATTTATTGGGATTGAGTAGTAGCTTATGTGTCTATTTAGCTATGAACCCATGAGTGAAGCTATCCCACACATGACATATATCTATAGGTTTTGGTGAATGATTTTAAGTATTAACAACTCTATCACTTCAGCTATAGGGTTTTCATCTAAAAATGCCATGAGATCCTCTGATATGTCATCTCACAATGAGACTTAAATATATGGTATAGTCACTAAGTAGAGTACATCAATAAATTTTGTATTAGAGGAACACGATGAGATTGTTGGTCAATTATATAAGGAATAATTCCAAGAAGTAGGGATTAGTGATGTGTAATCCATTTTTTGTTACACCATATTTGGTAAATCGGGTAATCGTTAGACATGAGAATAACCTAGATTGAAATGTGAATCAAGAAATACTTGCATGTGGGGACATAAAACCCTGGTAGTTGTTTTATGGTGATGATTTGATACTGGTATATAATATATTTGTAATACCTATTTCCATTAAGTAATAGCTAACAAGATTCTTCCATACAACTAATTGGGAAATTCATCTTGGAGGGTAATTAAATACCATGAATTCAATTTTTACTTCTGGTGGATCTTGATGAAAAGGGACATTATTTGTTTCATTTCTCAAATTCATACATTATAGAGGATAAAATCTAATCACCAGAATCCTGGCCAACTGCTCAATCCACTTCTAATGCCCTTGTGGAATTGGGAGGATGTCATGATAGACTTTGTGGAGGGATTACCAAGGACCTCAAGGTCTCATTAGAAATTTGTATGTCCTTGAGATTGTTTGTTTCATTTAGTTCCCTTGAAAATTTTATCTAACAGTGATGATAATATTATATAACAGTTTTTTAAATTATTTCTAATAGACTTTGGGACCCTACTGAGATTGATTACAGTGCACCGTCCCATGATAGATGGACTGTCAAAGTAGAATAATCTTATTTTAGAGGACATGATTCAAGGATAAAACCTAAACATTAGTGTATCATGTTATGATAGCTTAGAAATGGTTGAATTCTCATACCAAAATAACTAAAAGGACTATATTTAGATGAAAACTTATAATTCTCTATATGACATACCATATTATCCACCACTTTGTCTGCATTATGCTTGTGAGGTAGCATTTGTAGGGACCAATTTGTTATTGGAGAGATCTAAAAGAGTTTATCTAATTCAGATGTTTTTTATCATTACTCAGAGGAGGAATAAGTATTATAAAATCCATAGGGAGATGCCTTTGGAGTTACTTAGAGTTTATTGGGTTTTTATAAAACTAAATCAGAGTTTAGGGAAATGAAATTTGAGGAATCAAGGAAAGCTATTGTTTCACTATATTAGAACCATTATGATCCCCGAGTGGGTAGGAATAATAGAATACTATATAAATTTTACATATATCTATCATAGTATACATCAGGAATTTCATGAATCTTATATAAATAGGTAAATTACTAATGTAATGAATTTCATGAACTATAAGGATGTTGAGTTGAATAATGACACATCATACATGGAATTCCTAATACAGATTATAGAATGAAGTGAAAAAGTTATATGAAGGAGGATTATACCCAGAGTATAGATCATATTGTACCATATTGGAATCAAAGAGGTGATATGATAGTTAGAGATAGATGTTTGGTCCTGGTTGCTCAGAGTAGGATTCCCAAAGACACTTCTTAGTCATGAGGTGTCTATAGATTGATAGATTATAACGAACTAATTTTTTTTATTCTATGAAAAGAATTGCTTTATATTTTATTCATTTATTTTTTATGTAGATCCCTGCTTTATTAAATAATTTATTTAATATAGTATATTAGGAATTTTAAATGTTATTCTTTCTATGTTCAACTACCAAAAATGGGAAATAGAACAACTTAGTAAAAGATGAATTGGCCCCTGTGTTTTCCGCGAGAAAAAATTTGTAAGGGGAAATGTATTTTCTAATACATGATGCATGAGAGGAACATATTTTAAAAAATAACTATGAAATTCCACCCCACATATTTTTTAGGGCATGCTGATGGGTAAAATGTCTCAGGTTGGGATAACACACCTTAAGGTTACCTATTTTGTGGACTATGCTTATGAAGACCATAGTCCGGGTCATGCCATTATCGAGGATGTTTTAGTTTTTGAATTTATTTTAATGGCTATAACCATTCCATTTTCCTAATATATCTATCAAGGAGCAAAATTTGGTCCTAAAACTATGTATGATATAAATTAAGGGATGTTTTATTTCTTCCTCAATCATTTTCCTTATTTTAAATAACACAATTTTACTTACCTTTCTGAGATTTAAAATTTAATAGAGAGTTTTTATAGGAGTAAAATTAGATATGAATCCTTATTATAGGATAATATTAATTACTTTTATAGATCAATAATACCTTCCCTTTTGTCAATATAAGGACTCAGTTCATCTTTCTTTTTTGGAACTTTCAGTTTTGGGCATTTCATTGGAATCATTTCGGTCAGTCATTATTTGTTTAGCCAAATTTATTTTATCCCTCCTGAAAAATCTTGGAATGTGGATGTTCAAATTTTATAAAATATAAATGTGCCTCAACTCTCTTCAGTTGTCAACTTCAATGAGTGAAGTTGTTTTTCTTCCTTCAACTAGACAAGAAGAATACCATTGATTGTAATTGAACAATGGGTAAGTGTTGATTCTAAATTTGGCATGTTCCTCTTGTTTTATTTATTCAAGATTCTATTTCATGGTATAATAAAATTGGTTATATGAGTTCATGTCATGTGATATTGTACCATTTGGTGAGAGAACATGGTTTGGGAGACAACACCCTTGAAAACCGTGATGATGACATTGACAATAATAAGGTGTTAAGTTCCGCACCATTTTTTAGTATTGTATATAAATATTTCCTTAGTATTATTTTTATGTATAGTGACATAATAAATATTCTTTATTGGGGTCAAATTTGGGTGTGTGAATAACCTATGAGATCCTTCATTATATTTTTTCATGAGTAAACTTGTGGATTCTTATGCATTTTTTGGTTGATCACATTTATTATGCGTTTCTACTATTTTTTCACGATGTTATGATATTATTTTCTTTGTATGATCTACCCTATTTTTTGTGTTTTTTCCTTTGGATGTATTTTTCATAGTACATATAATAGGTAGAAAATCATTAAATGGTTATCCCTTAGAAGGGAAGTTCACACACCTTTCAATGATGTCCATAATGGAATTTAGTACTGGACAGGGATATAATGATGCATTGTGGATGTTGTGTGATTCACTCAATGACTAGATGATGAAAAGTATCATGTCTACTTAAGGCCTAGTGGATACCATGTAGAATGATCATTCAATTCCTAGAGGATGTTGAGAACCTGAATCACTAGATTCCTAGTTTATTCCAAGTAGTTGGTCTACATGACACCGAGAAGTATGTTTACAATCCTGGAGGATAGTTCTTTATTATAACTCATATCCAGATAATCCATCTGACATAGAGCTGAAGAAACTATGACTGAGACTTATAGTGGATTTTTTAGTATACAATTTCTTGGTATGTGATTGTTTATAACTTTTCACCTATATTCATATATTTGAATACACTGTTTATACATGTGCCCAATTTTGAAGGATACATTGGGGTGTCATAATAGGCATTATTATCCACACCCTATATAATAATTTCAGTGTGCATGAATATCTCATGTATAAGAATCCCTAATAGGGGTAGGGGACCTTGAAAGATGGGTGATCCCTGGAGAAATGTGCTAGTAGAGGAATTAAAATGAACTCTAGAGGATCTTTTATAGTGTTTAATTATTTACATATCTACTTAACTTATGCCCCGGTTTATATTATAAATTTAAAATCCCATTTATTAATTTATATGTCATATTTTCCATCAGTTTCTATTTTTGGTATTTATTGTTCCACTTGATATTTTAATTGAAAAATAATGATTTATATTTTCATTATTTGTGAAGATATATGCTATTCGGGGTATAATATTTCCACTAAATACATTTAGAACTTCACTACAAGTCTATAACCTCAAGTATATGGGGAGGTGCACATGAGGTCATGTGACACTCTGGCTCAGACCCAATGGTTCATATCAGGAATTTTCAATTTAAATGGATGATTTGTTTCATAATCCACTATATAAGTTTTAGGTTGACATATTGTGTTCATGTTATATTGGATATTATGAAGATTTCTCAGAGTAGAAAAGGAAATTTATGAGGATATGGGAGGGGGAACATTAGTGTTTTTAGTTAGAGATTATTTTTTCTTTTTATTTTCTCCAGGGTGTGTGTAGTATTGTTTTGTAATGGGAGTGAACGTTAATCCTTAAATTGTTTACCCCTTTTAGGAATTGAAGTGAGGTAGCTAATTATATTATCACATGGATTATCCTCCATGATTAGAAAGGGTTCATGAATTGTTCCTTATATCTATGACTTATAATTAATATTAGGATACATAATATATAATAGATTTGAGTGATGTAGATATAAAGGACATAATGAATATTTTGGAGCATCTAGTAGAAAGTCATGATTGAAAATATAAAGTTATACAAGGATGAAATATTCCATTATTACATGTTATTTAAAAACATGATGGTGCACATGGATTTGATTGGGATTAGAAATCTTTATTGTGTGTAAAATAACCAAAATTATATTTAATTTTTATATGTTAGGTTTTGGTGTAGACTTTAATAATATTTATAAAATATGAATGAAAAAGATCATATTCTTATTTTCAATTTTAGGTTTATTTTTAATTTTTTTGAAATATTAAAATATTAAATGGTGTATATAAGTTATATACAAAATAATTTTTATTTTGAAGGTTTTACCCTTGAATTATAATTTAATAAAATTTTAATTTTTTTAGATTTAATAAAAAATGAAGTGTCGTTGTAATGATTATGTAATTATGTACCTATTTAAGTAACTCATATTTTTGTTGATAATTTTTATAAAACAAATAATTTATAATGTGATATATTTTATAGGTGGGATTTTAGACATAAAAATTAGAGGAATTGGATCTGAATATTTATGTAGATGGAATGTCAAAATAAAGAATTTGTAAGGTATATTTAATTGGAGGATTAAATGGAAATTATTATAAAAGAATTTATGAGATATTATATATCAAATTAATTGGATAATGTGTTAGAGGGTTTAATGAAAAAAATTTATTTTCCACATGTAACACATCTTGGGGATCCACTATTCTCTTATAGGAGATATGTTTGGACTTTTTTGTATGGTAATTTGGGGATGTGGAAAGTAGAAAATATAAATAGATAAATGATAAATGGTTATAATACTAGTATTATCGGGTTTTGATTATCATGAAATCAATGTAGGTGACTGAAAGTATTATCTATTTTAAAAATAATTGTGGATCTACCTTGATTTTGATTTTTTCAGGGGTAGAAAGTTAATATTAATCTATATTATGATTACCTCGTAAATTGGAATTCAAAATTATGAATATTATATTAGTGGAATAATTTTTTTAATTTATACATGTTATAGATATGACTTTCACATTAACTATTTATTGAGGAGTAGAAATAAATAATGGAATATATGGAATAGTTGATATGAATAAGTAACTTGATAAAGTGTCTATTATTGATGAATAATTGAACTGAGAGGAATTATAATTGGTCTATTATTTTCAAAATTGGTATATAGTTGAACTGAAATTTAGGTATGGAAAACAAATATAAATATATGAAAAATGGAATATTTTAGTTTTGGGTAGATTAATGGTAGAATTATCTCATGATAAATATTTATGAAAACTATTTATAGAGGGGGAAAATATCATGTATTTTTATTTTGATGGAGTTGGTGTTGGTTTCGGATATAATTCATGTGTGAATTATATAAGAAATATTTTATAATGAAATTTTATATGTTTAATTTATTATAAATTAATATTGAGAATTGTTTAGGTCCCATTATAAAATTTGATCATCAAATATTGAAATATCGGTAAAATTAATAATTGATGTAAGAGGTGGTGTTTTTTTGTTTTTATTAGGTAATATAAATTGGGAATGAGGGCCATGCTACACACATGTAAAATGAGTCAAATTTCATGTGAGTATTTTTGATAATGTTGTATAGAGTTACAAGTGGACTATGAGACATAGAAATGGGGCCAGGAAACATTCTAAAGATGGTAGTATTTTGGTGGAATGTTTCATGGGATGGTGTGATTTTTATATATCTTATTCCAATTTCAAATGAAACAATTAAATTTATAGTTGTATTCATGCATTATGATGGTTATGGGGTAAATCCATAATGGATGTTATGAATTTGGTGTTGGAACTTGAATATATTATAAAAATATAGATAACTATATATTGTATAAATACATGTTGGAGTGGATATGGAAACACATGATGAATGACGTGGCATGAAAAAATATGTGTTATAATAATTACTGATTGCATTACTAGGTTGTGGATCTTGTGAATGCCTAGGATACTCAAATGTTAATGATATAGGTGTATTTTATTCCTTAAGACCTGAATTGTTGTAGTCCTAGGTGGGAGTATAGATATCTATTTGAGGTAGTTACAGTGATTATAACCTTTCTATGTGTGGTGGACTAGGTTTGAGAACAAATTAACTTTGGGGGATTGAATCCATGTGTGATGTGTGAGAGTGATATGAATTTTGTGGTTAGTGATGTGGTAGCAGTTTTTAATAAATGGTAATGGGGACAATGATGAAAAGGGAATTTATTTTAGTGAAGATGATACAAATTACATGACTAGAACTTATTGATATGTGGTGTGTCATGGTAATGTTGCATGTGGAGTATGGGAGTGTCCTTGTAAATGGATACATAGAAATACATTGAGATTCCGCAATAGTGGATAACTACCTAGATGATGTGGGTTATAGTGGGGGGGATTATTTAAGGGTGGAAACATGAAAAACAAGGTATATTCCTTGTATGTAAAAAATATACTGACCAATAAATATTGAAGATTAGTGACTCAACTATGGGATGATAACTACTCAGTGATGGAGATAAAAATATTTTACCTATTGATGGAATTATACTAGTTGATGGACATGTAGTTAGTGATTTCCCAATGTGTGGATAAATATATGGTAAAAAATATATTTTAGAGAGTTTCTCAAGGCCAGTTAAATTTTTTAAGGTAGTGATATTCTATTGATATCCCTATGGGATAATTACTACACATTGATATTAAAGTGAGTTTTTATGGGGGGATAATTGTTGGGTTTCTTATAGTGTATTATTGGTGGATCATGTTATTATTGTGGTTTTGTGATATCATATAATGTAAAATTTGATGCATTTTGCAATGTGTTATTATTATGTGTTATTGAATGGAAGTGTCTATAAGGCTCACCTATAAGGATTCATGTTGAATGATTGTTCTGTTTTATTTATTCTAATCATTAACGAATTATAATACATAATTAACATAGATACATTATAGTTTAGAGGTGGAAGGAAGTAATTATGTTTTCTGGCTCACCCTATCATTATAAATATATGTATATTATTTTTTGTATTATCTATTTATTATTGGTGGTGGTATTGAGTGCACCAAGCTATGGACACATGTGACATATTGATAGAGGTGGATCATATTATACTGTGCCTGAAATAAAAAATAGATTCTTGAATTTATGTTTTAATTATAAATTAAGGTATAGTTTTTTTGGATGTGATCAGAATAGATATAAATTGTTCTTATAATGTGATTTAGTAATGAATTATATTATTCATAGTTATATAAAAATTTTCTTTTATAATGGGTAATGTCTTTAAAATATGATTGATGATACCCCCTTAGTGTTTTTGATAACCCAAGGTTAATTAAATTAAGTTTTTTGGGTCACACTCAAACTATATATTAACTTAGTTTGTGTCCTTACTAAGGAAGATTATGATAGGTATGGTAGTTAACGTTAAAAAATAAAAAATTAACTCATATGACATTTAGGATACAGTTTGAAATGGTCACCCAAATACTTTTAATCAAAGATTAACCCATGTATAAAAAATAAATTTTTTTGTTGTGGGATTTTATAATAACTTATATATTAGAAGAAATTTTTATAATAAAATGATTGTTTTGGTGTATGTTGATAAAATTATCATTGGGGTTTAATGATTTGGTTTTGTGTATTATTTTTTAACAACAGAAAAATAATGTTTGAGATTTCTATTACAGGGGAAATAAATATGTTATTGGGCGTATAAATTATATAAAAATTAGAGGGAACATTTATTTCTCATTGAAGTATGAAAATTATATTCTAAAAATGTTTTAGATTCAATAATGAAATCCATTAAGCACTCTCATTTCTATAGGAAACAAGGTGGTGGAAGATTAATGTGGGAATGAAATATTTGATACTCAATATAAAAGTATCACTGAGATTCTATTGTTTTTACCCTTACCCAAGTCAAATATTTTTTTCAACTATTATTATTAAAATATTCTAGAGTGACACTATATATAGTAATTTAGATATTATAAAGGGAATAAATAGTTATATTTACAATACTATTGATTATAGATTATAATATATTTTATATGACAAAAAGTACGCTGTAGATTTCATTATTATTTATTGTTCTAGGTCATTAAATGGTTTTAAATCCATGTCGAGAGGAGAAATATTTATTTATTGTAAATATATATCACCGATTATAAAAACTAGTATTTTATATCAATAATTATAACTAATATAGTGTATATATTTTGCAACAATTCTATAACTACATTGTTAGGGAAAAAATAACACTGTAATAATATTAAGGAAATATTAAGGCTACTCAATTATATTATTTGAGATAATAATAGCATTGTAATTTATAATAATAACCCAAATTATAATTCAGGAGATAAAATTGTTGAAATAATGTATTATTTCATAAAGATTATTTAATATAATCCTTTTAGAAGGGAGTTAATTTTTACCAATGAATAAATTACTGATATTATTAATATATCTATTTATATGAAATTATTTTGAAATCACAAAGAAAACATTAAGTTTTAAACCCTTGATGTTTTAACCCAATTTAGGTATTCCATATGTAAGATGTGTATCTCTTTTATATTAAAAAATGGGTTTGAAATAGTAATCTAAATGGGATTATTTCATAGTGTGTTATTTTAAATGACTTTATAAACTGATATAAATTCATGATTAATTCACCTTATTTACAAAATCAATATTATCTCACGTAGTCTTTGGTGTCTTGATTGATATTTTAATATTAAAAGGCATTTCTATTTTATCAAAGGAGAAGAGATATAATTTTATTTTAAGGGAGATATTATTGATAATAAATTGTAGTTTTATATTTAGATGGATTAGTTTAATTTTAGAGGAAATGAAAAAAAAAATTAAACTCCAAGAGTTTTTAGATACCATATTTTTTATTTACGTTGGTTTAGTATTATTTTAAAATGATATTGGATGAGATTTGATGATATTTGAATATTAATTTTGATATTATTATTTTTGTTTTATTATACCATAGGATATAATAATTGAGAAGAATAGCCTATAAATTAAGTAGCCACATAATGTCTAATATGATAAAAAGGAAGAACCACCCATGATTTAGTAGTAGAAAATTAATTTCACATATCACTAAAAAAGGATGTAGTTAGATATGTGTTTTAAGGAAGAAATTCCTATGAAAAAGAGACTAAAGCTTTTTTAGAGGAAAAATGGATGATGATAAAGGAAAAAATATTCTTGTAACTCAACCATAGATAGTGAAATGTATTAGAATTAAATGTGATTAGAATGTAAGAAATGATTTAATGGAAACATGTGAAGTTCATGGTGATCAAATAAATGAATGAGTTATGCATGGTTGTACTATATATGATGTTCTCTCTTTAACACATGTTTATAAGGACACCCTATTTTTTAATCATGTTTTTATTATTTCATAAATATAGTATGAAAAAATAGTAAATGTATAAAATATTATATGGAATAGTCAAAGATTGTGATATAGAGTAGTAAAGTCAATGATATTAATTATACTTATATCAGAGTTGGTGATAGATAAAAATCATTACCCTTGATATACATTGAATTAGAATGAATTTATCAATAGGGAATATGAACCTCCAATAACTAGAGAATAAAAAATGACATGTAACAAATCAGTGGAATGAACCAGGTCAATATAAGGACAGGTTTAATATTAAAATAGAAAATCAATGTACCATAACTCATCGACAAGATATAGATGACTGTAAAATGAACTATATGGGTCGATTGATTTCATTAACTAAGGGCATTAATGAATGAATATTTTTTCTTATTACAAATCAATTTTAAATGAATTATAAAAAATTTCATTTAAAATAAATATTTTTAATCCATTTATGAAAATTGACATGTTTTTATCATTCATGATAAAATTTAATTTTAATAATTTTATTTTTTAGAAAAATGAAATTGTACAGTGGCGTAAACATTTGATAGACATATATAGTGAAAAAAAGTTCAAGGATTTCAGGTTTTCAAAAATTTTATTAGGGGTTCATGATGTTTTAGAAAAATTAGAGATGATCCAGATGATTAACAATACACATAGATAACACATCAATGTTCAATAATGTTGTGGAATGTTTTCACATTACCCTATAATTAAAATTTCCTCTGGATATTTCTATTGAATTCTAATAAAGACGATTTTATTTAGGAATCTAGAATACAAGAAAATAAAAATAAAACACAATTAATTATATATTTAGTTCAGAAAAGATATAAATAATCAATTTGTAGAGAATATTAATTTATATTTAGTTCATGATTATTTGATCAACTAATTTAATATAGGTTATATTATGAAATAATTATAATTAATTATTTAAATATATTCATAGAGTCAATTAACCATCATTATTTCATAATTTTTTACCCAAAGATTAAAATATCTGTTATTATTAGTGTATTAATGATCGTAAAAGAGATGTTTTTTATATAATAATGAGATTATTATTCTGTGGATGTAGCTCATAGAAGAAAACTAATTAAATTATAATATTCCTAATATATGTTTCATTTCATTTGGTTATTATCTTTCATAAGTTAAATTATGTTTTTGTTAATAATTAATAAATATCCTTTAGTGGGTTTCATTTTGTAGTGGAATTTTAAAAAAATTAAATATCAAATTTAAAACACCCTAAAGTATTAATTATTATTAAGTAGGATTATTTCCTCTAATAAACCTGATCAATACAAGATACCAACCAATGATAAGCATTAATGATTATAATAAATGAAAAATTTACATCTAGAGCATAAAAAATAAAAAAACATATAAAATAAATTAAATAATTATAATGAATCAAGAATCAATGTAATGAATTATCGCTATCCATGATATGAAAATATTTATTATAAAAATGTTATATAACAAGCCACTAAATTCATATAAAAATCCAAATCCAAATTATGTTATTCATGCATCAATCGAGTTGTATGGAAAAATAAATACCATTGTAATTTTAATATTATATTTTATAATAATAAAATATTTTAATGAATATTGAAATTCTTACAGAACTTTTTTTCATACATATAAATTATATTATGAACATGATTATGTTTTTAAGATAAGTGATGTATTGATGAGGAAAAAATAGTATTAATGGAACAAAACAATTAAATCATCTCATGAAATTGTTTACATATTAAATGTAAACTTATCCATTAAATGACACAGGTGATGAGTTACAAAAAAATTGTATGCTAGTTTCAAATAACATTTCCAAAAGTATACAACATTTTTATGTGAAATAAATATGTGATTATTTAGAAATCTTTTAAAAGGTTGAAGAATATTAGAAATGAGTGGATGGTCGGGCTAGGCCATAGTGCATGGTGGTAGGACTACCACCAATTCACAAGGAAGAGAAGAATTATGACAGAGAATTAATAATGAACCACCCTTTTGGGTGTTTTTAATTTGAATGGATGATTTAATCTTGATACCCGAGAAGGGGATGATTTATTAATTTAGGAATCAGAGGAATATAATTTCTAAAGAATTATTTTTGGGATGCAGAATGAGGACTTTTTAGTGTTTTAGGTGCCCTGGTGGACATTGGAATGGGGTATAGGTTCCCTATACATCTTTTTTTCTTTTCAAATACATGTCCTAGTAACATCCTAATAGTTATGTCACACTATAATAGGTTTATATAGAGGTTAATGATGTTGTGTGAGTGTGAGGGTCTCACAATGAATGTTTAGGACATATATAGTGGTTTTTATTATGGTATGTCACATCATAATCTTGAGGGATCATTACAAAATGATATTGGGTGGAGGGGTTGAACTGTATTTATTGAGTGAAGTTTCTATATGATCTATATGACCATTACATGACCCAACTATTGGTGCTTTTAAAAAAAATTATCAGTGGAACATTTGGGGTACTTTCTATCCAAGTAAATAGATAGGCCAAACTACCTTCCAATTCATTATTTTCCTCCTATCAATTCAAACTCATTGATGGTTTTTTATCAGGTCAATTCCTTATAAGATATTCACTCTTTTCCACCTAATGATTTATTTTTTTCATTATCTTATTTCAATTCATTGGTTAGATTTATAGATAATTCTAATCGATAATGGTGGAATCATCCCTCTAAATGTGTATTTTATGGGTTTATAGTAGATAATGTCATAGTAAGGGTAATCGAGTGTCATTCATTTTTTTACATGAAGTATGTTTCCCTTTGAGTTTATTTAGATTTTTGGAATATTTTTGTTAAATTATCCATTGATTCATGTTCATATTTTATGTATTTTTTGGGTTGTAGAATCATCTATTTTTTGGGAGTGGACCACAGAATAAAGACTATGGTTCAAAAACCTTATAGTTTCTTAGATTATTTGTAATTACTTATAATGGTTTAGTTTTTTCGATTTAAATGTTTAATTAATTACTTTTTGGGTATTTTTTTATGAGATACATGATCTTGGACTCATGATATATGGATTTGAGATTTGTATCTATTATGGATCATGGTTTGAGGTAGGTGGATTTATATTTATTTGATTCTATTACATAATTTTCATTTTATGATCATGTTCAATTGTTATTATTTTTACTACCTATATGTTTCTTGACTTGTGTGACATATCACATAGATTGGGATAAACAATGATTGGATTAATATTGAACTTGAACTATGCGAATCTCTAAATGGTTCAATTATGAATCCCTAATCGATCATGTACCAATGTTACTATTTATGGGATTCATAGTGGCATGTGAGGGTTTAAAAAGGCATTTAACCCAAATTTCATTTCATTGGAAAAGTTCAATTTCTAACATATTTATGGAAAAAGTATTTGAAAAAAAATTAGATTTTATAGAAGGTCCCATGATGATTTAGAAAACATTTATTGTTTTTTCTTTTCCATTTAAAGTATATTTTTGGGGTTTATAAGGGAAAAATAATGAAGTTTTATTTCATTTTTATTGGTCCATTTGACCTTATGAGGGTGATTCCCACTTTTTAAATGATTTTATTCCTGTGTGATTCCAGGTTTAGGTCACATGATATGTATACTATTTCATGATTATGCATGCTATATATGTCGTATAATGACATTTTGTTTTCCGAATCAATGATTAAGGTTGGTCTTCATGGGTGTGCCAAAACACATAGTGGGTTGATATGAGTCTTGGGACGAGTTTGAGGTTTTGGTCTAGGTAACAAGTTACTAGCACCCTGAATTCTTGTTGGTGAGCTATGATATGATTTATGTGTCATTTTTTCAATTTCATACATTTTCTAGATTATGTGATTGTGATAGGTTATAGATATTTATTATGGATACAATCCATAATCCAAGAACCAACATGGAATATATGGTATTTTAATGACCATAATAGAATTATATAGCACTAGTAGGACCCTAATTAGATAGATGGGGTTCTAGTTTTATGTAAATTTCTAGGAAAAACTTGTGTGATAACGAGTTTCCTAATAAAGGATGTGTGGCCTCCCATGATTGAGAAGGATAAGCCATGGTACATATAGTGTTCCATCCCTAGAGTGGGAAGTGATGAAATAGGTACTTAGCCTATGACCTCCCAAGAGTTAGATCATATATGATAGCACTTCAAGATGCCTTACATTACATCTTTAGGTAGTGGTTGAGATTAATCATGAAAGCCTAACCTAACTCCAGGTATGGGTTGGGGACTTGTTTGAAAATTATACCCTACATCTTCAGATATGATATTGGTAGTGGTGTGAGGTGACTTTAATCCTAATATCGTAAAGCTAAAATAGGTATGGCCATGTTTTGTGGTGGCCAAGTTCACACATGGTGACTTGACATGAGTGGTTGTATATGTATTGTGTGTTATGTTTCCTAGATGGGTATATTACATGGTAATTATTTCACATCTCATATAGGCATTTCATGCACATCCACATTTCTACAATAATACTCATTATATATAAGACATTATAGATTCTTACAAGGATGATGGATTCAACCCCTAACAATGTATACTACATGGGTTTCTATATACATGGTTATAACATTTCATTTTATCTCTAGGAATAAGATGTACTCAAAGAGAGTCACATGATATAAGTTTACCAAGTTTTTCAGGTTAATCATAAAGTAGAATAGTTATATGAGTAAAGGTGGATACTAATATATTTTACAACCATTTTTTGTTCAACATGTATTGCGAAAAAATCAATTTATTTCTGTAATGATTCCATATTTATATTAAAATGGTATATTTTATATTGATTAATAAAATTTTCTATTTCACTATTTCCTATTATGGACTAGAGAGCTCTATTTGTTCCTTGTTTTGTGTCTATAGGTTTTAATTTTGTGTGTTTTGTGGATGTGTAATGCTGAATTTTTGTTAGTTTTGGGCATGGCCCATAGATGTTGTTTTTAAGGGAATAATTACCCCATGACTGTTGTTGGTCCTTTACAGTAGTTATAAGCCGATGATATATTGGGGGGAACATGTCTTTATTTAATGACCCACTATCAAGTTCCCTTTAGGTGATCTGGTCCAGGATGTTACATTCCTATTCTGAAAGAATTTTAGATTAGTTAAAAAATTAAAAAAGGAAACTATCATTAATATGTTTTTGTTAAAGAAGAACCAATCATTTTTCCTTGAAAAATCAGAAAAATTAATCATTAAAATTAATCAGTATATCATGATGAGTATGTACCATAATTAAAATCTAAGAAAAATTAAAATCTTTGACCGAAAATAATATTTCTATAGAAAAATAAATATTTTAATAAACAATACATAAGTTTCATTAGATATAGATATGAATAAAATATATCTAATAAAGAGAGTGTATTTGGTGAATAAGAATAATTTATTAAAAAATAAGGATTAGTTTCGGATAATATTAAGAGGGGGAATAAATATTTTGGATGTGATAATATTGAATAAGAACCATACATTTAGTACATTCTTATGGTTGAAAATAATTTATACATTGATATAAATTCCATTCTTAAAAATTAAATTAATAGTCTTTAAAGAAATGGTAAATTTGAAAAGATTATGCAACATAATTTTTTAAGGGGATTGAATTTACTGAAAAAATAAAAATATTAATATTGTATCTTTTCCAATGTGAAATGATTAAGGATGATCTTGAATTGGTTATTTATATAATGGAAAAATAAATAAGGGAGATAAAATAAAAGTACAAAAATTAAAAATAATATTGAAAAGATGAACAGTAATTTGGAAAATGCTATGAATGTTACTATTGAATCGTTTAAATTTATTGATAAAATTATTTTTACTTCCAAAAATATAGATTGGTGACATAGATTTCATAGAACAAATTTTTTAAGCGAGCATGAATAGTCATTTTTTAAGAAATATATTTATAAAATAAAAAATGAGGATAATTTTATTAAAACAACCTAGAAATTTCCATGTAATTTATTTAATTTAATGGGAATTTTAAATATAAGGCCCCGAACTTAAAACATTACATAATAATGACTTAAATGAATAATTCACATTGAGGATCTTTTCAGGTTTAGAGTTTTAGAGAATTAGGCCATAACTATTATATATCAACTTGAATATTACAAAGTAGACGCTTCTACTATAACTGATTTTTTTTTCAAATCATTAAATAAAACAAGAGTTTTTTTCTTGATATAAAAATTCTCGAATAATTCCTTTCCCTTACCCTTCGTTATAACCAGTGAAAAACATTTCAAAAACATGGGATGGGCATAAAAATCTCAGTAAGGGATAAAAAAATACAGATAGAAAACATTAGTCCATGTATACATAAGAATCAATGAAGTCATACTTTACTCATAAAACAAAAGCACCTTAACATACCTCATGAAATCATAAGATTTATGAATAACTCATAGAAATCATAAGACATAAAGGTAACATGAGGTATTTATAACATTCTTACGTAGGGAGTAACCCTCATGGTTACGTTTGGAATAACCATCACAATATATTCTCTAAATCTCTTCGGAGAAAGCTTTGAGTTTAACTCCTTTGCATTACCCAATTCATTGGAGAGCTATCTTGGGCTCACCCACCATTATTTTATCACAGAACCACCCGACTTCATAAATATTGCACACGAACTATAAAATTATCATATCACATAAAACAAGCATAAAGGAAACATAACATTTCCACATTTCAATCACAATATATCAATAAAACACATTGATATAATAAAATCATTTTCAAAACCATTTTCAATACCAAAATAAAAGGTAAGTAAAACCTGGTATTTCTTTTTCATTTAAAAAATGTTATGGCTTGTAGAAGAATCCGAATTTCAAATAATGGTCACGAAGGTGAAGAAGTCATTGTCGCCGCATACGTAAGACAAAAACATTCCTTTTGTCATTGAGTAAAATCATTTCTGTAAAAAGATTCCTTTTGAATGAAATTAAAAGTCGAAAGTGTTTATTATACAACTAAAAAAAGAAGGTCATATATAAATTGATATATGCCTCAACGAAATGAGATTTGAGATGAAGTCCCTTACAAAGATGGTATCCTTAGATTAAGAATAATTCAATTACATAATTATGTGTGAAAAATATAAATACACTAAATATAAGTGGATATTAAGTGTAAAACAATCATATGTCATCCACACATATTCATTGCATGACATAATCAAGAAGTAGAGGTTTAACCCAAAGAATTGAAATTGGGATAACAAGTTCCCTTACAGAAATTCGACAGCATAACAACGTCACTTTAAAATTAAGAAAATGAGTTGATGAGAGAAAAAAGGGTATATCATCACTTGGACCTCAAATTTACTACAATGAAGAAATATAAGAACCTATCCCAACATAAAAAGATGTAAATTAAAAGACCTGACAAAAAGAAGTCTTTTAAAAAGTGGGGGTGAAAGGTTCCCTTACCGATTGGGGTAACTTTCGAAATGCACACCCCATGAATGAAGGATCATAAAATGAAGATGTAAATAACCATAAATTAAAGTATTTTAACCAAATAATACAATAATGTGCAGTACATACACCACTCAAAAGTAAATAGAGAAAAATGTAGCATGAATCTCACGGGAATAAAAAGTGAGATAAAAACCCCTTACCTCATTATAATCAATCAAGTCGTATGACCAAAAGATAATAAGAACCAAATGAATCAAAAAATACCATGAATATAAATAGAATCATGATAATATAAATCAAATGGTCATACACAATACACCACGTGCAATAAATAATTTGCAAACAATGGAAATCTCACAGAATTAAAAGTGAGATAAGAAATCCCCTTACCTCAAGTCCGACATGTTTTGTTTGTTTCATTATATTCCTGAATAATAAACCTTGGTCAATTTATATTTGCTTAAGGACTTACATTAAGGTTTTTTATTCAATTAATATCACATATTATCATGTTATAATAATTAGTTAAGTATGTGAGTTCATATCATACGTTTTGTCGATGTTCAGTACACGAGTCAAAAATAAACTTGTTTGAAGAGAATTGTCCATGTAGTTATAAGTACATCATCTCCAGAATGATTTTCATGATTTAGCTATCATATATATCCAGTATATATGTATTCTATAATGTTTGGAGATAAGAAATTAAATGTACCGTTCATGGAGATGGTAGTCTGTACGTACACATGAACGCTACATTCATTTTTATCATATTAATTGACATTAATACTAAATGAGAAATAGATATATTATAATTTCAGTATAATATATATTATATATAGGTAAAATAAGTTCATTAATTACATTATTTATAAATTCCATGTTTTACATGAATGATTCACATCACTTGAGGGGGTTGTAGTCCTCGCTTCCTCAAATGAAATTATCGCATTTACACAACATGAAATTCATAAAGGTTTGATTTAAATATAAAATTCAGAAGAATATAGAAGGAATAAATATAATATATATCATATATTAATATAGTTACATCATAATGGCCACCAAGAAATGTGTTAAAAGAATATTGAACAATCATCGTTTCGTGAGGTAGTAATTTGCCACCCACAAAAATAGTATGTTCTTTAACCATTAGACGGAGGTGTGTGTAAGTGTAGGTAGAATACTTATAAAAAAATCCTAGTAAATTGAGTATACTGGTGTTATTATGGGATAAAATAATAATAATATAGTGGCGAGTGACGAAGGAAAATAAAAGAAATAAATTTGAGAGAAGACAATACCTCTAAATCGGGTAACTCTTTTTTATTTGAGCCAAAGGATTCCTTGTAAAGACTTATGCCCAAAGTGAGTCTTCTAGAAGTGATAGAGGGAGGTGGAGAGATAATATGAGTAGAATTTGGATGATCCATGGTCTTTAGAGGTGTGGGTAAGGGGTTAGAAGTGGGGGCCTTTTATAAGATGGAGGAGGGTCACTTTTGGAAAGTCTTGAAATGTTACTTTATTAAAAAAATGGTTTTAAGATTTTAATGGTCCCACAATGATATATTGTGAGGATAAGGTGATAAGGGTTAAAAATAAAAAAATCCAATTGGTTTTTGACCAGTTTAATTATTATATTCTACCTTTTCTTTTCATTTTATTTAAATCGTTCATTAATGAGGTAATCACTACATCATTATGGTGTCATAAATAAGTTTATTTATTTAATGTATAAAAATTATAAAAAAATATCATGATGTAGGAAACCTTTTAATCCTTAAAATGAATTATTATATTCTAAGATATCATTTATTTAAACAAAATTAAAATTGTTTTACTTAGGATATACAAACCTTTGTTGTATTTCTATTCTTTTTAAATAATAATGTCATAAATGTCACTATTACACCAATGTGACTCCATGGACCCTCAGGTTCGGTAAGAAGCTTCCCGTGGTTGTCCATGACTAAAAAAAGAGGATTCAGACACATATTTTTGTCATTTTATATTATTATGAAATTATTTTATTACCCTTAACTACCCGATTACTAATTAATCATGATAATTAAAGATAATTACTGTCGTTACTATTCATAATGTCAAAAAACAAAAGATTTTTAATTACATATTTTTCACCTTATGATTAAAAATATGGAATCCGTTTTACCAAACTTCTAACACAGAAATTGCAGTAATTAATTTAAAAATAATTCTCATTGTCAAAACCAAAGACGAGTTTTTAAGAAGTAAAATTTATCAAAAGATTGACTTTTTTTACATCCAATTGAAAAGTGAAATATCTTCCAATGAACATAATTGTATTAAGTAATAAAATGAAAATTCAATTAAACATTAAAAATAATTAAAATGACAATATAACTATATAATTAAATTTGATGAAAAAGCAGTTATGAAGAAAAATGCAGTATTTTTCACTATTCATTAAAAATGAACATTTGTCAGAAAAATTCCAAAAATTTATCCACAGTAAATTTGATATTAAAAATTCAAAAATAATTTCCATTTTACCAAATTCAGAACATATAAGTCTCATTAATTAATTTGTTAATTAATTCTTGATGTCAAAACAAAAAGCGTGTTTTTAAGAAATAATATCTATTAAAAGATTGACACTTATTTATGTCAACATTCAAAGTGAAATTAATTCCAATTACCACCACTGAATTAAATAGTAAAAATATATTCTAATTACACTTTAAAAAAATTTAAAATATAATATAAACATATAAATATATTTGATTAAAAGGAGGTTTGGAATTAAAATACTTCATTTTTAACTATTTTTTAAAAATGAACTTTATTAGAAAAATAACAAAAAATTACACAAAGTACACATTTATGTCCCGATTTTAAAGAAGGATATTATTTTGTTAGATATAACATATAAAATTGACAAAAAATTAGTTTTTAAAAAGGGTTCTCCATCAAAAGGCAGTTAATTGACCTTTTAAAGAATATTAAAATATTTATTCTTAAAATTGGATTCATTTTCATTTTAAGATAATATAATTTATTGGATAATTGTTAAAATATTTAACAAAAATATAAAATCATTTTTTAGTTAGTTCTGTTCATTCCCTCCCTTACAACGACTAGGCATTAACTACCCTTTAAAATAATATTATTATATTATTAGTGTGTAACATAAGATTTCAAAGAAACTCATTGTTACGTATTGGGTATGCCTTCAGTCATAGAATTACCTTTAAATTAATATTAAAATTTTATTCACAAATGTTAATATATATGAATATTTCATATTCATTATTTACCTAGGATGTTACATTACGAGTCCGCAAGAAAGTGACACCATGTGAATCTGAGGCCTAGACTGCCCATAATGAATGTTTGAACTTTATTTGAGGTACGTTCAGTAAACATGCATGTAGGATTTTCTAAATTTTGAACCGATGCTCGGAATCGAAATCTGAGGGTACCGTTGAACTCGCAGAGCTAATATTCGCTTAAGAAGACCTTCATCTCGACCACAGTAGGTTGATGGTGAAAGATAGTTTTTGGGATTTTCGTGAGAAAATAGAATATTTTTTTTAACATTTTATTTTTTATTCTTGAAAACTTGCATATGGGGGTTATAGTTGTGGGGATCACCCAAGTATAAACCCCCAATTTGAATTTCTAGAGGTGGGGACCACCTGACCCCTCTTAATGGGGGAGAAACATCTCAACTCCCTCATTAATGAGGAGGAGCCTCTTGAACATCCTCTACATTAATTTCGCCAACTTGTGTGTGTGTAAAAATTTAATTTCTTCTCAAGTTAAACTATTTTGGAACAACTTTTATTTTGGGTTGGCAAAGAAGAGTCCTCTTGGATGTTTACTTTCTTCAACAAAGAAGGCCAACGAAGAAATTATTCTCTGAAGGAAGAACGCCAATGAAGAACTTCTTCTCCAAATGAAGAACACTGTCAATGAACGATCTTCGGAATCAAGAAAGAGGATGACACATGAACTGACAATCAAGGAAAATGTCGACAACACCGATATCCGTCTATTCACAAAGATTTGTCTTCTTCATCATGACCACGTAAAAATCATCCAGCGAACAATGTAGGGGTTTATTTCTATATGATTATCAATTTCCATGTAATCCCCTTCTAATTTAATTGCGGGATTGGGAATAGAGATTGGTGAGGATTGTGGTGATTAATGTTTTTAAATATCTTCCATACCCGTTCTTGATTCATGATTATGTTGAGCTGCTTTCTACAGATCTAATGTAGATAGTGCAGGCCAAACAATCCTAGCACGTTCTCTCTACAATTCTTGTAATGATATGTCGTGTTCTTTGCGATGAAGGAAGACGACAACCAGAGGGGTTTTTGGCACCGACGAGGAATGAGAACATCAACGGACACCTCCGCTGGTCGCGATGAAGGTGACGGCGTAACGAAGCCATCCCATGGCCACCTCCACCCTGCAGCCTCCGAGCCCTAGGACAACGCCGCCTGCGGCCCCCACGTCACTCCACAGCTGAACTGCCCTGCGGCCGAGCCTCCTTCCCATACTCGAGCCACAGTCTGCGGCTAAAACCCCATGGCCTTGCAGGTGCCCCCAGCTGAGCTGCTCCACGACAGAGCCACCCCACGGTCGTGTCGTCCTCACGACCCCCTCCATGGCCGAGCCGCCCCGTGGCCCCTTGGCCCTCACGGCCTGCCATATCATCCAACATAATCTGGGCCGCATTGCATGTTAGGCCAGTCCCAGCAGTTTGGGCCGGGTTGACCCAGGCCAGATCGGTCCGTGTCGTTCAGACCGGGTTGGACTGGACCCGAACCAACTTCCACCCATTTACACTCTTTTGGCCATAACATTGGCACCAGACATCTATTTGACGAACCGTCATCGTTTCTAAAAATCATGGAGCAAGACGGTCCCTTTGAGTATACCCCATAGGATATTTGGATTATGATGCGGTGCAGTCATGTTAGATCGTGCATGAATCCAACCGGGCTCCCAGGACTAAAAGGCTAATAACTCACTGAACGAGCATCTGATTGACGCACCATCAATTGCGTTGAGACCCCTATGACATTTTGGTCCTTTGAGATACTTATTAGTTGGACTTTGTGGATGTTGGACTTTCGACCAGTGGATTTTGGAGCGAACACCCCCAGAGACGAGCTAGGCTGTGACGAGAAGACTGACTAGCGACCCTATGTGGGTCAACTCTTAGCGAACCTGTGAGGGTCAGCTCCTAGTGATTCACTTTGGGTCAGTTCCTAGAGATCCTTTGTGTGTCCACTTCTAACAATCATGTGTGGGTCAGCTTCTATAGATCTTGTGTGGGTGAGCTCCTAGCGATCCTCTATGGGTCAGCTTCTAGAGATCCTGTGTGGGTCCGCTCTTAGAGATCCTCTATGGGTCATATTCTAGCGATCATGTGTGGGTCAGCTTCTAGCAATCCTATGGGGGTTAGCTCCTAGCGATACTGGGTATGTCTGCTCCTAACGATCTTGTGCGGGTCAGCTCCTAGCGATCCTATACGGGTCAACTCCTCGAGATTCTGTGTGGGTCTGCAATAGAGCCTCTTAAAAGAGTAATATGATTTAGTAGCTATAATTAATCATCTCTACTACAGTACTTAAGTAATACATGGTGTGAGATGAGTTTGTACCTGAGTGGTACTTACCTTCGTGATTTTTCTTCCTTGTTGGAACAGTTGAGCCATGGGATTTTGAGATGGACCATGTGTTTCATCATGATTTAAATGGGCATACTTTATGAGTTGGGTATATGTATGGGCATATATCTAAGATGGGTTTTAACTGGTTTACATCCTTTGAGGTCTATCCATGGGGGATTTTATGCAAACTTGAGGGTCTGGAGGTCCCTACTGAGTATCGTTATACTCACCCTTGCACGAGATATGTCTACGCTTTGTTGTGTTTGATGCAAACGAAAGACATTGCTAATAGAGGATGAGAGTACTAGGACTGGATGGTACCCAGAGGTGGACCATACGACATGTCGATACACATAGAGGACAGGAAAATGGGGGGTGCTAAGGAGGTGATCTGTACCTACTCTTCTGTTAATAACCTCAGAGGATGATCCAATAGCTGTCTTTCTCATTCCTCATTTGTATTTTATTTCAGTTGTACTTGTACCTTTACTTATAGACTTGTATTCCAGCACCTTTACTATCAGTACTCTTTTGGTTATATAGTTTTCTTGTGTTCGTATCTTGTTGTGTGCTTCGGTACACGAGTTTACATGTTAGAAAGGCAATGCCTTTCTAGTTTTATGGAATACGCCTTTCATTGCAAGTCACCATCCCCAAGCTTATGGAAGGCGGGATTGGAGTAGTCACGGAACGAGCCCTTGGAAATGGGTCATGACAAATTAGTATCAAATTACTTGGTTCTACTATAAAACATAGGACTTTGATGTTTCATTTATCAGAAATATTGTTACGTGTAGTGAGTGTGGTTATCAGTTTATTGAATCTAGTGTTGGTGCGGCGGTCGACATATCCATACACTAGGACCATGAATTCTGATTTCTGACTCAGTACACGAAAACATGGATTGAATGTGTGTTTTGAAGAGTTTTCTTTGTGATCTCTTTGAGTCAACTCACTTGGAATAACTTTATAACCCCAATGCATGTGTTTCTTTTCAGGATGCTGCCATGAAGAAAACCAGCTAGGGTTTTGAGCGATATACGCACTGATAGCCTACTGAGCGATGAGGTCTTGGTGTAGGGCCCTCTTCTTTTAGAGGCACCGGTGGAGGCATCATCGATTCCATTACCTGTTGGGCCACTGATGTATCCATCCCTAGTAGTAGAGGGTGCATGCCTCTTGAGCGCATTTCACGAGTTCTTGTGCCAAAGGCCACCCAGGTTTAGGGGAGAGACAGACCGACATGCTACTGAGGATTGGATGGAGGTTGTGGTGAGAGTCTTCTGACTGGTAGGGACATTAGCCGATCTCATGGTAATCCTTTCTTCCACCCTTCTACAGGATACAATAAAAATATGGTGGAGCTTGATGCTCTAGGTTCACGACGAGGCGACGCTTCATTGGGTAGACTTCGAGAGCCTATTTCAGTAAGAGTTTGTTCCAGCAAAACTTCACGCGGTGCGCATACAGGAGATACTTTGTCTACAACAGGGCAATATGATAGTGGTGGAGTAGTCCATGAGGTTCACTGACCTCTCTTGCTACTCCACACATATGGTGCAGGACCCATTCCCCAGGACCCAGACCATCGTGCATGGACTCAGGCGAGAGATCAGGGATTCGATGATCTCACTCATCATCTGGACGCAGGTGGAGGTGTTAGAGTGAGCCCTATTAGTAGTGAGTTTTTTTGCTGATCAGTCACCAGCAGCGAGACCAACCACCAGCCATCACATAGTAGAGCCTTCTACAGTTGGCAGCAGATAGATGATGCAGAGGTCTAATATGACTAGACCTACAGGTGGAAAACCACATGATTCATGTTTGGTTGTATGAGGCACCCGAGACAGAGAAAGTCATGCCAGGTGCATGCAGTGTAATGCATATGGTGGGTAGGGTCACATGGCACGTGACTGTCTGAGCCGCCGTACATATGATTAGCAGACGGTCGATGGACTGCCTAGGTAGAGAATGAGATTTGACCAAGGAGGTCCACAGGTAGTGGACAGACATGGAAGAGGAGTTGGACATGTAGTTGGCGGTGGGAGATGGTTCGAGATATTACCACCACCACCACCACTAGGAGGTCCACCCTGACCACAGGGAGAAGGTGGATAGGGGCGAGCATAGCTCCAGGCAGCTGAGGGGTATGATCACAGCACTCTAGAGATGATACGAGGTTTGATATGTGTCTAATAAAACTTAGATTTTGTACTTATAGACACAGGTTCGATTCATTATTTTATTTCCACATCCCTTGTTTGGATATCGTAGATTCTGACGGAGCCGTTGGATCGATCCTTATGGCTAGATACTTCTACGGGAGAAAATTCGATGGTAACGCACTGGTGATGGTAGTGAAAGCTTACTCTAGGAGGCATGAGCTTTGCCTGGGATCTCCTTGTAGCATCAGGGAGGCCTTACGCAGGTTATCTGAAGTCCATGCTTAGATAGACTGTATTAAAAGAAAATTGCATGTTTTTTCATGGATGGGACTAGGTTTACCTTCACTAGTGAGAAGGGAGCCTTTGCCGCACAAGATGGACTTACCCGGAAGAGAGTGCAGCCGATCACTCATTAGTTGTCAAGCTTGACCCTCAGAGCGGTTGATGTGGAGAGTTCGAGTTATCCTATAGTGGTGGACCAGTACATGGATATCTTCCCTAATGATGATCCAGGTCTACCTCCTCACAAAGATGTGGACTTTTTCATTGACTTGAACCCCGGGAAGGGACCGATTTCTACACCAGCGTATCAAATGGCTCCCGCAGAGCTTCGCGAGCTGCGGGTATAGCTAGAGGACTGGAAGGGGAAGGGATTCATACGACCTCGGGTTTCTTCTTGGAAAGTCCCAATTTTGTTCGCCAAGAATGCGGATGGGAGTTTGAGACTTTGTGTCGACTATCATCACTTGAACCAGTTGACCGTGAAGAACTAGTACCCACTTTTGAGGATTGACAACCTCTTTGATCGATTGAAGGGAGCACGACTGTTCTCAAAGATAGACATCAGATCATGATATCACTAGCTCAGAGTACGAGGCAAGGATGTGCAAAAGATGGCATTCAGATGTCGGTACGACCATTATGAGTTCTTGGTTCTGCCATTCGGTGTAACCAGTGCTCCAGCAGTGTTCATGAGACTCATGGGAAAGATATTTTAGCCATAGATTGAACACTTTTTTGTAGTCTTCATTGATGACATTATTATCTACTCGACTATTGAGGAAGAGAATTCCAATTATTTGCAGGTAGTACTGGACACACTCCGAGAGACCCAACTTTATTGTAATCTCTTGAAGTGCCAGTTCTAGATCCAAGAGGTTCACTTTCTAGGATATGTCCTATAAGAGGCTGGAGTTGCAGTGGATCCAGCAATTATTTAGGTGGTACTTTCTTGGGATCCACCCAGGAGTGTGATAGAGGTACAAATATTCTTGGTATTGGCCAGATACTACTAGAGATTTGTTCCAGATTTCTCCAGAGTTGCAGCACCTCTATCATCATTAACAACGAAGGGGAAACCCATTGTGTGGTCAGAGAGATTCTAGTTGATTTTTCAGGTGTTGAGGTAGAGTCTTATGAGTTTTCCCATCATGAGGATTCTAGAGGAGGGTTTAGAGTACGTAGTCTACTGAGACACATCAGGGAATGTGGTCAGATGTGTCCTGATGTAGGATCTAGTGGTGATCTCTTATGGTTATCAACATCTAAGACAACATGAGTAGAACTAAGCTACCCATGCCCTAGAGTTTTTAGCAGTGGTCTTCCACTGGAATATGAGGCGTCACTATCTGATTGGCAAAAATATTACAGTCCACTCAGGTCACAAGAGTCTCATGTATAACTTTTCTCAGAAGGACCAGAACCTAAGACAACAACATTGGCTTGAGTTCCTCCTAGACAATGACTTCAAGATAGTCTTTACTAATGGGAAGGTGAACGTTGTAGCATATGAAATCAGTAGGTGGTCTAGTATACAGTTCGTAGGAGAGGCGAAGAAACAGCAGGCCACTTTGCAGATATCCTTTGTGGATCGGGATGGAGCAGCTTCTCTTCAGTCTCTTACAGTTACTCCCCCACTTCATCAGTGAGTCCGAGAGGAGAAACGTGGGTACGCAGACAGCAAGATATGATGTGCTCAGATATCCCCATTACAGACACCTGATGGATTTTATGAAGGTGGGTAGCATGTCATCCTCTTCAGAGGATGTACCATGGTACCAGTGTCGCTTCGGGAGGAATTGTTGAGGGGGTTCCACACATCCCCTCTAGTCGTACATCCAGGATTGGCGAAGATGTCCAAGGATCTCAGACAACATCACTGGTGGCCGGGAATGAAGAAAGAAGAAGTTGGGTTTGTTTCTGGGTGCCTCACTCATCAGCAAGTGAATGTGGAGCATAAGGTACCAGTAGGCTTGGTTAAGCCTTTAGAAGTCCCAGAGTGGAAGTGGGGTGAGATATCCATGGACTTCATGACAGGACATCCACATATATCTAGGGTTGATGACACAATTTGGTTGATCATCGACTGACTCGCCATGTTAGCCAACTTCCTACCGATCAGAGAGCAGGGTTCAGTAAAGATCTTGGGACACCTCTATGTGAACGAGATTGTGCGGCTGCATGGAGTACCCTCAATGATTGTCTCCGATCGTGATACATGTTTCACATCCCGACTATGGATGGGGTTGTGGGAGGCTTTCGGGATGCAACTTCGTTTAAGCACCGCCTTCCATCCTCAGATGGATGGTCAGACTGAGCGGACCAATCAGACCATCAAGGAAATGCTACGTGCTTGCGTCCTCAACTTCGGTCGTAGCTGGGAGGATCACTTGCCTATGGTGGAGTTTGCATACAAAAACTTCAATGACTCCACCATTGGGATGGAACCTTTTGAGGTGTTGTACGGGTGACCCTGCAGATCACCTTTCAGATGGACTGACCCAGGGGAGTTAACACCAGTGGGACTAGAGATGGTATGAGCTACCACAAAAGAAGGTGTAGATAATCTAGGAGTTGTGGAAGACTGCACAGAGCAGGCAGAAGTCATATAACAACAGCAGACGAAGGCCACTTGAGTTTGAGGATGGAGACCATGTCTTTTTACAGGTCTCACATTAATTATGATTATAGTGATTTGGATGAGGTGTAAATTTATCTCTGAGGTTTAATGGACCTTTTCAGGTCCTCAACAGAGTTGGTGGGGTGGTACACCACTTAGCTCTCCTACCTCAGTTTCACTAAGTGCATGACATCGTCCACATATCCCCACTGAGGAGATACGTGCACGAACCTTATCATATCATCTACCATGGAGAGCTGTATGTTGATGATAGGTATAATTTAACGGATGTTCTGGTAGAGATTGAGGATCGATAGGAGAGGGTCCATCATGGATGGTCGATACCTCTAGTGTGCGTTTGTTGGTAGCACGAGAACCTCTACGAGAGCACATTGGAGTGGGTGACTCAGATTCATGCCCATTTTCCTCACTTGTTTTCATAGTTAGTGATGTTGATTACACAAACATAAAGACCTAATGTGGGGATAATTTAAAGACCTGGAAATTTACATGTAATTTTTTTAATTAAATGGGTATTTTATGACTCTTTGAAAATTGAAAACATGTGAATCCGATTTCTAAAGTTCCAGAAATAAATTTCTGATATTTATTTCGGGTACTTCAGTAAATATGTGAGTGGGATATTATATATTTTGAACTATTTCTCAGAATTGAAATCTGAGGGCACCATTGAACTCATTACACTAGTATTTTCTTAAGGAGACCTTCACCTATACCGTAGTTGGTTGAGGGTGAAAGTCAGTTTTTGGGATATTTGTGGGAAAATAGAAAAAAATTATTTGACATTTTATTTTATATTCTTGAAATATCCCATGTGTGGGTTATGGTGGTGGGGACCACCCATGAATAAACCCCAAATTTGAATTCCTATAGGTGGGGACCACCCAACCCCTCTTAATGGGGAAAAACCTCTCAACTCCATCTTTAATGAGGAGGAGCCTCTTGATATTCCTCTACATTAATTTCGCTAACTTGTGTGTGTGTGCCAACATAATTTATTCATATGTTATATTATATTGGCACTGCTTTTCTTTTGGGTTGGCAAAGTAGTGAGCTCTTGGAGGATTACTTTATTCAACGAAGAACTCCAACGAAGAACTTCTTCTTCGAATGAAGAACGCCAATGAAGAACATCTCCTCTGAATGAAAAATGCCTTTAAAGAACATTATTCAGAATCAAGAAAGAGGATGACACATGAACCAAAAACCTTGGAAAACGGTGACGACACTGACGTCCATCTATTCCCAAATATTCATGTTCTCCCTCACGACCTCATTGATGTCCTCAAGAGAATGAGGTAGGGGTTAATTTATATTTTATTATAACATTCCATGTACACCCCTTTTAATTATTTTCTGGGATTGGGAATAGATATTGATAATGGTTGTGGGGATTCATGTTTTTAAATATCTTCCATACACATTCTGGACTGATGATTATGTTGAGCCGATTGTTACCGCTCTAATGAAGAGATTGCATGCAAAAGAAACATGGACCGTCCTCACTGCAATTCTTGTAATGATTTATGGTGTTCTTTGCGATAGACGATGACGAAAACTAGAGTGGGTTTTTGGAACCGATGAGGCACGATAACGGTGGCCGACACCTCCTCCAGTCGCAAAGAAGTCAATGGTGTAACAACATCGACCCGTGGCCACTACTGCCCCGTGGCCTCCGCGCCCTACGGCACCGCCGCCCACGACCTCCATGCCGCTCAACGACCTCACGCCCCACGACTGAGCCACTGCCTTGTGGCTAAGCCACCGTCCATGGCTGAGCCGCCACCCACGACCAAGCTACTCCACAGCCAAGCCCCTCTGTGGCCTTGTGACACGCCCACAGTCGAGCCTCCCTCAAGGCACCCTCCACGGTCAAGCCGCCCCGAGGCTAAGCTACCACGCGGCACCCCACGACCCCTCGCGGCCCTCGAAGCCTGCCGGACTACCTGACATGGGCCGGGCCAGACCCAACGGGCTATTCCACAATGTGGTCCGGGTCGGGCCGTGTCAGACCGGACCCAAACCCACTTCAACCCAATTACGCTCTTTTGGCCATAACTCTGGCACCAGAGATCTGTTTGACGAACCATCAGTGGAACTGGAAATATTTAAGTGAGATGGTACCTTTGAATATACTACAATGGTTATTTGGATTATGATGGTGTACAATTAGGTTGGATCGAGCATGAATCCAACCGGGCCCCCCGGATTAAAAAGATAATAACTCACAGACTGGGCATCCGATTGATGTACTGACTGTTGCATTGAGACCCCTATGATGTGGTGGTTCGTTGATATACTTCTTTGTGGGACTTTGTGGCAATTGGATTATCGACCAGAGGCTTGGGGAGTGGAATCTCTTCGAGATGAGCAAGCCTTGTGAGGGAACCCTGTAGCTGGCAGTGACAAGAAGATTGACTAGCGACCCAATGTGGTTCAGCTCCTAGCAATACTTTGTGGGTCAGCTCCTAGTGATCCTGTGTGGGTATACTCCTAGTGATCCTATGTGGGTCAGCTCCTAGTGATCCAATGTGGGTCAGCTTATAGAGATCCTTTGGGGGTCATCTCGTTGCGATCATGTGTGGGTCAGCTCCTAGCGGTACTATGTGGGTCATCTCCAAGAGATCCTGTGTGGGTCTGCTCCTAGCGATCAATTGTGGGTCAGCTCCCAGCGATCCTGTGTTGGTTGGATCCTAGTGATCCTGTGTGGGTCAGCTCATAGCGATCCTCTGTGAGTTAGCTCCTAAAGATCCTATGTGGGTCAGCTCCTAGTGATCCTATGTGGGTTAGATCCAAGCAGTCTCCAGTGGGTTAGGTCCTAGAAATCATGTGTAGGTTAGCTCCTAGCGATCCTATGAGGGTCAACGCCTAGTGATCCTGTGTGGGTCTGCTCCTATCGATTCTGTGTGGGTCAGTAACAAGTCCTCTTAACGGAGTAAGATGATTCAGTATATGTAACTAATCATCTTTACTACCGTACTTAAGTTCTACCTGGTGTGAGGTGAGTCTGTACCTGAGTGGTACTTACCTTCATGAATTTCCTTCATTGGTGCAACATTTGTGCCGTGGGATTTTGATTTAGACCTTTTGTTTCCTCATGATTGAGATGGGCATACTTGATAACTTCGGTTTACTTATGGGCATATTCCTAAGTCGGGTTGTCACTATTTTACGTGCTTTGGGGTTTATCCATGGGATATTTTGTGAGACCATAAGGGTCTCAGGGTACCTAATGAGTATTGTTATACTCTCCCATGCACGGGCTATGCCCGCACATCATTGTGTATGGTGTAGATGACAGACAATGCTGATTGAGGATGACAGTACCAGGACTGGACGGAACCCGAAGGTCGACCATACGACGTGTCAGTACATAGAGGAGACGAGCCGACGTAAAGTGCCGTGGAGACGATCCATACACACTATTCAGGTAGGAAACTCGGACAATGATCCAGTAGTTGTATATCTCTTTCCTTCATTTAATTGTATTTTAGTTGAACCTGTACCTTTACTATTTGGCTTGTATTCTGTCCCCTTTACTTTCAACACTCTTTTGGTCATACAGTTTGCTTGTGTCTGTATCTTGTTGTGTGCTTGGTTATGTGAGATTAAAGGTTATAAAGGCAATGCCTTCACAGTTTTAGGGAATATTCCTTTTGGTGCTAGTCGCCTGCCCCTGGCCTATGGAAGGTGAGATTGGGGTAGTTACGACACGAACCCTGGGGATGAGTCATGATATTTATAATAATTTTGAAAAAATTAAAAAAATTCACTAATACTTCATGATAATAAAAAATTCCTTGAAAAATAATGTTTGATATGAATAGAAAAAAATCCACCATTATATCAATGTTATTCAAAAAAATGTTTCAAAAATTGATTCTAAAAAAATATACAACATGTGACTTATATTATCGCAAAATAGAAATCCATTTCCATTGGATAAAACATTTTTTAGGGAAAAAATTATATAATTAATTGATACTATTGGTTGTGTAATGTATATTGACCTGAAACATATATTTATTTGTATGATAAATCATTTTAAAAGATCAAAAACTAGCAATTATGAAGGGGAATTCTATATGATATGAAGAGTTAAAAACTAAAACATAAAAGCTTGATGATGAATAATTTTTCATGTATACAATTTCGGGGTAGATTTTATTATCTTAGTATTGTTTATATTAGAGATGAAAAGTTAATTATTATACCATACCGTTATCCTAGAAATACTGTTTCAATTTATAAATTCATAATAAAATCCAAAAGTAAAAATAAATTAGATGTCCGTAGTAATAGAATATTAATTAAATGCTTCAAGGAATACCAGTCATGAATTTTTAAAGGATTTATTGAGAATGAATTGGGAGAATTTATAAATAAAACGATATCGAATATAATTTAACATATTTTAAAAATTATCATCCTAAAAAGGGAATTAATAATTAATAGAAAAAGCATTTCATGTACAGAAAAAATTATCCTCAAAAAGAAAAAAATTAAATTATGGTAAAAATAAGTATAAACATGCTGGTTGAATATCAAATTTTTACAATTTTTTTTTGAAAAGTAGTATTTATTGATGTCCAAAATTTTAATAATCATCTATAGAGTCTAAATTTTGACATGAAAACAAATGATATGTGACAAAAAAATAAACATCCGATGTTGTAATTGATAATTTTCTGAAGTCATTGTTCAATTTAAATTGATGATTAAATTATAAGAATCAAATATGATAATGTTGATAGATAAATGTTAATTTGATATATATTATGTAATTTAGGATATCATATATATAATTAGATATTATATATAAGATATTATGAAATCTAAATAGTATAAAAAATCATAGTGGGAGAAATATATGGTAAAGTTGATGTTTTTTTTTTGAAAAATTACATAAATATTTCTAAAAATGTATCATAAGAAATTCTAGATATGAACAAATTTCAGTTGATATCAATTCACAAAATAATATTGATGAAACATAAAATCTTAAAGGCACAAAAAAATTTTCAACAAGACTAATGAATCATGTAAAACCAAAAAATATCTATTTGATCAAATAGAGCCATATTCTATTAATGAATCTATTAGGAACAAGGGTTGGGTGATTTCCATGAATAAGGAAAATAATTAAATTAAAATGAATTATATTTAGGATTTTGTTCCTAGGATTAAAGGGAGACATGTTATATGATAAAAATTTCTTTTCGTAAATAAACTAAATATCAATAGAGATGATACTAGAAACATTAACACATTTCGTGTAACGGTTAACTTTATGATAATGGAAGTTAATTTTATGAAAAAATTCCCATATTAAAATATTTTTGGTTCTTTTACACGACCCAACCAAGACACCTATTGAGTTCATATTGAATTCTATAGTGACATACTATTCTTTCATTTAGTATGAAAGTGGTTGATTCCCAACATCAAAGGTATAATTTCTCATATAGAAGACACTACATTTTTTATAAATTTCCCAAAATTTCAATATAAAAAATCTCAAAAAATAAATCAATGGAAAATCCTTCATCTAAAATCGACATGAATGAAAAAATGTTTAAATTTTCACCCAATTAGTAAGAACCCCAAGGAAAATTTAAAAAACTACACACATGTTAAAGTGTCAAAAATAAAGCAAGTGAGTGTAAAATAGAAATATTTGACTTGAAATCTAGATAGGTCTAAATTTTGTTAAGATAGTATCTATGACACATCCTATGACCTATTATTATAAAAAATATAAAAACATACAATTGTCGGGGCCAACATATAAATACTCTATAGAATAATCCACTAAAATATAAAGATACGATGTTCTTAGACTATAATAATAAACATTTTTATAAAATAGATAAAAAATTATGGAAATTAAAAGGCAATTCAATACATCATCTCTACCCCGAGTCCCTCTTTAATAACACTTCTTAATAAGTAACACGAACATAATAAAAAAATCATAGGATATTTCACCAAAACAACTATAATCACTTGTCATTCTTAGAATATATAGACAAATTATAGAAAAATAACTTATTCTAAACATAATTATGGTATAATAACCACAAACATATTTTGATATAATAACAATAAAACAACCACATATCTAGGATTTTACACAAATAACCATAAAAAATGTATACCAAAATGACTACAAATGTAACAATAATTAATGTTAACTACATAAATACTATTTTTATTAATAATTAAGAATTATATATCATCAAAATTATTTTTAAATTAAGATCATGATTACTATTGTGTGATATTATATTATATAAATTAAAATCCAAACTAAACAATAGGAAAAAAGAAAAATTTGTTGCAAAAATATCAAACAAAAAAATTGATCCAAACCCCATAAATAAAATAATTAGATAATGGGAATGGAAATATTGAATATACTTTCTTATAATATTAAATTCATTCCCACTTATAATATAATTAATCTATACTTTTTTTAATAAATTGATATTATAAATTTATGAATGATTCCAAACTCTACCCCAAATAATGGATAAGTATTTATTTAGATTATAATCAAGGGGAGAGCCATAACTCAAAGACTAATGGGAAGACAAAACATTCTTGTTTGATTTATCATTTTTATTTAAATTCATGGTAAAAAAACAAAAATGGACAACCATCACTCACAAAGTCAAAAATATCAAATAAATTATGAAAATTCATGTGAGAAGTAAGAACCTCTTCCCGAGACTTCAAAAACATTAATTACAATATAGATTTATGGGAAATAACTTGATTTAAAAATGAAAATTAAACTAAATATAATTAAAGATTACACCTTTTAAAACATCAAATGGTAATCTATTAACCCCCCCCCCCCCCTCAAAACCACTTCATAGAGAAAAAATTAAATTAAATTTAACTTTCACTCAAACCTCCAAATTCGAAGAATTTGTAAGCATTGTTAAACATTAGGATACCTTCACATTGAAGGAGAAAATTGGAGACACATATGGTTCAATTTTTAAATAATTTTATCTTAAATAAATAGTATGCACACACAAAATAAAATTGAATTTTCGAGAATAAGAAGGTTGAAAATAGATTTAATATATCTTCATTGATAAAATTAATACATCTTTATCAATGATAAATATCAGAGATAAAAATAATTTAGGATCATTAACCTCATACCTAGGATCTTTTTCAATTGAAATTTATTTTGATTCCCTAATAGGTGTGTTATCTTTCCATGATTAACCATCAAAATTATGAGTGTGATGGTGGTAATTTATAACCGAAAGAATTTAATTATTTCACCCCGCCCAAAATAGAAGAGAGAAAATAATAAGTAATATTCCTATTTATGCTATAGTATATTCATACATAGAAGTGAATAAGAAAATGGATTCTTTGAGAAATATCTATATAGGAATATATTTTACTGAAAATATAATGAATGAGGATGAGAATGTAATCTTTATCTCTCGTAAAATTACAATGTAATTAAAAATCTATCTTAAAATAGATGAATTTTTGAAAGATAAGAGTGTAATTTGAATCCAAATCCAAACTACTTCAATTTGAGTGTATTTATCTTTATATAATTATATTATCTAATATAATAAAATAAATTTATAACTCTCAAAATATGAGTAATATTTTTTTTGAATTAAAATATTTTTTAATTCATTTATATAGAATAAAATCACGGTACAAAATAAATATTATGCCATATAAAAATAAATTATTATTATTTTATTTACTTAAAATATATTAATATAGAATGATAATAAATTAATTACAAAATATTGATAAAATATAAATGGGAAAATGAATAATACATTTTAGAAGATATTATGAACATGAAATACTATTCCTAATGGTCTCCAAAGATAATTTCACCACAAAGTATATCTATAAAAAGAATTAAAATCATTAAAAACTTAGTAAAAATTTTTATGAAGGAAATACGATTAATGATTTTTATATAATTGTTTTTTATTATATATAGAAATATAAAAAGGTTAATTCCATTATTATATAGCCATTTTCTTATAAAAATAATAAGATCTCTAAAAAATGATGGTTAAAAAAATATGAATACAAGGAAGAAAATATAAAGAAATAAATATAAAAATTATGAAAGAATAACGATAATAATAATTATAATAATTTTTATTATTATAATAACAAAAAAATATATATTTAAATAGTTTAGTAATAATATCTATATACATGGAGAGGTAAAACAAATATTATAAAAAGATGAAGTTACAGGGAACACACAATGAGTATTGAGACCATTTCTTGAAATGAGATCATATAGAAATATAGTAACATCGTAACTGATGTTTCTATAATTCCAAATCGATATAATTCAACCAATATGCTATAATAAATATGGTGTTAATGTTATAGAAGCTAAAATACTAACACCTATAATATAACCATACCTCAACCCATAGATCATGACCCATTATTCAAATAATCTCCCATTTGGAACTTAATCCAACTAACCGAAGTCCTTCCATCATTCTTGCTTTCTAAACCTTACTTAATATAAGAAACTTCTCTTCATCATTCGCTATTAGGTTCCTCCCATCAAAGATTTAATTTTAGAATGAATATTCACGGAAGGAAAAGTAATTTAACTTTTAAATTCCAATAATATTATTCCATATTATTCCTTCAATTATTCATTCATTAAGGAAAACAATAAAGGCACAATAATTCCCTAATTTTATAATATTCATTTATTTTTTTAACATGTGTAAATATTTTTTCGAACAAAAATATTTTTAAATTTTAATAATAAATCATGAATTAATCATCCAATAATGTGGAAGTTCAACTAAATATTCTTCATTCAGTCATGAAACACTAGGTTCATAATAAGATTAATTGTAATCTAATTATAATGGTGTAATAGAATTTCTTCTCCATTTATATCCATATGATATAAAAAATTGATTAAATCAACCATCACCATTATGAATACTTATATAGTAAGGTATTATGAAACTATGATAGATAGCACCGCCTCATTCTATAATTTAAATATCCATCATAATTTAACACCTGCAAAATTAAACACATAACTTACGCTACTCATACTGCTGTTGATATGACCTACAATGACACCATCCACATACCCCAAAAATGTCTTCCCTTGACTAAAGCATATTTAGACTCCCCATTAATCCCTAAAATATCATGTTATCCCCGTCTCAACATCTTAATATTTTTTTCCAGGTTTATCTGTGTACCTAATCACAACAATAACTTCATAAGAAATATATGTTTAGGTAAAAACCATGGAATACATCATGATTCTGATAGATGTTGTATAAGGAACCTTTTTTAGTGTACTCAACTATATCCACTATCTTTAGTTCTTTCCCTTTTGAAAATTTCAATTGTATTTTTAAGGGAATAAAAAATAGCTTTACTTCCAGGTATTAAATATGTTCAAAACATTTAATATATAGTCAAACCATTAAAAAATAATGGTTCTATAAATATAGTAATTCTTGATCATAATACCTAAAACAATATTTTCATTTATGGGATCCTTTATCAAGAAATCATCTTTTATACACCATTTCAACATATTAATCCTATTTATATATGGTCCAATAATTAACATGTCATCCATATATAAAAGAAATATCATTTATCCATCATCAGAATAGCTTACAGGGTTGAATAGATCCACCAAACATATTTTCTTGGAATTTTACCCATTAACTAGTCATAATTTTTTTGTGGCTCGTGTTCCAGAATTTAATTATATATAACATTTTTGATTTTCATGAAAGGGATTCCATTCCTGACTCAAAAAAATCCATCATTTTGATTAATATAATTGTTCCCACTCTATATATCTATTAATAAATACAATCTATAAATCATGCTACCCCAGATGTAAATCATCTGATGTAAGAGTAGTAAGACCTACCCTAATAGTAGTAATCTTCACCACATGAGACAAAATTTCAGTGAAATGCATAAATTCCATCTATTAAGAACTATTAACCACTATTATATCCTTATATATTTTCATACCATGATATTCTCTCTTGATCTGGTATATTCATTTTTTTAATAATTATTTATTTCTATGTTGTAAAGGAGATTACTCCAAACTACTGTTATCCTAGAATTAAAAAATATTATCTTTAATAGCTTGCTCCAACTTTCAAAAGTATTTCGTCTATAGTTCTTCCTTGATGAACTCATGATTTCCTACATCAATCAATAAAAATAGTATATGGATGATGAACACCTCTACATATTGCTTCATATCATTTGGTGATGTACTCGACTCCAACTGGGAAGTAGGCCACACTAGTTTTTTTGGAACATGATTTGGAACTCCTTCAAGCTCCAATTTCTCTTGAATCCGTGATTTTTTTATTCCTACTATCATTTTCAACAAAATTAAGGCCTTTATAAACAACACATCCATTAAATATCACAATATATCTAGTAAATATTTTCTTTTCTAATCATCCTTAAACAATTACCATTCTGGATTAATGTATACTATCACCAGCTAGAATTTGGCCCATCTTCAACCCATGGAATGAACTCCAACAATATAATACATTGGATATATTTTTGTTTAATATGCACTTTTAGGTATTCATATAAATGATTGGTATATAAAATACTCTAAAAATGAAATATAATTCATATGTATAATTTAACAAACCAACCCGTGTCGACCTAACCCATCACTCGAGTAGGCTCCCCACATGGCTCAAAACTTATTCCCGATCACCATGGGTTGACGATAAGAACCATGAGTGGAAAACTATCTCATGGGATTTATTTCTCTATAGGTAAAATGGAATTACTGATCCATTAGAAAGGGATTTCCAAACAAATATCTTTAGAGTCAATAGAAAAAGATAAAAAGATACCATAAACATTGACTAACATCAAGAAAAAATCATTCTATTATGTTAAATATATATGTTATCTCAAAATACACTACAAAAACTCAAAAGGAAAAGTGGAACTCCCAAAAATATCATATGTAAAACCCCATGGGAAAAAAATACTAGAAACAAAATCACCTTAGTCTATCCATGCAAGAACACATCTCCACCAAAATCCCCATATTATTGTAATCAAGAAGTTACACCTTATAACATGGTTCCCTATCCGTTACAAGTGTACTTAAAAACAAAATCTTCAAACGAAAAAATAGGTCCCATGTAGGGTGTGAGTCATAAATCCCAATAGGATACCATAATAAATTATATTATGGGTTTTACCAATGTAACTAATAAATTATTTTTAAAATATTTTCAATGATAAAAACCATATTGAAAATTCATTATTTCCAATTAAAATTTCAAAATCCCTTTGGTTTCAATTTTCAATACAATACATGGATTTCCAAAATTTTTTCAAACATGGATCAAATAAATAAAAAATCCAGAAGTCATAAAATTATCGAATGTAAATAAAAAAAATAATAAGGGTGATAATAAGAATCAACATAATTAAAACATATAAAATAAAAAAGATTAAAAAGTCATAAATCAACTCATCTCATCAAAATGGAACTAATCAATGACAAAAGTAGGTAAACTGATCTAACATGAGTAATGTGAACCTAGGGATATAACCATTAGGTCTAACATGAGTTAGTGAATAATAAATCTATCCATATATGAAATGGAATCCCAAACCATCTTCCCTGAGTCCAATTCCAAGAGATCTCATGGTCTATTAGGAGACAACACGGAAGATCACCCAATCATCTCAACCAAAGGTTCACATGGTCCCATGGAAACAAATAGAGGGTCATAGAGTCCTCTGTCTGAGACTACCATTATCATTAGTAAAAAATGTCACCCAAACCAAAATTTCCCCACATGATACTAAATTCCAACACATTAGATGAAAGTACCCAAATTAATAAAATAATAACACAATCCATTCTATATACTAAACATTCTGAATTTAACAAAACAAACCTTTAAAGGCAAATTATTTCTAAAACAGCCTTAAAATCCATTTAGAAACAAAAAACCTCTTTGGTATATTTTATCAAACACATGGTGGGAATGTCATCCACACACACTTGAAAAAAAAAATTTAAATAAAAAAGTTCCAAACCAATCCATAAAACACATCAAACATGGATTGCAAACCACGAATAAATAATTTTATTTTGAATTTAAATAATAGAAACAATTGTTTTTTATAAATTTAATTGTATTCCATGTAATGAACCATTAAATTGAGACAACTACCTCATATTCAGTCCCAATATCATCTCTTTTGATGAAGACTCCACCCTAGAAGAGGTACAACCAAGCCAAACAAACATAATCCAAAGAAAATAAAACCAAAATACCCTAAAAATTATATATTCCGATAGAACCACACCTAGGGTTCCAAAAATCTATATAAATTGAATAGTAGGGATTTAAGGGGGAAAATTAAGAAGAAATAAAAGATAAATTTACATTGCACAAGACAAACCACCATGAAATCAAGAGGAAATCCACCAAGGAGGAGGAGATCACCATGGCTAAGCAAGACTAGATGAATACATGAAGGATGAAAAAGTAGTACCCAAAACAGAATTATTAAATAGAATAAAATTGGTATATACCCAATTATTTACATTAATGATAGGGTCTCCCAATTTGGATGCATGGATAGACAAACCGTGTGCCAACCTTGATGGTGCCACTGTGCACCCAAAGTTGGATACACAGTTTTCTATGGGGTGTCACAGGGTTTGATAAACCCTGATCATTCCATGTAAAACCCCACTATAAAAACTACATCACAACTCTCATAGTTCCCACATGGTTCATACAAAAAATTTTCTAACCATTTTTCCTTTTCTGTCTCCCCCAAAACTCATAGTTTCAACCCTTCGACACCAATGAACTCCTAGAGTGCACTCAAAGAAAAATTAAACTCAAAAATAGATGTCCTAATGGCCTAGAGGGTGTAAAATATTGGTTGTTAATGTATTATATATAATATATTTTATATTTTTTAATAAATAATCAATATCCATGAAATTATAATTATATTATAAGAAATCAAAATATTATCATTCAATGCGAATGAAATAGTTTTCTTCTAATTTTTTAATTAGTGTTAAATATTCTCATTCCAAAGACAATCTTATCTCCTTTATAGTTTGAAATTGATAAAATGGATTCCAAAATTGGAATTAAGACATTAAATTATATTAATAATTTATGAAATAATATTTTCAAAAAATATTTTTTTTAATTGTTAAATTTAAATATGTTTATGTTGGGAAAATAATATATGGCACAATTTTTTTGTAATTTAAATAATATATAAATATTTTATAATAAATATTAGACATGAAATTTAATTTTACTATTACATTAATAAATCTATTTCCTAACTCACCTAATCTAAATTTTATTCTTTATTCTCCCATAGTGTATCTCATATTTAAAAATAAATGTCCCTTATTTTTATCTATAAAATTGAACTCCCTATATAATTCAGAAATATTCACTTTTCTACCATTAAAATTCCCAAATGTATACCCCTAGATGTCTCCTCCATGTTTTAAATCCCCTGGTGTATGTAATGAGTCCCAATAACTTCATAAGTAAAAGTTATTATATATGAGGAATCAATATCTTCAAAGGGTTAGAGCGTGTGTGAGGAATTCCATAGAAAATGTTGGGGGATTCTCATATCAAGATCCTTTATTTAAGACATGATCTATATAATCCATAGATTTTTAATAATATGTTTTTTAGGATACCTATTTATATCATGGACCAAAATTTAAATTTTACTAACGGGATTTAAAATTCCATTTTATTCTCTCTCTTTAAATGGATTTTGATTTATACAATACCAATATCATAAGGGGTTTCTGATAATTCCGTATGTTTAATTGTGATTATTTATCTTTAATATTTTTAACCGATTTTATGATTTATTACATTTAAAATATCATATTCTAATCATTTTCAAGATTCCTAAGATTTTTTTACTCTGAATTATTGACACATTATTCATTAAGACATTTGTAAGATGTTTATTAAAACAATATATTTTCATTAAGTTAATCACTTTATTAATTAAATTCATTATTATATGACTGTGTAAATTCAATTTTTATTGTTTCATAATTTGTTTTCATATTTTTTTCTAGGTAATTTACATTTATATTCCCCAATCTACTTCTCAATTGACTATTATCTCATAAATTATGTCAATATGTGGAGAAAATATCCACTCTTAATTTTGGGAATTTCTCATCGATATATATATATTCAATCATGCAGAAAAAATTTATTTTTCTAATTTAAAAGAGAATTTTTTTCTTTACTTCCAAAAATATGCATAGATACTTGCAGTATAGTCTACACATGTAGATAGAGAGGTTAGAACATTGACAATAAGAGTTACTATTCTAGTAGATTCTACTTCAGCTAGTTTCTTGTTTGTTATTGCTTCCTCTAATTCATTTATATCTGCAAAAACATTTTAATAGATTAAACTTGATTGTAGAGTTTTTTAGGGGAGTTATGAATATAGATACACCATTGGGACTACAGTATAGATATATCTATCTATGAAAAGGATGTTCACTAGAGATAAAAGAATATAATTTTCTCAAGGATCTCTATATTCATGATCTGTCAGACTTCGACCTAATTATCGATGTGGATTAGCTAGTTGCATACCAATACCATATTTATTGTTACCGTAGAAGAGTGACTATTGTGTATCCTAAGGGTGACTTATATATTCATCATAGAGAGTGGTATTTCCAAGCATTCCGAGCAGGGCTATTTACTTAGAAACTAAGAGAGATCACATCCCCAGTTTCTAGTCAATTATTTGTCATATTAGGTGTTTGGAAGATGTCCTTCAACTAGTAGTAGAAATATTTTAGGATTTCTTTACTGAAGAATTCTCTAGGATACAACATTATAGATATGTGGAATTCACTATTGAGATCATGTTTGGGGATATGATAGTATCTATTCCACTATACAGAATATCATTACAGAGCTTTAAGATCTTAGGACATGGTTTATGGAGTTGAAGGATAAGGGATTTATCCATCCAAGAATGCCACCTTGGGTATCACATATTTTTTCACAAAGAAGGCTAACATGAGTTTATGTTTGTTTTGCAATTATTGAAAGTTAAAAAAATGACAATGATAAATCAATATCCTCTATAGCATATCAATGATCTATTTGACCAATTTAAGGGAGAATCTATTTTCTCGATGATCAATTTGAGTTAAGGGTAACTTCAGTTGAGAGTACAAACTTCTGATATACCGAAGAAATATTTCAGAAAGAGTTATGGACTTTAATTATTTCTTTGTAATTCTATTTGGGTTGAAAAATTCACTAGAAGTGTTTATGGAATTGATGAACTGGATTTTTTATCCGCGTTTGGATTAGTTCATGGTGGTGTTTTTTGATGACATCATGGAGTAATCCAAGAATCATAAAAGATCATCCCATCATAATTACATAAATGTGGGTACACTGAGAGAGCACTAGTTATACGCCATGATATGTAAGTTTCAGTTTTGGATTGTCCATGTTCAGATCTTGGGGAACATTATCTCAGAGGAAGGTGTGTCTGTGGTCAAAAAGAAGGTTCATGTAGTGGTTTCTTAGGAGCATTGGAGGAATGTTTTTGCTATCTGAAGCTTCCTACGATTATTTAGATATTATATAACATTCATTTATGAATTTTCCAGTTTGGAAGCACCACTTTTGGGAATGACCAAAAAGGGAGTAAATTTTTTTTGGTCAAAGGCTTTTGAGAGAGATTTTTCGGAGTTGGAGAAGCACACGACCTCAACACCATTTTTGTTCCTAGCAATGGAAGGTGAAGAGTATATGGTTTATTAGTAAACATTGGGGATTATACATGGAACTATGTTGATAATGGGAGATCGAGATATGGTGTAAGGGTCTTGGGATTTGTGGCCACATGAACGGGATTACTGAATACATGACCATGAGTTAGAAGTAGTTGTTTATGCTCATAATTGTGGGAAACACTATATTTTGGGAGAAAAGTTTATAGTTTATAAAAATCACAATAGATTGAATTATAAAATTTCACATCATGATTTCAATCTTCTAAAGAAGATATGGGTTGAGTGTGTGAAATCTTTTGATTTTGAATTGGCATATATGCATAGAAAAAAATAGTGTGGCTGATGCCTTCAGTAGGAAAACTGTAACTAAGATGGTATAATAGTCAAGTACAGAGTGGATTATGGTGACCTTAAATGATGAAATACATGTTGTGGTTCAGGAGAGTCAAGACTAGATGACTATGGTTTCAGTTGTATTGGATTATACGCTTTGGAGATGTATCAGGGATAGATAGTATGAGGATCTAGAATGCTTAGCCTTTATGTAATGCTATGAATATGGGGAGATACCTAGAAATTGATTGATATATGTGGATGTGGTCATCGTTTTGAATAATCTAGTTGTAGTACCTGTGAGAATGTGAGAGAATGAAAAGTGATAATTCTGTGCCTCAAAATGGGAGGTGCATCCAGGATTAATAGAAAACATATTGTGACCAATGATGATAGTTTCGGTGCCCAAACAAGAAAAAGGAGATAGAGGCTTTGAGACAATATTCATCACATTTCAGTAGGTGAAGGTGGAGCATCAATGACCTGGTTTTTTACTACAACGGTTGCCCATCCAAAAAATGAAACGGGTTGATCTGACCATGGATTTTATGGTGGGTCTGAAAATCATTATTAAGAAGAATGATGCTATTGGGGTCATTGTGGATCAACTAACAAAGGTAGAACAATTCCTTTAAAATAGGGAATTCTTTATAGTAGAATAGTCGGGAGAACAGTAGGTTCTAGAGATACTCTATCTACATGAAGTGCCACAAACTGTAGTATTAGATAATTATTCATGCTTTACATCACGCTTCAGGAAAGGTTTTCATAAAGTACATGGTGCAACTTTATTATTGAGATTGGATTTACACACATGGAAAAACATTCATTTAGAACATACTATATAGGAGATAGAGGATATTCTATGAGCAAGGGTGATTTACTTTGGTGGATCTTGGGAAAAGAACATGGCTTTAGTGAAGTTTTCTTATAAAAAAAGTTATCAGGAAATTATACATTAGAAAAAAATATATGGCTATTTATGGTAGGACATATAGATAACCTATATGATTGATGGAGGCTGGTGTGTCAGAGTTGTTGGGATTGAGTCTCATACATGAGGCATTGGAGCATGTGCCGTTGATTTAGAAACATATATCTGCTACTCAAAATAGATATAAGTCATATGCTAACAGGAAAAGATGAACCCTAGTGTTTACAATGGGATATCGTTTATTTCTTGGAGTGTTACATTGGTTGGGTCACCATAGTATATAAAGGTAGCGAAAAATGGCACCCAGGTATGATGGAACATTTGAGACATTGGAGAGAATCTTGTCAGTGTCATACTGATTGGCTCTTCTAAAGAGAAACAGTCTATGCATTATGTTTTCCATTTAACATAACTTCATTGGTATCAACCCGACCCTTATCATATGAATGATGTGGTTGAGGTTGAACATGACATATATACATCCTTTTAGGAGAATCTATTACGTGTGTTAGATCTCAGTGAGAAAGTGTTCAGTGGAAAGACAATGCTGATAGTTCCTATGTTGTGGAAACATAGATGTGTACAAGAGGAAACCAGGGAGAGAGAAGAATATAAAAAATTAGAAATCCCCAAATGAACTAAATATCCTACCCCAATGAAAAAATAAATAATCTAACATAAAATGAACTTATTACCCAAAAAAATGAAAAATAGATCAAATGACATAATCCAGAACAAAATAATGTCCAAACAACCAAAATGAAACAAATTCTGTAACAAAAAACCAAAAATAATCCAAATGAGCTTACCTAAAATAAAACAAAACCTAACATAAAAAAGAGAAAACCAAAAAATGAACAAAAAAATATAACCTAAAAAACCCAACAAAAAAATCAATGTTAAATAACCTAAAATAAACATAATAACCTAAACCCAAGTAAAACATTTTTTCTAACAAAAAAATGAACAAATGACCAATTAACTTACAATAATAAATTTAACCTTGAAATTAAATATATAAATTAACCCAAAATTAACCGAATGACATAAATCAACTATTACATAACCCAAATATGATCCAAATGACTGAATGAAAAATTTCATAAACCAACATGTATGAAATAAAATTTTTGAGGATAAACCAAAATATATAACTCAAAAATGACTTATGTCATGAACCAAGATGGGATTCCATCTAACTTGGTACTCAACCCAGTCTGCGGCAATGCCTAGAGGGCGTTCTCGATCCCAACAGGCTGGTACAAGTACCTATGTATCAAAAAAACACATGAAAATAATGATTTACCTGAAGATACAAATATCAAACTACTAACAATATAAACAAATAGAAACTAGAAAAAAATGAAACCAAATAGGCCTTAATCCATTTTCACATATAAAGTTTACAATGAAACTCCAAAACCAAAAAGTTCTATAATATAATGAAAACTAACACTTGATCGCAAACCTCCATGAAAGAAGAGGAGTGACGTGATCAAGCCACCACCACCAAGATTCACATCAAAAACCACTTGGATCTCAATATTCCAACACTAAACATATTTATTTTACTTGGAAAAAGCTTAAAAGATGATCTACAAGCACCCAATAGTGTATTTTGGGTGTGAGACAAAGCCCCATAGGATTACTCCCAAAATAGGTTCCATGAAAAAACATTTATATGATAATATAACATGTTTATTTATGTAATTAATCATAAATTCATTATTATGAAAATGATTAATTTTAGGTAAACACTTTAAAAATGTTCATTTTCAAGGAAAATAATTTTAACCAATTTCTTAAATAATAAAGTGGAATTTATAAGGACACACACACATATACAAAATGGGTCCCCAATATCCCACGGTTTCGCACCCCGTTATATAATATAGAGAACCATGTGTTAATCCCTATTGTCAAACTAGCTCAAGTGGGATTCTAGGAACCTCAAATCTAAGTGAGAATATAGTATAGAAACCACGACCATCAATATTCTCATGAACAAGACACTAATAGGTAACACACCCATAACCTAGTGGTCTCCAATCATTATCCACATATTATGTTAGTGTTTTAATCGCCAATCTCGCAAATTGAAACAGAGTCGCAACCACTTTTGTATCACTAACATGCTAGTCCTAGTCCATCCACCTAGTTACCCCAGATTCTATGGGTTTAGGTTCATTATCAGATATCACCAACAAATTAAATTTACCCATACAAGTCAAGACACACAAGGTACACATAGTGTGCCACTACTTGAACACACAAACACCATCTAAACAAATACGCACATAAAATAATTTCCAAAACATGCTTCACACCTCTTACATACTTTTATAATTTATTTAAATAGATTCCAAAATAATTCCAGCAGGCACCATAGGGATTTACACCTAAAAAATAATGAAAATCCCCTTTTAGACCAAACGAGCCCCAAAACCACTCCATTTCATGACTCACAACACATAAATTATTTAATAAAATTGTTGAACAATTTATAATGCATTTTGAAATTGAACAATAGGGGTTTACTTCATAAACACTCCCACTTTCAAATGAAAATGCTAAATTAAAATCAAAATCCTAATATAACCATATCAAGACATGATTTTGAAAACTTATATAATTTTATAAATCTGTTAAAAAATTTATAGAACACTTCCAATTAGAACAAGATGTTCCACATGGAAAAGTATGTCATTTTTCATTAAGAATTTACATGAATATTTATCCTCATTTTATGTTCCTCTGAAATAATGGTTTCAACTCCCAAACAACCCATAAAACCATTCCATGAAATAGAAAACTAAATCACACCGACACAAAATAGCCACATTATATTATAAAATCCATTTTAAACACATATACATGTCAAACACCTTAAATATATACTTTTTAACATGTAATAAAACCATATAACACTTTTATAAATTTTAAAAATCTTATTAAATTGATTATATAATGTTAGGGCATGGAACCACCAACCTTAAGTGTAGAAATACCAAAAAATCAGTGCAAAACTCCAATCACACCTTAATTACACCAAAAGAAAACCAAATTGAACACTAATTCAAAGATCAAAAAAAACATCAGGATTGAACTCTAATAATGGAATCCTAGACTCTAAAAAACCTGAAACCCAAATTAGAGGAGGATTTGGCCTACCAAGAGTAGATCATGCCAGTAGGGATATTGGGTCAGAGGTGTCTTTGATGGAAGGGGTCATGCCAGAGGCGGATTCGTCGGTACGGGCTTGCACCATAAGGCTCCTTGTGGGAGAGTGGGGGGGGGGGGGTAGTATGAAGGAGGACTGTGTTCCAGAGAATGTAACATCAATAAAAGTCTAGCTTGGGGGGTCACCTGAGAGATGCACTGTGGACCATAATGAGCCACCAACCCGGTGTTCTCCTAAGGGATGTGCTGCACGCGTAGGGAGGATGGGAAGGGAGGGGGAACCTAATTATAATAATAATAAGAAGAAGAAGAATAATAATAACAACAATAATAATAATAACTTAATAAAATTTATATTATTAACACTAATTATAATAAGGTCAATTATATAAATAAAAAAATTAATTTTATTAACACTAATAACAATAATAATAATATTATTAAATAATAATAACAAAATTATTATTAAGACAATTCATTAAATTTTATATTACCATTTTATTATTTTATTTTATTCTCAATCAATCTTCATTTTATAATTCACATAATTTCTTATTTATTTCAAATATTGGGCATGCTGCACGAGTACCTGAGTAATGTCGCACAGTCTCCAAACCATTTTATGCCCATGAGTCTAAGGATTTTTAATCCATAAAAACTCATTATCAATAGAAACAAAAAAATTCCAATAAAGCTTCAAAGAAATCATTGATTTTATTTCTAATCCAATAAAATAAATAATTGACATAATTTACAGGGTTTCGGTGTGACATAACTCCCCACCATAATGCTTTATTCCTACGAAATTCCATCCTAGTGTAATTTAGAAAACAAAACTACTACCCCCACTCAGATCAAAGATGTTATCAATAAACAATAAATGTGAGGGAGAAAACATTATCAAAAAAGATAAATGACTTGAGAATTAATCTCTAGATACCCAAAATGAAATTCCCACTAGGTGTCACCGACCACCAATAGTAAATGAACCTACTGTTGGTCGATCAAAGTAATGTATCCAATCCCCGTATACAATCCATCATCCCAAGACAACAACCTTTAACATTTCTAATAATCTCATGCAATACACCTGTAATGAACAATGAATCCAAATTACTAACATGAGGTGGCCTGAATGGACTACGCACAAAAAGAAACCACCTAACACCCCTGGCAGAACTAGGACACTAACATGGGGAGGCCCAAATTGACTCCCCACCAAAAGGAATATTCTAATAAAATTTCATTTTATTTTTACATTTAGAGATCACCACGGTGGGTCTCCCAACTATTAGAACAAATAATCTTAACTAAAAAACACACACCGATATGAAAACCCCAAAAAAAATCCAAACCCCACTACAAGGGGACCAATGAAAGAAACTCTAAACCAAACGAAAAACCTTACATGTTCCACCACTCTGGTGGGACATCACCTTTCTTAGATGATCCAAAATAAAAATTGAAATTAATATAGATTTAAAAGGTTGTTCATACGTGAACAGCCCCATGTAGGGTTACACCCATAAGGGAACAACCTTAAGGATAATGTAAAGGAAACAACCACAGGTCCTTACAATGAAGGAGTAACTATTTATATCTTGAAGATCAAAACATGAATGTGAGTTCTCTGCACCTCTTTCCTCAAAATTAGACTATTAGAAAGAATAACAATATAGAGATCAAAATATCTTTATTTCCCATGTCGATGACAAATGTTACACTAAGGTCTCTTACACCCTTGGGGTCCCTAAGTAAGTTCCAGGTTCACTCTGAGGCATATGTCTTGAGCCCAAATGTTTGAAGCATCTCCTGCCTCAGAGTCAAGCATTAAAAAATCCCCCAAATATAACTTCTTCTTATAGTGCCACAAGAATCCCTGCCGCAATCTAAACAACACCACTGAACACAATGAAACCTACCACCTATTTTTCCTCAACATGTAATTTCGCCATAATAAGGTATTAGAATATGTTGATGCATCATTCCATCCAACTCGTGTGAGGATATTAAAAAACAAGAACATGTAGAACATGCATCCATCCCAATGGGAAGAAATATAGAATTATTGAAAGAGAACATGTTTCCATTAAAATATAAGTTCTTAGAAAATTTCCAGATATACACTATTGAAATTGAATGGAAACACTCCATTAAAATATATCATTGAATGTGACCACCACAACATAAATGTAATTATGAAAAAATGAGTTTAAACCAAGTCCCAAGCAACACAAAACTCATGCAAACATCCGCAACAGCCTCTTAAAACTAGATTTTCCACATTGGTGGCCTAATATGAGCCTTTTCATAAAAGGAAACTGATGAAAGATCCAATAGTCTTTTTAGGACAGTGACAAACACCAAAAACCTAGATCATTTTCTGCCTTACTCACTGTATTTACCTTCACCACTTATAGGAAGGACCTTCAGAATTATCAATTTAAAACATCACTTTTGCACATCAATGGACATAAGGACACCAAAACATCCTTCAACTCCTCATACATCTACACCCACTCTATGAGAGTATTCACATATGCAAAGAAGGAGAGGGGTATACTCAACCTTAAACTCCATAAGAAAGTTCTTATTTTGATCAATTAGAAGAACCTCCAAAGGGGAATCACCACTGGCTACACTTAAGTCACACATTAACTCTTTATGGGGGCATTCACATGCCAAGAATTATAATCAATGACCCAATTAAACTGGTCCATCGACCAAGACATACAACAAGAAAACACCAAACATAAAAAGGGGACCACTATAAGGTATTCTCGAATCACTTTTTAGAAGAACATACTAACCACACATGTTCACTCCTTCTTAACTACAAGCACTCAAAATAAAGACACAAGTTAACCAGAAAATAATACAGACTCCAAATACCTTGAAAACAACCTTCAAAAATAAAAATAGACAAACCACATATTCACTGGTTACCAATACACCAAATTTAACTTAAAAATTATTTAGGAAAATAAAAAAGGTTGGAGTGGTTCACAATCACCAATATTGTCCCATGGGCCTTACACTTGCGTGTTCCCATGATTCACTAGGCACCCACCACATTACTATTCATGAACTCATCCACTCATGACATTAACCATCCAACTTTCCATATATGCGCATGAAAGTGGTCACCCATGAGAAGAACAAAGACCCAAACCAAACCTTTCCACTGTTCAAAAACCAAACATTCAACCCACACTATTAAAACCATACAGAAAAATTTCAAATTACTTCATTTACAAAATATTTTCTACTTCACAAAAAAATCTCACTTTATTATCAACCATTCAATTAAAAACTCACCATTCTCATTTAAAACAATTTTCCAAAAATCCCTTTTAAAAAGAAAATTCTATTTTACCCAAATGACCATCTTCTGATAAACCAAAATCTGTATTCATTAAAAATACACCATCAATAAAATCATCCCCTTTACTAAAAATCATTTTGAAAAGGTTCACATTTCACAAATTTCCTTTTGGTAAATTAATAAAATTCCATTTCCACCTCCCCAAAGCCTATTCTTTTTTAATTGAGAACTGAATTTCTATGATTCCAAAACAGAAAAACAAAAAACGATACAAGAGGAAACTATTTCTGATGGTTGACTTGGACATATGGTTGTTAAACAAACACTAGTAAATACACCATCACATAGAGTATTCTAGGACAACATCCTCCGCTCGACATTGATTTCGCGACTATGTGAGCTCACTGAACCATTGAACGAACTCCCATTTCCTTTCCCATACTATAAGAGGTCGTAGGGGAAAATGAAATCTGATGGAACACGTCTTCCCTAGGAAATTTTAGTCCCATCATGAGGTGTGATATCAAGGAACCCTACTCATAATTATAATTTCATGTCTTGATAATCATAAATTTTTTCTACCAAAACTCCTTCCCAAGGAACACGACTCAAATGTTCATGAAATCTTTTGATACCATTTTATCAAAAACCAAGCTGGGATTCCATCCAACTTAGTGATCAACCCGATATGTAGAATGTCCCAAAACGCATTCCCAATCCCCATGAGATCGCACTAGTGACCAAGTACCAACACAGAAAACGTGGGATAAATTTAACCAACGATACCAATATCAATGTACCAACAATATAAATAATTAAAAACAGAAAAAAATGGAAATAAAAATGAATTAAGATAGTTACATATTTAATGTTTACAACCAAACTCAAAAACCAAAAAGGTCTCCACTGGAAGTAAAACTAACACTTCATCCCAAACCTCCTTTCCAAAATACGAGATAATTGTTCTGGCTACCACCACCAAGATTCACACCTAACACCACTATGAACTCAATCGTTGAACAATAAACATCTTGGATTTACCTTGAACAAACATACTAGATGGTATACAAACTCCTGAGGGTGTATGTAGAGTGTGAGACAAATCCTAGTAAGATTCCAACCAAACGATATTCTATGCCACAAAATTTATAAAATAATCTAACTTTTTTATTTATGAAAATGTTATTAAAAGAATTATTAAGAAATATCATCATTATAGTCAATCTCATAAAAAGGGACTATTTTAATGGGTAAAAATTTAAAACATTTTCTTAAATGAAAAAAAAAGAATTTCCAAGGACACACACACATATACAAACAATATTTCCACTGTATGCCGACAACTGGAACCACATTATTTAAATTAAAGCACTATGGGTAAATCCTTAGGGACAAACTAGCTCATGTGGGATTCTATGAACCTTGAATATCCGTGAAAATGTGTTATATAAACCAAGACCATTAGAAATCTCATGCACGATCCACTAATATAGAACTAACCCATAACCTAGTGGTCTCTAATCACTATTCATATTTTTAGTTTGTGTTGTAATCGTCAATCCCAGTAAGTGAAACCGGTATGTATCCACTTCTGTATCAGTAAAAATCTATTCCTAGACCATCCATCTAGTTACCCAAGATTACGTGGGCCCAAGTTCACGTTCACATATCAGTAACATGTCACATTTACAAATGCAATCCAATCCAAACAAGGTACACATAGAGTACCACTACATGCACACCCAATCCCATTTTTAGAACATACACACATCAAATCATCAACCAAACATGCCTAGCACCTCCTACAAAATTTATTAATTCATTTAAAAAGATTCAAAAATAATTCAAAGAGGTACCGTAAGAATTTTCACCCAAAAAATACTCAAAATTCCATTTTTAGACTAAACACACACCCTGATCAGCACATTTCATGATTTAAATCACATAAAAAATTTAATTAAAAATTATAAGAAATTTTAAATCATAAAAAATGGAAGAACAATGGTTTACATGAAAAAACATCCAATTTCACATGAGATAGAAACTTTAAAATAAAACGAACAACATAACTATATCGGGACATGATTTTCAAAACCTATATAATTTAGTGAATTAATTAAAACATTTATATAACACATAAAATTAGAAAAACACTTTCATCAAAACAAAGTATTCCAATTTTCATTAATAACTTACTTAAAAACCTATCTACACCATAAGTACCTTTTAAAACATGGTTTTAACCTTTCAAAGAACTCATAAAACTATCCCAATAAACACCAAAATAATGAACTAAAAAAAATATAGCAACTGTTTCTTATAAAATAATTTCTCAACACATAATCATGTGAAACACCGAAAAAATATACTTATCACCATGAAATGAAACCATATAACACTTATATAAATTTAAAAAAGCATATTAAATTAAAAAAAAGATGATAGGGCATAGAACTACCTACCTCATGTGTAGAAATCCATAAAAACAAAGGATAAACTCCAATCAGACCTTAATCATAACACAAAGAAACCAAATTGAACCCTCATTCAAGGGAACAAATATAAAATGTCAGGATTAAACCCTAAAATGAAACCATATCAATCGAAAAAACATAAAACCCTATGGAGATGGTGAAATGGATTACCGAGAGTATATTAAGTCTATAGGGGGTTACATCGATAGGGAGTTTCACTGGTGGTGGCTTCGATAGAAGTGGGTCTCATCAGAGGTGTCTTCACTTATAGGGGTCACACCGTAAGACCATACGAGGGAGAGGTGGGTGGATCGAGAGCGGGGAAAGGTTGGATGGGGAACTGGAGAAGGTCTTTCTATTAAAGGTCTTCCCAGGGGGTCACTTGAGGGAGGAACTATGTGTTGGAAGGATTCTCCAGGCCAGGGTTTTCCTGGGGGAGGTGCTACGTTGGCGAGGTGGAAGAGATGGGGGGACATAACCAAAATATAATCATAACATTATTAATAATAATAAAATAATAAAAAATATATTATTAACATTAATAATAATAAGATCAGTTATATTAACTAAAAAATTAATATTATTAACACTAATAATAATAATTATGTTCTTAAATTATTATTATTATTATTATTATTAAGAAACTTAATTAAATTTTATTCTATCTTTTTATTATTTTATTTTATTTTCATTTTATCTTTATTTTATTATTCATTTAATTTATTATTTATTTAAAATACTGGGAATATTAAACAGTGAACATGAATAATCTTCACAATCTCTAAGCCTTTCTATGCTAGTGTGTGAGATTCTATCAAGCCCAGAATACTCATATTCAATAAAAACAGATAAATTCCAATCGGGCTTCAACCTGAACCTCAAAAAAATTATCCAAGGCCAATAAAATTATTAAATGAAATAATTACTAGGTTCGAGGTGTCAAAAGAAAACTAATAAATGGTGAAAATGACCAAACCCAAATCCACCAAAATTACTAAACATAAAATTAACCAAATGATCTAGACAAATGACTAAATGTCTAAATATTCTACATGATTTAACCCAAAAAAACAATCCAAATGATAGAAATCAATAACGACCGAAACAACCTTGCCAAAAATGAATCAAATGACCAAAGAAATAAATATGAAAAATACACTTACTGATTTACTAAATTACCAAATTACCAAATAACCTAAGAAAAAAATGAATCGAATGAAAAAATGATCAAATGAACCAAGTAAACAAATAAATAAATAACAAAGAAAATATAATCATATAAAAATGAATATAAATGAGGAATCCATATCATACCCTTTTTTAGAAAGGAAATTTTATGTATTTAATATTTTATTGAACTAGTAATAAATATAGAATAAAATTTATATATAGAAGCTTCTTCATTTTATGGATTTCTTAAACACCTTAAGTTTTATTTCAATCTAGGTTGTGTTGAAATTCAATATAGAATAAATTGGTTACATTCAAATGAGATGGTCTCTATATTATTACTGCATCATTACATCAAATTTAAGTTTTACTTCTACATAATCACGTTGAGATTTATTCCATTTCATCTTAAATCAAATATAATAAGTCATGTATATACCCCATAGTGACTGACCACTATAATTTAATCTAATGTTGGATATTTTTAACGTGATGTGAGCAGATGGTTAATCTCACTTGACTTACAAGTCAATTTTTTTCTCATCAAATTCCTATAATTCAATAATTTACTATTATTGAAATAAAGTTATTTCTAGTAAGCGACATTGAGAATTGAAGGGCATGTTACTCTGGAAATATTATTTTGCTCGAGTTGGAGGTAAATATAAAGAATTATTGTAAATTCATAGACATAAGAAATTATTGAATGACATTTAATTGATATTTCATATTTTGATACATAATTCATAAATAAATATCTTGTTTTTTATTTTATATAGTTTTCCCTAGAAGCCCACAATGAGAAAGAATATGACATCTTCAAGACAAATAATCCTTTTATAGAGTTACTAGGTTAGGAGGACCATGGGAGAGTCTGATGTTAGCCTGAAAAAAAACATCACTTCAAATTGGTACTGGCCCACATCACGTGCCTCCAAAACCTGTCACACCACCATGCAAAAAAATGATTATTTTGAAATAGTTGACACTATAAAATAGCTAAAAAGAATCATGGAAGATATAATCTAGTCATTGAAAAGTTCTTGAAATATTCTTCAGTTATATGTTCACAACTTCTATTATAGGCTACTAATGTTTTTTTATTTATATATGGAAACAATTATTTCTATATTATGAATTGAGTAATGTTAGTGAGGGTCCTAGTGGTGGTCGAAGGGATAATACTACTTGTGGTGGTGTTGATGATGTAGTTTATGATTCTCGAACTCCAAGCATTGATGATGGTGACCATTTTAAGGGAACTAGTGTTGATGAGGGAGATATTGGTCCCCTCCATTTTTTGAGTTGACAAAAAAGAGAGATTTTTGGATGTGGTTCAATGAATAAAACTGATTGTTGATTTGTATTGTATATGTATGTTATAGTATTGTAAATTTTGTGAAAATTATTGATAACCTGATTATTATATGATAAATATAAAATAATTTCAATGCATTAAATTTTTATCATGTTTTGTGATTTATTTGTATGTTCTATGAGACACATATTTTGTTGTTGATTGGGGATATGACACTATACCCATAGTTCTAGATCTGTGGTTTGACATCAAATTTTTTCGAGCCTTTATGCCCAAGTTTTTTGGAACCATTATTATAAATGTATACCCACAATTTAATGTAATGTGTGGGAATTAAAATTTGGTAGTGAGATATACAAATAGTTTTAAGGAAAACCATTCGTATAACCCATGACCAATGCCTATAAAACCCACAGTTCAGAAAACCACTTGTATAGGCTCCCCCAAAATTTATAAACCATTTTTATATCATAGTTTTTCCGTATTTTCATCTAAATCCAAATTGGAATTAGCACCCATTTGGAGTTTTCATAGCCTTTTTAGAGTCAATAAAAAAAATATTAACAAGTTATTTATCATACATTGCATGATTTAAGAAAATAATATCTTTTATTTGATTCATTTTTAAAACAATGAAAATTTTAGTTCCCCCCTAAGGCTCATGATGAATTCACTTTTCATGAGCTCAAAAAAGGCATTACACAATAAATCATTTGTTAAATGAAATATTAATTCATCAATGTAAATATGTATAAATAGTTTATATTTTGAATCATTTTTAGACATGTTGAGTCAACAATAACTTTAACAAAATTAATTTGTAATATAAATTATGTTTTTATTTCATACTAAGATCTCAGAGCTTGTTTAGGACAATATAATGCTTTTTTATGTTTAAAACTGTGATTGGAAACTTGTCATTTTAAAATATAGGTTTTTTTCTAACCAATAATTACTATTAAATTATTTCTTTAAAAAAGGAAATTTTTTACATCCATTTTTAATAATTTGATGTTTGGGAAACTGGACTAGGTTAATAGAATTATAATTTATTCCATTATGGAAATATTAGGAAAAAAACTTCAAAGTCGATTTTCTCTTAACAAGAATAACCTTTATTAACTTTTCATGACTAATTTTAACTATGTTTCCATCCATATAAATATTATAATGAATAATCCATTTAGTTCCTCGTATAGATTTTTATTTAGGTAAAATAAATAAATTACACTACTTATTCCTGTTAAATTGATTTAATTCATCCATCCTAGAATTAATCTATTTTCATTAAACTAAATCATTATTAATAATGATTGGAAAAAATTAGTAACAAAATTAGAGTTGCACAATAATGTAAAATGGAATTTATGGTTTTTCTGTTAGATTCAAAATTACAAATTAATTTTTAATTTTTATGATCATTAAGTGTTTTCAAATCATTAGGATTAGTTTGAGAATAGTTTTGATCACCCTCAATTGATGAATTATCATTATCTTTATCCTTATATGCACCTAAATTTATTTTAGTGAATTCATAATTGCCGTTTTTTGAATTAGAATATTGTTACCAATAATTATTTTCCATAAACATAAAATTCATAGATTCATCAAACAAATTGATTCCTTATTGAAATCTCTATAGTATTTTCCAGTATTTCAATTCCCTAAAAATATTTCCTAATCACTTTTATAATTTATTTTTTATAAATTATATTTTGAATTTAGGATATATACTTTAAAACAAAAAAACATAAAATATCAAAAATTATGATTAATCCCTTGAAATAGTTTAAAAGTGGTCTTATTTAGAAATGGATTAATAGAAACTAAATTTAAAACATGGAAATATATATTAACATCTTATACAGATAAATATTTAGGTACACTGAATTCCATTAGAAATGAACTATCAATTTATTGAATAGGTATATTCTTTATTTATACCAAAAAATTATCTTATGATATAGTAGGGGATGAAATATAAATTTTATAACTTTTTTAATCATAAAATTTATCATATTATAAATTTTGAAATTCACCACATATATCACTTCTTATAGAGATTATGGATAGTTTTTTATGAATTTAATAAGCTAATTGAAGGCAGAAAATTTAGTTATTGTTTCATATTTTTGGGGACAAGAAATGAATGAATAATAATTTACAATAATAATATACAATTATAAGTGTATAAATCTTACCACCAAAACTCATAGGATGTATTAGTAGAAAAATATCATGATGAAATAGTATTGAACATCTATTAGTACATATATTATTTACAAATATAAAACATTCACTATGTTCCATATATTTTAAACTAGAATAATACATAAAGTGATTTTTGGTATGAAATTTTGGAAACTAAAGAACTTGCTCAATCTTTGAAAGTTTCTAAAATATTCTAAAATTTTCATGCTCATGCTTCCTATTATATATAATATTATATACTTATATATCATTCAAAGGATTAACTTTTTCTTTGGTGAGATTCGAGAAATAAAATTTGTAAACTTTCTTTTTTTATTTGTAGAAAATAAAAATGATTTATTTTTTGGAAGTATACATTTATTATTATCAAACATAACATTTAATCTATCATCTCATAGAGGAGATATATTTCTTTTATTATATTTTAAAACATTTAAATATAATAATTCATAAATAATAACTACTTTGAAAATACAATCATTACCTATACCTTTAGTCTAATAATTATAGTTGTTTAAAAATGTGAAATGGCCACTATAACAAGAATTAAAGGTTATAAATTTTGAAATATCACCTATAATGTATATGTAGAAACCATTGTCTAAATACAATGATAATTTTAGGCTTATAAGGAATATTTCTTAAAATTAAACAATTCAAATAGTCTATTTTTGTACCCATTCTATATTTGGTCCAAATGGATTTACAAAAGAAAATTTTAGTTATTAAAATGATTTAAAGCATTAATTAGTGGTATTTATAGAAAATTAATATCTAACAATGAATTTTCTATTGTTTCTATTTTTTTTAAAAATCTCAATGAATAATGTCTAGAATAATTCCCAATTATTCTACAGTTAAAATAGGCTACACTTGAAATACTTCCTTTTAAACATTTAAAAAAATTCGTCTTATATAATTTTGTTCATAAAATTTTATATAGAAAAAATTATTATTGGTGATTAGTTTCATTGGAGAAATAATTTTATCATATTGTTCATTAAAATTAGAAAATTTTGAGAAATTCTCTTTATTGTTTAAAAATTAATTATCCAAATTTATAATCAATTTTTGAATAGTTTATAAATTATTATAAACATTTTCCTTATATCTATAATCAATATTTCTTAATATCTTATTTTCTTACATAAGATTCATTGAATAATTCTAGATTTACGGAAATAATCCAGAACTATTGTAAATCTGTTTTCTTGACCTTTATCATTTACTTTCATAATGTTTTTAACTTTTCATTTTCTTTATTTAGTTATCAAAACTCTGAATCATAATTATCATTTGATTTACTATCTTAATAAGTACATATTTTTTGGATTATCAAAACCCTTTTTATTTTATAATTTTATTTAATCAATATATTATTTTTTGTTTTTTCAAACAATTTATTTTTTAATTATCCTAAATCTATAATTTCTTAATTATTTCTTTTCATTAATTTGTTATTTACAATGGGATTCATAGACTTAAAATCCTAAAATGAAAAAGAATTAGTTTCAATTTCATTTTCAGACATACCATTATAATCAAAATTTGAAGGTGTTATTTGTTGAGTCATTAAGGTTTTACTTATGACTTTTCAATTCTTTCTTGTTTTTAAAATCACAAACACATTATCATTAAGGAAAATTGCTTTTATAAGGAAAATTGATTTTATAAGGAAAATTTCTTTTATAAGGAAAATTGCTTTTATAAGGGAAATTGATTTTATAAGGAAAATCACTTTTATAAGGAAAATTATTCGTATCATATTTTCATCCATATTTTTTCTTAAGTATAAGAATCAGATTCATTTCTATATTCTCGGAATCTTTTGAAACTCTGATATGAAGCATTCTGTTTTAGGCTCCGAATTCTGGATGAGAACTGTAATGAAGTTTCACTCTGAATTCTGGATGAGGGCTGTAATGACGTTTCACTCCGAATTCTGGTTGAGAACTGTAATGAAGTTTCACTCTGAATTCTGGATGAGAACTCTAATGAAGTTTCATTCCAAATTCTGGATACGAACTCAGATAATGTTCTAATCCGAATTCTAGATTCAAACATTGATAAAGTTCTACTCCGAATTCTGGATATGAACTCTGATAAAGTTCTACTCCGAATTCTGATACGAATTCTCATGAAGTTCGACATCAAAATCTAATGACGAATCCTGATTGTGATTTCTCATTACAAATTATGATGCCAAATTCTCATTCCGAATTCTCATTCCGAATTCACCTATTAAACAGAATCAGATCTTCTTTGCTTTATACACTCCGAATTTATGTAGACTCTGAAAAATATTTTTGTTTACACTCTAAACCTTCACTTCGATCTTTTGAGTATGACTTAAAACGATTTCCTACATTCTGTTTCACTTGTTATGTTATAAAATGATGCCATCTATTCTGTTATAAACTAACCATTGGTTAAGTTACATGTGTACAGTTCCCTCTGATTTTTAAGGAAAATATGACCGTTGAAAAGGAGGCCGACTTTGCCTATAAATAGGAGCTCATTTGAAAGAAAAAAAATATATGATAGAAGTTGATCAATCTAGAGACCACACGCTGCTAAGGTAATTTCTAGAGAGAAAAATCTTTTCATGCCTTATGCGTACTAAACCGCTCGTTCAGTTTTTTTGTGCGACTATGAATGTCGGTGATTATATTCGAGGACTTCCAGGGATATGAAGACAGAGGTGCTGACTACCTTGAAGTTCAAGGGCTTCATTACTGAGGAAGATAGAGGTTTCCAACTACCTTGAAGTTGAGGGCTTGCAGGGATAGCAAGACAGAGACTCCGATCTTTGTATCAAGGACTTACCCTTGTGTGGGTAAGACAGACTTGCTCTAAAGTATAAATCAAGGGACCTTTATCCATGGTTGTTGGATACCCTGCTCTTTGGGTTAAAAGACTTATATCTTGTTACTTGTAGTTTTACTACTTGTTTGTTTCTGCTGCATTTTGTATTGTAAGGAAAGTATAACTTTCTTATACTTCCTTACTTGTACTCTGTTTCATTTAGATTCTATACGCTTTAAGGTATAATCTCATATTGTAATCATTAGTCAAGTTTCAATTTCCGGATCCATATTTCTGGAACCTACTTTCGGAATAACTAACTTTAATGGTTCCAAAGGAATTTTTAAAGTATACAATTCACCCCTCCTCTTGTATATTGATCATCTACAACATTATTTCGATCCTACATTATTGTGTGAGTAAATTTTGATTCATATACCTCACATTGTGTACCTATTACAAAAATTTACCTAATCACTTGTTCACTTCATGAATCACTATAAGTGTCAAAACTATTTATGTAGTCCCAACCTCAAAAACAGAACTCTCTTTTCTTTTCATCTTGTCACTTTTTATTTCTTTAGATTATTGAGTTTAGGGTAGTCAATCCTGGTTTTCCCTTTCTTCATACCATCATTAAGTTTTAATTATGAATCATTAATATTATTATTGTTGTTATCATTCTTATTTTCCTTTCTAATATTCATATTAAATTTCCTCTTTCCATCATTTTTATTGATGAACCAAAAAAACTACTCACTAAAATGATCTATATCATTGTTACTTTGTTGTAACTCAGATTTAGAGTCACTAGAGGAATCAAAAAAATTATTTTTAAATGTAATAACTTTTGTGTAGAATCCTCATCGTCAATGTTCTTTGACTCTAATTTGTACTACAATAGAAATACTTTTTCTTCATATATGGTACACTATTTGAAATTTTTACTCCTATTGAAGGTCACCTTATTTGGAGTCCATCTTTTTGTAAGAGATCATTGTACTCATTCCACTTGAGTTGTGTTTTCAAAAACTTATCCTAGTGCACTCATACCATTGTTAATACTTCTAAACTGATGGAACATTTTTATCTTATTCTTCATCACCCATCTTGAAGTCTTTCTACTCTACTCAGAGAATTCTTATTTTGGTACTATTGAGGTTTTCACTCCCATTATTATTTATTTTTTGTATTTTCAATATATCATGAGTTTTCTTAAAGGATGATACATGTCTATAAACACATCTAATTATGAAATAGTACATAATATTTCTAACTTTATAATTGAAAACACGTTTAACTATTTCATTACCGTCATGTGTCTTTGGATCAACATAAGTTTGTTTATATAGCTACCCCATTATAGTCCATTAATCGAAACATAACTATTTCTTATAGGATTACATTATTTCTCTCCAAAAGCAATATTTACATCCATTGAAGATTTTGTTGTTTTGTGGAATCCAACCAAATTTCATATTTAAACATTATATCTTAAAAGAATTGTTTTCTTTTATTCCTTTGTGTTCTATGACTTGGATATCATGTTAGAACTGAGAAAAAAATATATAATTGAAACAATCCAATACCCTTAAAAATATTTTGAAAAATAATCTATTCTAATGATGATTGTTTAAAAAAAATTTAATATTATCAAAGAGGCTAAATATAATTTAAGGAAGGTCCTACTCTCTAATAAAAATTGTCTGGTATCAGATTAAAACAAATAGAGAATCTGACTATCCTATAAGAAATAACCACCTTTGATTCCAATTGTGGGATTGATAAATATGGAAATAATGACTAGATGAGGTATTAACAGTCCTTGAATGTATTTATTAGAAAACAATCATAGTTAATAAAAAATGATATATAGTGATAGTTTTGTTCTTGAAATGATGGGTAGTGGAAATAAAAATACAAGACATAATGATTTATATTATTTCAAATCAATAAGATCCATATAACTCCTATAACATTTGTACTAAATAAGTAGATTGTAACTTACAATGAACCACACATTAAATGGTGTGATAATCTATTAACAATTCATCCTTTTATAAAAACTAAGTGGAAAAACCCAAAATTTTTACCTGTGAATGATCCTAGTTTATGACATGAATTTTGATCAGGTGTCACAACAGAGATCCTTTTGAGTGGCGGAATCACTAAAAAATAAAAGTCATTATTTTTATTAGGAAAATGAAAAAACTAACATGATAATTTCCAATAAAATATATTTAATATAAAATGAATAAAAATATAAATACAATGAAATCAGTAGAAGATAAAATGATTCCGAAGATGATGAAGCTCAATGCTTGTTGATCAATTTAATGGAAGAAGGATCATCATTGTTGTTATTTTGCGGCCACACCTATGGAATATATGTTTTAGTAGTTTCTTGACTGTATGATGTTTGTAAGAATTGTGTCATAGTTATCTCACTAAGGTTTTAAAAGATAGTTTCTTTGTACCTTGAGTATTTATATTATAAGGCCCCAGCCTTAAAACTTACTTAATCTTGAGTTATTACAAGATTAAACATTGAGGATCTTTTCAGGTTTAGAGTTTTAGAGAATTAGATCATGAAACTTGCATTACATTCCACATTTAAACAAATTGCTTACATAAAAGACAGTATTCATTCTTCCCATCATGGAAACATATTTAAAATATAACACGGATTCTTTCTTGACACATCCTTGACACTATCATCACATCATGTACCTTTCCCTTGACCTGTGAAAACATTTCAAAAACTTGGGATGAGCATAAAAAGCTCAGTAAGGGTTATAAAATATATGGAAAGGAAACATGAGTTCATATATACATGAGAATGAAATCATACTTTACCCATAAAACATAGGCACTTTAACATACCTCATCAAACCATGAATAAATCATAGAAAACATAAGACATAAAGGTAACTTGAGGCATTCATAACATTCTTACGTAGGGAGTAACCCTCTTGGTTACGTTTGGAATACCCATCACAGTATATTCCCTAAATCTCTTCGGAGAAACCTTAACGTTTCACTCCTTTGCGTTACCCAATGCATTGGAGAGATATATCGGGCTCACCCGCCCTTAGTTTATCACGGAACCAGCCGTTCTTCATAACAATGCCCAAGAACCATAACATAATCATATCACATAAACATGAATAAAGGAAACATAACATTTCCACATTTCAATCACAATATAACATTTTAGGATATTGAAATAATGAATCCATTCAAAATGAAACCATTTCCAAAACCATTTAAAACATTTAATAAAGAGATTTTTGAATCAAAGTGTCCCATACCACCTTGAATCTTTTAACATTTTAAACCATTAATATCCATATAAATAAATCCTTAAAACCATTTTGAAAACATGGATATTAATAAGAACAAATAATTAAAACATTTAAAATGATATTTTGGTTAAAGGGGTTTTACCAAAATTAGAGACACATGAATACAATAATCGAGGAATAACATTTAGTCAGAATTTTATAATATCATGAGAATAAAAGGATTCATGATATAATACTCCAAAGGACAGTATACACACCATATAAGAGTTAATTGGTGCATAACAACAATGAGCCCTCAATACAAATGTCAAATGTGATGAAATCCCTTATAAAGAAGGTATCGTTAAATTAAAGACAAATAAATCTCAAAAAAATATGTGTGACAAATATATATATACACCCAATATAAGTGGATATTAAGTGTAAAACAATAAATGGTCATTCACACATATTCAATGGATGACATATTCAATGACTACAAGTTGAACCCAAATAAATCGAAATTGGGTTAAAAAGTTCCCTTGACAGCCTAACGGCATCACATCAAAATGAGTTGATGAGAGATAAAAAGTGTATCTCATCACTTGGACATAAAATTTACATCAATAAGGATATATGAGAACATATCCCAACATAACAATATATAAATTAAAAGACCAAACAAAAGAAGTCTTTTAAAAAAAGAGGAGGGTTAAAGGTTCCCTTACCGACTTGGGTATCTTTCAAAACATACACCCCATGAAAGAAAGACAATAGGTCATTGATGTAAATACTCATAAACGAAAGTATATTACACAAATAGTAGAATAATGGGCAGTACATACACCACTCAATGGAATTTGTGGCAAATGTAGCATAAATCTCACAGGAATAAAAGTGAGATGAAAAATCCCTCACGAAAACTCGGCAGCCTAACGGCGCCACATAAAACTTCCAAATATGGATTGATGAGATTAAATAGAGTATCCCATAATATTACAATAGAATGTACAGAAAGAGGAATATAAAAGAACATCCCCCAACATTACAAAGAGGAGCTTAAAACAAGTGACACAAAGGAGAGTACTTAAAAAGAAAGAGAGAGGTTAGATCTCTTACGAAAATTCGGCAGCCTAACGGCACCACTCAAAACTTCCAAAATGGATTGATGAGAGATAATAGGGTCTCTCATCACATGAAAATAAAAACTAAAGTAGGAGTAATATAAAATAACATCCCAATCATAATAAATATGAGCTTAAAAGAAATGACATAAAAGAGTGTACTTAAAAAGAAAGAGAGTTGTAGGATCCCTTACCTCGGGTCCGACTTGACTCGATCGTTCTTTAATCTCCTGAATAATAAACTTGAGTTAATTTCTAATTTCTTAAGAAACTTTTTCTAGTTAATTATTACTTTTATACCACTTATTACCATGTCATAAGCATTATGTAATCATTTAAGTTAATAATATTTGTTTTGCCGATATTTGGTTCTTAAGTCGAAAGTGGACTTCTTACAATTACATGTTGTTCATATGGACAAATTTTTATTATATCCAGAATAATATTTATGATTTGGATATCATATATGTCATATATATCCAGTAAATGCATACATTTATAATATTACATAATCATTTAGAGGTAAAAAATGAAATGCACCGTTCATGGAGACGGTAAGCCGTACGTACGCATGAACGCTACTTTCATTTCTATTTCATATTTTATAGAATGGAATAATAATGATATAAAGGTATATTATAATTCCAGTATAATATCATATATAATATCATAGTTCCATCCTTTATACGTCCCACATATGGTATTTAACGAATCAAATCACTTTGAGGGGGCGGTAGTCCGCACTTCCTTAAATGAAGATATCGCGTATACCCATAATGGAAGCCATAAAGGTAAGACAAAAATGAAAAATACAGAAGCGTAAATAAAACATAAACATATTATATATCATATATAAAAATAGTGACATCATAATGGCCACCTTTGAAGGTGTTAAATGAGTATTGAACAATCATCGTTTCGGGAGGCAGAATTTCACCATCCACGGAAACCGTATGTTCTTTAACCATTTGATGTAGTTGTGTGAGAGTGTAGCTCGAATAAATCTTATAACAACATCCTAGTATATTGAAGATACTGGTTTTGTTACAAAATAAGTAAATAAAAAGAGTTTAGTGGGTTGGAGAAGCAAAATAAAACAAATGAACATGAGAGAGTGAATTACCTTTAAAAGTGTAACTCCTTTTGATTTGAGCCTAAAGGCTTCCTTTGAAAGGATTCTGACCAAAGGGAATCCTCTAGGATGAGTAGAGGGATGTGGAGAGAGTAAATGGTCAGGGGTTGGCCGAGCCAAAGGCTTGAGGAGTGTGTTAAATGAGGTAGATGTGGGGGCCTTTTATAAGAGGAGAGGAGGGGCACTTTTGGAAAGTAAAGAAATATTACTTTATTTGAAAATGTGTTTCGGTTTCAAAAGGTCCCACATTGATATAATTAGTGTATAAGGTGATAAGGCTTATAAATCCACTCATCCAATAAGTTTTGGACATGTGTAGTTCATAGATTTTACATTATCTTTCCATTTTATTTAAATCGTCAAATAATGATGTCATCGCTGCATCATTATTATGTCATAAATAATTTAATTTATGTAATGTCTAAAAATTATAAAAAAAACCTATGATTTAGGAAATCTTTTTAGCTTTCCAATGAATATTTATAATCAAAAATATGACTTTTATAACCCCACTTAAAAATTGTCTTAGTAAAACATATCATGTTTGTGTCAATTTTACTTTTACATTAAATAAAATGTTATTTATGTCATTTCCCAACCAAAGTGGATCCATGGGGTCCCCAAGTTGACCCATGGATTGTCTTGGTCGGCCATGATACAACCAATAGGTGTAGGACAAGTGTCATGGTGTTTTCACATTCATATAATATCATTTTTATCTTAAACTACACTAATTACCTCTAATCGCGATTAAAAACTTAATAAGTTACTATTCACCAAAAAATTATTTTAATCTCATTGAACCACATTTTACTTCTTAATGACAACCATGTATGTCGGATTTTTGAAAATCAAAACACAATGATGGCAAAATTTCATTTAGACGGAAAATCAGTTTTTATAAGTACCACTTAGTGGTTTCACTATTCATCAAAAATTGAAGTTTTTCAGAAAAATCCCAAAAATTCACCCTAAGCTATATTTGATATTCTGAATTCAAAAATGAAGTTCGTTTTAAAAAATTCAAAACATATAAGTCACATTAATTAATTTAATAATTAATTCCCGCTGTCATGACAAATAGCGTGTTTTATGAAACAATAAGTATCAAAAGATTGACACTAGTTTAAGTCTGATTTCAAAGTGAAATTGATTCCAACGACCACTATTGGATTTAATGGTAAAAATATTTTCTAATTTCACTTTAAAACCAATTCAAAATATAATCTAATCATATAAATAAATTAGATTAAAAAGTGGTTTTGAATTAAAATACAACATTTTACACTATTCATTAAAAAAAAGTACTTTATCGGAAAGATACCAAAAATTTACACAAAGTAAATTTTGATGTCCCGATTCTTAATAAAAGTTTTATTTGGTCCAAAAGAATTTTTAAGAGTGAACAAAACTATATTTAATGACGGTTCTCCATCAAAAGGTGATAAGTGAACCTTTAGTGAAAACTAGGGCATATACGCCTAAAATTGAATTCTTTCCGTATTTTAAGCCTTTATCTTTTATTCTATAAATGTAAAAATATTTAAGAACATATATAATCATATTTTAGTTATTTCTATCCATTCCCACCATTACAACGGCTACATGTTAACTACCATTTAGAATAATATTATTTTATTATTAGAGTGCAACGCAAGATTCCCAAGAAACTCGTTGTTGCGTGTTGGGTATGCCATCGAGCATAGAGTCCCCTTTAAAGTCATATTAATATTTTATTCAAAAATATGGATAAATATGAAAATGTCATATCCCTTATTTACCTGGGGTGTTACATCCTTCCCCCCTTTTGGGAATTGCGTCCTCGCAATTTTAAAATTGCGCTTGGAAACATCCTTGAGCGTCCCACATCGGAGAAGATTCAGTAAAAAAATCACTTTAAAATAAAGAAAGATAAGTACAAAGGTCACCCTAGTTAACCCATACTAGGATTCCAAGTATGAAAATATGGACATGGATAAAAAAACAAAGGGTCATGTTCTGATGGAGAGTGATAGAAAAAATGATTAGGAGAAAGTTAACCATGAGAAAATCACAAACTTGTGATGGGTTAAACGGTATTCGATTCCCCAGTAGAAAAAGTTAATAGACAACATTTTTGTTTTAAGTTACTTTTTATTGAGGAATTTATTCATAAGGAAGCATAATCACTTATCATGTTGACTTTCAACTTTTACTAGATTCCTTAGTAAAACTCATATTTTTTCCAAAAGACGAGTATTTAGGGAGACTTTTTCGCATTAAGAGTACTATAATCAACTTCTAGAGAATTACCTAATCCCCATAAGAGAACTATATACATCCCATGTTTTTAGGCTTTAACCAAAACCAAAACCAAAAAGGTTAGTACAGGATCAGATAATCTAGAAAAGGATAACCCCTTATAAAAAGAAAATCTATTCTTAATCTCCAAAATTTGTCCAACAAAACCCAAAGTTCAACGAGGACTATCCGATAAACAATTTGTCCATAAAATTCTTCAAAGTAAACCAATATAAGATTGAAACCCAAATATTTGAAGGATTTAGTCACATAGTCTTCCAAGTTAAATCGTAACATTTATCTCCAAACAACATCAGTTGCTCCTAAAGTCTCACATTGAAAAGTAATTATCCTAATCACATATCCTCCAAAATAAACTTACTCTTAATTCATAAAATCATATAACTAAAAAGAATCAGTAAAACTAGCCAGGGGCTTCACGTAGTCCAGTGGTAGGCGATAAATACCAGTCGCACTTTGGTTGTGGGTTTGATTCCCGCAGCATTGTCCGACGCGACGGGTTGTCACACGGTCTGTGTGTTGTCCTTTTTCCAAGACTATATAATTCTCAAATCATTACCCAAAAAGGGATAAAATCATCAAAAATAACCATAACATAATTTAACCTCAATTTTATCTCATGCCTTTCACTTCAATCATAACATATGGTAACCCATAATTACCTCAAAAGTAAGGATCATATAATCCCAAATGGTTCTTTATAACTATGTCCACAAAAGAAAAGATAACTATTACTTGAATAAAATTTGCCTATATTAAACATCAGGGTTACACATAATATAAAAAGTATTCTAATGTAACCCCATCATCAAAAGAGACTTAATACTCTTATGAATTTCACCCTAACTCTTGAAGCCCTTATATGTTGACATCTTACTCATTCAACATTCTTCATGATCCATTATCCATTCCTTTCCAACTTATTCCGAAATACCTCTTTCTACAAACAAAATCATGAATCATATCCTAAGATTCCAAAATAAGAAAACAATAGTCATGAAATAGTACATACCTTTGATTGGTCATTGTCAGTTTCTTTATCCTCAATTGGAATGGCATTAGGTATTGGTAAACGAATATTGGTACGCTCTTGGTGACCCCATTCACGAAACTTCTTCATAGGACATGTGTTTGCATAATGACCATGCACACCACATTTAAAACATTCAATTGATCCCTCAGAAAGAACTTCTTTCCCTTTCCTCGAGTCAACTGAGTGCTTCCTTTTTCCATGGATGGTTCTTGCTTTATGACCTTCATTTCCACATCTATAGCATATTTCTGTCCCCTTGAAACATTTTCCTAGGTGTTTCTTTCCACATCTTTGACACATAGGTTTTTTAACACACTTACCTTTATGATTATTACCTGTACTTCCGTAGGGATTTGTTTCTTGCATATATGATGCCTTAGAGAAATCTCCAAGGTTTAGGTGGTCAATCATGACTCTAGATAGTTGGTTGAGGATAATCACAAGAGTTCTCATTGCAGCTCCCATATCATTCAGTTGCTTGCTCAAAAAACTGTCACAGTTTCCTTCACATCCACCGTTACTTTGGTGCCTCCTAGATCCAGCCATTTACTAGATCCAAAAAGGTCAGTGTGAGTATATCAACAAAACCATCATGTACTAATGAGTAAGATAGAAAATAAGATATACTTACTCATTCACTTTATCTAAAACTAAGACTCTTTCTGAAATCCTAACCATTATGGTAATTGTCAATTATGCTTAAAGAATACCATAACCTCTAAAGTTATCTAAACCGACCTTTGATACCAACTATAAGGCCCCAGCCTTAAACCTTACTTAATCTTGAGTTATTACAAGATTAAACATTGAGGATCTTTTCAGGTTTAGAGTTTTAGATAATTAGATCATGAAACTTGCATTACATTCCACATTTAAACAAAGTGGTTACATAAAAGACAGTATTCATTCTTCCCATCATGGAAACATATTTAAAATATAACACGGATTATTTCTTGACACATCCTTGACACTATCATCACATCATGTACCTTTCCCTTGACCTGTGAAAACATTTCAAAAACTTGGGATGAGCATAAAAAGCTCAGTAAGGGTTATAAAATATATGGAAAGGAAACATGAGTTCATATATACATGAGAATGAAATCATACTTTACCCATAAAACGTAGGCACTTTAACATACCTCATCAAACCATGAATAAATCATAGAAAACATAAGACATAAAGGTAACTTGAGGCATTCATAACATTATTACGTAGGGAGTAACCCTCTTGGTTACGTTTGGAATACCCATCACAGTATATTCCCTAAATCTCTTCGGAGAAACCTTAACGTTTCACTCCTTCGCGTTACCCAATGCATTGGAGAGCCATATCGGGCTCACCCGCCCTTAGTTTATCAAGGAACCACCCGTTATTCATAACAATGCCCAAGAACCATAACATAATCGTATCACATAAACATGAATAAAGTAAACATAACATTTCCACATTTCAATCACAATATAACATTTTAGGATATTGAAATAATGAATCCATTCAAAAAGAAACCATTTCAAAACCATTTAAAACATTTAATAAAGATATTTTTGAATCAAAGTGTCCCATACCACCTTGAAGCTTTTAACATTTTAAACCATTAATATCCATATAAATAAATCCTTAAAACCATTTTGAAAACATGGATATTAATAAGAACAAATAATTAAAACATTTAAAATGATATTTTGGTTAAAGGGGTTTTACCAAAATTAGAGACACATGAATACAATAATCGAGGAATAACATTTAGTCAGAATTTTATAATATCATGAGAATAAAAGGATTCATGATATAATACTCCAAAGGACAGTATACACACCGTATAAGAGTGAATTGGTTCATAACAACAATGATCCCTCAATAGAAATGTCAAATGTGATGAAATCCCTTATAAAGAAGGTATCATTAAATTAAGGACAAATAAATCTCAAAAAAATATGTGTGAAAAATATATATACACCCAATATAAGTGGATATTAAGTGTAAAACAATAAAATGTCATTCACACATATTCAATGGATGAAATATTCAATGACTACAAGTTGAACCCAAAGAAATCGAAATTGGGTTAAAAAGTTCCCTTGACATCCTAACGACATCACATCAAAATTAGTTGATGAGAGATAAAAAGTGTATCTCATCACTAGGACATAAAATTTACATCAATATGGATATATGAGAACATATCCCAACATATCAATATGTAAATTAAAAGACCAAACAAAAGAAGTCTTTTAAAAAAAGAGGAGGGTGAAAGGTTCCCTTACCGACTTGGGTATCTTTCAAAACATACACCCCATGAAAGAAAGACAATAAGTCATTGATGTAAATACTCATAAAAGAAAGTATATTACACAAAGAGTAGAATAATGGGCAGTACATACACCACTCAATGGAATTTCTGGCAAATGTAGCATAAATCTCACGGGAATAAAAGTGAGATGAAAAATCCCTCACGAAAACTCAGCAGCCTAACAGCGCCACATAAAACTTCCGAATATGGATTGATGAGATCAAATAGAGTATCCCATCATATTACAATATAATTTAAAGAAAGAGGAATATAAAATAACATCCCCCAACATTACAAAGAGGAGCTTAAAAGAAGTGACACAAAGGAGAGTACTTAAAAAGAAAGAGAGAGGTTAGATCTCTTACGAAAATTCGGCAGCCTAACGGCGCCACTCAAAACTTCCAAAATGGATTGATGAGAGATAATAGGGTCTCTCATCACATGAACATAAAAACTACAGTAGTAGTAATATAAAAGAACATCCCAATCATAATAAATATGAGCTTAAAAGAAATGACATAAAAGAGTGTACTTAAAAAGAAAGAGAGTTGTAGGATCCCTTACCTCGGGTCCGACTTGACTCGATCTTTCTTTAATCTCCTGAATAATAAACTTGAGTTAATTTATAATAACTTAAGAACCATTTTCAAGTTCATTATTACTGTTATACCACTTATTACCATGTCATAAGCATTATGTAATCATTTAAGTTAATAATATTTGTTTTGACGATATTTGGTTCTTAAGTCGAAAGTGGACTTCTTACAATTACATGTTGTTCATGTGTCCAAATGTTTATTATATCAAGAATAATATTCATTATTTGGATATCATATATGTCATATATATCCAGTACATTCATGCATTTATAACATTACATAATCATTTAGAGGTAAGAAATGAAATGCACCGTTCATGGAGACGGTAAGCCGTACGTACGCATGAACGCTACTTTCATTTCTATTTCATATTTTATAGAATGGAATAATAATGATATAAAGGTTTATTATAATTCAAGTATAATATCATATATAATATCATAGTTCCATCCTTTATACGTCCCACATATGGTATTTAACGAATCAAATCACTTTGAGGGGGCGGTAGTCCGCACTTCCTTAAATGAAGATATCACGTATACCCATAATAGAAGTCATAAAGGTAAGACAAAAATGAAAAATACAGAAGCGTAAATAAAACATAAACATATTATATATCATATATAAAAATAGTGACATCATAATGGCCACCTTTTAAGGTGTTAAATGAGTATTGAACAATCATCATTTCGGGAGGCAGAATTTCACCATCCACGGAAACCGTATGTTCTTTAACCATTTGATGTAGTTGTGTGAGAGTGTATCTCGAATAAATATTATAAAAACATCCTAGTATATTTAAGATACTGGTTTTGTTACAAAAGAAGTAAATAAATAGAGTTTAGGGGGTTGGAGAAGCAAAATAAAACAAATGAACATGAGAGAGTGAATTACCTTTAAAAGTGTAACTTCTTTTGATTTGAGCCTAAAGGGTTCCTTTGAAAGGATTATGCCCAAAGGAAATCCTCTAGGATGAGGAGAGGGATGTGGAGAGAGTAAATGGGCAGGGGTTGGCCGAGCCAAAGGCTTGAGGAGTGTGTTAAATGAGGTAGAGGTGGGGGCCTTTTATAAGAGGAGAGGAGGGGCACTTTTGGAAAGTAAAGAAATATTACTTTATTTGAAAATGTGTTTCGGTTTAAAAAGGTCCCACATTGATATAATTCGTGGATAAGGTGATAAGGCTTAGAAATCCACTCATCCAATAAGTTTTGGACACGTGTAGTTCATAGATTTTACATTATCTTTCCATTTTATTTAAATTGTCAAATAATGATGTCATCGCTGCATCATTATTATGTCATAAATAATTTAATTTATGTAATGTCTAAAAATTATAAAAAAAACCTATGATGTAGGAAATCTTTTTATCTTTCCAATTAATATTTATGATCAAAAATATGATATGTATAACCCCACTTAAAAATTGTTTTAGTAAAACATATCATGTTTGTGTCAATTTTACTTTTACATTAAATAAAATGTTATTTATGTCATTTCCCAACCAAAGTGGATCCATGGGGTCCCCAAGTTGACCCATGGATTGTCTTGGTCGGCCATGATACAACCAATAGGTGTAGGACATGTGTCATTGTGTTTTCACATTCTTATAATATCATTTTTACCATAAACTACACTAATTACCTCTAATCGCGATTAAAAACTTAATAAGTTACTATTCACCAAAAAATTATTTTAATCTCATTGAACCACATTTTACTTCTTAATGACAACCATGTATGTCGGATTTTTGAAAATCAAAACACAATGATGGCAAAATTTCATTTAAACGGAAAATCAGTTTTTATAAGTACCACTTAGTGGTTTCACTATTCATCAAAAATTGATGTTTTTCAGAAAAATCCCAAAAATTCACCCTAAGCTATATTTGATATTCTGAATTCAAAAATGAAGTCCGTTTTACAAAATTCAAAACATATAAGTCACATTAATTAATTTAATAATTAATTCCCGCTGTCATGACAAATAGCGTGTTTTATGAAACAATAAGTATCAAAAGATTGACACTAGTTTAAGTCTGATTTCAAAGTGAAATTGATTCCAACGACCACTATTGGATTTAATGGTAAAAATATTTTCTAATTTAACTTTAAAACCAATTAAAAATATAATCTAATCATATAAATAAATTAGATTAAAAAGTGGTTTTGAATTAAAATACAACATTTTACACTATTCATTAAAAAAAGTACTTTATCGGAAAGATACCAAAAATTTACACAAAGTAAATTTTGATGTCCCGATTCTTAATAAGAGTTTTATTTGGTCCAAAATAATGTTTAAGAGTGAACAAAACTATATTTAATGACGGTTCTCCATCAAAAGGTGATAAGTGAACCTTTAGTGAAAACCAGGGCATATACGCCTAAAATTGAAATCTTTCCGTATTTTAAGCCTTTATATTTTATTGTATAAATGTAAAAATATTTAAGAACATATATAATCATATTTTAGTTATTTCTATCCATTCCCGCCATTACAACGGCTACATGTTAACTACCATTTAGAATAATATTATTTTATTATTAGAGTGCAATGTAAGATTCCCAAGAAACTCGTTGTTGCGTGTTGGGTATGCCATCGAGCATAGCGTCCCCTTTAAAGTCATATTAATATTTTATTCACAAATATGGATAAATATGAAAATGTCATATCCCTTATTTACCTGGGGTGTTACATATATAATATATAAACCCTTCTTAATTTTAAATGATTATTCTCAGAGCTTATATATAACCAACAGGTTCAGGACTATTGTTTGTATATAAAAATAAAATAATAATAAACTTACCTTTGTTTATAAATACCATGATTAATAACCAAGAACATTTGTTCCCTTTATTTCATTAAGAAATACTATTTCTAAACATTTAATATTTTATAGACAATGAATATATATAATTCCAATTTATAAAATTGTGAAAATAAAAAATAAACTTCTTGTTTATTAAAACATTAAAATGTTTCATAAAATAGAGCAACATAAATAATTTCAATTACATCTATATATGTGTATAAAATATGGTTAAAATTGTTTTTACACGAAATATAATTATATTTTAGAAAAATATAGTAAAATAGTTATAAAAAATACTTATATTTATTATATCAAGTAAAAGATAGGAAAAATAGTTTTAGAAAACATGTTTTTAAATAATGGATGATTTAAATACCTTTCATTAGCTGATAAAAAAATCATTCACTGACCTACCTTTGCTATTGATCATGATTATCCATTTCATGAAGGAGATATACCCTTGGTATATTTAACATAGTATTTACCATTTATGTTCAATGGTTAATAGATCTATTATTGAATTAACAAATCATAGAATGATGAGTGTCATCATGGATAATATTACTTCCATTCCAATGAGAATCTGAAGGAGGTTTAAAATTATTATATGAAGTAGCTACTACTGAAACATGGATATAATTTTGTAGAGAGATCTATAATTGTAATTGATATATCGATGGAGTTAATCAATTGGTTTTCAAATAGTGGACCATTTGAGAGATCTATTACTGGTCCGAGATCTACCATCATTTAATGGTAGATTAATCTACGAGTTAATCTAGAATACACTATTGTTAAGTAGGAGTGACTGAATTTTAATAACCACATGCACGTTGAACTGATCATACTAATATATGGAATGGAAAATAACTTAATGTGAAATGTAGAGGGTGTTATAGAATAATTCTGAAAACAAACTTCTAGAGTGGTCATAAGTCATTCAAAATCATAGATGGAGTAATTAGGATATCATTTTAAGAAGAGTACTGGTTAATAGTGATACCATCAAGGAAATAGAGGAAGAAGATGAAGTATTTGAATAGTTGAATCATGGGAAATTAAACTAGAATGGGATATCAGATGACTCCTGAGAGATGGATCAGACGGCGGATAACATGTTATAAATTTTAAACCATATAAACAATATAATAGGGATCGATTAAAATATCATAAAACCAAAAGTTAGATCTAGTGGAATATCATTAAATCCACTATAAGACACCGTTGAGATGTCAATGGGGTTTCCAAACTCACACCCCTTCACAAATATATATGGTCTTTAAGCCTGTGGGTTTAATGTCCCACCATTATATTTCTACAGAAATGTTCATGTGACCTTATAAATGAGTCTTAACTCATTTGTCGGGGCATATACATGATTTTTCATTGAGGTTTGTCCCTTAGGCTTCTCTCTTATAAGTGTTGACCTTAAGGTCCCACTTATTGGTAGTAGAGATGGATATTAGGGGCCAAAAATGGTTAACCGAAATTTTTTAATCAAGACACTGAAATAAATTTCATTAAAAATATAAAATAAATTTAAAAGGTAACAATAATAATTAATCAAATTAAAATATTACAAGTTAAATAAACTAAAAAAATTTTCAAATATTAGATGACCTTAATCATTAAAAATTATAGTAAAATGAAAAAAATGATTATATTTCATAAAAAATTTGAATATAATAAATGAAAAAAATTTGTAGTTCATGAAAACTATTAACAAAACATAATTGTTAATGAATTAAAACCCATGATTAATTACTAAAAATCCCAACCCAATAAAATTGTAAATAAAGTTAGTAATTAATTATTCTATAATTAAATTCTGTAACATCCCTTCATGAACGGCCATTTCAATTCCATATGTGATATGACCCCATAAACACCTCCCCATACGTAAGATGTTTTCAACTAGTAACAAGGGTTCGATACTATCCAAAGGGAGAAAATTACCTCATTATCATGTCATAGGATCGATAATTATCAATAATTTCTTTTGATAAACTATCAAATTAAAAGCATAAACTGAAGAAACAAACTACATATAAGAGAAAACAATGTTAAATAATGTCCTGAGTAATATCTGTTGATAAAAAATGAAAATAAACAAGCAAACATTGGTGGGGTACTATAATGTTCACCCCACTCAATCCCAGCTCCCGCTCCACTGGTCAACCATCCCCAATAGGGACCTTTGAATTTTCTAGATATCTGGTAATGAAATGTACAAGAACTTCATAATGCATATGTAGTTTGTGATTACATGACTATGTAGGACAACACCAATGCATCCTTATCATTTGTGAAAAATAAGTATAACAGTGTATATCATGTCATTAATGAATTCTCAAAAAACACAAATCTTATGTCAAGTCTTTATGAACTAACTTAGATCCCACAATCCTTGGATACACCTTCTTTGGTTCATTGAAAATAATAATGTCAAGAAGACATGTAACACCATCTAGGTCAATATTATCACCCCACTACACATGTTGTATTTTTCGAGAAGTAGCATGTTCCACCTTTCCAAGAGCTCACCCCAACAATCTGTTAGTAGTAATGGGATTTTCGTATGTTCCATCATGTTTATCCACAGTTGGATTAACCATTTATACACACATGAACGAAGTTTATAGGAATCCATGGATAAATTCTACAAGTTTGTCACTATTATTTCTTTACAGGAGGGATATCCATAAACTCCTTTAAGGACGTTAGGACAACCTGAGGTTGAGTAACCAACCACTAACCCACATAAATGGCAACTGTAAGGATTCACTTATATATCGCAGCACCTATAATATCATCACTATGATTTATCCTCTATAGGGGTATCTACACTTGTCTTTAAGGTAATTTGGGCTTAATTAGGTTGGGTCACTTACTACCGATTCTTTTCCCTCTATAGAGGTATCTACACCCACTGTTAAGGTTGTTAGAACTACATAAATCCCAACCTCCGAATACCACAAGAATATGTAGATCCATGAAGCATAATACTATATTCTATGCTAAATAGAAATAATAAATTTCATAGATAGGAATGATAAGGCACACAATGTTAAATGTTAAGAGGTACACACAATCCAAAGTCATAAATAGGAAAACACATGATTATTCAGGAACCCACATTCATCTCAAAATCAGAATGGAATAGTCAAATATAATCATCACATCATGATAACATAATATACACATGGACCATTAAAGTCAGGAAACTATTATCTTATATTTGTCTATATCAATAGTAGATCCATCAAATGTTTCATCGCTTGAACCTCATTTATACAACAACTAGAAATATGATCACATGCACAGGATTACTGAGAGAGTGATACCTGAGAATCCCCCAATTTAATTCCTGTTAGGTGATTGTTCCCCCTATTATATATATATATATATATATTAAACAACAATTATTTTATCTATCCCTCATATTTATTAGTGTAACATTTTTTTAATTCACTCTCATGTAAATCCATTGCGCCAACCCCAATTAATCTTACACAATTTTTTAAAAAATTCCCTATTTTAAATACATTAAAAGATTCAAAATAATATATATTAAATCCACCCATATATATGTGTATATATATGTAGACAGACACACATATTTAACTCAATATATACACATTATATATAAATACATTGTATTATATATATTTATATGTGTACAATTAAATTGTATATATATACCTACATTATAGAATAATACACACCTGAATATATATATATATATATATACATGCATATATTCATTAATACACACAAACATTACATAAATATACACACCTGCGTATATATATACAAGTATATATATAACCCATAACTGTATACATATTTTAATCTATAACACATATAACATTTTCCAAATGTAATAATAAGAATAATTTTAATTAAAATTAGTAAATATATCAAATCATTTTTTCCATTTATATTTTAATCAGAACATCCAATAAATTCCCATAATAGTTAATACATTAATATTAACCACACTTTTGAATTTATTTAGAACCATGTCATTATATCATCATAATTAATTATCCTCCCAATAAATATTCAAATGTGAAATAACATCTCTCATCAGTTATGATAATTCAAAATTACTTAATTAATCATGTAATTTCTTTTTTAACATAAATAATAATAATAATGAAATTATTATTACTCTTGCATGTAATGTAACCAAAAACCTGATACACACAATGTTCATGTTGTGCCTAGGGTAAAAAATATATTTCATACCTCATAGATATCCCTTATATATTATAATAAAAACCGTTTAGATGATATTCCATTATTTTCAGAAAATATAATAAAAATATTAAATAAATTAACCTGAGAAAAAATTTAACCAAACATCTGACACTGGGAAATGTTATGTCGCACCTAATATAAACTCTACATCCCAGACCAAACTGTGGTCATAGATTTCTTATATGAGACATTGTTCAGGATAAATTTTATTATTTTTTAAAAGTAGCATGAAGGATTAATATATTATATTTAACATTTTTATAAAATAGACTTTTAGCCTCTTCAAGCCTCATAATTTCATTATAATACATCACATGACTCCAAAAATATTCTATAGAATATTATAATGTTTTAACAGAGCTTTTAACCTTACAAAAATCCTTAAAATCATTTATTAAGGGATTCTTAAGAAAAATTTACATTTTTCAAATAAATATACTCATAATTTTTTATAAGGATGGTTTTAGTATCCTTAAAATTTTGATAATGTTACAATATCATCATTTGTTTCCTGATTATTTTTATCACATGTACTATAACATTATGATTAAATAACTTCCACTCCTTATTTGTGGTATTTCTCTTATGTATTAATATTATTTCTTACTAGAAATATTTTTTTTATTTTTAAATTAAAATAAGTATTTTCTTTATATGCCTTAAAATTTTATTTTTAATTGTATATAAAATACACTTTTATATCCCTTGGGGTATAGATATCATTTTTTATGAAAAAATAATCATCATGTAAAATTAATAATTAAAGTAAAATAATTTTAATGGAGATAAATATAACATAATAAGAAATTTAAATAATTATGTTGATATTTACATATTATATATAACCAATATATGTGTATGATTAAATTTTACTATTATAAAAAACAACCCCACACTTAGCTCACCTAACTCTCATGTGATTTCAACCATTCCCTTCTGTCAAATAAAATTTATTGATAAATTTATTATATTTATTAAAGAAAATATACCTACCTCTAATATTTATAATCCATTCTAGTTTTCACCATTAATCTAAAAAAATTCCTTCTTAAATAAAACATTTATACCTTTTTGAGAACATTTCCTCATGAAGAATACCTAAAGACATCAATACAAATAAGATAAATATAAAATAAATAAATATATTTAATGGGTTTGAGTGAAATTATTGAAATATTGAGAAAATTTAAGGAGATTCTCTTTTCAATATCCTTTGGTTAATATATGTTCCATAATATCTATATATGTTCTTTATAAGGTGTCTATATATACTACCTACATCATTGTGAAAAATTCTAAAAAGGATATTTACGTAATCATTCATAATATTTCCAATTTTATCAACATGTTTCTTATAATTTAGTCTATTTATTTCGAATTCTAAATTATTGGGATCTATTATTAATAAATTAAGGATATAGTATCTTTTTTCCAATTCAAAATTATTTCTCTTTCTTGTCAATATTCCTTTCCAATGAATTTATTTTAATTATGTGTTCTGATCATTTTTTATCTTTAAATAATATTCTTATAATAGAAATATTCGACACACTGTTTCATTTCATAAATATGACTTATAAAAACCTCTTTTCCTAATTGCTGATAATTTTAACAGTATATAAAAAATATATAATCTCTATCTTAAATCATATATATTTTCCGATCATCCTTAGATTTATTTCTCATAATGGAAAATAAAAATTAATATTAATATTTTTAATTTTTCTTCTGAGTTTTATCTATCATTACATATGTTATATAAATCATTTTTTTTAAATAATTCATTTATTCATTATAAAAATTCCAATGTATCTAAGGTCTTATGGAAAAAATCCCTTTGAGTTGATTTACCCAAAGCTCCTACTATCTTATCCAATCACAAAATATTCATATTGATAACCGTTATAGAAATACATTTCCTTCAGAATACCATTTTATTTTATATTTTTATAGATTGATATTAACATCGATTGTTACACAATTTGAGTGAACATGGAAAACTATTAATAGGAGCATATATATATTTATTCTATACGGTGTGAGTATCCTATACATAACTATTCTAATTGAATGTTCTTTATTGAGATAGCCATACCATTCTATTAACATTTAATTTATACAATTTATACAATCCAATTTTATTAGTGTATCAATTTTTTCATGCTACATAGATGTTTATCAACAACCCATTATACTTTTATGAGTTATCATGCTATAAATTATGAATGAAATATGATTATTTTATTTTTATATGGAACACATATGTAAGTATATATCTTTATATAATAGGTTCTCCTAGATTTATATTTTATTCCAATACATTGAAAAATTATTTATATATTTATATATTATTTTTTATTAGGCATGAGTGTTTGGCTAGTATGTTATGGGATATTGGAGTTTAGTCTATTATATTATGTTATGGGACAAAGATGATTACCTATTATATTATGTGATATAGGTTATTGTCTTAGTCTATTATGTTATGGGATGTGGGTGGTAATCCTAGTAAATAATTTTATGGGAAATAAGTATTTATCTTAGTCCATTATTGTAAAACATTATTGTAATATAACCATGATATATGCATATGATATCCTATGAATAGATATATTCCACATTCTTATTTAATTCTATATTACAATGTCATGATTTTGAATTTGTGTTATATGATATTTTTATTTTTCTTTATATAGACATTTATAATATATTATGTTCATAATTTTTATGTGATTATTTTATTATGTCTAACCTTATCTTTTATAGAATTTTCCCTTTAATTTCCTCTTATTGACCTTTTTAGAAGATCATTTTTCTAATAAATTCTTTATTTCCTTATACAAAAACTACTTCCATACAAGGGAACTACCTTGGGGCTTGGAATGAATAAATGGTGTCAATAAACCCTAAATCCCTCCTCCAATAGGCCACATGTTAGCTACTAGCACTGAGGGTATATTTATCAAACATATGAAAGTTATTTCACTTAATATTAATTTATGTAAAATATATAAGACAAAATATCTAAAACCCATATATAGAAATAGAGAACCAATCAGAATATAAAAATGGAATGACATAAATAAGTTGATATAATGTAAATCCCTATAAAAAATATATTCAACAATGACCATTAAGCTCTAATATCCCTTAAACATCTCATTAGACTTGTAATATTCATCTGGATCACTAAATTTCTCTTACGAACAAGACAAAAATAAAGAGAGGGCATGAAATTTATACTGGGGAGATACTTCCCAAAACATATCATAAACAATATTGAAGAATTTTAATAAATACTAGTGGAATAAAACGAAACAAACTCATCAACTAAACATGTATTAATATTTTCCCAACCTCACAATGGCCAAGTAACCATTTTATAGAAAAAATTAAATAATTTTATATAATAATAATATACATAAATAATGTTACCCCACTTTCTTGTCTAAACTTTTTTATTACTCTAATTACTTTATAACTACATCTTCTACTAATCTATTATATAAGTCAAGCCATCTCTGATGCAAGTTTGGTTTTGACCTAACCTACATCAGTCCCATGTGAGGAATAACCACTCAAGAAAGAATAATTCAACAAATCATCATCATAATCATCACATATATAACCAATTGAATGAAAGGAAGCCACTAAAACCTTGGAAAATGAGTCATAACCTAATTCATCATTATAAGGACCTTATCCTTATTCAACACATAATTTCATTTTAAATATGAATTTATTTTCCTAAAATCCAAAATAACTTTTTAGGTTTATATATTGAGCATATCATGTTATAAATATTACATAAAAAACCCATACAATATAAGATGGATAATTTCTCAACGTGCCCATTTTTTACAATTAAATACATTAAAAGAGAAAAAAAATCGTTTCATTAAAAATATTCACAATTTTCAACTTGACTTAATCATTTTCCTACTCATCCTTAAACCCGATGATGAAAATTTAAAACTTGGGATATAAAAAAAATCATAGTAAGGTACATAGAACTAGATGAGTAGAAACTCGTTAATCTATTTAAAATCCATGATATCATATAAGATATTTTTTCATTGGCATAGTAAACATTGAGATCAAATAATATTTTACTTACATATGAAATAAAATTTATGTCCAAGAGTTTCTTTAAAAAACATTATAAGAAAACATGAATTCAAAATCATAATCATGAGATTTTCTAATAATACATGAGAACCCATGAATAAAACATTCATTAAAACAAACATTTTCACCCTAGAATGGTATAATCATTAATTTAAAAAATTATTATTATATAACCTTATGAACCAAAAATATTTATATAAAAATAATTAAAAATCATAGAAAATGATTTAGGTTCTTCAAGAAATCATGTAAAAAACCCTTATATGGACCATTTCTACAACACTACATAATTATAAACGATTAAATGACTAAAAAATAGGACTCATGTAAATATGTTTCACCTTTATTTTGGGGGGTCTACCTGATTAGAACTCCATAATAAATATTTATATGATTAAATTAGTGATCAGTATGGGTTACCTCATGGGATGTTTCCTATGGTTTGTGTGAGTGAAGAAAAACAACACTCAAATTAAATGTGTTGGCCTGTGGGGACAATCATTAGTTTGATGAAACTTTTAGTCTCATGGGTGGAAGTAGGGAGGGATAACATGTATTTGGGGTAACTTGTGGTACCTGGAGGGCCAGAACCTGAAAGACATGTCAAGGAAAGTTGTTTTTACTATCAACGATGACTATCTTTTACATGGTTATTTGGGGAAGAACCCATCATTATGTGCTGTGGAACTGACTAGTTTGATATGGATTATAAACAATGAGGATTTTATTCTATAAATTAGATTCGGTTAATTTAACTACTTATAATGACAATGAGATAAATAAATAAATGATATGACTCATGTAAACTAGGAAAATGTTTCCTTTCGAGAGCCTAAATGATTAGGACTCCATAGTTTAGAATGCATGACTGGGTGTACTAATCAAATGTGTTACCTCATGGAATGTTTATAATGGGGTAAATGAGTGATTTAATGGAATAATGAAATAATATGTGTTGTCATGTGGGGAAATTCATTAGTCTTAGGAGTTGTTTGGGCATGTGGGTGGGCCCTAGGTTAGGGACCATGAGTCTGTAATGCAGTTGGTGGTACATTGTGGGAATTAATAGATGTCCATTTTTAGGTGGTGGTGTTTGTGTTGTCATCAAGGCCCATTTTTTACACATATAAATGTAATAACCCACTTATATTTACAATATAATTCTTCAAAAAATATAATCATTACAGAAGGCATTGAGAGCTATATATAGACCACAAAACATCAAATATTAATAGTTCCCTTTCATTATAAACCCATTTTCAAGTCTAAAATGTCCATAAAAAGGGAAGTTAGTTTCTATTAGAAATCATGGAATTTTATAAAGTACGTGAAACATAAAATAATGTTTATAGGGTCAGGATAATCTGTTGATTTTGTAAACCATAAAATAGAACTTTCATTTTCCTTCAATTAAATATAATTAAAAAGTTCAATAATAATATATAAAAATTATCCATTTGAAATACATTGAATGAATAAAAAAGGATACATAAATGTCCTTTATATTTTTTTATCTCAATATAAATATGTCCAAAAATTATTTTAAAAAAATCGCATGGAGGAAGAAGAGTTATAAGTTGTGTCCAAAAAGTATTTTAAATAAGGATTTAATGTAAAATGTAACTTACCTTCATTCTGAATTGTCACATATGTTCTTTATCATCTTGAATAATAGCCATATCTTAATTATTTAATTTCATAATAAAAATTTTCAAGGTTATTATAACTCTTATTTCACTTATATTCATTTTATATGTAATTACGTAATCAATTTAGTTTATGTCAAATGTTGTAATTATATTTTGTTCATTAGTTCAAACTGACATCGGTAGGTTACCTATTAGAAAATGGGTCATGATTATATCATTTATTTAATAATAATAATTTTATAACTATTATTTTAATGCATTACTTATAATTTTAGAATCAACTACATAAAATTTTTATGAACAATGACTAATGTGACCATCATGGAGATGGAAACCTGTATGTTCACATGGATAAAATTTTCATTTTTCAATGAAATTAAGAGAAATATTGTATGTAATGTCTCAGAAATTTAGTCTAATTTTGTTAATTATATATAATTATTTTGAGACCGCGAAATCTAATGATGCGTGATTCTGAGGCCTAGAGTACCTAGAATGATATGTCGAAATTTTGTTAAGCTTTAATTTTCTCAGGTAATAATTCTTCATAAAAAAGTTGAATAACTCTTAAATCGTTACTTGGATCATAAATCTGAAGGCACTATTGTACTAAGGATGGCGGTTTACCCTAGGCGAGACATACATTTAGTCGGCATGGGCCACCTATAAGAAAACCTGAAAGTGGCATAACTATAAATAAAATAATTAAATAAAATTAATTTATTTTTAAAATTATTATAACTCATGAATGAAAAATTGGATTAAAAATCCAAAACCACTGCTAAACTCATGAGGGTATGATATCTTTAGGCAGATACTAACATTGGACGGAACGGGAAACACGTGAAAGTTAGTTTTGGGCAGTAAATAAAATAATTATGTGACAATTATTTTATTATAAAATCCATAATATTTAAACGGTAACTCAGAAAGGAAATCATAGAGTACCATTGGGTTTTTTGGGGCATGTTTCACATATTCAGAGCCTAACCTCGATTAGTGTGGTTTGAGGCTGACTATTAATAATTTTCTGAAATTTCTTTCGGGTACGTTCAATAAACGCGTGAGCTATGTTTTCTAACTATTAAACCTTTTCTTGGATTAAAAATACGAGGGCACTGTTGAATCTGCAACACTGGGATTTTCTTAAGTGAAGCATAAATATGACTGTAGTAGGTTGGGTGAAAAATTTATTTTTTTGGACTTTTGAATGATTAATAAAATAATATGTTTTTAAATTTTATTTTCCTTCTTTCCTCCAATGGAAGAACGGAGCTAGCGGGACCAGTGACATATCAATCTAATAAATTGCTTGAATTGTCTATTTCTATAACCGCACCATTGGTAATTCAGGATGTTTATTAATTAAATGAACCTCATTAATTCCTCGAGCATTTCACACTCCTTCTTCTCTACTATTTATATGGTTCTCGGGGACATGTGTGGGAATGACTTCACTAAGCGACGAATCCCTAGAAAAGTATCACAACGCTAACCACCTAGAGGACAAGATTGGTTCCAACAAGCGGTGGTGAGTGACACTGATTCAAAAAACGACGACAACGATGAAGGAGGTTCTGTCGACCGTCGTTAGTAGATGCCTCTTCCGGGTAGGGGTTATTTTCATTTGTGCATTTTTGATTCCCTCTTCCCCATTATTGAAATTTTATGAAAAATGTGGGTCAACTGACTGACAGGTTTACCAAATATTCATTCGTGTTTGCAGGATGTTATTGTGGGGCATATTGTGGGGTTAATCTTGTGTTCCATAAAACTATTAGTTGAACACCTTTAACACCCTCCATATTTTGATCTAACTCGGATGGTGCTGGCCTAACGAATCTGGCTTGAACCCTACCCTAGATTCCTTTCCTTGCGCCACCACAGAAGACCACGATCACGTCGATGCATGCCGCAAGAGGAGGGTCGCGGCTCGTCATCTGTGGTGAATGATAGAGGTGACTGACATAACGGTCAGCAGCGTGAAGGAAGGTGGTGTGATCGTCGTGCCTCCGATGATTTGAATCCACGAAGGAGGCTGAACCCGCTTCCGGTGGGTTCTGCGATGACCGAGCAATGCCCACACAACACCGCCACCTTTCCAACCGAATAACCTCTTGGCCATTCGAGAATCCGGGTGACTGATGGGTTACACCCCTGCGTCAAACCGTAGCAGGCTGCTTCCCTTAGAACAGGCTGCCGCCCTCAAGTCGAGCCACCACTCTCAACCTGGGCTACCTCCCTTAAACCGGGATGCCTCCCACGCACTAGGCCTCTGCCCTTAGATCGGGCCGCCGCCCTCTCCCTAGTCACTGCCCGTGGAGCTGGCAGCCACCCTCGGAGCGGTCTACCTACTTTGAACCGAGCTACCACCCTTGGACTGGGCCGCGGCCCCTACATGCTTCCGCCCCAACCGGCCACCGCCCCAGACCGGTTTGGCGCCCTTGAGGGCCTCCTCCCCATGCGGTCCAGGTCGCCCCCAAGTGGACCGCCCTATTCTAGTCGGGCCACCCTTATGGGATGGCCCCATTGTAGGCAGCCATATTCTGGCTGTGAAGCCCATGAAGGATTCCCCTCTTGCTGGCAGGACCAGACATCATCCTAGTGGGCCGAGTCCACCCCGGCCCAGCCCAAACCCTATCTGGCCGGGTTGGTCTGACCAGGTCTGACCGTACCCGGGACCCACCGGACTGAGGAACACATAAAGGGACATATCTTCAGAACCAGACATCTCTTTGACGAACCATCTACAACGTTCTGATACTTGGATTGAGATGGTCCTTTTGGTATACTCCACATGATATTTACGGAATGGTGGAGTATGGTGGGGTTGGATTGAACCCGAATCAAATCGGGCCGTCGGAGCTAAAATGATTAGAAGTCACAGACCAGGCCTCTGATTGACGCGCCGTTTGTCATGTTGGAACCCTTACAATATAGAGGTACATTGGGTCACTCCATTCTGAAGCTTAGTGGAGGTTGAGGAATGACTGATATCTCAAGGGGAATATTGTACTGAACTCGACTACATTGGGTGCGAGGAAACTTGTGGAAGGATTAAACGTGAAGAAAGAACATCGATCCTATGTGGGTCAACATCTATCAATCATGTGGGACTCAAATCATGTGTGGTTCTCTACTCAGCGATCCTGTTTGGGTAGTGCATACCGATCTTATGTGGTTTAGTTCCTGTGTGGGTCAGTGGGGGTTAGTTACCTCTTGATCATGTGTCGGTCATCTTGGGTTAGTTACCTATTGATCTAGTGTGGGTCTTCGAGGGTCAGTTACATATCAATCCTATGTGGGTCAGTAGAAGTGCTTTTTAATAGAATAAGATGATATATTTTATGACTAATCTTATGTACTACTATACATATGTTATACCTAATTTTGAGATGTGTCTTTTACATGTGTGGTACTTCAATCATTGGTGTGTTACCTATGTGGTACTTCTATCTTCGTGGTGTTACCTATGTGGTACTATTAGCTTTGTGGCATTACCTCTGTGGTACTTCTACCTTTGTGGCATCATCTTTAGGGTGTTACCTATGAGGAAATTCTATCTTCATGTTGTTACCTGTGTGATACTTCTATCTTCATGGTGTTACTTATGTGGTACTTCTATCTTCATGGTGTTAACTGTGTTGTACTTCTATCTTTATGGTGTTACCTACGTGGTACTTCTACCTTTGTGGTATCGTCCTAATGGTGTTACATGTTTGGTACTTCTAACTTCATGGTGTTACCTGTGTGATACTTCTACCTTCATGGTGTTACCGATGTGGTGTCCTTCCCTCATGTATGAGAGGGATATATCTTGATAACTTAGGTATATATATGGGCATATACCTAAGTGGAGTTTATGTCTTGCTTTGTGGTTTTTCATTTGTAGAACTATAGGAGACCTACAGGGGTCTTGGGGTCCCTACTTCTTATTGTTATACTCACCCCTACATGGGATTCGACCACAACTTGTTGTTTCTGGTGCAGAAGACGTAAAACATTGATGGAGGCTGAGGGAGGTAGGGCTGGATATTACTCATATGTGGAACTTTCAACATAAAGTGACGTGAAGGGGATTGACGAACGTGGAGTGCTGATGTGGCAATCAGTAGCTACTCTACAGTTAGAAACCTTAGAGGAAAATCCAGTAGAAATTTTCCTTTTTCCTTCAGTTGTATTGTACTTTAAGTCTTAGTTGTACTTTTATTGTTAGGATTTTATTCCAGCGCCTTTTTACATCAGCACTCTTTTACTACATCATTTTACTTTGTGGTTTCAACTTATTACATTCTAGTCTATGTTGTTTCTTGATGTCGTGTTCTTTGACAGTGTGTCTGTATAGGTTAAAAATGTAATGCCTTCTCATTTAAGGGATACACCTTTTTGGTGTTAGTCGCTATCCCCTAGCCTATGGAAGGAAGGCTTGGGGTGGTCAAAACACATGCCATGAGGGACAGGTCATGATAATGTGGTATTAGAGGTGTTCGGTTTTACTGATGAACTATGACTCTAATATTTTTTGTGATCCAATAGTGTTAAGTGTTATTACTGTGGTTTTTAGTTCAGGGAGTCCATTGTTGGTGTGGCGGCCGACGTATCCATACAACATGACCTTGAATTATGATTTTCAACCTAGCACATGAAAACGCTGATTGCTTGTGTTTTTGATATTTTTTCTATTGATTTCTATGGATTCAGTTCACCAGGTATAAATTAATGACCATGGTGCACCTGTTCCTTATCTGGATACCGCTACAAAGACAGCCTCCCAGGTTTTCTGATAGAGTACACAATGACGGCCCGCTGAGTGATGATGCTTCTGTGCAGGGACCTCTTACTGTGTTGGAAGCTTCGGGTGGTGCACCAGTAGCACCACCACCCATTGGGAAGTAGTTACAACCGGAGGTACCAGTAGAAGACACTTTTAGGCTTAGTGCCTACTGTGAGTTTCTATATCAGATACCCCTTAGGTTTCAAGGTGATCCCGGCTCACAAGAGGCTGAGTACTAGCTTGAGGAGGTGGGTGAGTGATCTCGAGAGCTTCTTTAACTTCAGCAGGACGACATGTCGGTAGCTGATTATTTATCGAGGTGTACCGACCATTCCTGGTACTCGATGACTATGATACTATTAGTGCTTCTGGGCTCATATATCCGAGTGTAGTGTGTTTAAGGACGTCCAGGCCAGCCCTTGTCCTCTATGAATTTCATATCTATGTTGGACTGCTTGAGAGATACTTTCCAGTTGAATGTTCTTTGGCTCTACGGATACATCTAGCCAATGTTAGTAGTGGGAATGCACAAAACTGGTGCTAGTCTCAGAGACATGGGCATATAGAAGTATTTTAGGATGAAGAAGTGTTAGGGATAAATGCATTTTCAGGGCTGCTGACATGGAATTAGAGCTAAGAGAGCAGCATGAGGTGGTGTACATTTCGACATGTTATAACCACCATTTTTTCTAGTCCCTATGAGGGGCAGGGAGTTAGTGGACATTAGAAAGGATTAGCTTCATATAGTCAAGGAGTGTGACCCAAGGGCTCTAGGAATGATTCTATGAACGGTGTTTGTCTACTACTAGCTACCATATTAATAGACATATGTACCAATCATTCCTTATTCCATGAATTTTGTCCAATACATAGAGTTTCTAGTTAATCTATTGACCTGACACTCATGTCTAGAGGTACCTTTGGGAGGATACTCGATAATAACACTTACGCTGATGGTGAGATCTGACCCTTGAGGTGAGAGTTTTGGTTGGAACCTCTTGGTGGAAACGTTGAGGCCTTATGACATTTTTTTTGGGTACGAACTAAAGATCCACCATTCATATTCAAATTGACTGTATTATGCAAAAAACAGTAGTGGATTATCTAAAACGTTTGAATGGTATTTTCCTTTGTCGATGAAAAAGGAAACCCATGCAGTATAGGAAAAACTCATGCAAAGGAGGGTGAAACCGATCACTCTTGAGTCAGCCGGACCTAACCTTGTGGGTGTGGGAGTTTTGGGTTTTATGTTCCCAAATGAAGTGGAAAAGTGTTGGGGGAATCCTTTCAAATGATGTTTCCAGGTTTACCCCTTGAAGGGGGGGGGAGACTTCTACTTTGCCTAGGTACTACCAGAGTTTTAGACCAAACATCTCTAGGGTAACAACACCCTTGTCAGTTTTGAAGAAAAAGGGGAGCCTTTACTTTGGATGGAGAAGTGTTAGTATGGATTTTAGGAGAGGAGACAGAGACTGATGAGTAGAACTGTGCTAACCATGACCCGGAGTTAGCAATAGTGGTCATTGCCCTAAAGATGTGGCGATACTACTTGATGGTAAAAAAATTTACAGTATACTCTGATTACAAGGGTCACAGTTATATCTTCTCAAAAAAAGACCTGATCTAAAGACAATGGTGATGGTTAGAGTTCCTCTAGGAATATGAATTTGAGATAGTCTATAATTATGGGAAGGGGAACATTGTAGCAGATTCACCCAACCGAATATATGGTATACAAATTATGAGTGAGGTGATAGAGAAGCTATTCGATTTACGGATATCCTACGTGAATAGCCATGTGATGGTGGAGATCTGATTCATGATGAAGATTCTAGGGAGGATTAGATCCAAGTAGTTAGTCTCGGTTGTATATAATGTTTGAAGCCTATGGTTAGTGAATTACTCTAAGGCCTATAGGCCATGTAATACTTTTGCCTACGGGCCTTGTAAGGGTTCCACCTCATCCTTTGAATGATGGATTATCTAAAATCACCAAAAAAATGAAGGCCTTAGGCCCATTGGATGGGAGGTGCAGCTTGGGGACACTAACTACGAGGCTTGACGTGCATAGATATCCACATTACATGCACTAGATTGATTTCTTGAATTTGGGTAGCACATCATCCTCTTCATAGGATGTACTATGGCACCAGTGGTGCTACGGGAGGAAGAGTTGTGAGAAGTTCCACATGTCCCCTCTAGCGGTACATCCTAGAGTGGTGAAGATGTTCCAAGATCTCCGACATCAGTACTGGTGTCCAGGGATGAAGAAAGCAGTGGCAGAGTGTATATCACAATGTCTCACTTGTCAGCAAGTGTAAACTACATAGAGCTGACAGAATACATATGCCGACAATAAACGGAGACCTTTGGGGTCCCAGGAGAGGGACCATGATTTCTTTCAAGTCTCCCATCGACGTGGACAAGAGAGATTTGGCCGAGGTGGAATGTTATCACCAAGGTTTATTGGACCATTTCTCATACATTGTAGGATTGGTGAGGTGGAATACTTCTTGGCACTACTACCACGGTTGGAGTGGGTTCACGACGTCTTCAACATATCCTATCTAAGGAGATACTTGCATCAAAATTTCAAGTCATCATCCTTGGAAAGCTGGACTTAGAAGATGAGAAGATGTTTAAAGGGGATCCTATAGATATTGAGGATTGATAGGAGCATGTTCTTCACATGCGATCAATACCTTTGGTGTGCATTCACTGGTAGCACGGGAACTCGAGGAGAGCACATGGGAGAGGGAGGCTAAGATCCATTGTTAGTACCCCCATTTGATTCCTTATTCTATGTTGTGGCTTTTGGGGACATAAAGCCCTAAGGCGGGAAGAATGTAAAGCCTCTGAAATTCAATGTAATTTTTTATAATTAAATAGAATTATTTCAAGAACACAAAATCTGACAGTGCACAATTCTGAGGGCCAGAGTTCCCAGAATGATCCGTCTATGTTTTGTTATGCTTCAATTTTCATGTGAAAGCAATTTTCATTAAAAAGTGTAATAACTATTAAACAGTTAATCAGATAAAAAATATAGGGGCACTATTGTTATCAGGATGGTGAGTTTACCCTAGGTGTGACTTAAGTTTAGTCGGCGCAAGCCTCCTGTGAGAAAACCTGAAAATGGTATAATCGTTAATAAAATAATTAAATAAAATAGTTTTATTTTTCAAAAGATTATAACTCACGAACGGTAACTCAAATTAAAATTCAGAGACCACAGCTGAACTCAGGAGGGTATGCTCTTTTTAGTAAGATATTGACATTGGTCGGTGCATGCCACTAGTGAATGATTGTTTTTGGCATTAAATAAAATAATTAAGTGAAAATTATTTTGTTATAAAATCCAAAACATTTAAACGATAACTCAGATTGGAAATCCGAGAGTACCCTTGGGTTTGTTGAGTAATTTTTCACTTTGGAAGAGCCTAACCTCGACTGGTGTGGGTCGAGGGTGACTATTAATAATTTTCCAAATTTTTTTCAGGTACGTTCAGTAAACGTGTGAGTGACATTTTCTAACTTTTGAACAGTTGTGTGGATTAATACTATGAGGGAACCATTGAATCCGCATCACCGATATTCTATTAAGGGAGGCATAACTTCGATCGCAGTAGGTCAGGTTGAAAAAGTTAATTTTGTGGACTTTTTAATGATTAATAAAATAACATTTTTTGTTATTTTGTTTTCCTTCATTCCTCCAATGGACAAATAGTGCTGGTCGGACCGACGACGTGTCATGTGAAAAAATGGCTTGAATATTCTTTTCCTGTAACCACACCTTTAGTAATTTGGTATGTTCTATAATTAATTGAAAATCATTAATTCTCTGAGCGTTTCACACTCGTTACCCGCTTCGATTTATATGGAGCTCATGGAGGGGTGTTGGAACGAATTCACTAAGCGACGAAGCCCTGGACAAGTACCGTGATGCCAAAAACCTAGAGGACAAGACTAGTTCCAACAAGCGGGGTTGAGTGCCACCGAGTCATGAACCGATGAAAACGATGAAGGAGGTTCCATTGACCATCGCCAGTGGATGTCTCATAAAGGTAGGGGGTTATTTTAGTTTGTGCCATATTGATTCACATTTCCCCATTATTGAAATTATATGAAGAACACGGGTCAACCGACTAATGGTTTGACCCATGATTCATTCGTCTTTGCGGGAGGTTATTACGCGGAATCTTTTGGGGTTAATCATGTGTTTTATACAACTGTATATTGAACTCCCTTAATTACAACCATATTGAGAGCTAACGCGGCATGTGTAAGCATAACGAACCCGACCCGAACGCTCCGCTATCTTGCCGTCCTTGTGCCCCCTCGGAAGACCGCGTGTATGTTGACGCACAACACAAGGGGAGGGTCACGACTTGTCAGATGTGGCAAACGAAGGAGGTGGCCGACACGATGGTCTGATACAGGAAGAAAGATGATGTGGCAGCCACGCTGCTCACGAATGGAAGCCACAACCAATGCCACAACGGTGGCCGAAGCCACCTTCGGAGGGTTCCGTGATGACCGAGCGGTGCCTGTATGGTGCCACCGCCTATCCAACCGAGACACCTCTAGGTTGTTTGGGAATCCGGGTTCCTAGGGGTTACACCCCCCATGTCGGACTGAACCAGGTCGCCGCCCTCAGAGTGGGTTGTAGACCTCCAGCCGGGCCACCACCCTCGGACCGGGTCGCCACTCTCGGATCAGCCGGCCGCACTCAGAGCGGGCCTCCTCCCTCGGAGCGAGCTTCCTACCATGGACCGGGCTGCCTCCCATGTGGTTTTCCACCCAGCAGGCCGCCGCCCCACTCGGTCTGGACCTCTCTCTTGCAGTCTTCCCTATTCTGGACAGGTTACCCTTGCAGGCCGCCCCCTTGCGTTCTGCTCCCCTTGCGGGCTGCCCCATAGCTAGCCAACGTATTCTGGCCGGTCTGCCTTTACGGGACACCCCTCTTGCGGGTCATACCAAACATCAGCCCAGTGGTCCGAGTCCACCCCGGCCTAGTGTTCTGAGTCCACCCTAGGCCAACCCAAGCTAGGTCGGGCTGGGTCGGCCTGACCGAGTTGGACAGGACCCTGTCCCAACCGGACCCCGGAACACTTAAAAGGACATATCATGAGAAAGAGACGTCTGTTTGATGAACCTTCTATAGTGTTGGAAACCTTGGATCAAGGAGGTACTTTTGGTGTATTCCACTTGAGATTTTGAGAATGTTGGATTATGGCTGGGTTGGATCGAACCTGAATCAAACTAGTCCCTTGATGCTAAAACGATTAAAACTCACAGACTGAGCATCCGATTGACTCATCGTTTGTCGGGTTAGAACCCTTATGACATGAAGGCATTTTGGTTTAATCAATTGTGGATCTTAGTGGTGTTAGAGGTAGGAACCATATATCGATGGGAAGATTATACAAAACTCCAATTCACCAGGTGCGAGGAAACCTCTGGTAGGATGCAACGTGATGAAAGAGCATCAATCCTTTGTAGGGAAGCAACAATCAATCCTGTGTGGGTCAGATCATATGTGGTTTAGCACTCACCAATCCTGTGTGGGTCAACACATACTGATCTTGTGTGGGTCAGATCCAGTTTGGGTCAGTGGGGGTTAGTTACACATCGATCGTGTGTGGGTCATTGGGATTTAGTCATATATAGATCATGTGCGGGTCAGCCACAATGCTTCTTAATAGAATAAGATGATCTAGTTTACGACTAATCATATGTACTTTTGTACTTATTATATAAATAATTGAGAGATATGTCTTTTACTTGTGTGGTAATTCAATCTTTGTGGTGTTACTTGTGTGGTAATTCTATTTTTTTTGTTTCCTATGGGGTACTTCTATCTTCGTGGTGTTAACTGTGTGGTACTTCTATATTCATGGTGTTACCTATGTGGTACTTCTACCTTTGTGGTATCATATTCGTGGTGTTACCTATGTTGTAATTCTATCTTCATGGTGTTACATGTGTGGTAATTCTTTCTTTGTGTTGTTATATATGTGGTACTTCTATCTTCGTGGTGTTACCTGTGTTGTACTTCTAGTTTCGTATAGTTACCTATGTGGTAATTCTATCGTTGTGGAATCATCTTCATGGTGTTACCAATGTGGTACTTATTTCTTCATGGTGTTACCTAGGTTGTACATCTAACATCATGGTGTTACCTATGTGTTTTTCTTCCCTCATGTATGAGATTGGTATATCTTGATAACTTGGGTATATGTATGGGCATATACCTAAGTGGACGTGATCTATTGCTTTGTGGGTTTTATTGTGGAACTATAGGAGACATATTGGTGTCTTGGGGACCCTACTAAGTGTTGTTATTCTCACCCCTACATATGCTTTGGCCACACCTTGTTGTGTCTGGGGAAGATGATGTACAACGTTGATCGAGGATGAGGGAGCTAGGACTGGACAATGCTTGGAGGGGGACCATTCGGTATAACGTGCCACGGAGGAGACTGGCGGGCATTGAGGGATGGGGAGGTGATCTATACCAACCCAATAGGTTTGAACCTCATATGATAACCCAATAACTATTTTTCTTTTTCTTTCAGTTGTATTGTACTTCCAGTCGTACTTGCACTTTTATAATTTTTCTTTTATTCTGGCCTCTTTTTACTTTTTTCACTATTTTACTATAGCGGTTTACATTGTGGTTGCATTATATTGCATTATGGTGTGTGTGGTCTCTTCATGTCGTGTTCCTGGACTATGTTCATGTATAGGTAAAAAAGGAAATGCCTTCCCGTTTAAAGGATATTCCTTTCCAATGCTAGTCACCTTCCCCTAGCCTATAGAAGGCGGGCTTGGGGTAATTACGGCACAGGCCCCGAGGGACGGGTTGTGACACTATAAGTGTAATTTTATAATTTTCAAATTATAATTATATCATAAATATCAAATTATATATTTAAATCCATGTTTATATACAATCCATTTTCATTGGTTGTGAAAAATAAAATGCATTGGTTTATAAGGTGGTAATATGCACGCTCACCCAAGATATATTTTTAATTTTCATTGGATGGTAAAGAAATATGTAAAATTATCATTTAACATTAATGAATGAAATTTATATTAAATATTTAATACTATTTCATTTTTGTTAATTATTTTTAAAAACCCTAAGTGTCAGAGATGAAAAATGAAATACATCATCTCGTGATGTGGTAGTCCATACATACATACAAGTGATGTAATTATTTTTTGTTAGATGAATAAGTTAATGAAAAGGGTTACAACATAAAAAAATATTATAGAACATGACTTATACTTATTTTATTATATTATATGTATAATATAGTTTTCTCGGTGGAAAAATAATAAATAAAATGAAAACACTTAGTTTTGAACTATACTTCTTCTTTGAACAACAAAGTTTGGCTAATTAGTAAAGCCATTATAGGTTGGTATCTTTATCGAACCATGACCTATTATATGTGTTGAGGGATATTGGAAAGGATTTTGGGTACATATTGGATGAGTTAAGAATCTATTAAAGTGTGTATAAAATAGGATAGGGGATGTCCTTTTAGAAGTGACAGAGAGCTCACATTTGGATTTTTTAGAAAATTAAAATATATTAATGTATTAGTCATGAAACATAGATCCAAAATTGATGATTTTAAAAACATATATAATATCAATTCGAAATATGGATATAAAATATGATTTATACAAGCTTTTTTGTACATTTTAACAAATATATTTTATGTTTTAAATTTTTTAACCCATTTAACAATTATAGTGGTAACTAATTATTTTTCCAATGATAGTATTCATAATGACAAGAAATTAAAGTGGTATAACTGAAAAATCTGGACATATAATTCAGAATATGGAGAAAATTTTATAATATTAAATTTATATTATTTCAATAAATTATTTTATAGATAATCTTGAAAAATGCGATGAAAAATAGTTTTCTAGAAAATGAATTTTTTTTTATAAATTTTTTTTATACCAAAATAAATTTTAATTTTGATTACAATGAAATTTATTGTGGTATATATAATCAAAAAAAACTAGTTAAATTTTAAAACCAATCCCAAAAATAATTGTACTTTTTAAGTAGTTTAAAATAAAAGTAAATTTTCTATAAAAATGATATTTTCAACCATTCACCCAAAAAAAATCAACTTTTTCAGAAAATTCCAACAGAAATAATATTTTAATTTTAAATTAATAATATAAAAAATTATCTTCTTTTTAATAAAATTCCATTTCTAATTTTTTTAAATAAATTTCTAAAATGCAACCATATAATACATGTAAAGAAATTTCGTAGGAATAAATATATTTAAATTTTTATTAAAAAAATGATTAATATTATTATAATGAATATTAATCTATAAAATACAATTTATTTATATTATTAAGTTATTAAATTTATTTAATATTAACATTAACTATTTTATCACATTTTCACCCCCTTTTGGAAAATACAGTCTCATAAATTTCTTCAATACTGAAATACATGGGGATATTTTTACTTTATTTAATTTTCAATTTCCTATATTTATTATCCAATAATATGGTTTTACGAAATAAAATTTTATTATCGAATCACTTTTTTTTGAAAAAACTGGTTCCCCAGAAGAAATGTTCTCAACAAATAGAGCTACATCAAGGCCCAAGACCGGAGTTCCATATGGTTCATGTTTTCTTAAAGGTTAAAAGAAAATCACATCATGTTACTAATATAATCATAGAGAATAGAATAAATGGTAAGAAACTGATCCAATACTCTCTAGATTTCATTTGGTATTATTAATCATGGACTCAGTATTACATTTTTACAAAAATGAATAAAAAAATTTCATGGAGATATTTTATGAAAAACAAGGCCCCATAACATAGATTATATCTCTTTCCTCTGGTTTTATTTAAAACTTTTATTCCTTCCCTGATACATCCTCATATGTTTCTAAATCAACATCATTTTTTCAACCTTCTCTTTTTCCAATTCTGGTTGCAATATTTTTCTTTTCCATCTATCATATCATCAGGCAACAGTTTGTCATTTCATTCTATATAATGCATCAAATGGATCAAACTTTATTGTTGAATGAAAATTATTATTATAATTAATTTTACATAATGAATTATATTGATAAAAAATCCCTAGTAGTCCATTGAACAATCCCAAATTATGTATTATAATATTTGAATCATTCTCCCTGAATATCCATTATATTGAGGAAAAAAATATAATAAAATTTAATTCAAAACCCAATATATTTTAAAGGATTTCCCAAAAATTAGAAGAAAACTTTGTATCATAATTGTATATTATGGAAATTGGGACCCTATGAAATATATTCATCTATTTACCATAATTTCTATAAATATGATCCCAATACATATTATCTCGGATAGTCAAAATTAGTCAAATGGTCAAAAATAATATATATCAAATTACTAACAAGATATATATTAGGTAATCAGATAATTAAACCCATTGATATATTCTACCAATTAATTTTTCTAACTAGAAAAGGATGAATCATCCACTCTGATAATTTTTATTCATCTCAGAACAATTGACAAATAAGAAATTGCATGGTAATTTCACTAATATCATTCTTTATTCCATTCAAATAGTAATTGTTGAAAGTGTCGTATATCTTAGTACCACTGGGATGAATAAAACATTGTGACCTATGAGCTTCACTAAATAAATAACTATTTGGCTAGGAATCACTCGGCATACACAACCTCTTTAAAAATATGAAAACACCATTTTTATCAATATTAATCTCATGAAAGAAATCCTTCTTAATGGATTATACTATTTTATTAAAACCCAAATATTCTTTATGATCATTCTTAATTATTTATAAAAATGATAAATATACTTTCACCTCAAACAAAATCGGATGTAAAAGCACTTGTAGTTTCTTGGAAAAAATTCACTAACTCATTTACTAAAGGATCATGTACTAAATTTATCACAGTAAGTGATGGATTATGTTATATAGTTAAGCATTAACAAATATATGTTTTTCATAGATAGTATAGAAACATGTAGTTATAATCCTTAATCAGTTATATCAATCTTCTCTTCCTCATGTTCAACCAATTTTTATTAAATATATACATCAATCATTTTTTATCAGTATATATTTGACACTTTTCACCATATAAATGATGTCACTAGATTTTTAAAGAAAAAATCAGAATATAAAGTCCATGTTCAATTATATGATATTTTATATCATGATGTTTCAATTGACATGGTGTATAAAAAATTACCTCATTATATAGAGTTATAATAAATAAATTCTCTTTAAAGAGGCATCTTTGTATATGATATTTCACCATTTTTTAGATTACATGACCAGAACTAGTGCATTCACTAATATATTTTTTTAATTCCAAGGGATATTGACTTAATTCACTTATGTAGATTAATTTAAATAATTTATGGGATAAAATAGCTAGTGTGATAGGCAACATAGAAGTGTTATCAAAAAATTGTAGGTAGAAACAAAATAATCCATGAAAACTGTGTACCTATGTGGGATTTTTAGGTTGTGACCAATCATAAAACATTTTACATTTATATTATACAATAGTTATTCAATGTCTACTTTTAATATTTCCAATCAAAGAAACAATTCTCAACAATAATTACCAATTTCTAAAATTTTCATATTATTTATTTTCATTTATGGTTTTTCAAACAACTCGGAAATGTTTCTCATGATAATCATATATTTTAGTATATACCACGATATTATCAACAAAAAAATAACTTTATCCATGAAATGATGGAAAACTCTATTCATTAGATCTATAAATATAGCTGGACCATTTTCAACCCAACGGGAATAAAGAGTATCTCTTAATTTCCATATTTAATATGAAATGATGTTTTCATAACATCATAATTATTCATATTCTGTTGGTGGTAATGAGTCCTGAGATTATCCATCAAAAAATATGGAGCTCCTTGGAGTAGATCAATTAAGTAATCTATATGGGAAAACATATATTTTTTCTTAATAGTTATGTTATTGAATTATCTATAATAAAATCAAATCCTTATAAAACAAACATTTAAAAAAAACATGATTGTCCCCTGGTAATGTGTTGGGAAAAAGTTTTCATTTTCTTGAAACTCATGTAACAATTTTTTTAATTACAAATATTCTTCATGTATAAGGCCCCAGCCCTAAACCTTACTTAATCATGAGTTATTACAAGATTACACATTGAGGATCTTTTCAGGTTTAGAGTTTTAGAGAATTAGATCATAAAACTTGCATTACATTCCACATATAAACAAAGTGGTTACATAAAGATAGTATTCTTCTTTCACATCAAAGGAAACATATTTAAAATAAAATATGGATTCTTTCTTGACACATCCTTGACACTATGATCATATCATGTACCTTTCCCTTGACCTGTGAAAAACATTTCAAAAAAACATTGGATGAGCATAAAAAGCTCAGTAAGGGATATAAAAATATGGAAAGGAAACATGGGTACATATATACATAAGAATGAAATCATACTTTACCCATAAAACATAAGAACATTAACATAACTCATCAAATAATGAATAAATCATAGAAATCATAAGACATAAAGGTAACTTGAGGCATTCATAACATTATTACGTAGGGAGTAACCCTCTTGGTTACGTTTGGAATACCCATCACAGTATATTCCCTAAATCTCTTCGGATAAACTTTAACGTTACACTCCTTCACGTTACCCAATGCATTGGAGAGCTATATCGGGCTCACCCGCCCTTAGTCTATCACGGAACCACCCGTCTTCATAATAATGCCCAAGAACCTCAACATAATCGTATCACGTAAAAATGCATAAAGGAAACATAACATTTCCACCTTTCAATCACAATATATCAATACAACACATTGACATAAAAGCATTATGAAAAAAAATTTCAATACCAAAATAAAAGAAAAGTAAAACATGGTATTTATTTTTCTTTTTAAAATAAAGTATGGCTTGTAGAGGAAGCCGAAACTCCAATAACGGTCACGGCGGTGGAGAAGTCGTTGTCGCCGCATACGTACGACAAAAACATTCCCTTTTGTCATTTAGTAAAATGATTCATTTAAAAATGATTCCTTTTGGATAAACGTAAAATTCAAAGGGGTTTATACATTGTATAAAAGAAGGTTGTGTATAAAACAAAATATGCCTCAATGAAAGGAGATTGAGACGAAGTCCCATACCTCGGGTCTGACTTGACTCGATCGTCCTTTAATGTCCTGAATAATAAACTTGAGTTAATTTCTACTTTATTAATAACCTTTTTCAAGTTCATTATTCCTTTTATATCACTTATTACCATGTCATGAACACTATGTAATTATTTAAGTTAATAACAGTCATTTTAACGATCATTGGTACTTGAGTAAAAAATAAACCCTTTATAATTACAAGTTTTTCACGTATCCATTATATCCAGAATGGTATTCATGATGTAGATATCATATATGTCATATATATCCAGTACATGCATGCATTGATAATATTACATAATCATTTAGAGGTAAGAAATGAAATGCACCGTTAATGGAGACGGTAAGCCGTACGTACGCATGAACGCTACATTCATTTCTATTTCATATTTTATAGAATGGAATCATAATGATATAAAGTTATATTATAATTCCAGTATAATATCATATATAATATCATAGTTCCATATTTTATACATCCCACATATGGTATTTAACGAATCAACTCACTTTGAGGGGGCGGTAGTCCACACTTCCTTAAATGAATATATCGCGTTTACCCATAATTGAAACCATAAAGGTATACCCAAAATGAAAAATACAGATTCTTAAGGAAAAAATAAACATATAATATATCATATATAAATATAGTGAAATCTTAATGGCCACCTTTGATGGTGTTAAAAGAATTTTGAACAATCATCGTTTCGGGAGGCATAAATTCACCATCCACGGAAACAATATGTTCGTTAACCATTAGATGTAGGTGTGTGAATGTTTATCTCGAATCCTTATTATAACAACATCCTAGTATGTTGAGGATAATGTACTTGTTACAAAAGAAAAGAATAAAAAGATTTTAGTGGGTTGGAGAAGCTAAATAAAACAAAAGGACTCAAAAGAAGACATTACCTTAAAATCGGGTAACTCCCTTTGGTTTGTGCTCAAAGGCTTCCTTGGGAATACTTCTGCCCAAATTGAGTCTTCAAAGAGTAAGAGAGGGAAGTGGAGAGACAAAATGGGCAGGGGTTGCCTGATCAAAAGGCTTTTGGATTGTGGGTATGGAGGTATAGGTGGGGTCCTTTTATAAGAAGAGAGGAGGGGCACTCTTGGAAGGTAAAGAAAAGTCAATTTATTTTAAAATGGTATTCAGATTTAAGAGGTCCTACAATGATGTGTTTCGAGGATAAGGTGATAAGGGTTCGAAATCCAGTCATACAATTATTTTTTTCCAATTGTAGGTCTTAGATGTTACATTATCCTTCCATTTTATTTAAATTCGTAAATAATGAGGTCATCGCTGCATCATCATGATGTCATAAATAATTTAATTTATTTAATGTCTAAAAATTATAAAAAAACACTATGATGTATGAATTTTTTTTAGTTTTCTAATGAATATTTATAGTAAAAAATATGACTTTTATAACCCCATGTAAAAATTGTTTTAGTAAAATAACTCATGTTTGTGTCATTTTTACTTTAACATTAAATAAAAAGTTATTTATGTCATTTCCCAACCAAAGTGGCTCCATGGGGTCCCCAAGTAGACCCATGGCTTTTCTTGGTCGGCCATGACACATCCAATGAGGGTTGGACATGTGTCAATCTCATCTTATATTATTAAAACATTATTTTTACCCTAAACTACACTAATTACCACTAATCGCGATTAAGAAATTAAAAGTTACTATTCACAAAAAAAATTATTTTAATCTCATTGAACGAAATTTAACTTCTTAATGACAACCATGTATGTCGGATTTTTGAAAATCAAATCATAGAGGTGGAAAAGTTTCATTTAAACGAAAAATCAGTCTCTTTAACTATCACTTAGTGGTTTCACTATTCATCAAAAATTGAAGTTTTTCAGAAAAATACCAAAACTTCACCCTAAGCTATATTTGATATTCTGAATTCAAAAATGATGTCTATTTTACAAAATTCAAATCATATATGTTACATTAATTAATTTAATAAATAATTCCCACTGTCATGACAAATAGCGTGTTTTTATGAAGCAATAAGTATCAAAAGAATAACACTAGTTTAAGTCCAATTTCAAAGTGAAATTGATTCAACGACCACCATTGGATTAAATGGTAAAAAATATATTCTAATTTCACTTTAAAACCAATTCAAAATATAATTTAATCTTATAAATAAATTAGATTAAAAAGTAGTTTTGATGTAAAATGCAGTATTTTTCACTATTCATTAAAAAATGAACATTGTCAGAAAAATTCCAAAAATTCACACAAAGTAAATTTTGACGTCCCAATAATAATGAATAAGTTTATTATTGACAAACATATCTTATAAAATTGTCAAAAGATATATTTAAAAATGGTTTTCCATCAAAAGGCAGTAAAAAAATCTTTTAAAAAATATTAGTGTATTCCATGCTTAAGATTGTATTTATTTTCATTTTAAGCCTCTAAAACACTATCTAATTCATTAATAGACATAGATAAAAATATCTATTATTTATTACTTTCTTGGGATGTTACATCCTTCCCCACTTTATAATGTTGCGTCCCCGAAATTTATTTACTTATCGAATAAATGGGGGTACTTATCCCTTATTTCATTTTCAGATTCCCATTTTTCCTATTCCATCATGTGGTTTTTCCACAAAACCTTTACCTGATTAATCACATTATTTCGTAACACTTTCTCCCTGTGGTCAAGAATCAGGACCGGTGGTTCCTCATAAGATAGGTTCTCTTCCAGCTGAACTACCTATGGACTCAAAACAGGAGATGGATCTGGCATATACTTTCTCAACATCGAAACGTGAAAAACATTGTGTACCTGAGATAAACTCGGAGGTAAAGCCACCCGGTATGCAACTGATCCAACTCTCTATAGAATTTCATATGGTCCAATGAACCTTGGACTCATCTTTCCTTTCTTAACAAATCGCATCACACTTTTCTATGGTGAGACTTTGAGAAAAACATGATCACCTACCTCAAAAGTTAGATCCTTAATCCTGTTGTCTATATAACTCTTCTGCCTACTCTGAGCTGTTCTCAGGTGATTCTGAATCAACTGAACTTTTTCTGCCATCTTTTCTACCAATTTTGGTCCCATCATCTTCCTTTCACCCACTTCATCCCAGAAAGCTGGAGTTCGACACCGCTTCCCATATAATGCCTGAAATGGTGCCATCTGTATACTAGAATGAAAACTGTTATTATATGAAAATTCAACAAAAGAAAGATGTTGGTCCCAACATCCATGATAATCCATCGAAAAAGCTCGTAGCATATCCTCCAAGGTCTGAATTGTTCGTTCCGACTTCCCATCTGATTGAGGATGAAAATTTTTACTAAAATTTAATTCAGTACCCAATGACTTCTGAAGGCCTTTCCAAAAGTTAGAAGTGAACCTGGGATCACGGTCAGATACAATGGAGAGAGGAACTATATGTAACCTGACTATCTCTTTATGATACAAACGGGAAAGTTGATCCAGGGAAAAAGTATATCGTATAGCAAGGAAATGAGCAGATTTGGTCAAGCGATCAACAATAACCCAGATTGCATTATTACCTCGAGATGTCTTCGGTAATCCCCCAACAAAGTCCCTGGATATATTCTCCCATTTCCACTCTGGCACTAGTAAAGGATGAAGCGTCCCTTTCGGTAACTGTCTCTCTGCTTTAACTTGTTGACATGTCAAACACTTTACAGTAAAATCAGCAATATCTCTTTTCATTCCATCCCACCAGTAATATTCCCGAAGATCTCTGTGCATCTTAGTACTGCCAGGATGAACTGAAAACGGAGAATTATGAGCTTCACATAACAACTCCCTCATCAACTGTGAATCACAAGGCACACACAATCTCTTCCCAAATCTCAGAACACAATCACTATCAATGTTGAATTCAGGCAACTTACCTTTCTGAACCAGCTCTACCTTTTTCTGCAACTCACTGTCTTGCTTCTGTGCTTGCTTGATTCTATCTGATAGAGATGATCTCACTGATACCTGAAACAAAATAGAAGAACTTCCTGCACCAAAAACTTCTATGCCAAAGTTCATCAAATCCTTAACCAAGTGATCACATTCCAAATTCAACATTGCTAATGAAGCATTACATTTTCGACTCAAAGCATCCACCACTTTATTTGCATTTCTTAGATGTTAATGAATTGTACAAATCATAATACTTGATTAATTATATCCATCTCCTTTGTCTCATGTTCAATTCTTTCTGAGTGAATATATATACTTTAAACTTTTGTGATCGGTATATATTTCACACTTTACTCCATACAAATGATACCTCTAAATTTTTAAAGAAAAAACAACAGCAGCTAATTCCAAATCATGTGTAGGGTAATTTACCTCATGAGTTTTCAACTATCATGAAGCATAAGCAATTACCTGATCATTCAGCATTAGGACGCTACCAAGTCCTTTCAGTGAAGCATCACTGTTGATAACAAACTCACCATTCCTGGAAGGTAGTTCCAAAACTGGAGCATTCACCAATCTTCTTTTCAATTTCTGAAAAACAATCATCACAATCTTTTTTCCAGATAAACTTAACACCCTTCCGATTTAGCTTAGTCATTGTACTGGATAACTGTGAAAAATTACTAAAAACCTTCTGTAATAGCCTGCCAAACCAAGGAAGCTACGAATCTTAGTTACATTTGTGGGTCTTGGCCAGTCTTCCACAACTTTTGTTTTTGCAGGATCAACAATTATCCCATCTTTAGAAACAATGTGACCAAGGAAAGAAATTTGTTGCAACCAAAACTCAAACTTGCTGAATTTCCCATACAATTTCTTTTCTTTTAAGGTTTTCAAGATAACCCTTAAAGGTCTTTCATGCTTCTCTTTACTTTTAGAAAACACCAAAATATCATCAATGAAAACCACCAAAAAATTATCCAAGAACTCACTAAAAATTATATTCATTAAGTCCATGAATACAGAAGGTGTATTGGTTAGCCCAAAAGGCATTACTACAAATTCATAATGGCCATATCTTGTACAAAGCACAGTCTTCGGAATGTCTGCTTCCTTTACCTTCAGCTGATGGTACCCCGATCTCAAGTCAATCTTTGAAAAATACTGAGCTCCTTGGAGCTGATCAAACAAATCATCGATATGAGGAAAAGGATATTTGTTCATAATAGTGATGTTATTCAAGGATTTATAATCAATGCAAAGTCTCATTGAACCATATTTCATTTTAACAAATAAAACAAGAGCACCCCATGGTGATGTTCTAGGTCGAATGAAACCTTTCCCTAATAAATCTAGCAATTGCTCGTTCAACTCTAAAAGTTCAATTTGAGCCATTAGATAAGGGGGTTTTGAAATTGGATTAGCATCAGGAACTAAGTCAACAGTAAATTCAACATCCCGATCTGGTTTTATTTCAGACAACTCATCAGGAAAAACATCATGATACTCATTTACCACTGGCACATCATTAATCTGAACAGTTCCTTTATTTTCAACGATGTGTGCAAGGTAACATTCATTATCATCTTTTACAAGTTTCACGGCCTCTTGATAAGTTATCAACAGTAAGGGTTCATTCTTGTACACAAACTGAAAGTCTTTCTGAAAAGAAACTTCTTTAGCTCTACAGTCAATCTTAGCATGGTAAATAGAGAGCCAATCCATACCCAGGATAACATCAAACTCTACTAGAGGTAGAACAATAAGGTTTGCAAGTAGGTTCTTTTCACAGATAAGGATAGGAAGATTCTTATAAATTCTTTTTGCCTCAACATTTCCCCTAGGTGTTTTTACCAAAAGTTCAAGAGTCATTTCTTGAGATGGTATTCCCGTTTTACTAGAAAAGGTTTCAGAGATGAAAGAATGTGTAGAACCCGAATCAAACAACACACTGGCATAATCTGAAAAAACCAACAAAGTACCTGATACAGCTTCATTTGATGGCCTAACATCTACTGAAGTAGTTGCAAAGGATTTCACCACCCCTTTCTACTTGTAGTCTAACTGCTTCCCATCACTCAAGCTCTTTTTCGGACACTCGTTTTCATAGTGACCCATCTCATTGTACTTATAAAATTTCACTAACTGTAAATCAAATTTGGTCTTACCATCACCTTGATCCTTTTCCGTAAAATCACGAGCCTTATGTCCCATCTTACCACATCGGTAGCACTTTCCAGAATTCAGAAGTCATTCCCCAGCATGCCATTTTCCACATTTATCACAAACTGGAAACTTAGTTTTCTTACCGTCTGACTTTTTTGAAGAATTTATACCTTTCTCCTGCCACCTCGGTCTCTTCTTCTGTTGGTTGTTATAGAACACTTGATCATAGGAAAACTCCATTTCCACCTTCTCAGCATATTGAACAAGATTTTCATAACTTTTAAACTCACGAAAAGCTAATGCCCTTCAATATTTTGGATTTAATCCTGAGTAAAAATGATTGATTTTACTATCAAGGTCTCGGATAAAATTTGGAGCATACCTTGCCAATCAAGTGAACCTTTCTTCATAGGCAGCCACTGAGTCTTCCTCTTGACTCAATTCCAAGAATTGTTTTTCCATCCTAAGTCGAACAACCTTAGGAATATACTTTTCAAGAAACATACCTTTGAATTCATCCCAGTCGAGAGAATCAATCTCATCAGTGTCCTGGATATTTTTAACAATAGACCACCACTGATCTGCTTCACCCTCCAAACGGTAAATAGCAAGACTAAACTTTTGATTGTCTGAACACCCCATGACATCGAAAATCTTCTCCATTGCTTTAATCCACCCTTCAACTAGCGCAGGGTCAGATGATCCTATAAATGATGGGGGATGTTGCCTCATGAAATGTTCCACCACTGACATGTTCCTCTGCGGTTGATCTAGCTGATCTCGTGCATGGATACCACCCCCATTTATCGCTTGAGTCAACTGCTCCATTACTGCAACAAACTATTCAGTTGCAATTCTGACCATCTCAGGATGCTGATTCAGAAGGTTATTTCCTTCTACATGCCTTCCTAGCACTGCTTCCCTGTTTCCTCTGTGGAAAACCATTCTGAACAAACATGTCTTAGATGAAGCAACATGGTAATCTTCAAATACTATATCACTTCAATTTGACCATAAAAAAAATATTTTTGGATAATCATTTAATAGAATTCTAACTCCTAAAGTTATCTAAACTGACCTCTGATACCAACTATAAGGCCCTAGCCTTAAACCATACTTAATCTTGAGTTATTACAAGATTACACATTGAGGATCTTTTTGGGTTTACAGTTTTAGAGAATTATATCATAAAACTTGCATTACATTCCACATATAAACAAAGTGGTTACATAAAGATAGTATTATTCTTTTCCATCATTGGAAACATATTTAAAATAAAACATGGATTCTTTCTTGACACTTCCTTGACACTATCATCATATCATGTACCTTTCCCTTGACCAGTGAAAAACATTTCAGAAAAACTTTGTATGAGCATAAAAAGATCAGTAAGGGATATAAAAATATGGAAAGGAAACGTGGGTACATATTTAGATAAGAATGAAATCATACTTTACCCATAAAACATAAAAACTTTAACATACCTCATCAAATAATGAATAAATCATAGAAATCATAAGACATAAAGGTAACTTGAGGCATTCATAACATTCTTATGTAGGGAGTAACCCTCTTGGTTACTTTTGGAATACCCATCACAGTATATTCCCTAAATCTCTTCGGAGAAACCTTAACGTTACACTCCTTCGCGTTACCCAATGCATTGGAGAGCTATACGGGGCTCACCCGCCCTTAGTCTATCATAGAACCACCCGTCTTCATAATAATTCCCAAGAACCTCAACATAATCGTATCACATAAAACATGCATAAAGGAAACATAACATTTCCACCTTTCAATCACAATATATCAATACAACACACTGATATAAAAACATTATGAAAACAATTTTCATTACCAAAATAAATGAAAAGTAAAACATGGTATTTATTTTTCTTTTTTAAAAAAAGTATGGCTTGTAGAGGAAGCCGAAACTCAAATAAAGGTCATGGTGGCGGAGAAGTCGTTGCCACCGCATACGTACGGCAAAAACATTCCCTATTGTCGTTTAGTAAAATGCTTCGTATAAAAAAGATTCCTTTTGGATAAACGTAAAAGTCAAAGGGGTTTATACACCGTATAAAAGAAGGTTGTGTATAAATCAAAATATGCCTCAATGAAAGGAGATTGAGACGAAGTCCCATACCTCGGGTCCGACTTGACTCGATCGTTCTTTAATGTCCTGAATAATAAACTTGAGTTAATTTCTACTTGCTTAAAAACCATATTCAATTTCATTATTCCTTTTATATCACTTATTACCATGTCATGAACACTATGTAATTATTTAAGTTAATAACGGTCATTTTAACGATCATTGGTACTTGAGTCAAAAATAAACCCATTATAATTACAAGTTGTTCATGTATCCATTATATCCAGAATGGTATTCATGATGTAGATATAATATATGTCATATATATCCAGTACATTCATGCATTTATAATATTACATAATCATTTAGAGGTAAGAAATGAAATGCACCGTTCATGGAGACGGTAAGCTGTACGTACGCATGAACACTACATTCATTTCTATTTCGTATTTTATAGAATGGAATCATAATGATATAAAGGTATATTATAATTCCAGTATAATATCATATATAATATCATAGTTCCATCCTTTATACATCCCACATATGGTATTTAATGAATCAACTCACTTTGAGGGGGCGGTAGTCCACACTTCCTTAAATGAAGATATCGTGTTTACCCATAATGGAAACCACAAAAGTATACCCAAAATGAAAAATACATAAGATTAAGGAAAAGATAAACATATTATATATCATATATAAATATAGTTACATCTTAATGGCCACCTTTGAAGGTGTCAAAATAATGTTGAACAATCATCGTTTCGGGAGGCATAAATTCGTCATCCACGGAAACAGTATGTTCGTTAACCATTAGATGTAGGTGTGTGTAAGTGTAGCTCTAATCATTATTATAACAACATCCTAGTATATTTAGGATACTGGAGTTGTTACAAAAGAAAATAATATAAAGAGTTTAGGGGGTTGGAGAAGCAAAATAAGACAAAAGGACTCAAAAGAAGACATTACCTTAAAATCGGGTAACTCCCTTTGGTTTGAGCTCAAAGGCTTCCTTGGGAAGACTTCTGCCAAAAGTGAGGCTTCAAGGAGTACGAGAGGGAAGTGTAGAGACAAAATTGTCAGGTTTTGGCCGAGAAAAAGGCTTTGGTAGTGTGGGTAAGGAGGTAGATGTGGGGGCCTTTTATAAGAGGAGAGGAGGGGCACTCTTGGAAGGTAAAGAAAAGTCACTTTATTTTAAAATGGTATTCGGATTTAAGAGGTCCTATATTGATGTGTTTCGAGGATAAGGTGATAAGGGTTCTAAATCCACTCATAAAATTGGTTTTGGCCATTTTTTGGTCTTATATTTTACATCATCTTTCCATTTTATTTAAATCGTTAAATAATGAGGTCATCGCTGCATCATCATGATGTCATAAATAATTTAATTTATTTAATGTCTAAAAATTAGAATAAAAAAACTATGATGTAGGAAAGATTTTTAGCTTTCTAATGAATATTTATAGATAAAAATATGACTTGTATAACCTCATGTAAAAATTGTTTTAGTAAAATAACTCATGTTTGTGTCATTTTTACTTTAACATTAACTAAAAAAGTTATTTATGCCATTTCCCAACCAAAGTGGCTCCATGGAGTCCCCAAGTTGACCCATGGCTTTTCTAGGTCGGCCATGACACATAAAATGAGGGTAGTACATGTGTCAAGCTCATCTCATATTATTAAAACATTATTTTTACCCTAAACTACACTAATTACCACTAATCGCGATAAAGAACTTAAAAGTTACTATTCACCAAAAAATTATTTTAATCTCATTGAACCACATTTTACATCTTAATGACAACCATGTATGTAGGATTTTTAAAAATCAAATCATAGAAGTTGCCAATTTTCATTTAAACGAAAAATCAGTCTCTTTAACTACCACTTAGTGGTTTCACTATTCATCAAAAATTGAAGTTTTTCAGAAAAATACCAAAACATCACCCTAAGCTATATTTGATATTCGGAATTCAAAAATCATGTCTATTTTAAAAAATTCAATTCATATAAGTAACATTAATTAATTTAACAAAAAATTCTCGTTTTCATGACAAATAGCGTGTTTTTATTAAACAATAAGTATCAAAAGATTGACAGTAGTTTAAGTCAAATTTCAAAGTGAAATTGATTCCAACGACCGCCATTGGATTAAATGGTAAAAAATATATTCTAATTTAACTTTAAAAAAAATTCAAAATATAATCTAATCATATAAATAAATTAGATTAAAAAGAAGTTTTGATGTAAAATGCAGTAATATTCACTATTCATTAAAAATGAACATTTTCAGAAAAATATCAAAAATTCACACAAAGTAAATTTTTATGTCCCAATCATAAAGAATAAGTTTATTTTGACAAACATAGCTTATAAAATTTTCAAAAGATAGATTTAAAAATGGTTTTCCATCAAAAGGCAGTAAAACAATCTTTTAAAAAATATTAGTGTATTCCATGCTTAAGATTGTATTTATTTTTATTTTAAGCCTCTAAAACACTATCTAATTCATTAATAGACATAGATAAAAATATCTATTATTCATTACTTTCTTGGGATGTTACAGAATGGGCTATAGAATAAGGTGATTTTTATATTGTATTAACATTTAGCACTAAGTAAATTGAAAATTAAATCTAATGATCTGGTTTAATACTTGGAAATTCATTAGGAAATGAATCTATATATTCATTTATTATTTGAAAATTTCCATTTTGAACATTCTCCTTCTTATCATTAATATGTTTATGATAACATTAATTTCAATCTTGAACTGATTTCACACCTTCATAATATGTTATAAAAGGCATTAATTTATTCTTATATATAAACTAAAAATAATTCTGAAACTTAATTTTATTATTTATACAATATATCTTATCATGATAAATATAATGATAATAAAAACATAGAATGACAACAATCTCTATAAGGGGAAAGACAATAAGGTTTTTTTGGTAAATACCTTCTAAAAAAGAAAACATAACAATTATTGTAATCTAATTTTATCTTAATGATTCCCCCATGTGTTTTTACAAAAAAATTATATAATTTTTTCCATGAGGTGATATTATGAATTATTCATTAAATTTATTATAAACTAAATAATCTATAGACTCTTAATAAATAAAAAAACATTGAAAAGTATGAATAAAAAGTAATGTAACTAACACTACATATCCAAATGAACTAACATATACCAAAGTAGTCCTAAAGAATTAAGACACTCCCTCCTACCCATGATCTTGATGAAATAAATCAATTACACTTATTATTAGAGATATTCTCACAAAATGACCCATTTCATTACAATTAGACCATTTTAATCCCATGATATCGTTTGTTACCTAATAATTACTATGATACTTTTATTTTCATTAAAAATAAAAATATAAAAAAAGTCCACATGAGACACACATACTATATTTTATAATACATTCCTTACGGTGATTTATACCATAATGATCATGAGTTTTAAACCAGATTTTCTTATCATTGAATTTATTTGATGGATGATTTTGCATTATCAGCCATCATTCATAGAGAAGATTAAAATAAACAAACATCATTTCTAACATTCTTAAAACATCATAAAAGTTAATCATAAAATATAAATTTATTATAATCTAATTCCATTCGATATATTGGACTTAATCATGACTAAATATTTTTAATTTTACTACCAAGATCTGGGATACAATTTGGTGTATACATTAATGTTTTATGTATTCTTAGAGTAGTATATTAATGTTTATAGAGTTAGAAGTGTTCATAGGGGGCCCGAGGAGGGAACAATATAGTTAGGAGCTATAATTCAACCATAACAGATGGTTCAAGGTGTTAACATGGGTCCACGAAAATCTATCATCTCAACGTCTTCGAGGTTTGTGATTCAAAAGTTAGTATTTATATGATAGAACTATGATTAATAGACTCATGATATGAAGTAATTATTCCTAATGTGATTATATTCTATGAATGTTAGAGTATATTATTCATCTTTTGTTTTGAGGTGTTTGCGAACTGATTTTTTTTTCATGGCACGAATTGGAGGTCCTCACCAAAATTCACGATTTGAATAGGGGTTCCACACTCTAAATATTCAATGTTCTATATTAGTTACAAATTTTTTTTTCTTGGTTTTACCCCATTCCTCTCTTATTAATAATAGGTTTTTGTGAAACCGATGAAATTTTGTGAAATCTTGCATCCCCATTACTCTTTATTTGATCCTAAGATACCAAGGATGATTTGTGAAAATATATGGTGATTCCTCCCAAATTTCCCTTGTTTTATTTAATTATTATTTTATGGATTCACATTAGTCATATTTTTATATTTTGGTAATCATTTCTAGTGTTTTTTAAAAATCGGTTGATTATATCAATGTTAATCCTTGTTTTATTAGTGTGTTTGTAGTATATCAGTTGTTCCACCTTCACCCTATCATGAAAAGTAAATAAGAATATTTTTTGATATATGAGATACTCATTATAACAATTTTTATATGAATGTGTGGGTATTTTAAACTTTTACTTTCCATTGGGTGGATTTTTAGTATTGGGTTAATATATGTATTTTTTACCGTATGATATGCATGTAACTAAAAAATAATGGATCATTTGTTTATAAAAACAAAAAGTACATTAGATTAACACATGTATAAATACAGGAAGGCTCCACTTATCCCTTTTAAAAAAAATAATGATACTATGGGATTTGATCAGAAAAGGGAATCTCTTTTCCATCTACACCCTTGTTGAATAGACCATCCACTAAAGAATTAGCTTACCTGTAGATGTGATTCTATGTCTGGTTACACATGATGTGTTTATAGATGTGAGGTGGAATGATTTGTAATGGTTGTAATTATTGACTTGGGTGTGGTGATTTTGGGGCAGTGATTCTATGGTTGGTTGGCATGGGATATAATGGTTGTGATGTGAGGTGGTTGCGATTTTTTTGTGGTGGTAATGTGTGGTGGTTGTGGTTTGAGGTGGTTTTGATGTCAAAAGGATGAGTTGTGTGGTTTTTATAGTGAGATAGCTTGGATGATGTGGTATTTTGGAGATAGTTGTTGTGATATGTGTGATTTTTCCTATTATAATATCAAAATATTTTAACATAAATATTATTTTAGATAGCAGACAAGTTTCACAAAAACGATCTTAAATGAACCATGAAATATTCTTATTTAAATATGACCATTATAAACTAGACATTTAATTAGTGGGTATAGATTATATTATCCAACTTATTAATTATATATAAATGTCTTAATCATTACAAATGTTTGGAATCGGTCTTTGAAAATAAGCACTTAATTTTTTGTAAATTCATTTAATTTTTCAAGAATATGTTTTTATAAGAATGGTTTTATTTATTTTTTGAGTGAATATTATAAATAATTTATAGAACATTTTAAAATTTTGTTGGATAAAAATATATCTTTTTAAGGATAATAATTTCAAAATTACCCAAGAGTAAATTTTGGGTATTTTCCATCAAACATTGATTTATATGGAATAGTGAAAAATAATGATTTTTATTTAAAACTGTATTATTGTTTCCTTGATTAACAAAGTAACACTTTGTTAAATAATGATTTAGAAGTAAAAATTTGTCTATTATGTTGTGAATAATCCAGTGCTGTCTATTGGAATGAATTTTATTATTTAATTTGGTGTAAAAAAATTTTACCCCTAAATTGTTATTTTTTGAAAAAACGATTTTTCATTGTTTTTTTAAATTATTCATAAATTAATTTATACGAATCAAATTAATAAAACATTAAGAAAATGGATACCATATTTCTAAATATGGTGTGAAAATATGTTAAATATGTCACATTTTTTTCCTTTATGAATAGTAACCATAGTAAATAATTTTCACTATAGTAATGGTAAATTGGGTAATTAAGGTTAAAAATAATATTATAAGGAAATAAAATCACCCTAAAAATTACCATTATACTATTTTATGAGTGTTATTCATAAATTTTATACTATTATCACGACACATGTAAATTTGGTGACATATTAATTTTATTTTTACTTTTATAATATTTATATAAATATTGAAGTAAAATGTGTCACTTTTATGCTTCTAATATCTATAATATATTGTTATAGATATCAAAATATCTTATGTTAGGTTATAACTGTTTATTTAAAATATATATAATTATATTTAATCATTTTATGTTATTTATAATATTTATTATTGTAATTATTAGCTTAAATGCTTATGTTATGTCGATACAATATTTATTCAATTAACAGAAAAATAACATAAATGGTTCTTAAAATTTTTAAAGTAATATAATTAAAATTATTTATTATATTAAAAAATTATTAGATAAATATAATATGTTAGGGATTTGTGAAATGGTTTGATTAAAATTCCTTTTCTTTCATTCTGTTTTCAATATCAAATATAATAAATAGTTCAAAAAATGACATTAATGATATTTTATAATAAATAAAATTTTGTTAAATGATATTAATTTCATAAAAATCCGATCTTCAAAAAAATTGTTTTTATATGGTTTAGAATTTTAACTATATTTTATTTATGGTAAAATTTTTCTTTAATTGTAACTGACTTGGCTTTGAAAGAGTAAAAAACATTGTCATCATGGTAATCATAAAAAATGGTATCAAGGGTTAAAAAAAATTAGGGTAAAATAATAATATAATGTGGTCAAAATTTTATATTATGATATTATTTATTTCTATACTCACAATATATTTTTATTATATTATTTTTATCCACTATACATGATAATTAAAAAATACTAATTTAATAATTTTTGTATTTCTAGAATTTTCGTTACCCTCACATATAAAATGGATACTCCTATCATATTTTTTCATACATAAAGAAAAATTTAGTTCATAAAATATCTATCCAAATACCTAATTGACATCCCTACCCATATCCTTGAGTCTTTCATTTCAAAAAAACCCACTAAGAAATGATTTTGGTATAAACCTAACAAGGCTATCTAAGAAGATATATGGTTTTTAAGAAACTTTTTCTATTTTATCTCTTCTTCTATGTGTGTATATTATTTTCCAACCATTATGACATGAGAATACTAGTATATTACTAATATAATGATATTATAATGTTAATTTAATAACTTTTATCCATCTTCTATTCCATCAAACCAGAAACGAATCCATCATTCATGTGTACAAGAATCTACCGACTCGCAAAATTATATAATTTATCTTACATAAACATATATAGTGGATGGTTATAATGATTAATTTATTTAATATATGTGATATAAATAACATATGTATAATTTATGAATAGAAACTATATCATTTAAATTTTTACCATTCCATCCATTGTAATATTATGACATAATTTATATGTAAGTGTGGATTACCACCTCCACGCAGCGATGTGATTAATTTTTCATGGTCTCATCACATCAATACAATATATAAATATATTTAAAGAGATAATATTGTATTTATGATATAATTATAATTCTAGAAATATAAAATTATACATACTTTCCATCAAAACTAATGGATGATAAAAAGAAACGTAACTTAAGCATACGCATGACCTACCTTCTCTATGATTTTAACATAATAAATTTTTTATAATCATCCGTCACTTTTTGTTTTAAAATTGTAATTAATTTATAAAATTTTTACTAATTTCGTGATTAATATTCTTGATATTATGTAATAATGACCCCATTTACGACATGGAACAAACCGACATTTTTTGAAGTTTTGAATCGAACATCCTCAAAACACCCAATGTGGACATAATAAATTAAATGATTATTTTTGTCCATAAATTAATTGATACAAGTGGTTTAGAGATAATAAATTAATCATAGAAAAATTTTCATATAAAAAAATATAAGTGAAGTATTTTTATTATATAGGATTTAAAGGACAAAATGGAATGTATGGACTCGAGGTAAGTGATTTTGTCTCAACATTCTTTCATTGATGCATATTTTAATTTCAAATACCTAATTAATTTTATATGGTGTATATACTGAAACTTTTAAATGTAATGTCATAAATCATACATAATTATTTTCATTTTAAGTTTCAATTCTAGTAATTCCATCCAAGGTCATTTGACTTGAACGTTTTCAAGTTGTAAGTGGTTTCTTTACTAAATTACCTTTCATTCGATTATACCGCCTCTTCAATGAAATTTTTATTCCATGATTTTGGGTACAATGATACATAATTTTTTAATTATATTTTATCACTAGTTTTATGTGAATTTAAATATGTCAATATGATCACTTCATGGATTAATTATCACTTAAATATTTTTGAACCTTAAAATGTTTTTCTTTGTTTCAAATTTCATTTTCATGAGATATGTGTTTCGTCTTGAACCATGATATAATTATATGGTATACATACTAATTTTTTATTCAATTTAGTCATATTACTTATTGTAATTCATTTTATTTGATGTTCCAAAACCTAATCATTCTTTTAATGACTATTGATTTGATGTATTATTAAAGAAGTATGGGATTTATGTTATAATCTACATTCTTTTCTTGATTTTTTAGGGACAAGGTTCAATTGGAGGAAATTATATGATCTTATTTTCTATAATCACATATATATTTAGCTTACTATTTTTGTACATGGGGTTTATGTAGAGACCCAATCTTGATGTACATGGACATTACATTACATTTGTGGAATGCTAATACATAACAAAAAACAATCACACAAGGACCATAATAGTTTAGTGTCTTGGGAAACTAGGAAAAATAATCTTCTAATCATTGTTAAAGATATTCAATATCCCCCATAAAGATCTTACCCTTATGTTTTTTTACCTAAAACCTTTATTTATATACTAGGTAAAAGAAAACATAGAAAGGGTGAGCTCAAATTCTTAGTAAGGGTAAACATAGATAACATAAAACAATCCAAAATCATTTGAATGCAAAAACATGAACATAAAATCTAAACATAAAAATCTTGACCAAAGATATAAATCTTGGAAGTACGTAAGGAATATATCATAATGAAACATTAATCATGATAAAATATAATGGGAATAAAACATGTAATTGTGGCAACCATTAATCACAGGTTATGATTTCCATAGTAGCCTCGGCATTGCTGCCAAGACCATATTAGTGGACAAAGTCCCTTTCTGAATCGAGTTCACTCCTCGTTCCAGTCCTGTATCACTGAACGAGATTAACTTACCATTCCAGCCATGTCTATCTCATGAGATATAAATCATTACCCAATGTATTGGAGGGAGATATAGGTTCCACCCATCTCATAATGAAATCATTATTACGTGTTCCACAACGTAAAAATAAATCATTCATCATAACCCAAAGAATAAAATGGGTTTCATAAACATCATCCTATCATAACATAATTCATATAAAACAAATGTATATCATTTAAAAATAATAAAAGTGAAACCATGTAAATCATAAAGACATTATACTTGAAACCTAATCAAACAAAATAATTTCATCTTATATGGAAAATAGTTTTGACAAAACACTTGAAATGAATTCTTGAGGAAAATATCCTTTATTCTTCAAAACCATTTTATTTTCAAAAAATTAATTGAAATTTTAATATAAAAGGATTATTTTGAAACTAATCATGAAATATTGAAGAGTAAAATTCATGAAAATTAGGGGTTATGAAACTCTAAAAATCCTTTCATGAATTATAAGTTTAAAAAAAATTCTTCACGTACTTTTGCCGGAAAAGTAAAAAAAGTACCTTGTAACGTAAACAAAAGAAAGAATTATTACATACCATGTATTAAAAGTATAAAATTCTTAAGAAGGACTTTAAAAATACATGAAACCATTTTTATGAAATAGTAACATGGATGATAAATATAACCCTAGTAAATACTAACTAATAAACAATCTCGGATAAAAATGAGATAGGAATAGTTATCCCTTACCTTATGTCTGATATGCTTCGTATGTATCCAAACCTTCTGTATAATAATTTAAATAATGTCATTTAATTATTAAATAACCATATTCATTGTTATTATATAATATATGGATCACTTATGACTTTATATTACCCGTTCGTTTGTAAATTCTATGTTAAAGAAGCGTTTTGGGTAAAATCGTTTCATTTGTCGTAAGTGTTTCGATTTGTTGTTCTTGATATTATTAATCATATCCTGATTTACTAAATTCCATAATGTAAAACATGATTTATATATAATATATATTCAATATATAAATATATATGATAGATCGATAAATGGAATGAAATACACCGTTCATGGAGACTGTTTTAGTTTCCTTATTGAATTGAATGGAATTAAGTAAATGAAAAATATTTTTACGTAAATTCAGAATAATTATTATGTAATTCCTTTCATTATTATTTATTATATATATAATTTATAATCATTCTTGAATGGTTAATATGGAAAATGAATCTCATCGCGTTCGTGGAGACGGTAGTCCGTACGTACGCACGAGCGATGGTATCATTCCAATAATTATGGAATAGAATTGGAGTGAATGATATAATATCTCAGAATCAGTATGATGTTATTATAACCGTATATAGTTATTCTTTACACCATTATACCCCTCCATGTAATGTGGTGGTGGAAAAACTAATTACACCACGGTGTGGAGATGGTATTCCGTACGTACGCACGCACGGTGATTTCATTTTCCGTAGGATGGATAGAAATTGAAATGGAGTTGTTTCATATTTGTAATAACATATAAGTATATTAGTGATACTGATGTTATTACTTTATAATGAAAAAACAAAATAAAATAAGTTGAATAAGAATGAAACTTGAATGAATTTGTAGAAGAGAATATATGTTCTTCGACACACCTCTTTTAAGCGTCCTCTTAATGCACTAGAGTTGGCCTTTTTAGGAGACCATAACCTCTATCATGTTTCTATGGAATTTTATAAGGGAAATGGTCAGGGGTTTTCCATGCTTTAAAGCTCAATTTTGTGTAAAGAGAAGAGGGAGGAGGTGCCCTTTTATAAGGGAGGAGAGGCGCACTTTAAGAAAAACATAAAATATTATTTTATAATAAATTAATATTCGGTTTATAATGGCAAAAATATGACATATTTTGAAGATAATGTGGGGATCGGTTGAAATCCCATCAACCAATAAATTTTAGACAAGTTTATGTTACTATTTTAACCTTATCATTTAGATTTAACTCTAAGTTAAATAATTTAACATTTACCTTGTCTTCTTGTTTTCTTACACTATATGGTTGTTAAAGTTATGATAAACTTCCAATAGAACCCCAATTGGTTCATTAATGGAATATATATTATTATATAAGTCTTTTTTCCTAATATTGTATTTTTAGGAATAGAATATCAATTAATAATATAATATTTTTTTTGAAAACTATTTTATGTCAATTTTGACACTATTTGGTAATTGATTTTTGTGAAAATAATAACATCATGATTATTTCTAAAAAAGTTAAATTAATAAATACTAATATGTCATATTAACCTAAAAAATTAGTTTAATTTATTAAAAGTGTAAAACTACATTTATTTTGGTATTTATAACAATAATTATGTTAATATTTCATTAATAAAGTAATTAATGGATCATCATTGTGTAATAAATAAATTAAATTATTTAATGTCTAAAAATTATAAATAAAATACCATTATGTAGGAAATATTTTTATCTTTGTAATAAATATTTATAGTAGAATTTATCTTATGTATAACCTTATATTAAAAATGTTTTATTTATTAAACTTTGATTTTAACTCTTTTACCTCTTCTTTGAATTAAATAATAAAAAATATACTAATCTAATCCAAGTGGACCTAAATGGTAATATTACATTCTAAGGTTGTTTTTGGTCGAATTAATATTATCCAATAGAATTAGGACATGTTTTAGGGTAATAGTAATATCATTTTTACCCTTAATAACTGTATTTACTTTTAACCGTGGTATATAAAAGTAAAAAGTTTCTATTCACCAAAAATTATTTTTATCTTATTGAACCACATTTTAGTCCTTGATATTAACCTTGTTTCTTGGATTTTTTAAATTCCACTCACAGAAGTGGTAAAATTATGCTTTATGTAAATTTTCAAATTCTCCTAGGAGGTGGGTAAAAGACGGTGAAAAGTTCAATAAAATTTTTATATATCTAAAATTATTATAAAATGACTCCAATGAATTAAATTGACCTTATATAGGTATTATATATCAATTTCGACCTAAAATAAATTTAAATAAAATAAATAATTATTTAAATAAAGAGTCGGTTTTTAAATAGTAACCTAGTGTTTTCACTATTCATCAAAAATTGTAAGTTTTCAGAAAAATACCAAAAAATAACCCTTGGCTAATATCAATATTTCAAATCCCAAAATGAAGTCCATTTTGAAAGATCAAATTTATAAAATTTCAAAATTTGGGTATTACTATTCATAACAGCTAGTTTATTTAAAATTTTAATAACATATCATTGTTTAGTGAAACTCGGTATTGTGTTCAACACACGCTATCTTGGAAGGTCGTGATTGCGTGTAATGAAAGCCAAGTCAGGGTTGTGTGTAGTGCAAGATTCATTTTTTGTTGCATACAATAGAATCTAACCATATTTCATTTACACATTGAATATATATATATATATATATATATACTCAATGTTGCATAAAATAACTTCTATCAAACAAACCTGAAATTGTGTGTAACACGATCCAAGATTAGTGTTGTGTATACTGCAAGCTAATATGGTGTTGCGTAAAGCGCAAGATAATCATGGTGTAGCGTAAAACAGAAGATATTAAATAAATTAAAAAGAATATATTATATAAAATCTCAGGGTGTTACATTCTACCAACCTTAAAATGAATTTCACCCTCGATATTTGTCAGGGTTATAAATCGTTTACTACATGAAAGTTTCTTTAATAGAAACCCACACCATAAAAAAATACTAAAGGATAATTTTAAAAACTAATGTATGAAATGTAACGGTTATCAAAATTAACTTATCCATGGGTTTCCACATAAGAGAACATAGGTGAAAATATGAATGTGGTAGATAAATCTAACCGTCATGTTCTGATGGGGAGTGGTAGAGAACATGGCTATGAAAAAGCCAACAATCACAAAGCCATAAATTTTTGATGATCTAATGTACCATCTGATTAATCAGATATGAGAGTACTAGGACATTATTTTTGGATTCCAAGATCATTTCCCTAATGTTGATGAACTTTTACATAAGGAGAAATACACACTTTATTTATGTGTAATATCATCATTGGTTATTCCATGAACAATTACCACTTCATCTCTATTTATTGAAATGAAGAATAATTTGTCATTCATGAAGTGTTAGCAGATCATGCGATAGGATGATAAGTCATCCAATATGTTTCTATCACAAAAAGGTTAGCATAAGTTATAAAATATACATAAGTCCATCTATGGTGCCATTAATCGTATATGATTCCAAAAATGGACTTATACATCATCTATCATACCGCTTAAAAAATAAAACTAGTTTCTACTAACCAGGGAATTCCTGTTGGTTAGTGGTAGGCGATAAAGGCCTCTCTCACTTCGAGTGTGGGTTTGATTCCCACAGCCTTGTCTGACGCAACGAGTTATCAGTCATCCTATGGGTTTTCCTTTTTTCCAAAAAATACATTATTATAACATTCTTAATATCAAAAAAAGTTCTATCCTTAAAAAATACAATCTTATGTCTAACTTAATTCATTCCAATCTTTAGGATTATCCAAAATACTTCAGTCCAAGCTCATATTCTAATGAAAACAATTACTAGAAATTTCATCTACCGAGCATGTGAATATAATCATTTATCCCCCATATGTAATATTATATATCTTGTTGGTCACATTCCAAACATGTGAATACGTTAATCATATATTATCTTGAGAAAAATGAATACCCATTGATCCTTAGTTAAAACATTAATGTTTTCAAAAGTTAACCCTTTCCACATAACAAAATCCCAAAATTTATATATACTCAAACAATGATATCACTTTGTCCTTATATCAGTCATGATCACATTAATACTATCAAACATCTCATTATATCATTATCCTTTCATTGTAAACATATCATCTACCTTCCAAAAATATTTGAATAACCTTTTATGGTTACCGGTACTATTCATCATATACTTTCAAAAACTCAAGGAAAGACAACAGTGTAGCAATCCTTATATTTTTATTTATTCTATAATACCATACATTATTCTTGATAAACATACAATAAATACACTACCCTAATAAAACACTAACTAAGCTTCATCATTTCTTTCATCTCATATAAGATTTGTAGTTTCTTCTTCATCATACACATAAATACTACCCATGTGACCATGCGGATTCTCTTCATGAGATTTTCCTTTAGGGCATTGGTTTGCATAATTCTCGTACATTCCAAATTTAAAACATTTAACCGTTTTTGATGTCAAAGAAATACCATTATCCTTGTCCATGGTGTTAACAGAACCTTTTCCTTTACAATTACTGGCTTTGTGTCCTTATTTTCCACAACCAAAGCATCTTCTAGTTCATTTGAAACATTCTCTTTTATGCCTCTTCCCACATGATTTACATGAGGGAAAATTAACTTTATTTCTTCTATGATCATCATGAAACTCCATATTTCATTTATTAGCCGAGTCATGAAACCCACCTAAGTTGATATTATTGATCATATTATGCGATTTCTGATTAGGCATAATAACGATGTTTGCACATCCAAATCCAGTTTCATTTGGTTGCTCTTGAATAATATCATTCCATTGTCCATCATATTCTCCATTAACATGAATCCTCATGTTTCCTGCTATTTCTTAAAACCCAAAAAGAATAGTGTGATAGGTAAAAATCATAATCAAGGGGGAGTACCTTCAATATCTTACATCATAGGTTTGATTCTAATAACTTTACCGTAATTCTAGGTCTATAAACTATACTTATACTTAACCTTAAGGACATCCCTAGACATACCTTAGAAATATCTCTAGGTATATCACTAATGTTTTCACATCCTAGTTTCCAAAGGTTAAATAAACCATTCCTCTGATACCAACTGTAGAGACCCATGATTGACGTACTTGGACATTACATTAATTTTGCAGAATACTTATACATAAAAAAACAAACACACAAGGACCATAATAGTTTAGTGTCTTTGGAAACTCTGAAAAATAATCTTCTAATCATGGTGAATGATCTTCAATATCTCCCACAGTGATCTTTCTCTTTTTTTACCTAAAACCATTATTTATTTCCTGGGAAAGGGAAAACATAAAAAGGGTGAGCTCAAATGCTCAGTAAGGGTAAACATAGAGAACATAAAACAATCCATAATCATTTGAATACAAAAACAAGAACATAAAATCTAAACATCAAAATCTTGAGGAAAGACACAAATCATAGAAGTACATAAGGAATATAATATAAAAAAACAATAAAAATGATAAAATACCCTGGGAATAAAACATGTAATTGTGGAAACCATTAAGCACATGTTATGATTTCCATAGTACCCAAGGCATTGCTGACAAGACCATCTTAGTGGACAAAGTCCCTTTCTAAATCGAGGTCACTCCTCATTCTAGTCCTGTATCACTGAACCAGATTTACTTACCATTCCATCCATTTCTATCTCATGAGATATAAATCTTTATTCAATGAATTAAATGGAGATATAGGTCCCACACATCTCATAATGAAATCATTCTTACGTGTTCCACAACATAAACATAAATTATTCATCATAACCCAAAGAATTAAAAGGGGTTTCATAAACATCATCCCATCGTAACAAAATCCATATAAAACAAATGGATATCATTTAATCATAAGAAAAGGGAAACCATGTAAATAATAGAGACATTATACATGAAACATAATCATACAAAATAATTTCATCGTAGATGGAAAATTGTTTTGACAAAACACTTGAAAGGAATTATTGAGGAAAATATCTTTTATTCTTCAAAACCATTTTCTTTTCAAAAGATGCAATGAAATTTTAAAAGAAAATAACATTGTTGAAAATAATTGTGAAATCTTTAAGAGTTAACTTCATGAAAATTATGGGTTATGAAACCGTAAAAATCTGTTCATGACGTATAAGTTAAAAAAACATTCCTCTCGTACTTTTTCTAAAAAAGTAAAAAAAAGTACCTCGTAATGTAAACAAAAGAAATATTTCTATCATACCATGTATTGAAAGTCAAACATGGGTAAAAATGAATTTAAACATACGTGAAAAAAATTTTATAAAACAGGTACATGGATGATAAATATAACCCCAATAAATACATATGAATAAACAATCTCAGATAAAAACGAGATTGGAAAAGTTATCCCATACCTTATTTCTGATATGCTTCGTATTTATAAAAACCTCCTGTATAATAATTAAATAATGTAATGGAATTATTACATAATCATATTCATATTATTGATATCAAATATGGATCACTTATGACTTTATATTACCCATTATTTTGTAAATTCCATGTTAAAGAACCGTTTTGGGTAAAATCATTTCATTTATCATACTTGTTTTGATTTGTTGTTCTTGATATTATTAATCATATACTGATTTAATTAATTCTAGAATGTAAAACATGATTTATATATAATATATATTCAATATATAAATATATATTATAGATCGATAAATGAAATGAAATACACCGTTCATGGAGACAGTAGGTCGTACGTACGCATGAATGCTGTTCTCATTTCCTTATTGAATTGAATGGAATTAATTAAATGAAACATATATGTAGATAAACTCAGTATCATTATTATGTAATCCATTTCATTATTATTTTTTATATATATAATTTATAATCACACCTGAATGGTTAATCAAGGAAAATGAATCTCATAGCGTTTGTGAAGACGGTAGTCCGTACATACGCATGAGTGATGATATCATTCCCATAATTATTGAATAGAATTTGAGTGAGTGATATAATATCTCATATTCATTATGATGTTATAATAACCATATATAGTTATTCTTTACAGCATTATTCCCATCCAAGTATGGTGGTGGTGGAAAAACTAATTACACCACGGCGTGGAGATGGTATTCCGTACGTACGCAAATGTGAAGATTTTATTTTCCGTAGGATGGATATAAGGTGAAATGGGGTTGTTTAGTATTTATAATAACATATCAATATATTATTGATACTGTTTATATTAAATTATAATGAAAAAACTAAACAAGAATAAGTTGGAGAATAAATAAACTTGAAAGAATCGGTAGAAGAGATTACCTCTTCTTCGACACACATCTTTTACGCTTCCTCTTAAGGCACTATAGTTGGTCTTTTTAGGATACCAGAACCTATATAATGGTTATATGGAAGTGGAGAAGGGAAATGAACTAGGTTTTTCCAATATTTAAGGCTCAAATTTGTGTAAAGAGAAGATGGAGGAGGTGCCCTTTTATAAGGGAGGAGAGGGGCACTTTAGGAAAAACTCAAAATATTATTTTATAATAAATTAATATTCGGTTTATAATGGCTCATATGTGACTTATTTATATGATAATGTGGGGATGGGCCGAAATCCTCTAAACCAATAGGTTTTATACATGTTTGTGTTACAATTTAAACCTTATCATTTAGATTTAACTCTACGTTAAATAATTTAACATTTACCATGTCTTCTTATTTTCTTACGCTATATGGTTAGTAAAATAACTATAAACTACCAATCGAACCCAAATAGGTTCATTAATATCATATATATTATTATATAAGTCTTTTGGCCAAATCTTAGAATTTTAGGAATAGAATATAAATTAATAATATAATATTTGTTTTATAGACTATTTTATGTCAATTTTGACACTATTTGGTAAATGATTTTTGTGAAAATCATAACAGCATTATTAGTTGGAAAAAAGTAAATTTAATAAATACTAATATGTCATATGAATATAAAAAAATATTGGAAATTATTAAAAGTCTCAAATTACATTTATATGGGCATTTGTTTAATCAATTATGTTAATATTTCATTAATATGATAATTACTGCATTATCATTGTGTAATAAATAAATTGAATTATTTATTTTCTAAAAATTATAAATAAAATACCATTATGTTGGAAATATTTTTATATTTAAAATGAATATTTATAGTTTAATTTATCTTATGTATAACCCCTATATTAAAAATGTTTTATATATTAAACTATGATTTTAACTCTTTTAACACTTCATTGAATTAAATAATAATAAATGTCCTAATCTAATCCAAGTGGACCTAAATGATAATATTATATTACTAAGGTTGTTTTTGGTAGAATTACATTTATCCGATATAATTAGGACATGTGTTAGGGTAATAATAATATCATTTTTACCCTTAATTATCCAATTTACTTTTAACAGTGGTAAATAAAAGAAAAAAGTTACTATTCACAAAAAATTATTTTTATCTTATTGAACCACATTTTACTCTTTGATATTAACTGTGTCTCTCGGATTCTCTGAATTCCATTCATAGAAGTGGAAAAATTATGTTTTATGTAAATTTTCAAATTCTCGAAAGAGGTGGGTAAAAGACGGTGAAAAGTTCAATAAAATTTTTATATATCTAAAATTATTATAAATTGACTCAAATGAATTAAATTAAATTTATATAGGTATTATATATCTATTTTGACCTAAAATAAATTTAAATAAAATAAATAATTAATTAAATAAAAATTCGGTTTTTATATATTAACCCAGTGTTTTCATTATTCATCAAAAATTGAAAGTTTTTAGAAATATACAAAAAATTCACCCTAGGCTAATTTCGATTTTACGAATCAAAAAATGAAGTCAATTTTGAATGATAAAATATATAAAATTTGAAAAAGTGGGTATTACTATTCATAACAACTAGTTTATATGATATTTTAATAACATATCGTTGTTTAGTGAAACTCAGTGTTGCATAGAAGACATGATATCATAGAAGGTCGCGATTACGTGTAATGAAAGTCAAGTCAGGGTTGTGTGTAGTGCATGATTCATTTGTTATTTCGTATAATAGAATCCAACCATATTTCATTTATACATTGAATATATATATATATATACTCAATGTTGCGTAAAATAACTCTTATCAAACAAACTTTCAATTGTGTGTAACCCGATCCAAAATTAGTGTTGTGTATACTGAAAGCTAATACATTTTTGTGTATAGTCTGAGATAATATTGGGGTAACATTCAACAGATGATATGAAAGAAATTAAATATAATATATCTTATAAAATCTCGGGGTGTTACAGTTTATATGTTTAGTTTTCATTTCATCATGTATTGATAAAATAATCACCAAGAAAGTTTTTTATATGTGATACTGTTATAGTATCTTATTTTAGATAAATAATATTTTTCATATATATCCTTGTATTTGAAATTGTTTTCTAGAATATTATTTTATTAAAAAGTTATTTACTGAATTTATTTCGCATTATAATTGACCTTGTTTTGAAGGGTTTTGAAATGGAATTTCGTTATATTTTCGATATAGATCACTTTTGAATCTATTAAAAACCATTTTGAAAGGAATTTTTATTTTTAACATTTATAACATTAATAGATTTTTCCACCATCATGATATTTTTTTATTTGAGGATAAATTTATTTTTTCCAATTTTATTTTCATCAAAATGTATTTCCGTAATATTTTTAGAATTTTTAAGGTTACAAAATTATTCTGAAAGTGGAATGGGTTTCTTTCTTAATAAATTTTTATTGATATTTTAATAGTATTTATATTCATAAAAGATAATAACCCTTGATGGTATTTTTCTATAATAGGGTTCTATTTAATGATACCATGGTGATTCAATTTCTGGATGGGTTATGATCATTTCATGAAATGCATTTATTTTCCATGTGATACTGTATTTCCTTTTTATGATGAAAATTATGCTATATATACTTTAGAAATGTTTGGGTTTATGGAAGTTATTTTTGATTGTAGTAATTTATGTTATAAAAAATGAAATGTGGTACTCTTATAAACCAAGGATAGGTGGTTACATTATAAACCAAGGATGGGTGTGTCTGTGATATTCCTCCAATGCATTAGATAATTATCATTTTATTTAAAGAATTACATTTTATGTAGACTATATTGGTTATTTTACTTGTAAGAGTTATTATAAGAGTGATATGAATATGATGTTCCCATATTCCAACAAATTGTATTCTGATTTCAAGGAAATTATAATAATTCCATTGATTAATATTGATATCACATGGCTCAAGATTATAGATTATCATGACTCTTCACACTGATAATGCATTATTCCACGTCACATAATTCATTATCCATGTTTTCATGGGTACAAATTATCTTATTTTAGGCTTATTCACATTTATTAGGTCATCATAAATTTATTCTCCTATTATGATCACTAATGACATTCAATTTTTAATTCATAGGCTTACACTTATTTATAAATTTATCCCTCCTCTCATATGATTCACTTTACCTAATCTATAAAGAAATGTTTTAATTTTGTTATACCTAACAGGTTAAAATATGTGAAGAATTTTGTGGGAGATGACGCATATTTTTATGAATCATTTTTTTATATCCATGTTTTTACAAAAGAATTTTTCCTAGTAATCTAAAACTCGAAACATAAGAGGTCCTTGGGAATATAAGGGATCCATTATATCCATTTTATTATGTAATATTTACATGGTTGAAATTGGACCATGTTTTTCAATTCTAATTCTAGAAATGTAAGGTTTTTTTTTCGCATTGGACCAAGAGTGTGGGTCTGAGGCTATTACAATTGGTATCAGATCTAGTTTTAGATAAATTTGAAAATTATGATTTTTTTAATGTGTGTTTAGCTTATATAAAAGGATATATGTTTAGGTATGATACTAATTTCAATTTATTTGATTCCCCATTTCCCATTTGAAGCAATGGAATTTTAAGATGAGTATGGTTATTTTGGGAAACATTTATTGTAATATTACCCATGGGTTTAGTATGTAAAATATTTATTTGTTGAATAACATTACTTATGCTATAGGAAATTTTTTGAATTAATTGATAAAGTGTAGGTTTTATATGGTATATGATATTGATGTAATTTTGGTTTACTAAATTTTAATATGATTTTCCATATAGGGAACCATGGGGTTGGAACAAGTTTTGGGGAAAAGTGGTTAATTTTATTTTGGGAACAAGATCACTATATTTCTTAGGGGACACTATAAGATTGATTTAAACAAATTACTGTTAGATAATATGTGATTTTACCATATGAATAAAGTTAGAATTATCTTTTTGAAGTCTATATTATTTTTGGTTGATTGAAGATATTTATAAAAATGGTTAGCATATTTTAGAATTTATAATATTAGCTCATATACATTTTTTGGTATATGACTCTATGAGGGACTAATGTTTATTAGAGACGAATATTAAATTAATCTTGAAAGAAAATTTATTAAATCCGTATAAATTTTGTTTGTAAATATTTTTTGTGATTTGTTTGAATAACTTTAAGGTTTGTTATTTATAAAATGTTCTAAGTTTAACTTGGGGTGTTATTATTGACACTTTAAAGATTAATGTTACAATTCTTCATATGATGGATTATTCATTTTGGGAATTATCATACCTTATTACATCTATTTAGGTTCTGGTTAATTTATAAAGATAGGTGGAATATCTTATAATCAATTTATGGAATTATGTGACCTATTAGAATTTGATTTTTGTTCATAATTCATGATAAATTCATATTTAATTATCATCATTTAGAAAAAAATATGATATTGGGGTGGAAGTTGATTAAAGGATGAATTTATTCTAGTTAAATAAGTATATTTCATTATTTTAAATGTAAAAATAATTCCAAAACTTTAGGAAAATGATCTGGAAATAATAATATTTATCCCATTACCTTCATCTTCAATAAATAGTTATCCTTTTTTTACAAAAATTGATTTTTAGTTATTTTCATTTACTTTATCAAGACCATTCAATTTTGTGTGATAAATTGTCACTTTAACTATCCATCATTATTTAAGCATTAAATATTTACTCTATGTAAATATTATCACTTCCTACTACTTTTCTTTAATTTAGAAATCAATATTTTTGTTATTTCAGATTACTTTCAAAATTCACATTCTGTATTTTGAAGAGGATGTTTAATTTACCATTTTTACGATGTGGGATTTTAGAAAAGTTATTTTTAAATGTCAACCCATTGATTGAAAATCAAAATTTCAAAATATGATGATGAATTATGTCAAGTGTGGTCTAATGTAATAACTTTATATTTTAAAACAAAATCGATGTGCAAATCCATTCCAGATACACAAGACCAAGTGTAAAAGAACCATGAAAGAGTATAATATAAATATGGCCATTATAAATTTTTCATTGAATTGATGGGTATGAATATGATTAAAAATATTATGAATTACATAACAATTTCCTAATGAATTTAAATTTATTTATTAATTCCCAAAAAAATACCACATTTTTTTAGTAAAGTCATTTTATTCATCAAAAATAAGTTTTCTTAAAAAATGGTTTTATTTATTTTTATAAGAGAATAATACATATAATTTAAGGTAAATTTTTTAAATTTATATTATAAAAGTGATATAAGTTTTGAAATAATCATTACTAAATGATCTTAGAGTGATTTTTTTATTTTTCTAAAAAGATTTATTTTCATAAGAATAGTGAAAAATATTCATATTTATTGAAAACTGAATTTGTGTTACCCGAATATAAAAAATTTTATTTTATTTTAAATTACATTAAAATTTAAATAGTCCAATTATATTATGAATAATCTAATTATGTTCACTGGAATAAATTTTATGGTTTATATTTAAAAAAGATATTTTTTTAAAAAAAATTCAAAAAAGCTGTTTATAATTGCATTTTATGTTTTTATATTAATTTTTTTTCTATAACTTATAGAATATGAATATTGAAAAATGTATTTAATATTTTGATTTATAATTTCATAATTTAGTATATTTTTACATTTTATTATATGTTATTATGAAAGGTAACCATAATGAATAATTATCACCTCACTATGGGTAAATTGGGTACATAAGGATTAAAACAATATGATAAGGATACAAAATTGGCCCTAAAAATTGAATTTATCCTTTTTTATGAGTGTAATTATTGTATCAAAATCTAGTATATAATAATTTAAAACTCAGTGCCATATTTATTTTATTTTTACCATTTTTATATTTAAGTAAAAGATAAAGTAAAAAATGTCCCATTCTTCATTTTAATATTTATACCTTTTTTTTATTAAAAAAAATAGATTTTATTGATTTATAAATACTTATTTCAAATATAAATTATTTTTCTTTATCATGAATTTTTATTTATTTTTTTAATTATGAAATAATTACTTCAATATTTACACAACATCGACCGAGTGTTTACCTAATTAATAAAAAAAATAAAGAAATGATTCTAAAAATATTAGAAGTAATATAATGTGAATGAATTATTTTTTTCTTCAATTTTTCAAGTACATATTAAATTTAAGGGATCATTTAAGTGTTTGAATTTGAATTATTTTATAATCATGTTGTTTCCAAAGTGAAAATAAATAAATAGTTACAAAAATTTCATTAATGATATTTACTAATTAATAAAATTTTAAAAAATTATTAAAAATTCATAAAAAACATAACTTTATCCTAGTAATTTTTATATAGTTTTGAAAATTAACCCTGGTCTATTTATGGTAATATAATTATATTTATTATCATAACTTATAAATCGTAATAAACATTATTATCATCGTAGTCAACAAAAATAGTCAACAAAAATAGTCAACAACAGATAAAATAATAGTATAAGTTTAGAAAGATGATATAAACAACTAAAAATTTTATGGGATAATATTATTTATACCCATCATTATAATATATTAAAATATATCATTTTTTCTCGTTTTTGAGGAAAATTAATTTAATACATTAAGTAATTCAGAAATTACCCCTTCACTTATAAAATGGAACCTCCTCTCCTCTTTTATATAAATATAGGAAATGTTTTGTTCTAAAAATACCTATCAAAATCCATTACTTAAATCCTTACTAAATATTAGTGGCCTTATTTTTATAAAAAATCCTTTCTATGATGTATTTGGTTATAAACATAATGAGGTTGTCTAAAGACGATTTATGGTTTTTAACCAGCTGTTTTCATTTTATTTCTTCTTCTACCTCCATAAAATCATATTCAACCATAACGAGATAATAAAATAAATATATTACATATAATAATATATTATTATGCTAATTTTATGACCTACATATATCTACCCTTCAATTAATTGGGAAACAGAACCATCATTTTTTTGTATGACAGACTACCACCACATGAATCGATGTAATTCATTTTTCATCACTTCCTCTGATGATTAGTTATAATGATCTAGTAAATGTATATATATGATATGAATGACATAATTATCATTAAACAAATATATTACAATATCTATGATCTTATTTTTTTCATCCATTGAATAATGATAACATTGTTTGTGCGTACATATGGATTACAACCTCCATGAAGTGTTGTGATTATTTTTTCATGAACACATCACATGGATACTATAGAGAAGTATACATAAAGAGATAATATTAAATTTATAATATAATAATTATTCATGAATGATAAAATGATACATACCTTCTTTCCATCATAATAGTTTATTAATTTTATAGTTAATCATTCTTCTATACACCCTAACATCTCCAATCTTGTAATAGAATCCTTTCTTCATAACCATCATTCATGGTTGGTTTTAACATTTTAATTAATGTATAAAAATTTATGAATATTTTTTCAATTTTAATTTAGAGGTCATTATTTTTGATATGATGGAATAATGACCCCTTTGAATATAGGATACATACCGAATTCGTTTTGATGTAATGAACTGAATATCTTCCAAACACCTAATATGGCCATAATCGATTAAGTAATTAAATATTTCATTAAAATAGTGGAGATAAATTATTTAATGATAAGGGATTAATCCTATAAAAGAGTATCAAGAAATAAAATAATTGATATATGTTAATTATGTAGGAGTGAATGGACATATATGGAAATTCAAGTGTAACATCCCCTGGTCCGGCTCTCTCTCACGTTTCCAAAAAGGATTTTTTACATGGCCTTAACTTGGCCTCCCGATACACTAGAGGTTAATGACATGAAATGGGGTTGAGAAATGTATAATGAGGAGACTAAACCCCATTTTATTAAGTGTCATAACATTAGTAAATAAACCATATAAGTTAATGAAATCAAAGTATTGATATCATTGAAACATTAATAAGAGAAAACTGAATAATCCAATAAATAATAAAAGAATAATGTAACGATGTCATGGAATATAACTAGATGTTGTGATGAAAATAATACAAGTAAAAGAATATAATAATAATAAATACTCAAAATTCCCTATTCTAGAATCCCAAATCATTACCACCACAAAACTCCAGCAATCCATCATGTAAAGTTGTAAACAAAAAGGTAATTTTCCCTTGTCTAAAATTATATCCATGTAACATGTTTGGGTACCAAATAGAGGCCTGAATAGGGTGTGAGCCTATATTAGTCATCCAAAACCACCATGTCTAAACTAACCATTCTGATAAGAATTTTATGATATAACATGAAAAAATGATTTATTAATTATTTTAACATTTAATAATATACTACAACTACTTGTTTCATCTACATTCATGAATATATTTGAGAATGTTTTACCACCATTCCAAATACAACCATATGACTATGGTGAAATAACCTGCTTCACCACTATGTTATAATATCTCAATGTATGTCTTACAATCATGGAAACCACAACCATATAAAAATGGTAAAATAACATTCTTTGGTGCCATGCCAAAATATCTAGGTGCATGTCTTACGACCATGAAAACCACAACCACTTAACCATGGTATAATAAAAAAAATTGGCTCACTACCCTATAATCATTATAATATCTTTGTCAAAGGCCTATAAACATTACATCTTGGGACTAGGAAAATCCCGCTCTATATAAGCATTACAACATGGGACTTGGCCAAACTTGCTCAATATCAGCATTAAAAAACATAAGTGTGCACGTTCCAGGGCGGAACCTAATATATAAGAATATAAATATAGAAAAAAAGTCTTAAAATACATCATGAATATTATATTATGACATCATATATCTCAAATGTTAGTTATGATAATTACTACTTATCTTTCATATAATAGTTGCAATTAATTTTCAATTGATAAAATTTTTAAATAATAAGTGATAAGCCAAAATTTAGGGATTCTATATCAAGTAATCAGTGAAGGTATTATGTCATGCTAAACAAAATTTAATCAATGATTAAATTTAGTTATGATAATGGTTTTCTCACGAAATGGTTAAACATAAGATAGGTCAGAAGCCAATTGAAACCAAATGACTCCAAGGAATAATCCCATTCATTACATAATTTTTTTGGGTGAACCCTACTTAGGCACAATCATAATATTGAAAGAAATATAAAACATAAAACCATAAGGTTTATATTTAGACCCCATAACTTTATCTAACAATAGAAAAATGCTTCCAAAAGAAAAAATAATGATGATGAACGTAAAGATGATCACCAATAGACACCAAGATCAAAACTGATCAAGATAAAATATAACATGGAACATAATCAATGTATTTCACCATAAAAGTTGGAAGAACAAATGAGAGAAGGAGAAAACCTAACCGAAAATACTTACCAGGTATTGATCATATATACAGGTCATCTGAAAGGGACGTCGTCACCCCAAATTCTCTTAAATTATTCCCCAAGGTCGAGAGGAGAAGGATGAAGCTTAATAGAATAAAAACTAATCCAAAATTCATACATTAAAAGAAATAGTTGGGGAATTACATGGATTGTAATGTTTTATAATATTATGTAAATAATTTTAATAGGATATGCCAAAAACACGTCACCTCAGATTTAATTTATTAAAAACACATGAAAATTATATGACATGTGATAAAATTACACAGCATGTAAATATTATGAAGATGGCTTCCAAGCCAATATTTCATTCAAAAAACCCAATACCACATTAAATCTTCTTCATATTATAATAAAACATGAAGCCCTTTTTTCATGTATAATCAGACTCCATTAATTCATATAAGAATACATCCATGAACATTAAGGCATGTTACACAACACGACTCTCCATAATGATCCTCTCTAGTTTCATCAACTTTCCTCAAAAAACAAATCTGATTTTTTTAATGATTGGTATCCATAATGGAACATGATCACCGAGGATTAAATTTGAGGAAAAACATTCCCAAAATAAATGTTAATAAAAAAATCATAGAGATATGTACATCGAAAATGATGAGATCTTACATCCTCACGACATTAAAAAAACTCATACCCAAGTTGCTTCTGGCATCACTATGAGGTCTAAGTTAACATGTCTGTCCACTAAATTCACATATTAGACATATTATCCTAGATAACCTCTTAAACACTCTTATTCAACCACTACTCATGAACCAATGATATCTTCCTACCTCAAGTATATTTTTCACTATGACCCATAACTCATATCAGATGCTCCTCACAGGACCCCTCAACACAATGCTTAACATCTATTATGTCTATTACATGGGAATGTTTAAGTTGATATGTCTATAAATGTGACATGTAGAAAATATTTTTCATGTAATTGCAGCATTGTGTAAGTTTTAAAAAGTATTCCACTGGACTTACCCTGGACACTATCTCAAACTACCAAAAAAACCAAGGCATTAGCTTCCGCTATTTTCTAATGTAGTATTGTCCCAAACTACGTGGATCCCAAAAGAAAACATGATAACCAACCTTTAATTCCATAATTCATCTCCGATGGTGGGAATATGATTTCTTCCATCTATACGCAGTTACCAACAATTTCATGATCAACTAAAATTGGTCAAATGTCTCTTGTAAGATAATAAAAGCAACATCTACGGTCTCACAAGTCTCAAGTCAAAAAAATGGAAAATCGGATGACCTTCCATACTAATCCTCAAAATTTTACATTTGTAATTATTCCTAAAATAAATTATTATATGGAAACTCCAAAACTGCCATATGCTTCTCTTATGTACTCCCAAATTTAAAAACATCGGTTCATAACATTTCCACCTAAACCTGAATAATCTGTATATATTTACCATCCAATATCTGTATGATATGATATCTTCAAAAGAACTCCGGATACTAGAGCCTTTTTATGTCCCTACAAGAAATAATGTTAAACAATGATCTATTTATAAAATGATACACCTTGGAACACCATGAAACTAAACCACCTAACGCATGTAAAGACTACCTAGATCATCAACCGTGAAGGTTTTAGTGACAAGTAAGAAGTTTGTTACCTTAGTATGTCAATTTATAACAAACCAATGAAACAAAATTATTGTATGTTTTCCTTGGTAATCTTGTAAAAACAGTATTGTGATATCCACCCATTTCCACTCATGAATGGAAAATTGTGCATAATCTTAGCTGGCCACTAATGTACAACTATCACCAGCGAACAAGTGATGCATCTGGACATGTATTTTGTCACCTCCTTATTCATTCCAAACCACAAGTACATTATATGGAGATCATGATATATCTTTGATTAAATAAGATACAAAAAAATATAGAATCAAGTCACTCGATCATCATATCCTCTCCATAGTTCATATTGTTTCTCTGACTATATAATTTTTATCTCAAAACTATGCTGTTTAGATTAGATAACTTCTTAGTCTTAATATGATCTATAATTATGGGTATATTTATGGTGAATTTAAGGATACCAATCCCTAAGAATCCTGAACATCTAGACGCATATCTGTAAAGAGTTACATTATCATCCACTCATCACAAGACTCTTATACTACCACTATATGTATCTTTTGGCTCAAGGAATTGAGAATGACCTTTCCCTTCACTAGAGTATAAGACAATTTAAATTCAAAATACTCTAGACACTCAATGAAACTCCTCTACTAAAGGTTCATTAATCGCATAGAAAATATGTACATGATGCTCTCGTGGTAACTATATACCAAAAAGAACCCAACCACGAGATATTTTTCCAACATCTTTATGAATGTACAAAAACTGCTAACAAAAGATTGTGGGTAGGGTAATTCCTCTCATGTAGTCTCATATCTCAAGATCCATAAGAAACCAATAGATCATTCCAAATTAAAGAGTCTCTAAGTCCAAATTCAGATGTATCATAGCACATGACATTCGATTTACCAGAAATTGGTAATGAGATGAATGGTACTATGGTTATCTGGAACATTAGTTCTTGAAAATCAATCTCGCAAGTAGGTTACCAAACAAACTTCACACCATTATTTGGAATCCTAGACAGTTGTGATTCTAAAATAAGGAAATCTTAAAAAAATAGTGATAATAACCCGAAACCCCGAAAAATATGAATCTTGAAGATGTTCTTGTGATGTTCCCATCATACCATGGTTGTTACTTTCGCTCAGTCCATAGACACTCCTACCCCGAAGATGACATTAACCAAGAAGATGAATTTATTAATCCAAAAACTTTATTTGGTTATATTGGTGTAATGTCAATGCAATGTCAATGTACTCATGATGATGTCAATATGTTTAGACTGATTGTCTAAAAAATTTGATTATACTATGATATCTCTGAAAATACTACCAAATATTGTCCAGGATTGGATGAAATATACTATTCATTAATGCCATGAATACAACAGGTGGAATATTAAACATAACTGGAATCACTAAAAATTTATACAAGCCATACCTGCTCCTAAATGTAGTTTGAGGTATGATTGATGGAATCATCCACAACGGGCAGTAACTTGATCTCCAGTGAATCATGGAAAATATATTAGCACCAATCAACTGATTGAAAAAGTCATTAATGTGTGGATAATGATACTAGTTCTTGACCATCATCTCCCTCAATCTCTTATATTCCAAAGTGCAAAGACCCATCATACTTCTTGGTGAAGAGAACATGTTAACCACAAGCCCACTTGAAGCCTTTAGATTCTAGATCTTCCAACTGATAAGTACGTTCCTAAAGCTCTATCTACGAAATTCTTTATAGAGGGATAAAAATCGGCTCAAATTTCATCACCAAATTTATTCTTGACTCAATATATCACTCGGGTGGTAATCCATAAATCTAATTAGAAAAAATTTCATAAAAAAATATACCAATTGATGAAAATAATATTTCTACATTCCATCATTATATAGAGTAAGATAAGCGATCTGATCCATGAGACCATCCAATCTCCACAGATTTTCTCTTACTTGACCATCCAGAAGATCCCACAAATCATGGTGAAAATAAATACCTCTTTCTAGAGGGATAAAGGTAAATATCATCTTGTAATGTTCAATATTATAATGTTACAGAATTAAAAAAAATTCATTCTTGAATCCAGTAGAAGACTATTATTTCCATTAGGATTGGTTCCCAAATAAAACTATTACCATAATAATATAAAGATCATGAATTTCCACATTGTTATTCTCTAACCGCACCCCAAAGGTGTGTCGATGGTCTATGAACCGTATAATAATTCCAAATGTAATACCAAAAAAATTACAAAAAGAGATGATAATAAATATTTTGATGCTATTATATAAAACAAAACACATGCTAAGTTAGATGATATAAGAATCATACGTCATAAGGCCGACAATCTTGCATCCACGATAGCTGGAGTGGTCTACATAGAATTCAACTAACTTTTACCTCTTCCTTAGGCACCATTCTTACTACCATGAGTTATTTCTCATGACTTTTACTACAGATCATCCACTATGGTATCATGTCCTCTACCTTATCCTTTATAGCCTGTGGAACACCATATACTAGCCTACTGAGGGGTAGCTAATCCCTTTCCCAACTCAGTTTCCTGTTGTGATCCCCTTCCACTAGCCTATAATGAAAATTTCATACAGAACCTCTAATGATGACGTAGTCTTCCACCGATTAAAAAATCATCTTCTTGTTAAGATACAACAGGAAATTTTGGCCAAACATGCCACACAGATAGCACTAGAAAGGAATATAGTCCTTAGATGGATATCTATTTCCCTGTCTTCTCTTCCCACTATAAACTTGATAGAAAATATCATCGTGGAACCTCTTTCCTCTTAATGATGAGCTCCCAGATCACCCTACTGAAATATCATGGATGCTATTTAGGGCCTCTATAAGATTCCCTTCCAAGATGAGTTCCCGCTTCATCACATCCTCAAATTAGATCCATAGAAATAAATATAGTTGTGACCAAATATCATAGTAATGAATGTCCTAAAAATATATATCCCAAGAGATATCATCAGCTACAAAAGATTGTGTAAAGAACTATATGTAAGTGAAATGTCCAACATAGTACATCATTTAAATTCTCTCCCATATCAGATTCATGAACTCAATATATTTTTCATCCCTCAATGTTTCAAGATAGAAATAGACCCAAAACAAAATCTTGATGTCCTTCAATGATAACTCATTCTGCTACCCAGCTTCCTCAAGAACATCCTACCAACTCTTGGTAGTTCATGAAGAATATATGCAAAAATATTCACCCATATATTCATGGGCATCTCTAGATTTTTGAAGAACATATATAGTAAATCAATATAGAAATATGTTTCCTGGGCCCCCTTCTATATTAATCATTGGAATGTGCTCTAGCCGAAACACTCTCATCATCTCAAATATTGAAGGAATTGTATGAACAATCTCCTTTTATATGGATCAAATGAACCTCATTAATATGTTGTGAAGATGAAAACCCATGAACTCTTTAGGAATGACAAGAATCCATGGTTCAACTATATTTGGAGCTTACTATGTTCCACTCCCCTAATGCTCAATTTGAATATGGTGAGGAGTCATATTCTCTACAAGTAAAATGCACTCCATAGATAACTAGATAGAAATAAGGATAACATCAACATGTGGCTATAATAGAGAAACAATAACTCCTATTATCTCTAAACAGGGATTATAAGTGTTTTATAATGAAACATATAATTAGTTAATTTATCTATTGAAATATAGTTCCCATATCATAGTTCAACAGAAAAGTATGTATCACATGAAAAAAACAGATATTCCCCTATCAGGAAAAATACTGGTCAACATTTCCATATGTTCCTATTACGATGCACATTTTCTTGTCTCATATTATACTAGGCCACAAGTACAAATCCTAATTTACTGTAAGATCATAAACTATCAATCTCACAAAACATGGGAGTCAATGAAGATGAAATAACATCAAATGTAAAAATGCAACAACACAAATAGAAATCTCATTCATTGTCATTGAATTTTCCCCCATGCATAGGTTAGATACCTCCATGCACAAGCTTATTACCATGTTTCAACACTTCCCAATATCCTTTATACATTTCCAAAAATAGTAATACAGAAGGAAATATAAAACCTGGTAATTTGATAACACTTTTTAGTGTCCCCCGACTCAACACGCACACATGTGTCCAAAATGGGTTGTTTATGAGATCTCAAATGTGCATCCACATATGCTATAGGGTTTAGACTAGTAGCAGGGGTTTGTAATGTATATTGGAGAGGATATACCCCCTTGTTAGGAGTTTCATATTAGTATAAAATAAACTATATAAATGAATGAAATCAAAGTATATATATAGAGGATGAAAACAACTAGAGAAAACATAAAATCCAATAAATAAAAAAGGAAATGTGTATTAACATGATGGAATGAAACAAAATTCCATTGTAAAAAAATTCATAATACTCAATATTCCATAGTCCAAAACCCCACATCAGTCCCCCCATCCAAATATATCCTATCTAGCAAGAAAAGAACAAAAATAATTTCTTTTTCCATTATCCATACCTACGTCCACAAAATCATCATGGGTACCAAACAAAGGATAGAATTGGATGTGAATGTAACATAGTAGGTCAACACAACCATGAATAAACTACCATGTATGATATGATGTGGATCAAATAAAGAGATATATTGGTTTATTAATTAATTCAACAGTTAATAAATTTCAACAACAACATTCTTGGGATCCATGTTAGAATATCTCTGAGTATGTCATACAATTATGCAAACCACAATCATATAACCAAGGTAAAATAATATAATTCAGATCCATGCTAGAATATCTCAGAGCATATCTTACGACCATTCTAACTACAAACATATATCTGTTGTAATGTTACCTATTTTAACACCTTGATGGGATATCGTAGAGCACGTCTTATGACCATGACAACCACAAACTAATAATCATGTTATAATCATAGTTATCTAGGTGAAATCCCATAAAATATTACAACATTTTAGTCAAACCCCTAAAATAATAATAGCAAGGAACATTGAAAATATCACTCCTTATAACCATTACAACTTGTGACTCAGCTGGGGTAGCTCAATATCAACATTACATCATATATGTGTTCATGTGTTAGGGAAAATGCAGATATATTATCATTTTATCAAGGAACATAACTCTTATAATACATAATGGATATCATAGTAGCACATCATAATCCTCAATGGATAATTATGAAAAATGTCAATAATCTTTCTCATACCACTCTAAATTAAATCATAGATGACTTACAACTATAAAAATATGAGATAAGACATAATTAAATGATTCTTTAATAATAAAACACCTAAGGTATCATGTCATACTAAACATGCATAAATCCATTATCTAACTAAAAAAATTTCATAGTTCCCTCACCCAATGGGTAACCATATGCTAGGTAAGAAACAAATTGAAACCAGAGGAATAAAATGAATAATCCCATTAAATAATTATGGATTTGGGTGCACACTACTTTGTCATAAAAAAAATATTTTCCAAAAATGGTAATTATCAAACCATAGGGTTTTGACATAGAACCCCTTCTTTTGATTGATGATCCTACAATGATTCCAATGGAAATATCCCATGTGGAATAAGTTACAGATGATAACTAAGAAAAACCTAGATTAATACTAAACAAGGTCACAAACAATAAATCAAATGGTAAAAGGATTTCACCATAATAATTGGAAGAAGATGATAGAGAAGTGATAAACCTGAATTAAAAGACATATATGATATTGATGATGAAATAATGGATGTGTAAAAGAGAGGTTGGCACTCCAAATTTACCTGGAAGATACCCTAAGGCTAAGAGGGGAAGTCTATAGTCAAATAGAAAGAGAAATAATCTACAAAATATATGATATATTACTGGGTAATTACAAATCATTTAATTTAGTTACACATCATGTAAATACTCTTATTGGAATACACTGATAAAAATATCATCCTAGTATTATTTCATTAGAAAAACCTAAAAATTATCTGACTTGTAAATATAATGTAGATGGTTTCCTAGCCCATTTTTCTTTTAAACAACCTGAACACCCTTTAAAACTGATCAACATAAAAAATGCTTGAAATTCATAACCCAATTATAACTAGACTCCATTAATTCAAGCAGGCAAACATCCCAGAACATTAACTCATTTCCATAACAATCCTCTCCACATAGATCCTCTCTGGTTTCCTTAAGTTCCCTCACAATCTTAGAATGTATATTTTAAAATAATTGGTATCCATGACAGAACACAACCCACAAGGTTCAAATATCAGTTATAATATACATGAAATAATAATTAACCAAAAAATCATTGAGAGATGTTCCTAGAAAAATATGGGATCTTACCTATAGATTCACGGTAGAGAATTTTGTCTCAATTAATCCTAATTAAGGTATATTATAATTTTATTCACATAATTTACTTTTTATAGTGTGAATAATATCCCTTTTACATGTTATGTAATAAATAATTTTCAATTTTTTTTATGTTTCAATTAAAATTATTTCATCCCAGGGTATTTAACTTGAATGTAACTAAGTGGAAAAAGGTTTCTTAACTCAATTTACATTCATAAGGGTATAAATATTCTTCACTGAATATGCTATGCCATTGTTATATGTGAATTTATATCCATATTATTCTATTTTTTCCCTTTTTAATTTTGATTTAAATATTTCCACATAACCAATTCATGGGTTTATTATCACTTTAAAGATACAATCCTCGCAAGGATTTTCTTTTTCTCAATCTCATTTTCCTACAACATGTTTAATGTCATGCACTGTGATTTTCTTATATAGAATATTTTATGCCACATTAATTAGTGTTGATATCCTAATTAATGTTATTCATTGGATTTATAGTTCCATATCATATTATTAACTTCAATGACTTTTGATTAGATATATTACCAAAGAGGTAAAGTATTTATATTAATGTCATATCTTCTTTCATGATTTTTTATGTTCATGGTTCCATTAGAAGAAATTATAAACTCTTATTTTCTTGAAATGCATATATTTCATTCTCATATATCTATAAATATGGTTTACATGTTTAGTTTCAATTTACAATATTATTAATTAAAGAAACATCAATAAATATATCTATAAGTGATACCGATCATTAATCTTCATTTAGATCGAGAATATTTCTCTATAATATCAATGTTTTCCACAATGTTTCCAATAGTGTTGTTTTATATACAATAATTATTTCCTTAAGTTATTTTACATGATTTAGGACCTTCTATTAAATTTTTATAAAAATAAATTTCTTAACATTTCATGTATGGTTCACATTTAACTCTTTTTATAAAATGTTTGAAAATATTGTTTATTTGTAACTTTTAAAATATTAATGGATTTTACAACCATCAATACTATTATTTTTTTGGTTGTTCCATTGTTTTTTTACATGGTAATTTTAATGTAAATGTATTTCCATTTTTTTTGATTTTTTATTTTCAAAACATTATTTTCAAAGTGGTAGGGGATTTTACTCATAAATATTTTAGTAATATTTTAATGATATTTCAATTCATCAAATCAAAGAAACCATGATGTTACTTATTATCCACTAGGGATATTTTTTAATGATACCTTAATAATTATTTCCTTAGATGGATATGATCATTTCAAAGTTATTTTCATTGTAAATGTTTATTTTCTGTCGGTTAATAATTTTATGAATGGAATAATGGTAGTTTTTATGTGCTTTATAATGTAATGAAATCTCTATATACTTTATTTTGGATTATGGTCGGTGGATTTTTTTATAATAATAGTTGGTAACATTATGATCCAAGGATGGTTGGTTGGGTAATAAACCAAGGATGTGTGGTTCAATTATTAACAACGGATGGGTGGGTATATTATAGCCGTTCGATGCATTTTTTAATAATTATGTTCTCTAGGTAATTATTTTGGAAGTTGAATTTATTGGTTATTTCAATTTTTATTGTGATTATAAGAGTGATATAAAGAAAATGTTCCATGATACAAATTTGTTTTAGTTATTTTTGTAATGAGTTCATAATGATTCATTAGATGAAATCTATATCTTATGGACTATGATCATTAATTATCATAAATCTTTATGTTGGTAATGATTCATTTCATGTAACATGTTTTATGATCCAGGTTTTGATTGGTATGTGTTCTCCTATTTTATAATCATTCACTTTAATGATGTCATCATACCCATGTGCTCATCTTATGCTCACTAACTATATTCAATTGTTAATTCTTTTGTTTACCCATAATAATTTATGGACCTCAACCCGATTATGTTTCATTTTCCCCAGGATGTGAATAAATTTTTTATTCATGTTATGAAAAAATATGTTTACTATAAGTGAAGAATTTAGTTGTAGGTGGAGTATATTTTTATGAAAAAATTGATTATAATGTCCACGTTTTTATCAAAGAGTTTATCTTAATCATAAGAAACACTAAATATAAAATGTCCTTATGTATGTATGTGACCAAATATTTAATTTTTATTATTTATGTTTAGTATATTATAAATCTGGTAATGTTTATTAATAGAAAATAAAAAATGATAATATTATGATTTTAATGTTACATCTGGGAGTGCGGGTCCAGGGTTGTCACATGCATGGTGTGGGTGTATTAGTAACGTAGTTAGCCAAAGAATAAATTGTAATGCGAATAATGAAATATCAGGGGATGATAAATGAATAAGAATGGATGATGAGTGATAATATCATTTGATAAATTAATTGAAAAATAAATGTACTGTTTAAATATGAATGACAGGGTTTGTAAACTAGAGTTAGTGAAAACTATTTAAAATATAGAAAATGGTGGAACATATAATTACAAGTGGTAATGTGTGGGTTTGTGTGTTTCTTGTGTGGTGTGATTCATTTTTTTGTGTGGAAATAGCTGTTGTGGATTTTTAGGGAATAGTTTTGGTGATGTGGTGGGTCTAGTTCAATTAATGTGATCTCAAAGGTTGGGTATTATTTTCTATCTTCCTACCTTGTAATTTTGGGTTATTTCTAGACATCACCCACCAGAGTTGGATAACCCTACCCAAACCAAATGGGTTGGGGTTAAGGTGTTTTCCCCAGCACCTCGTAGGTGGTGATATAGATGGATGAATACCCCCATATTCCATTCTTTTCCTTCAGTACAGATGATATAGGTTTTTGGTGGAGAATAATTAGTGATGATAAAAGTTAATATTTTACATTACATAGTGGTTATGTGGATGTAATATGGGGTGATGGTCATACATAGTGAGTAGAGGGCATGAGGTTGATGTCATTCACATTCAAGGTACCTTGATGACCAGGTTATGTGATGAGGATACTATGTGATGAGGTTGTTATGTGATGAGTCTATGATGTGAACGTAATTGATGGTAGAACTATATTCTAGACCTTGAGAGGGTGGGGTAGTTATAGATGCATCCCATCCCACTTTATAGATGAACATATATATAATGAGTTATGTATGGAAGGGATGGAAACACATGGCATTTGATATTGGGGTCTGATCGGGGAAACTTTTTGTGGAAGTGTACTTAGGGAACCTTTATTTATCTTATTGACACTTTGTTACTCTATTGGTTTTGTGATTTTGTGGTAAATCTACATTGAATATTGGATTAACTAGTTGACATGTTTGGGTTTTTTATATTAATTCACTAGATTATTAGTATAATATTTTCACTTGTGATCTTTATACCATAGGTTTGATCCTAATGAGTATACATGTTATGTTCACCCTAATTATATAAAATAGGTTTTTCAATTTTTAGGAGGAATTTGGGGATTTAGAAAGATATTACTACCTGGGGATTTGGTTCTATAGTTGAGTCTTTGTCATAAGAGTTTCCTTTTGTTATTTTCTTAGAGACATTTATTTGTATTTGTTGATATTTTCCATGAATTGTGTGATGGTTTTAGGTTTAATATTTTGTTATCTACTAGATTTTCCTGATGTCCATGTATCATATATCATGTTACAATACTATAATAATGCTTTAATCCTTCTATATTTGATATTTATGTACCATCAGTTCTTGCAACAAACTCAGGGCCAACTAGAGGACGGACTTTGGGGTCACTATCTCTCGTCCTTTTTTTTCATCCAAGGAGAAGTACCTTTGATGGTAGGGGTTCTTGAAAAAGTAGGTTTAATGATTATTTTTAAAAGAAAGCATGGAATTTGTAGTTAGTCCCTCTAATGATTTCATGGGTTAATGGGAAAAAGATTCCATTTTATTTTAGTGTGTAACACGGGCCCGAGAGACAGACCAAGACATGGAATTTTAGGCCCCCCTAGGATTCAATTCAAGGAAACTAATAATATTTAATGGCCACCTATGGTGGACATATTTGAATCATAGAGAACTTGTAGAGGCACATGAATCATGATTGATTGTATTCGTATCTGAATTGGGTTATTTTTGGAAAATAAAGTTAATTTATTAAATAATATTCGATAAAATTTCCTGATACCATGATTATGTATTCTCCATTCATTTAGGAATAGATCATGGTCTTTTTCCATTTGTAGCTCAACCAATTTAGGTTCATCATGATGATTTTGTTGATCATCAGATGATCCAAATGATAATAGAAGATATTGGGGAAATTTGAGGGGAGCATCTCAAATATGGACATTCAACACAAATTAGAGGATCTGGATATCACATTTGGTATAATACATTCTTGGGTTATCTTTTGGGTTCCATTTATAGCTATCCATATGAGGGTATCTTTTTTTTAGTTTTGTAAATTTTATGTTGTTGATCATATAAAGGAAAATGTATTATGGATCGACTTTTGGAAAGAGTTTCATTTATAATTTCTATCATTAAAGATGAAGGGAACATAATTCAAGAGACTCTATCCCTTTTTAAAATAATTGTGATTGTGTAATATCATGTAATATTTTTCATGTATCTCTTATGCATTTCCCATAATGTATTTTTAGTTTAGGAGTCCATAGAATAGTGTATGGAGGATGCATTACGCCCAGCATTCAAGTATGTAGTCACCATGTTTATTCTTCACACATACCTAGTAAATTGAAGATGGTTGATATTATTGATCATATTATTTCACATGGGTATGAACCTTGAGAGAATTACTAGTGTGGTTTCCCAAGGAGATGTTCTTACAGAATCTGGACACAACCATTTGGTCAGTTGGGGTTTCAACATGTAGGGAACTAACCATGCAAGACTACTTCACATCCTCTAGGGTATGTTGCTTCCAAGAACCAACCATAAGATTTATTTTATTAATTCCATGTGTGTGGGGGAAATTTACACCTTCATTCACAGTTTCTAACCACTTAAAGATAATAGATTTAGATAAGTTTTCAAACACCTTTTTGGCAGTAGCAACAGTTTCCTCTAAGAAGGTTTCAATAGCAAGTATCGCTGATGCTTGGGTAGTAGCTGAGGGAATATAGTGTTGGAAATGTGTAGATTTTTTATGGACACATTACAAAGGTATATTTTATAGAATATGGTATTTTATTTTGAATTTATATGGTTAGAGGATATGGACGTGATTAGATTCATGGGTTTGAGGAAGAAGCACCCGTAGGGACATAGTTTGTCAAATGTATGACATGTTTACCACCTACCATTGATTGTCCCTTATTTTATATAGGCATGTAACACTAATTTTTTCTCATATTTTGGTTTATGAATTGGTATTTGTTTTAGAGGATTCCAATTACATTTTTGTTATCTATTCTAATTGAAGGTTAGAAAACATTTTTTAATGTATTCTAGATGTGTAGACTAGTGATGTGGTAGTTATAATTAATAGGAGATTTATGTTTTTTAGATTCAATTATACAATTTATTTCTTTACATGGATTAATTTTATTAATTTTTTAGTGTCATTGACATATTCTATATGATATTTGTTTTCTAATTTGGGGTTCTAGGGAGTAACTTTCTTTGGTAAGTGGGATAATCATATGGGTGGTAGGACAGTTAGACCTCTTTTTCCTTATTTGGATAAGCTGTTAGTAGAATCTAATTAAAAGTATGTTCCTAGGGGTTTAGAGGAAATATATGTTGTTTTCCTAGATAATTTTATTACACTACCTCCTCTATGTGATCAAAAATGTGGAATAGAGTTGAAACAGAGTGTGTATTTTATTTTGACAAATCCTTATCGAATGGTGCATACCATGTTATATGTGTAAAGGATACAGATTGATGGTCTGATATAGAGGGGGTTCATATGTCCCATCAAAACTTCTTGGGGGTACTATAGTGTTATTTTACAATAATTCATGTGATATTATGAGTTTTTGTGTATACTATCAAATCATGAATCATGTAATTGTTAGGAACCATTTCATGCTTCTGAGGACTGATTATTTTTTCTACCAACTAAAGAAATGTAGTTGACTTTTGGAGATAGATTTGTGATAAGGATATCACAAGATGAGGGAGGAGGATGAAGATATCATGAACATTGTATTTAGATATATGTATGGGAACCTAACATGTTGGGGCCTTCCATTCAGTGTCGTGAAGGCACCAAATACATTAATGGGTATCATGAACTCCATATTCTGTGAGTTCTTATATCAATTCATTATCATTTTCATTAGTAATATCGTGATTTACTCGAAGAAATTTGAGAATCATGTTGATTATCATAGATATATATTATATCACCCTAAAAAAAATTCAATGAAAAAATGTCAAAGTGATTGTTCTAGATTATAGAGGTTCATTTATATGGATATGTGGTGTCACATAAAGGTGTGGTCATGGACCTAAAAATGATTAAGGTAGTTTTTTCATAGGTGGCACCAAAGAATGTGGATAAGGTTCATATTCTACATGGTATTTAAAGATATTATTTATTTTTTTCTTTTTCTAATTTATATTAGGTTTCGGACCCACTAATAGCTATGACTATAAAAGAAAATTCCATCATGTGGACTGATTAGTACAAGGTTGGGTTCAACTAGCTGATGGTTTGGTTGGTCTATTATCTAGTGAATTATTTTCTAGTGGAGGGAGTGATTTTTGATGTTTTATATTATTAATACAATTTCGGTTATAGATTCATCTTGATGTATAAAAGTGATAAAATTTCTTATGGCTTTAGGATGTTACACCCCCATGAGCGTGAGTGTGCTACCCAAGATTAGGAGATTTCGTCCTTAGTGTTTTCACTAAATTTTTGGAGACATTACCTCATTGATGAGGTTTTTGTGGTCTTCACAAAACTTACGATCCTATATTATATATTTTTACTTTCAAATTTGAATATAAGATCAGGATGTAGATGGAGTTCCTCCAGGATTATGATTTTGAAAAATCCTACACTGTACGAAATGGAAATGTTTTTATTGATATGTTGAGTCAGAAGCCCCTTGGAGATGTGGATTATGAGTCTGTTTTTTTAAATAAATTGATGATCAAATAGTGATGTATCTATATTTTAGATAATGTAGTGGAAAATGACTTTTTATAATATTATAAAGGTGGATTCTAGGATTTAGGAGGCAGTGAAATCTCAGTGGGGTGACTTAGAGGAAAATAAGATGTGTGACCCTGGTAATGCTCCTATGGGATAGGCATAGGATGTTTAGAACTACATGTTATTTCAGTGGATGTTTTTCGATAAAATTTTGATTTAAGAGGTAATTATAAATTTGATTCAGACATCACCATTAGTGGTATATCTTGGCGTGAGAACGATGTATAATGTCCAAGGAGATAGATATGGTGGCTGGGGTTGAAATAGTCTGCTATAAAGTTTATGGTGAAGTGTCGGGTTTCGTAGCTGGTCAAAGAAGAACCCCATGTTCTTAGAGATTTATTACAACCATTGGATTTCCTTGAGTTGATATATGAGGAAAACTTATTGAATTTCATCATTGGGTTACCCTTGGTTCATAGATGATGTGATGTAGTTTGGGTGATTGTGGACCGACTAATGAAGTCATCTAATTTTCAAGTGATCCATTAGTGTCGTTGATTATGTAGTGAGGTGGTATGTGGATGATGGAATTAGGCTTCATGGGTTATCAAGGGCCATCATCTGAGATTGACATAATTTTTACGTCACAAGCCTATAAGGAATTATAGCATGATTTTTGATTCATGATACTTATTAGTACAACCTTACACCCTCATTGAAATGGGAAGAAAGAGTACATCATCTAGGATATGGATTATATATTATGGTTTTACATCTAGGAGTTTGGATGATGGTTGATAAAACACCTTCCATTTGTTCTGGTCTCCAATAGAAATATCTAACATTCATCCATCCATCAATCCATTTTTTTATTTTCTAAAAATCCAATTTGAGGCTTAGTGAGAAACTCACATAAAAAAACAAAAACCATAGACCACCTATTCTAAAAATTATTAAAATGCATGCAGAAAATTTCAAAACACCCAAAACCATGTAATTCAAAATTTGAGAAACTGACACAAGCTTGAAGCTTATAGCAACAACCTCCTACCCTTTAGAAAAACATCATCCACCATTCCATTGTTCCCATAAAAATCACCATCATCATAAACCATTTCAATCATGTCCCATCCCTATCTAACATTATCATAAGAACCACCATCCACATATTCATCCTCATCATCGTCAGTGGCGCCATCCGAGAACACACTTGTCACTGGGGATCCTTAGGGCCCGTCGTAACCATCGGAAAACCCCATCACAATAACATCACAAATTAGAAACAACCAATCCATTCCATACATTATCATGGATATATTTGGGAATTTTATGGGTGACCATTTCTTTTTATATTATGTTTGATAGGGGTTGATGTTGTAGCAATTAAGAGTACTAATGTTTTGGAATAGAAATACAGGAATACTATTCTTGATACATGAGAGGATGAGAGAAATAAAGTATTTAATGAATCCCCATTATGATCATTGGAAAAGTACCTTGGATTTTGAGGTTGGATAACATGTGTTCTTGATGGATTATCCTCATTGGAGGCCACATAGGTTTGGAATGGGGTAATCCTTCTAACAAAAATTTTAGGCCCCTTGTGGTGTTGGGGAAAAATGATGAGGTATCATATTTATTTTTATTTCCACCATGTTAGTACATGATATAGGATGTCTTCCATGTCTTCTAGATTTATAGGTTTCGTCATGATGAATCCGAAATCATTTACTATGTATAGTTATGTATTTTGTATTAAATGATGTTCATGGAGTGACTATTAGAGATCCATGGTCAATAAGAGAAGGTGTTGTATCGATAAACCACCACCTTGGTTCTTGTTATATGGAGGTATGGTGTCTTGGAGGAGATTACTTAGAGTGTGTGTTGTATATATGTGCCCATTAATCAATTTTTTATTATGTTTTCCCTTTCCATATTTTTTTGTTGATTTTATGTTTAAAAATTTATGATTTTATGAGAGTTTACTTTCTCTAATATTGGTGGTGAGTTTTAGGGATTTGAGTATATTAAGAGGAAAAAAACCCTTAAAACATGTTATGTTCATGACGTATTTTAAAACCATTCTGGAAAGTTTGTGCCAGCCAAATTGAACAATATGTTGATATGAATGGAATTTTTATTTGATTTTTGAGTTTGGGGAAGTGTTAATGTGATGGTTGAGGTTTTTCTAGTCAAATTTATACAACGTTTGAAATTTTTGTGTGGATGGTTTAGTGGGAGGGAGGTGACTTGTAACTATTATGAGATGATGTTTTCTTAGACATGATGGGGGATTGTGATGTGGTTGTTTAGGTTCTTTATATGGAATTTTCTCTAGGATTGGTGTGTTTTTATAGTGGTAGTGTTGGGAGTGTAACAAGATCCCGTAGAGGCATCTCATGATGAATTCTTTCTAGCCCTTCCCTTTGTATTTTGGATTTTTATATTATTCTCATGGATGAAAATCTGTTGTGGGGTATCTAATGAAATGGTTCATACCTTAAAAGCCCATTACATTGTTGTTTTGTGTTTTGGAGGTGTTTTAAGGGGATACCGGATGGTTTAGTTGAGTTTTGAGTTGGGATTTAGTTGTAGCAAGTGTTACAATGTGTTAACATCTGTTCATGATTTGATAATTTGTTTATGTCATGGATGATTGTGATTCATTTCATGATGTTTGGATGAGAGTTATGGGGTTAATAAATTCACTATGTAAAGGAATTGTCCCTGACATGAACATGTTTGGTGAAAATAATTATATTCTTATTAAATTCGTGGTTTGAAGATTTTACATCCCATTTTTTCACATGCTAAATTATGGGGCCTTAAGAAAATTCACAATGTGAATAGGGGTTTCAAACCATGAATGTGTCATTGTAATTAATGAATATAAATTTTGGGGGTCCTGAATCTTGCAATATTTCTATCTTATTCCTCTTAGGCTATTAAGAACCCTTGTTGATTTTGGTAAATCTTACAGACCCTTTCCTCCCTCTTTTATCCTTGGATTCTCGAGGTTGATCATTTGACATCTAATTTTTGTTCTCATACTTTGACCCTTTTCCAATTAATTATTTTTTCAAGGATTTGTATAAATATTTTTGTACTCTTGTGGGAAGCATTGATGATATGTTTTTTTTCAATTCCTTTAATGTAATCTATGTGGATCTATGGATTCATAGTTTTGTTTTGGTTTCCAGGTTGCTCTACCTTTTCACTGTAGTGCACAGTGAATCCAAAAGGTTCTTTAAAGATGGGTATCAGCGTTCTCACGAATGTTATGTGCATGTGTGGGGATTATATGCTTTCTCTATCCATTTGGTGGATAATAATGGTCATCTTAAAATATATAGGGAAGTGAATAAAACTCAAATTGATGGTTATTGGGAGTAATTTCATGTTCTATAACATGGATTTCATTAATGATGAGTTTATACCTATTTTTTACCATGGATCAAATAACATCTATTAGGATCATTTCATATGTTTTAGTTCACATGTATATGATACCCTTTCTATACTACTTTTTTAAAGCCAAAATTAAATTTTTTAATGTATATATAGTGAATTAATTGGTTTCCAATAAAAAGTTTTTTTTTGTGATAATACCCATTCTAAATAATGATTTAAGGTAATTTGACCCCATGAATATAATTTCTGGAAGTTGGGAAGTGATTATATATATGTGGTTATGCATATTTTTTTCCTTGTGTGAGGTGGGATATTGTGCGATGACAATAGTGATCATATTTGGTTTGGAATGTTTGGTACATTGATGTTGTGGTTGGTTAGAAAGGAATGTCGTGGTTGTAATGCCTGAGGGTTGTGATATGTAGTGGTGGTGATGCGTGGTGGTAGTTTCATATGACTGTTTTGATATGTGTAGGTGGATACTAGTCGTTATTTTTTGAGATGGATTGGATGATGTGGTGATGTGGTGATCATTAATGTGATATGAGTGAGCTATTCTCATGTGTGGTTGTATTAGTGACCTGATTATCCATGAGATTAATTTTAATAGTAAAAATAAAATATCATGGTGTGGTAGATGAATAATAATCATATGGAATTAATGTCTAAAAATTTGATTAAATTAATTGAATGAGAAATAAATGGGATATGTAAATGTAAATGAATTTCATAACTAACAGGTGTTTGTGGGAACTCATTAAAATCATTAAAACTGTAGAACCTATAAATAAAATTGGAAATGTGATTAAATGTGGGATATTAATGTTTTGTGATCCATTTAGTGGTAGTAATGGATGTACTAAATGTTTTATAGTGTATTATTGGTGATTTGGTGTATGATAGTGTAGTTGATATGAACACATAGGATTGGTATTTTTAGCAATATATATTACATGTATTTTATTTTCTATTTCTAAAGGCATCCCACCTAAGTTAGATAACCATACCAACACAAAATAGTTTTGGGTTCAAGGTTTTTTTCATAAAAATCTAGTAAGGTGCTGATTCAGATGGCTTCCTACCCCATCTTCAACACTCCTTTAATAGTAGTGACAATATAGTTTAGGGTTCGATATTACCTTTTGATTATACATGTAAGATATGGAAATTACACTATGGTGTTGAGGATGGGATAAGTACATTGGGTCATGAATAGTGGGAGGATGGAATGTGGATGATGTCTTTCATTTTCAAGAAACCCAACTACCATGGTTATGTGATTTGGTTGTGAGATGATGATCATTTATTTTAGCACTAAATTCTAGACCTCATGGAGATAGGGTAGGTAGGAATCCATCATCACCCACGTTTAAGATTAATGGATATGAGATGTGATATGCATGAAAGGTTTGTGAGCACGATATCATTAATGTTGGGAAATTAAAGAGAGAAATTAGAGGAGAGGAAGATGCAATGAAACTTTTTTATATTCTTGACACTCTGTTACTGTATTGGATTTGAGACATGGTGAGCAATACATGGTGAGACAAGGATCGATAGTTGACCTAATTAAGTATTTTTTTTGTTTTTTTCTTTATTCATTGGAACATTAGCATGTTTTTTTCTCTTGTTCACTAGATACCTTGGGTATAATACTTCTTAGTAAAGATGTTATTCTCACCCTACATTAATATAAACTATTTTCATGTTTTTAGAAGGACTTTAGATACCATGATATATTTTCCATGATTAGGTTTACGAGCTTCTACTGAGTCCCTATCATAGGAATTATCTTCTATAATTTACTTGGAGACATTAAATTGTATTTTTTTGATATTTTTCATGTATTATGGAATGGTTTTGGGTTTAATTTAATATTATGTATAATATTTTCTAGATGTATGTTTATCTTATCTCCCATTTCTATGTATTTGATGATTATAATTTAGTACACATGGTATATTTTTAAACCCTTGGTTCTTATTCCCAACCTAAGGCCTATAAGTGGTGGGAATCAGGGGTCATTATCTATCTTCTTTCATTGTTTACCCTCCAGGTGTATCTATATAGGTAGGGTATCATGGAACATTCGATTTCAATTAGTTGATATTTAATTTAAATGTATCTACTAAACCATCCTCCATATCCCCCCTAAAATAGTTTATTGATACAAAAATTCTATTTTTACTATTTATAATAAAAAACAAATCTACATTCTTGATGAACCATACTCCATTACTTTGAAAAAAATATTTTTTATTGTTTTTTGGTAAAATGTGCTTCAGTTAATATCAATACCATACCATGTGATCACATTCCAAATTGCCCCATTTCTTAACCATTTATGTGCTTTTGATACAAATAAATAGTAGTGAATTTATTCTTTAACCATGAAAAAATATATTTTTATTTTTATTTATCAACGACTCTTCATTACTTATTTTAACCTACCTTCAATCCATAAATATGTGATGATATATAAAGATTGAACCTCGTATTTTTTATTAAAAATTTATAATTTTGCTTAAATCAATTCATCAAATAGATATAAATATACATTTAATCCATGGATCCAATTCACTTCACTATAAACTATTAAATATTAATATATAGGGAGATCATCATTCTAAACATCATATAAAAAGAAATTGAAAAACTCAATAAAATATTATAATATATATTTTTTAAGAATAGATTCCTCTGGTTGATAGGTATTTTTGACACATCTCTTAAAAATTTTCATATAAATTTCGAATGGATAAATCAAATTTAAACAAATATCCCATTATATTATTATCTATCTCATAGTAAATTAGTTATCAGATGACCCATTATATCAAAAACTGAAGATGTCAAATATATTTCTAGTTGAAAATGTATGATAAAAATTACAATCTCTATCACATCTAAATAATTGAGGACTATGAATTTACTGTAATTTGAATTATAAAAGTAACACAACATGGTAAAATTATTTCTTACAAGTGTTGAAAATCTCCCAAGAAATGTCACCAACTGTAATTTATGTATCAATACATGGAAATCATGATATTTCCCTCATATTAACCATAATTCACCCACTAAAACAAACTTAACGAATTTTAAGAGAACCTACTAGGTACATTAACGCCATCCAGACATTAATGAAAAAGTTATTTTATTACTCTTCCATATTGTGTAAAAAGTAAGAGGTAAATTTTTTATGTTTAATTTCATAGGGGGTGTTATCTCTAAATGTATTCCCATAAATAGTAAATCTAATATTTCATGAAATATATATATATTTAGTTTTATTTATTCATTAAATTTGTCTATTGAAACTATCAAATAATTTTTTTTATCAATACATATAATGTCAATGTTATGATTTACCTCAAAAAATCACAAATAATTTATCTTGAATAAGATAAAATATATTTTCCCTAACTTTGTTGATGCATAAAACATTCATTATCTCAAAATGTGATATCAATGTTTATCACATTGGAATACTGTTTCTTACCAGGAAATGTTTGGGTGGGAGAATCATACTCTTATATTGTAACACCCATGCATTTGAAATATATTTTTTGATAGATTGTTTCTCATGAATCACCAAACTAAAACGAGATGAGAATTATTATATGGGTATTTTAAAAATTATTTTAGGAATAATAAAACCTCTAGTAAATAAATTTTTATTAATCAACTAAAATTCCATACAAATATCGTGTAAATAATTGATATGATTAAATATTATAAAGTATTATTCTCCCTCATATAATAGTTTTGTTATCATGTTTATATTTGTTCATAAAAAATAAATTTACCATTACTAAAATATTATTAAAACTATATAAATTATATATTGATATAAGATAATATTATTTACTCTTAAAACAAAAACATTTCATATAATTTTTTTAATATTTTTTATTTTTATTTCAAAATATATTTTATAATTTTATAATTTTATAACTTCAATTTTATAAAATCATCTTCATTTTGGAGTTTGAAATGTCATAAATTTTATAGGATGAATTTCTAGGATTTTATGAAATTATTGAATTTTTTTTGAATAATGGAATCTTCCAATTTTGAAAATATTTTCACCTTTGTGAAATTTTGGATAATTTAAGAACAACATGAATTTTGATAAAAACACACATATTTATCATATTTATTTATAAGGAAATATAAATAATTCTAAAATAAAAAATTTATTTTACAAAACACATGTTTTTCATTTTGGAAACCTATGTATTATTTTACTTTAATAAAAACTATTTTGTCTATGATTTTATTAACTAATTATAAATAATATTGATATTAATATTTTATTTTTTTAAAATATATATAACATATCATTTTTATAAAAAATAACAAATTAATATTATATAAAATAAAATCACTAAGAATTTTAGCTTCATAATAATTTTTATCTACAAATATAAATAATTTATAAAAATATTTATTACACATTATATGTGTGAATATTAAAATAAATTTTTATAAGACATGGAAATTATATTATAAAAATTGGAATAAATATTTGAAATTATTATATCAAATTATGTAAAAAGGTGTATTTTACTTTTATTAATTAATATCAGAATATTTATGTTAATATTTAGGGACCACAGTAAAATATGAAATTGTAAAAATTATAAATCTAAGACTAAAATAATTAAAAGATGTTGAAAATGTGTATTAAAATTTATTTAAGAGGCTTTATCAACATTACCATTTCCAAACACCCTTATTGAACATCATTAGTTCTACACAGCCTTTAAATACTGACATTTTCTTTTATATTATTACAAAAATGCCCCTCCCTTCTATATAAAAGAGGTGATCACCATGCCACTTCTCCTCACACTTAAAACACAAGAGCGATCAGGGGTTGTTAGAAAAATCCCAAGAGTGTTCATGGGTTACTATCCTAATCCAACTATATGTGGAAATTCATACTCCACAACATTATGGTCTCACAAGCTATTTATTATGCCGCATTTCTTGGTTATATCATTATGTTATGGTATTATGGATCATTTTTATTATATAATGTTCTAAAAATAATGCACTCTAAAATACGTTTGATCATTGTGACTATATGTCATTATATTATTCCTTATAGAAAAATCATATTATTCAACATCCTAATGGATAGAAAATTTCTCCTATGATCATGTTTTATTATATGACTACAATCATACCCTTGATGACATGTAGATGAGTTTTCTCCATACACAACATTTAATCTCACCCCTTACCTATGTTTATATTCCATAGGTTATAAAGACGAATGTAAATTATATGGAGTCTCTATGAGTATCTATTGTGATTATATTATGTATAAATGTTCACACGTGTTCTAAAATATGTCACTTATATAGCTAGTCCTCAGAGGCACTAAAACATTGGTTCAGGGGATTATGAGATAAAATGATAAAATTAATAAAATGATTTATAATAAAGATATGCTTACATTGGTTTATATCAAATATAGTGTTTATAAAAAGGGTTTATGAACACCAAATCTATGAGTAAAATTATGGGTCATCATTGTTATTATAGGACATTTTATTTTTAATTATTAAAATTAAAATACTATTAAGAATAATAAAAACAAAAAAGTAAACATTGATAATTCTAACACCAAATACATAAAAACATGAGTGTAAATATATGGTTGATTATTTTTTACCTTAGAACATCTCTAAATTAATTATTATCCATTGGTATATTCACACGACCTTTGAATAGTGTTGTTTCCTTTTATATTATTACAAAAATGAAAATCCTCTCCCTTATAAAAGTATCAATCACCACCCCACTTCTCAAGCTCACAATGTGATGGTAATTAAGTAAAAATGAATTCTCCTCTAGGTTATGGGTTCTTATGATTTCTCTTATAAATAATTTTTAATTTGTTTTATAATGTTATGATTCCTTGGATTATATTTTTTTTTCATGTTTTTCACTAATATTTCATGGTATATAATTGATCATTTGAGACAACATGTCATTTTAATAGGCCTTATGGATAACTATTATTGTTCCATGTTCTTTTTAAATATATATTTCTCTTATGCACATGTGTTATGTTAATATTTTTATCTAAAGATGGATTATATGTTGATGATATATCATATTTCAGAGTATTTTTTTCATCCCTTACTTATGATTCCATTCCCTGAGTTATGAATTTGTGTATAAATTATATTAATCTTAGATGAGTGCCAAATGTGGATTGATAATTGGAAAATGTTCACAATATTGTAAAATGAGTCTCATATTTAGTTGATCACCAAATACACTAAAACATTAACTCGAGGGATCTTGTGACAATTTGTGAGATGTAATTATTATCTGATAAAAATTATATAAAATTAATATATGATTATACTGATTTGTATTAAAACCATTGTTGATATAATGTGTTTTCAAGTGTAGGATGAAAGAGTATGGGTATGGAGAGCCACATGAGAATAATTAATATCATTTTTAAATCATTTTTAATGATGATGAATTCATAAAATTATATCATTTCCTAGGTACACCTTCCTTCATAAATTTGAAAATTGATTATATAAGGTATCTTCTTCACATGTTAGAAATTATTTATGTCCCTTAAAACTACATCAAATTATTTTTTTCATATATATATAAAGGTTATTAATAGTAAACATTATAAAAGAACACAAAAATAAATTAATTTCATTGTATTATTTAAAATCATGATCACTAGAATGTATTAAAATTTACAATTCATAAATCAATTGAAATATTTAAATATAAAAATCATTTATATTTTTTTTATTAGGAATCATCAATCTAAACATAATAAATGTTCACTTCATAAATATTTTTGGGTGTTTCATCCCGATTTGCATCATATTGCGGGCTGATGAAAGGGCCCGACCGATACTAACCAATTGTACATTATTATGATGGGTTTCATGTCTGGTATGATGTCCTCATATGGTATTTAATGAGTTTATTCATAGAGATAGAAACATACAACGACCCTTATATCCATAATTCATGAACCTGTATTCCAATGGTAGGCACTCGTGGGATGACAATTTGGCCAAAAAAACATAATGACTCCATTGGTCGAGGGGATAAGAGTTCAGGCTCATCACACCCTTTGGGGGGAATTATTGAATACTCCAAGTCACACTAATAGATTTATGAAATGGTTGCATGTTCTTTAATTAATGGTTTCATCCTAGGAATGTTTCTACGGATTACCCTTGGGTTGCGAGGTTAACCATATATATGGATCGGTCAGGAATTACGGAGACGACGCTTGTTCAAGATCAATAATGAGTCGCTTTGGAGTATATCATCATCCAAGGAAGACATAATATTCTTTGATATTAGGATCTATCCCATTAAATTGGTTTCCTACATATCACCATAAGTGGAATCAAAAACCACATAGTTTTATGCCACTAAACTGGGCACATCACCTTTTTCGGTCATGTGAGGGGGGGATGATCCATATATTTTTAGAGTAGTGTGGTGAGGGAATCCAAGCAATGTATTCCTTGTCATGATTTTGTTTTAGAGTTACACCAATGCATCCCATGAAGCTCAGGACAGGCATGGCCTCCGGGGCAGATATGGCCCTATAGGGTTTATGGCCTGGTGAACACTAGGGTTATTTGGGTGTTGGGTTTGGATCTTAGGGAGGCCTTCTACGTTTACCAATAAGCTGGGAATAAAATCCCCCATAGTTCAGTTTATGTTGGGGCATATACCGTAATAGAGGCCTTGTTTGTGTGGTCATAATTTGGGATTGTCCTTTGAAAACGATCCCACATGAGCTCAGATCTTCAGACAGTCATTCTACATATCCTGTTTATAGAAGGAATTATAGTTCTCATAGTTCATTGTTCAGGGATTACATGTACAAGCGAACAATGTGAACTTGGGCCTTTAGAATGGCATCATATATATTATGTTTAGATAAGGAATTAGAGTTCCCTTAGTTCATTACATAGAGCTTATGCGTGGAAGCTTCTCATGTTTCAGGAACCCTTAGGAGGACCCAAATAAAGATGATTTGAAGGTTTTATTGATTATTATACCCAAAAGGATTATCATGTTTGGGGATTATGTGGTTGTTATGACCACTTACAGCCTCTATGCCCACATGATTCATCCCAATGTAAGAACATGAAGAGGAAGTGTATCAGGAGGATTCATGTTCTACATCATCTACTGATAGACAGTACTAGAGCCTAAAGGGACGGGGAGAGAGAGAGAGCAGGGGGGTTGAATATTCCAAGTTTCTCTTCTATGTTGACATCCTGGATAGTAATGTACAGAAGTCTATCAGAACATGTATTGGGATGGGCCTAAGAGGAGAAATACCACCACCTTCCATGGAAAGGATGGGAACTCTCTTCAGGGAGGAGGCACTAAAATGTGTTCTAGGAAAGGGGATAAGCATTTCACCTCATCAATGGGAATTAAAAACATGATACATGTGGCAAGGCATTATCCCTCATTGAATGGAAAATCAATTTTTTACCCTTGATCCCTAGAAAAGGCTGGTTCACATAAGTATTCCTAGAATGTGCCTTGGGATACCTTGGGAATGTTGACTCAATGATATCCCTAGGGTGTAAACCATTGTGGGAACTACTTTTTCACCTCCACTTACCTTTGGTTTGTACACTCATAAGGGAACCATGATGTTCCCAACAGTCCAGTCATATGGGTCTGATGGCTTTGGAATATACTTTCACCTAATACTAGTAGACAGGTTAGTAGAGCGGCCATGGAGGGCATGATAGGGATGGAAGGACAAGATTTGAGTTAGAAGGTGGAAAACTTGAAGACACCCCATTACATGTACTATTTCCTCATGCAGGATGGGGGCTTTCCCACTAAGTGTTCTTTTATGCGGGTGAAGGGGTCATACACATAAAAAATTGTACACTGACCTGGATGAGATCTGACATGTACTATGGTAGTATGCGGTCTTAGGTTCAATCCGCATAGTTTGTTACTATGCAACACATGGGTCTTTTCCACATTGTGATATGCCAGGGGGTGTGTGAAACTAATGATGGGGATCTATGCCCATGGTTCACGAGAAGTTCATCTACAGAGGGAATATGCTTTGTGGTTCACCAATTAGTTTCATAATAGGTTGATTATTATTATGTTTTATTTTTTATGGTTCTTGGTGGGTTTATACCAACTGGGAAATGGTTTGTGGCCCTTCATCGATCATTCCCCTTTGATGTATTTAATTATAAATATCTAAATTCTCGAAGGATCAATTGTCTAGTGTCAAACATTACCCGGTCTCTAGAAGCCTTCTCCCTTTTCCTTCTAGTTCCCCCAGTGTTCCTTTTATATAGTGTTTGGGATGTTTTATCTATAGGCACAAAAAAACTTATCTAGAATCCCATGGAAGGATCATCGAACCCATAGATGACTCGATCAAACAATGTTCATTGAGTTTTTGTTCATGTAAGAGAAAATCACTACTTCGTTCTTGCAAATGAAAAAGTTTGTAGGACACTACAAGCCCCAACTCTTCTGCACAAAGATCTGTCCGCGGGGATGGTATATAAGGAATTACATCTCAATTTATTTTTTTACCAAAGACATGGTTCACAATTCCATTGTTATCTATTTTGACCTCATCTGTAAATGGATTGGTTCAATGTACAATTCTCTACAAGTTAGCATTTCATAGGCTGTTTGTGTACAACTTGGTTCATATTCTTCACCTTCTACAGACCTTTCATAGTAACGAGTATGTAGAATAGTTTGGGACATTTCCAAATTGGATTTGTTAAATATTCTACTCAAAATTTCATTCCTACATTAAAATCATTCCATCATCATATTACTAGGAGTATTATATTTCCCTTAATGGGTTTTCGGGACCCTATCAATGCCCCCATTAGAATGGGGTTCAGTCATAAAAAGAAGATGTTATTAAAATATATAAAATGATACCAAACTAAACTCATTTATGATATAAATTTGGAACCATAGGAGGTACCAATCCTATATATAGGGGACCCTTGTCATTTTTATTTTACCTACTTTCTTGATGAAAAATTCTTGACAAAGTTCTCTTGGATTCCCAAGATTCCACGTAATGGCTCCTTCGTGAAATTCAGCATCCACAATCCATGACTTGTGTTCTGTGAACAATATATTATTCACAGTCGCCTCGGCAGCAAATTGAAATATAATTTTATGAACCGAACTATTGAATTTTAAAATGTATATTTGAATTTCTATGTAGTCAAATTCTAAGTGGCTCACCAGTCCCCATGAACATAACATCATGTGGGTGAACTGAACATTCAATTTCTAAATCAAACATTAAATCCTAAAACATTGATCATTGAATATCTTTGTAGATAGGATTTGTATAAAGCATTCCCATTCAGAAAACCAATTGATTCTCTAGGAAATGCTACATGTTCTAGTGTCTAGTGGGGCATTCTACGTACTATTGGTTCATGGTGAATGAATTCTATGAAACATTCACAGGATTTAGTATGTCGAGCCCAGCATTTGGTGGACTTCATTGGTCGTTTTTCTTACTTTGGACTTTTCCAAAACATTTTATTTGACTGACCCTTTTTCATGGTCGTTTTTTACAAGGAGGAATGAATCTCCCTCAATCCACCGTTGATGAAATTGTTGATGTTTATGTTTTTTCCACTCCCCTATTAACTACTGGTGAAAGGCCGAAGTCTATAGAAAATGATCTGGATGGAAAAATACCAATCACCACAAAGCATCATTCTTCTGAAAATTTAATTTATGTGGGAAAAGGGGAATATATGATCTCAAATAGGCTGACCATTTATATATTTGACTTGTTGTAGGAAAAACCTATCCCATACCAACATTTTTCCAAACAACTCGCCACTTAAATATTTAGCATAACCATTCTTAAGGTTGTTTTCTAGTTTACAGGAAAATTCATGATGATAGATATCTCTACTGGTTCAACATTGAACTATGCCCATTGTAAATTGGATGGGAAATGATGAAAGATGATCAAAACAACCCATTATTATAATAACATTGCCTAGAAGGCCATAGTAAATGAACAACACGACCAGTTCTCATAATGGGAACATCTCCAAAGCTTTTATTTTGTTTTCATTGGGGGTGGGTCTACTAGGACCATCAATGGTGTGAATAATTTGGAGTAGAATTATTGATCGTGGGGCTATATGAGGCCTTAGGAGTATCATAGATTTACAATAATCAATTTGGCGCCCTCTTGTCAAATATATTGATAAGGGGGAGTTATACAACAATATGTTCAATTTGACCCAGGGGAGGTTGGCATCTGCCTATGTGATGTTCACCTAATTTCATTGGTCCCCATCATTGGGGATATGTATGACGATTTTCTACACCCTGATTCCATATGGGATGATGAAGAGAGGACTCCTCCTTTTGATAAAATGCTAATTTATAAAGAGGATAAACTTTTAGGGAACATTGAACCTTTCTCAAATAAAGAAATATCTTCCTAAAAGGGGATTAGTGTCTTAACCAAGAAGAGTGGCCTAGAGCATGATGTGCACAGACCCATGTATTTTCCATCTATGAAAACTCAATGGAAAGCAGGTTCTTACTAGACTTCATTGGAGGAGGACTGATTACATGAATGAGGATGGAAACTCATCCATAATGTGGACCATTTTTTTTGCCTGGATACCTTCCTGGCCACGTTTTTTGAGCTTTTGTATCTTTCCAACATGAGATTCAGGTGGTTTAAGAGTCACAAACATTGTCAAAGAGCCTCAACTGGCCACTTGAAAATTTATAGACTAATCAATTTCTGTATTTTCCAAAATGTAATACCCATTGGGCCGAATCAGTGAAGGAAAGTCACCTCAGAGGATGATTGCACCCTTCTGAATGATATAGGTTTTTATAGGGGCCCACATGGTAGACTACACATGTATAAAATATTTACTGATTCCTTAATCATTTCTCTAGCCATATCATAAGAGCACCCTTGTGGTTTTACTGGCAAACTATGATGCACGAGATAAATAGGTAGACCAGACTGAAATGAATGATCATGAAATGATGGATCAAATCAACTTCCAAGATCCCTTAACCCATATTCCTTATGAATCCCCCATTAGAACCATCATGAGTTTTCAATCCGAAGAAGTTTTTAATCATGGTTACAACTTTTGTTTTAGGTATGGTATCTTGGTTTCCAGTATTGATGGGGAGCTTATTGTCAAGGGATAAAAACCTTTCAGATTTAGTAGTTAGATTAACTGTGTTAAAATTCTCTTTCCCTCGACTCTTAATAGATCATGTTTGGAGAAACATATTATGAGAGCATATCGATTTTGGCTACTGATCACCCTTGAGGAAACCCGAATCGAGGTTGAGCCCCCAGTTTCTGAGGGTTTATTGCCCTTCATTACGAAAGGTTACATTGAATCCTAGATTTAGTCATATCTAGCTAATCATTTGTCAAATCTAGTTCCCACTGTTACAAACCCCATTGCATCTGAGGTTAAGGGGAAAGGGAAACAGAAAGAAGATGTTGGGAATTCCCAACCATGGAACGTTCTTGAGAAGACTTTTAGTCCTCCCCAAGGAAGGTACTGAGACCATGGGGTGTGAACTCAATAGTTGTTGAGGATTTGACTAGAGACCAAACACCCATCCCATTTCATACTGATTTTACAATGGAAAAGAAGCAATGAGATACTTTTCGGTGTTGCTATTATTTTCACGATCTTCCCCTTGCGCCTTGAGGTAGTTTCTCTTGGAGATGGTGGTTTCCATTACTAATATTGGCCAAGTTTCAACACCTACTATCACATCATATGATCATTAGACCAAGAGGGTAGATCATTACCTTCAATACCTTGAAACAATGATCTATTTCTAAAATAATCACCACAAATACTCTCATTGGGTACTTTCTATGCTATGACCAATGTCTAATGGAGAGTGTGATGGTATTTTTTATTATAGTTGTGGTTGGGGTAGTGGAAGCTCTTCATATGTGCCCGTAGCCTAGTAAGCATTCAGATCCTACGGGTCCCAAGACTATGTAGGATCCCAGAAAGCAATTATAACTAATGATACCTCCTTCGCATCCCCATGAAAACCCTCCAGCACTGGACATCCCATTTATAGTGAATTTTCTAGTTTCCTAGATAGTATGGGATGAATTGAGGGAGATTGACTCCAATGAAGAAATTTGACGGCTGCTTCAAGGATGAATATTTTAACTTTCAGGTTTTGGGGGACACATCGCCCCCACATTTATTTCTACTAATGAATAGGTAGATAAGGTAGTTTTTTACCTCTGAGAAATAGGAAAATTCATTCATTTGTCCGAGATAAAACCTTACTGGTTTGACAAGGTGGCATAGATAGTGGTACTCTTGAGACCAATGAATGTAAAGGGATAGTTCATCAGATTTATGGACATTGAAATTAATTCTCTTTACTATAGAGATTCTTAAAATTACCTCCTTTACATTTATAGGAGCCTGAGGAGTATCGGGAAAAAGATCATTCCCTAGTATACACCCCTTGATTCACCGTCGTTGGGGAGCATATAACCTCATATGTGGGGTTTGCAAGGAAAGGTTCTCCGGGTGACATTGAACATATGGAGGTATTCATTTCTGAACCCTTCAGGATAATACCTGCCCTATATCTACTTGATATTCCTGCTAGAGATTTATCCCCATGGAATTCCAAGAAACAATGGTAGGAATCTCAACCATCGAAGTATATCAAGAAGGGGATTACAAATAACTCCCACAACTATTTATCCAGTTATCATTCCTTTTACTTTAATCTTTCTAACTGATTGTCTCATGCCTATTATGATACATGACAAATAAGTAACCAGGTGGAAATTTTCATGGAAATTATAGATCTTATCCCTTCTGTGGTGGAAGAAGGAACACCAGCAACTGTGGCTACCCCAAATTAGAAAATTTATTCATCAATGATTAAATAACATTTAGAAGTTTAACTCTCAACTGATCATACTAATCTTATGTCAATATAGTAATATAAGAAGTCCCTAACCGCATCATCTAAGTTGAGAGAAGAGCACTACTTTTTCCCAGACATTGAAGGGACTCCAAATTCTTGGGAGTCAACTGCTTTAATCTAGATAGACACAACCCTTGTGAAGAGAACACCTTTGGAAGAAGATACATTAATCAAGAAAGCTAATCCTACTCCCAGAGAGTGTGAAAAAATATGGAATATATCTATCCTACCTTTTGAGAACATTGAATTGGCTATTGTTGCATTTCTTTTGATCAAAAGAGTGACCATGATCCTGGCCCCCAAAATTCTGGCTCGGACCATCACCCCTTTCTCTAGGTTAATTATCCCTACAAGCATGATCTCATTATGTGATCTTATAGAGGAATCCTTGGAGGTTTTTTGTCCAGTTGGGTATGAAATCAAGCCTCAGATTCCTCTAAATGACTATGGTTCTCAAAAACTTATCGAGGATGTAGCACCATCTTTACTGATTAATTATATCGCCCTGGAGGCTGAATGCGTCAATGATATAGTAGGTGATGTTTAGTTTTACAGAGCTACTACCTAATTTTCTTATTCCCCCTCTTTCGAGATATTAGGGATATTTATTGGTTTTCATTTTGATGTTAATATCACAACTACAAGAATTGGTGATTGTGGTGGATGCTTCAATCCTTCCCAATGTCGCAGTTGTCAGGGGCGATGCTACTGAGGGATCCAGTCATGATTTCATAATTTAATTAGCCATGAACTAGTGATGATAATTTTTTAATATATTTTTTAATAAGGGAGTGATTCTAAGATCTATAGAGAGATCCTAGCCATCCTTCCACCTGACCACAAAATGGAATGAAAAAACATATGGAGGTTAATTTCTCAAACTCTACAAACCGACATTCCAATGATGTTGTAGAAGTCACACTTCCAGTTTGTGGTTCTGGGGTTTTGAAGATTTGTTTATCATGACATATATGACTCAGTGAAATAGGTGGATTCTACCAGGGAGGCAACTAGAATGCACGAGTCTCATCATTTTGATGCATATTCAACAAAACAACTTTCTTCTACTAGGAAAATCCTTATGAATGACGATGTTGATCAAGACAGAGTAGTCATGAGGTTGTAGAGTGAGATCATAAAGTAGTTTTTCTTAGAGGAACAACATGATTAGGAAGTGGAGTAGCAGAATCAAGAATTTGGGAACCTTAAAGTGAAATGGGCATGTGTTGGAGCCGCATTTCATGAGTGGAAGTGGTGAGTGGATGAAGGGGAAATGACTAGTCTTAAGGAAATATAGAAGGTGGAGGAATTATAGGAAGGTTTTGAGGTTGAGACCGCAACATTGGTAAGGAATCTTCAGGGGATTGAAGTGTCAAATCAGACACCAACAGAAATATGTGATTCCACTTAACATTTATTGTAATGGTCATATCCTACACATATAGAGATTATCTGAGTTGTGGGTTCCCTCTATATATAATTTCAATGAAATGAAAATATTTTTCCATCTAATACTCCTCCTTTATCCATTTACTACAATATCAATCATTTAAGATCAACCTAATTTTAAATTATAATGTCTATAAGATGTCAATTTGAGTCATAATCAGTGATAAAGGAAGATCCAAGTAATGATCAAATTGTTTCCAAAACTGAGGGTCTCAATGAGCACATTTTGTCTCTTTGTAGGGTCACATGGAAATCCATAAAAACATTCTACCTTTTTTGTTATCACCATAATTGTTTCCTATGACTGTTATAATGCGGGATTAGAAGGTATAACATGAATTTTTCATTAGCCTCCCATGGAAGGTTTTTGACTTAAAAATATTTTGGTCTCTTGATTATTTTTTTACTTGCTGTATTTTTTGACTAAACCTCATATAGAAAGGGTTTAGTGAGATGACCCATGACTTTTGTACAAGATTCCCATTGCGTTTTTTCACCCTTGTGAGTTTTGTTTCATTTTTATTGGTGTTTTATAGACTTTCCAACTAGACTATCATTGCTGTTGTTTTATGTTGAATAGCTTGGACCAGGATTAGTGGGGCATAAGCCCTGATTTAGAAATCCTTAACCAAGAATTTCCCAGAATCATTTATACATGGATGAAGAATTTTTCTCGACACTAACGTTTGATTATTGAATATTGGACCTGATAAGGATCATGGAATCCATGGGGTGTAAAAAAGAGGGAAAATGCCTTTTGTAAGGATGTAATTAACTTTTTTAAAAAACCATTTTTGTGGGAATCATATACACAACAACTGATGCATAATGTGCATAGTCAAATAATGGTGTCTATAGGACACTGGCCCTCCATTTATGATGTCCAGGATGTTTTTATAGAACATTAGATTTATTTTGTGGTTGAGGACCACAATAGATGTCCTGTTAATGGATCAATATATAAATGTTTTGGGGAATTATTAATTGTTCTGGTTTAGAAACCTTTTATACATTAATTTGACTTGTGGAATGTATAACTAGTTAATAGTGTAGTTTAACTTCATAATATCGGGATTCTTCCCTAATAGTTCAGCTTGAAATGCTCAATCACCTTCATTCATGAGGGGGGAAAATATGAAAAGTTTAATTCAGGGGGTTTCCAAAAATGGGGGAATGTGGTGAGACATAGATGTTATAGAGGAATATGAAGATTGGAAATGATTTTTGGAGGAAAACTTTCCTTTGGTAGACATGCCATTTTGTGGGAAACTTATGCATATCAACTAGGGCATTGTGTGCATAGCCAAACAAAGTTGTCTGAATGACACTAGACATCAATTTCTGGTGGCCATAAATGGTAATGGGGATTCAATCCTTTCTGGACACAGAGTATGGTTTTTGGAGATGTGTTCCTCATCATGAAAATGGGGAATTTCTTGATGGAATTTTACAAGAATACTAGGAATAAGTGAAGGCATATTTATCCTATCCATAAGTGTTATTTATTTAATGCTGTCTAACCCTTTCTTAGGTAGGGATGTGAAACTTATGTTTTAGGGATGAATCATACATATGAGATTCAGATGTCACTATGTATCCTTTGATGACAAGAATTTAGTTGTACATAGTTCTTTTAAGGCACATTTCAATGTGGATTTGATTCACACATATAGATAGGGAATTTTTTTGGGCATGGATTCACCAATGAGGAAGGGCATGTCCCAAACATTCTTACATAGAAACATTTACTATGTAGGGTCATGATGGGAAATACTATTTGATGTGACATATCCTAAGGGTGAATACAAGATAGCGAGTATCGTACAATTTAAACATCACGAAATTAGGACATTGATGTAGAAGCCCCAAGTAACTTGAGAGTAATCGAGCCGAAATGTTCTAATATATCTAGGAGGTGAGTAGGATAGAAAGTTTAAAACATGGTTATGAGGGTTCCTGGATCAGAATGAATGACATGGCACTTAAAATTCATTAGGCATACAAAAATAAGAAAATCCTCTCATGGGGATGAATTTTAATTCCGTTGATAGACCATTTTTCTAGGCATCATATGCAGATCCACCAAGGGAAAATGTGTATAGTCATACAATGGTATCCACAAGACACTGATCATCGATTTTTTATGGTCGTGGATGATTATAAAGATCTCATACCACTCAAAGCATAGAGTTTAACACAAGGAGGGAGTGTTCCAAGATACATTAGATGAATTCGGGATGTGATTTGCTGATAAATTTGGGAATTTCTCCACATAGATATGAATCATACATGGGGTGAGGAATTTTGATTCCCACAGTGGGGCTAAACCTAGGCTTGGAGATCTTAGCACCAAGATATTGGACACCCTTCTTGGGTCTGATTTAAAGTTAGGTGGAGTGGATTATTTAATATATCAATGGTACCTTACAGTTTATGGTCATATAGTTAGGACATTAGGTTTCCCACTATAGAGGGTAAGAAACTAATATAATTTTTAAATTCATTAAAATAGGGTCATCTATTATAGATTTATTCTCCCTGACTTTGTAGGGAGTCCCTGATCAATATTCCTAAGACCACACGACCTATTCTTGGTGGAAAAAACAAGGGATGAAAATGGATTAACTAAAACTCTTGGTGATGGAAGGATTAAGGGAAAGAGAATTATGGGGCCATGTATTTTAATGTCATGCAGTGAAAATATAGATTCTATGTAGTTTATTTTCCTGAAGCGTGGATGATTTCATCATATAGTTTATTGTCACATTATTAGGATGCCTTCCATACAACTTAAAATCTTGAGGAAGGGACATAGATTCTATGTAGTTTAATATCATGAAGCATGGACGAATTCACCAAGTAGTTCATTGTCATACAATCAGAACATATTTTGTACAGTTTAACATAGTATGGAAATGTACATTGACAGCCAAATTTAATCACCATGTTAATGGGAATAATATCAAAGAAATCATATGTAAATATGAGATAATAAGTCCTGGATATTCCAGGTATGCCCCAGACATGAGCGCAGGAAGAAGTTGTAAACTAACATTCTGGGAGACCACAAGTCTAGAGAGATGATTCGAGGCATTAGAGACATTGGGCATATAGATGTAGGTAGAACCTCTTTATAAGATGAATTTTCCTTTGGTTGACATGCCATTTTTGTGGGAAACATATATAGAACCACCAAGGAATAATATGTAGAGTAAAAAAGGTATCTGTAAGATAGTATCCATTTATTTATGATTGACATGGGTGATTATGGTGATCTAATATTTCCCGGTGCATGGAGTTGGATAGATGAAAAGGTGTTGTCTGGGTACATTAAAAATATCTAGACCACGATTAGTTATGAGGTAAGAGATCCTCTATATAGATATGATTTGTATGTAAGGGGAATCATTGTCTTTTGACACTTTTGGGATATAAGTATCCGGATTTTTAATCCACTTTAATTATTAGTATTTCACATGATGGGAGTTGTGGGAATTTTTTTGAATGGAGGCTGGACCAGAATGAAGGATCCATGTGTCGCTATGTGTCCTTTGAGGGAATGAATCATGCCATAAATAGTTCTTTAGAACTCATCATGCTAGTCTAACCCATGAATAGAGAGAGGGGAATTTGTATCATGTGGTGGATGGACCAAGGCATCGGGTCTAGGTGTCTCTATGTATCCTATGATGGAAGGAATCAAGAAGTATGTAGTTCTTTAGAGAAATTCCCTACATATATCTGATCCATACAAAGGGAAGAAGACATTTGTTAGGTTGCGACTGGACAAGGATGAAGGAAATTGGTGTCTCCATGTAACTTTCAAGGGAAGGAATCAAGCCAAATGTATTTATTGTGAAATATATTTTTGGTTCTAACCTTTTTATAGAGAGAGGTGCCTTTGTATCTTATGGTGGATGGACTAAGACATAGGATCATGGTATCTCTATGCATGCTATGAGGGTAGAAATAATGATACGTATAGTTATTAAAGAAAATTCCTCGCATATTTCTCATTCGTATGTAGGTAATAGGTCACTTGTTTTGTGGTAGTTGTACCATGAAAAAGGATCTAGGCGTCACTACATTTCCTATAAGGAAAGGAATCAAGACACACATAGTTAATGGGGTACAATTGTGTTTTACGTCTTACGAGATGGACGTTTCCTAGAAGTGTGTTGGTATGCCTCTAAGGAATCCTCTACCGTGACTTATACGCCGAAATGAGTAGTACTCTGTATAAGAAACATTGTCCATAAAAGAATAACTCTATCACATAGGGGGATTATAAAAAATAAGAGGTATTTTCCTTCAATATTTTTCTACAGCCCGACCTATGTTTGAAGATTCAGGTGCTACTTACGCACTCTGAAGAGGAATTAATTAAACCAAAGGTGGCTCTTACGATGGATCTCCCTTCATAGGTATGACCTTTTCATAGGGAAAGGAGGAATTTTTTGGGTAGTAGTTGGACCAGGATGAAGGATCTGGGTGTCACTACATATCCTGTGAGAGAAAGAATCAAGCCGCAGGAAGTTGTAGATGTTCCCTATTATAGTTTTACCTATGAACAAAGAGGGGGAATTTTACGTTTTTCATTTTTATATGGTGGATGGACCAGGATAAAAGATTTGGGCGTCACTACATAACTCATATGGTTAGGAATCTAGACACACATTGTTCAAGAACTATCCCCTCTATATGATTATCTCATACACATGAATGGGTAATTTTTAACCATTTTTAATTGGAATTTAGAACACATGTATCCTCTATTCATCCAGCGGAAAACCATTACCCCCATTCCTAGGATCACATGAGCTATGCTCAGTGTGAGAAACAAAAAATAGTCAGGGAATCCTCTCATAATGTATATGCAATTTTAAGTATAATAGAGGAATATTATTACCAGGTGGAATGATCTTGGTGTCGCTACCTATCTTATCGGTGGATGGAAGTCAAGCTGTACATAGTTCTATGATAATATTATCCATGTATCAATCTGACCCATGCATAGGAAATGGGGATATTTTATTATGAAGGATGGAATAAATTGGGAGTTCCTCATGTCACTACATATCCCATCAGCTATTGGGAATCAAGCCATACATAATTATAGCGCATTATGGTAGGTGGCCAATACAAGCGGAAATGTTCCCTTAGGTGAGAACATTTTTGGGTCCATGTAGTTTAACGTGATATATCAAGGAAAAATATTTTTCTTATTCAAGTATGACATGTACACATGGAGAGGGGAATTATTGATTTGGACTAGTGGATGGATTGGCATGTTGAATTCAGACGTCACTATATATCACGTGAGGGCAGTTATCAAGCCAAACAAAGATCTAAGGACTCGACATGCCAGATTGGTCTATTTATGGAGAGGGGGGAATTTTATACCATACTTTCAAGATAATGGGATTGTTATAGTGCTTATTTGTATTTTTCTAACAGATGAAAATCTTGACCACCATACCTAAGAGCACGTGAGTTATACTAGTTGTGAGAAACAAGGAGCGACAAGGATTTCTCTTGTAGTATAGGGGAGACATAGGATATAACTGATGCATTCCATGTTATGTGGTGTCTGGTCTAAGATATAGGGTCAAAGAGTCTCAAGGTATCCCATTGATTAATATGAATAAATATGTACATAGTTTTTTAGATGAATCCCTGTATAGGATTGGCTCATACATATGGAGGGGGAATTCTTTATTTCCCTTTCACATATCTTATTAATGATCAACATGTCATTATTCATGACACAATGATCACCATGAAATTTATCATCTTGTGGTTAGGTTGAAGATGCTAAGAATTCTAAAATCATAAAACATGGATAAATATACGGAGCATTTAAATGTCTAGCATCATTGAAGACTTTATCATCCCTTTATTGTAATGTGATCAAGATGTCTTCCTTACAATTCAACATCATGTGGGATGGACATATATTCTAAACTTTTAGATACATGAAATATTTTTTTTGGAACCTTGCATTGGTGGGAGTTGTAGTGAACTATCCATCCATTTATATTATTGAATATGCTAAATTGGAGTAAGATTTTTGTATAATAGATAGTCCTTCCCATTTTGGATCTAACATTAGACACTTCTTATCGAGTATCATTGGGGTTTTGAGAACCAACACTGTATCTCCTTCAAGGATAGTCCAGAGGCAAACCATCTTATTTAAGGATCATACAATATTATTTTTATCGACATCCTAATTGTGAAATGTGTGAAATTTTTTCTGATCCACACACTCAAATTAATCATACCATTTTTGGTATTTCTCATCTGTAGATAGTTGGTCACAAATAGTGACGTAGAGTGATGGAAGTTAAATTTCAATGGGCAGAACTACCTTCTTCCTGTATACTAATGAGTAAAGGGTTTCTTGAGTGGTGGTTAATGTTGAGGTCTATTAATAACAAAGTTCAAACATGATATTTTCCAGCCACGATTTCTTATCCTTGTTTACGAACTTTTAGATTATATTAGATATGGTCTTTTTGGAATCCTCTTCCTATCCATTAGCCACTTCATGGTAGAATGATGAATGGTTATGATTGATAACGTACACTTGGTAGAGTTTTTTCAATTCAAAATGTCTAAAATTGGTGCCATTTTCCTTTTGTATTGTGTGAGGGACAACAAACACATTGTTAATATTGGCTTTCACAAAGCTAAAAATTATTTTTTTCTCTAACTTCTTTAAGGGGTGCATCTTCTTCCCCATTTGGAATAGAATTTAGTTGGTATGTAAATAAACTTAAATTTTGTGTCTATGGAGGGAGGATATGGGCCCATTCCCTCCATGACATATATAGAAAAAGGATAGGAGTACATTGATGTGTGATGAAAATATGGTGGTTGATGGATGAAATTTGCAAGGAGAGTTTGGATCCTTATTTGTGTTATCCATTAGTTCTTTCATGCAATTATTTCATGAAGATAGTGGTATATTCTCCGTAAATGCACTTGATAAGAACTCCATCAAGGCATCACTTATAGAGAACCTTTCATTGATATGTACAATCATTCAACATGAAATTGACTGCTCATCTTTGTATTTGTTACCTTCTAGGCCAATCTGGTGGGAGTTATCCCTTTTGATGATTATCAAAAATGGGGGACATCCATCTAGTGGAATGGATGTACAACTTCTAGATGGGGCTGATCTAATTGATTCCTGCTATATTTTCTTGAAGATGTGGTAAAACCATCTAGTGGAGGGAAATTCTAATGACAATTTTATTTTGATCTGGGTATTCTAGAACTGTGGTTGCATGTTCAAATGTAATGTCTTGTGAATTTTGTTGACAAGGGACATAATCCATTGTCATCTTTGATGGGAATTCTACCGTCAATTTTCAAACATGGTTCATCAAAGGGATTAGCTCTTCTTTCTTGATATCATATTCAGCATTGACTTGGTTGTTTAGCAGTTCTGAATCACCTTTTATCTTTATGTTCTTGGCTTGCACATGGATTCCTAGTTCCAGGTCTGTGATAACATCATAGTATTCCACTTCATTTTTGTCGACCCATTTGACAGTAGGAAAGAATGAGGTAGGAATTCATTTTTGGGTGATACATGTATGAATCCCATCCCCATATTGTTGAGTCATGGGTTTTCCATTATTTCTCCTATTAGGCTTCTAGACGTGCAATCAAAATACATTTCCCATAACTATGTGTTCTCTTGAATAGATAACACTTCCTAATAAGGTATCTTAACATTTAATGGCACCACCTGTATTGAGGGATACTATACAAGGAAATATTTTAATGTCTGACCTTTGATAGCTTTCTGTGGTATGAACTATATATAAAACTCTTCTATGATGGATTCCCACTGTGACAGGCATCTAGTAGAAATTTGATGGCTGGGAATATACTTGAGTAGGTATCTACGAGTGACCAAGTGGACATAATGGTTCTATAGATAATGCCTCAACTTCTGAACCACATGTATTAAGGCCATGAAACTCTTCTCAATATATGAATACAGAGTCTCAGCAACAATCATGGTTTAGAAGAAATTTTTTACTCAATAAACAGAGAAATATTATATGTAAAAAAATAGTGGAGAACTACATGTGTCTAAAACAATGTATCTAATTGCAATCTTTATCATAAAGAGGGAGAATCTCAACTGGAAATTTTTCCTTCCAAGTTATCTCATGATGGATTACTTTTTTAGGAAGGCCATTTGAAACCATGTTCACTTCACAAAAGGCATTCATGGAAATGAAGCTATACCCATAAGTGAGTCGAGGTACTTTATCCAACGGCTGGTCAGTGGCCAGGTAAGATGCAACATAACCTCCCAAATGGAATGAACTATAATGTTTGAGTCACTTTCAATCCAAATATTATTCCTTCCCTTTTCCTTGGAAAAAATGATGGCATGAATCCCACCCATAATTTCTGCCTCCATAGAATAGTCGTACCATAAAGGCCAAAGAAGAACCCAATACACAGACCAAGGTAGTCTCTGAAGATTGAACCACATCCTACAGGACCCGGGATGCCTTTGGAAGCACCATCCACATTCACTTTGATCCACCCAAGAAGTAGGGCTTTCTAAAATACCTCAAAAGTGTGCCTTGGATGTTTAAATAGCCCCTTAATCTGAAGGCGATGAAGGATGTAAAAATCACCAATAGTTTTGTCTCAATGAGGTCTCTGGATTGAAGCAGCCTCCCTAGTGGCAATTAGAATTCACATCCCACCAACATTAAGATTCAATGAGTATTATTTGTTAATAATAGCATTTATATCATTCCAGATCACATGGAAGAGTTTAGAAATAGTAGTGAAGAAGAGGTTCATGATTTTTTTGAGAGATTTCTAGATCCAAAAATCATTATAATTGAATGTTGATACTATCAATCAGAATCCATCTGAAGTCAAAAATTTCAGCAATCTAATTCCAAAGAGAAGAAACTATATCACAATATATGAATAGATGGTTAGCTTTTTATTTACGCTGATGATGGAGAGAACACCTGGAGAAAATTTGGACCCCAAATGAATGATGACTAACCTCGGTGGGGATACAGATATAGTTGAGACACCATACCAAAGTAAGTCTTGATGGTTTAATCCAGGGCTTAACAAAAACTTCTATCAAACAAAAATCAAGATCAGGATTTGAAAAATTGTGAATAGAGTAAATTTTAGAATCAAGGATACCATTGGGAGAAGGTTCCCAAATAAGGAAATTCTGGGAATCTTCAAAGACATAGTTATCATTCACATTAATGATGTTATCACAAAAATCAAAGATACAAGACTGCATAACATCTTTTATATGAAGGGTGGTATTTATCAGGAGAAAATTAGGAGAGATGATAGAGATGTGGGGGAACTAGATCAATTATCCAACTAGATGTTCATGGAAGATTCTATGCTATCCATCCATCGATAATTACTCATATTATCTGCAAAATATTTCTTAATGGAGAGCCATATAGATTAATTAATGTAGTTCTAATTTCTCTTCTTTAACATCAAATGAAATATGTTTTTAAGGAAATTAGTGGAGTCCGATTTGTTTTGAATTATCCTCTAGGTGAGTCTTTCTTGATGGGAATCATTAAAAAGATGGACAATTTTGATTCCAATACCACCTTTCTCTAATGGTTTAAAATAGGTAGCCTTAGGGATGGTAGATAACTTCCTTCCAAGAATGCAACCTATCCAATCAATTTTTTTGAGGAATATGTTAATTTTCATTAGAAGTAAAACATGCCATTTGTAGAGAATCAGCAAATAGATCATTGTAGAAACAATATTATACTCGACCAGACACATCTAACTAGCCAGGGAATGAGACATACCCTTCTAGGAGGATAATTTCTTTATGAGCTGATCAACCACATTAGAAAAGTATATGGATTTTTACCTTATCCAAACGATAGGAACTCCATGATGGGTGATGGGGAAGGATCCTTCTTTTATTTATATACTATTATTGAAACTATTTTTTCTAGAAAAATATAATATTTTTCTAAAGAAAACATAGGATTTGTTCCAGCTTATAGACTGACTGGAAATGTCTTCATAGTGAGACAATGTATTTTTTAGGATTTTAATATTCTTTTTGTCTTCTTTAACAAATAGAATGTTGTCATTGACATATAGAATATTAGTGGGAATATTTAAGTTTCTACTAGCCTGAATGGGATTTAGTTTCTTTTTCCCCATAAGGTAGGTGAGAAATCTACTTAGATAATCCTCCGCAATAGCAAAAAATGATAGATAGGGAACCACCTTGTCTAACTCCCTTGGAGAATTTAATGTAACCCTTAGAGGAACCATTCACAAGGATAGACATAGAAGCTAATTTGAATAAGTAATTTATCCTGTTGATGAAATTGTCATGAAAACCAAAAGATTGAAGAAAATTGAAGATAATGCCCCAATCAATGCTATCAAAAGCATTATTAATATCTAGCATAATGGAAATGTTTCCTCCTGAGACAACATTATTGAGGGTGTTGGTGCTTTCAGAAGCTAGGATGATGCAATCTTGAATAGAAATCCCCATGAGGAAACCAAATTGATTCCAAGAAACAATTCTATTTCATAAAACAGAAAGTCTGTTGGAAAGCAACATAGTAATGATTTTTTAATGATAATTTATAAGATAAAGAGGTCTGAAAAGATGATTTTAGAGGCGTTTTCTACGTTTGTAATAAGAGTAAGGAATTGAGAATTTAGTCCGTGAGGAAGATTTCCAATAGAAAAAAGGATTTGACAGGCTTGTAAATATCTTTGTCAATAATCTCTTAGTATTGTTGGAAAAATCCAATGTTGAAGACATCAGGGCTCGGGGCACTATCAGGGTTGAGACCGAAGATAGTGTCTTAAATTTCAAGATCAAGAGGTATTATGAGAAGATACACATTGTCCTCCTAATTCAACATAACTAAAACGTCCGCAGTAAGAAGATCTTTGTTAATAATTGGACTATTGAAAATATTATCAATGTAAGATTCCACATGATTTTCAATTCCCTCGTATGAATCAATGTGTATGTCATTATCCTTGAGAAGTAATAGGGGATGCTGTCCTTTTTGATTCATTGAAGGGGATTCTAGAAAATAGTATTTCTATCAGCATCTGAAATCCAATCTATTTTAATTTTTTTTTATGTTATCATTAATAATAAGGATGGAATTATGATTCATGGTAATATTGATTTCAATCTGGGAGTCCAAGGTGAGGTTAGATCTAGTAGATGAGGTTTGATATTGGATAAGTTCATGTACATGTTTAGATATGTCCTTGTTTATTTGTTTATATTTAGCACTACACCAGCCTTTGAGGCATAGTTTGGGGTTCTTTAAATTGGTAACACAAGAAAAAAATATTTTAGTTTATTTATAGAATCCCAACACTTTTTTATGATGTTTTAACATTCTTGATCAGCTGACCAAGCATTATTTAATCTAATAGGGAGAAAGGGTGTCATCCTTTTGGGGAAAAGACAGACAAGAATGGGATGATGGTAAAAATTCTTTATGGTCAAGGTGATGCTAGAAATGGTGTCCCAAATGTCTAGAGCAAGATTATAAGTGAAGGCCCTATCTAATTTTCTATCAACAACCCAATTTTAGTGTCTTATATACTAAGTGAACTTTGCACAAGTAAGGTTAATTTCTACTAGTTAAAATTCTTTAATTGAAGTTATATATTCTATTGAGGAAAGAGTATAATGAAATTGTCCAATTTTTTAACTAGAGTAAATGATAACATTAATGGCACCTATCAAAAACCAGTGTTCCTGGATGGTACAATCTAGGACATAATGATCATACCATAGGGGACATAGATCCAGATATTTATTCTTCACATAGATCATGGTACCAAAGATCTGAGTACCATTTAGCGAATAATCAAAGGTGAACATCTGATCAGAGCTTTAGTAAACATGATCATTCTGCAAAGAATTATGATAAAAACCCCATAGTGATTAAAAATAATTACCGTCATTTCATGCTCCTAAAAAATTAAAACCATAAGTACAAAAGTTTATAAAATTAAAATAAATGTTAGATTTTTGGATCAGTAATTGCAAACATTGTAGGATGATGAGTCCAAAGAAGTGTTTTAAGAACATTATAATTAACAGAGTTACCAATACCTGAATAGTTCCAAAAAAATAAATCCATTGTGACCTGTTTTTGGAGGTAGAATCTCCTTTTATCTATTATGAGCCACCTGAGCCCTTCTTTTTTTGGATCTCATGAAATTTTTTGAAGAAGTTGGCATGGATTTCCCATTTATGTTTACCTGTAGAAGAAACAAAAGAAATGTATTTAACACATAAATTAGTAGTGGGATGTGTTTTTTCTAATCCCTCAACATTTAGTGGGATGGACTGGGGTTGTCCCCTAAATTTTTTGAAGGAATTCCCTTATGAACGATCATAATAGTACTTGAAGGGTTTAAAGCAGTAGGGGAATATATAACTGAGTGATTTTGTTCCCATAATACCACTACATGCACTTTGGATTAGTCTAGGAATGTTTGAGTGCTCATACCTGAGGAAGCTACCAAGAGTGTAGATGCTACGGGGAGTTGAGTAGCTTCAGGACTGAAGATCATTGAAGGTGGGAAATTGGGAAAGCTGGTAGTCTCAATGATCGGATCAGTGCACTGTGAGACCACTGCTGCTGGGATATCCTTGGAGAAGCCATGATCATCACCTACAGCAGTAGCCAGAGGTGTAGTGTCCACAGGTGGCTGACCAGCTTCCGGATAGTCTAGAAGACTGCCCTCCCCTTTGTGGAGTAATGTACCAGTAGCCTTACAACCCACTATTGAGATAGAGTGAAGTCCAAGACCCCTAGATATGGGTATCTAAAGCTGTTGCAGATCAGTCATAGGGCCTAATGTATTTGAAGGTTCATTGATCCATATTCCTCTAGAAGTATCCGCAAGCATTTAAACCTGCCTTGCAGTGATAATGGAATTGCATCTTTCAGAATCCTCTAAGAAAGATTCAGTTTTGAACATATTAAAGGCATCTAGAACAAACATGTTATTTTTTTTCTAAAATATATTGATCATGCAAGGAATCCTATTCTTGATGCACAATCTCATCCCATTTTATACCCTAGAATTCTTCCAATAGAGTAGTTTTTTAACCCAGATTTCAGTTTTCATCTTGGTAGGTTCAGGATTCTCCAAAGAAGTTTTTTATCCTTCTTATTCCTTCTATATTTAGTCCAATCATCATTCCTTGGATACACAACTTAACTTTTCATCACTCTATAGTTCTGAAAGGAATGTGCTACGATATTACATTGCTCTCCAAAGGACAGTTTATGCTCAATCTCAATCTAGACCTCTGAATTTTAGTCATTCATTGTAATATTAAAAACATCCAGATGTTTGGAGTCCATGTTGACCTGCTCCATTACTCTATCATATAAAACTAGTTCATCATTCTTGGTGTGTTTATTAATTTTAAGGGGAGTACCTATGTATGAGGATACGTCATTCAAAATCGTATGGTGCTAAAAATACTAGCTAAGACCATGGAATCTAACCGATATTTGGGCCATGGTATTCCTATGAGTATCTGGGTTAAAGGTGTAGTATCATTAAGAAATTCTATGAACACTAGGATTAAGATAAATGCTTCCAAAATTCCATACCTGATCAAGTTCATCCAGCAAGCATATCAAAACGTGAAAGTAGCCCCTACTTAATGGAACACTTTTCATATCAGTGAATCACCAAACAAATGAAATCCATAGTTTAAGATCAATGGGAGACCATGGATTATCACCTTTATGATATTAAACACGACACAAAACTGAGAACATACAGATCTGCCCACGCTATTGAAGGTCCTCAAGGTCATCCTCAAGAACAAATCGACCATTTTTCTGTTTCCTACAAAGATAACATGTCAATGAAATATTTTTATGCAGATCTTTACCTATTAATGCTTTGTGGAAAAAAATACCTTTGAGTATTTCAACCATTAGGGTTGTTTCGGTTGTAGTAATAAATACTATAAACGCTAGAGAAATCTTTCGTTTGTACAAGGAAGGTGCCTAGGAATCTCTCCAAAGAGGTTACCCAAAGAATTAATAGTCTTCCTTCAATAACAATCATTAGAACAAGTTGGATCAAGATATATTTCTTGAGGTTTTTGAAATGCTTCCTGAAAATCCTTTATTTTATGATATTCTATGCCTTTCTTCAACATCATAGTAAAGGGAAAACAGTTTCCTGAAAAGTTTTCTATGAAGCACCGAATATATGCCATGTTTTAATGGAGTCCTCTCAAATCAGTGAGGTTGCAAGGTGGTGACATGAAAAGGATGGAATTTTTTTACAAGGTTGACTTCGTAGCCATCATGGCATATGAAAACGCCAATGAATTTCTCTTAGGTAACATAAAAAGAACATTTTAGGGGGTTCATTTTCTGATTGTACTATCATAATTTATTGAATATGGTTTCAAGAACTTCTAGATGGTCTACACATTGTCATTATTTAACAAACAAATCATCGACATATCATTTAGTGAAATTTCCCTAAAAGGGTTTGAATATTTGGTGCATGATGTGCTGTTATGTTGTACACCGATTTTTCAAACCCAAAGGCCTCACCTTGTAGAAAAACACTCCCTTGGGATCCCAAAAGGTAGATACTTCTTAATCTTCTTAGGCCATTTGGATTCAGTAATACCTTGAAAAACAATCCATGATTGATAGAGGATCATATATAGCAATTCCATCCTTCAACAATTCTGTGATCGAGACTAAGAATCCATCTTTTGGGTAGTAGAGGTTAAGGTCACGAAAATCAATTCAGACCCTAATATTCCCATTTTTTCATGATGGGGACAATGTTTTCTGTATTTATGGAATTATGGACCTCTTGAATGATGTTAACTCTGATGATCTTGTCGAATTTAGCCTCTATTTTGATATCCTGTGTTAGATGAGTCCTTCTAGTAGATCGCTTATAACACTGGCGATCTTTTGGCAGGCCCAGGTGGTGAGTGGAAGCCACAGGATCAAGGCCTGGAATTTCCATATTGTTACAGGTAAATAATATCGATTCTTCTTCAAGAAAGGGGCATATACCACTTTCTATTTCGAAGGAATGGTTGATCTAACCCGATTGGGTTGTGGGTATTCCTACAAACCCATGTTTATTTCATTGACTTCATCAATGGTGTTAGAGACACATTCCTCAAATACAATAGGGGTTTTTCTATGGTCATCCTATTCTTCTTCAAGTACATTCTCATCATCTTCATCTTCATCTTCTAAAGGGGAATTTTTTATTGAGATTATCATTCCAAAATTGGGGGAAGATTCATATTTTGTTTTCCAATAATCAAAGTCTCCTATTTTGTATTAGGCATTGGTAGAGGAAACTCTAGAGAATATGCAGTGAGTGGTAAAAGTGTTTCTCTATATTCTTTGTCTAAAGTGATACATCCTATTACCTCAGTGGTTGAGGTAAGGATTTTTTGTGTTATTGATGATAGATTGAGGGAATTTTTATCCAAACCTTACCTATTATCTCAAGATTCAATGTTCCTTTTGAAATTATTAGTCTTGGTTTCCAGAACTGAAATCCTAAGGATTACTGAATAGGAATCCAGATTTGGGCTTTTTCGTTCAATCTGATTGATATGAATGAAATATTCTTCCCTGAGCTATTTTATGGGATTGGACGAGACCATTTAAAAACTATTTAGGGAGGTGATACAATTAATTCTGTTAGCAGAGTGTTTTTTTCCTTTTAGATCGTAGAACCTAGAATCAATATTGTGTGACTCGCATGACTCGAATAGGCCCTTATCGGTGTGTAACATCACACTATATAAATTAATGCTATATTTCAACCACTGATTGTATGAGGATTTGATTTTTGTGTGTTTATGTAGCCATGTACTCACTAGAACAACATTCAAGGCTATATTATATCAGACCACCAATATTTTTGGGTGATCTAAGAGGTCACTAAACCAAGTTTTGAGCTTGATTTTTCCTAACAGCCTCTTCTCATATTTTTTGTAGCCTAAAAATAGTTTTGGTGTAGGGTGTTAGATCATACACATTACAACCCAGTAGTTGAAGTGTTTGTAGTGGGAGGAGATTAAACCCAGATCTGTTGTTAATGAATACTTTTCAGATATCATTGACATTTATTTTTCTAGACACATACAAGCATCTGATGTGTCCTTGCATGGTGGCATCTTCATCTTGATCCGTGAAGGAGATAAATACACAAAATTATGTAGGATTGGTCTCTTTTTGGTAGATATAAATAAGGGACACATCAGATTAAAACTCACGGGGACTCAATAATGCATTGATGAGTGATTCCCTAGGATCTGTAGATAGATTCAATGCATCCATGATTGATAGCATAGCTGGTATTGAAGACAACTATTTCAGAATTTCATATTTCAGATCTAAAGGCCTCCACATCCCATATTGGGGATGCTCTTTCATAGGTGATTTAATTGATTGTGAATTTTATGATGATGGGACATCTCTTAGGATCGAGGATGAAGGACCTTCCATCCATTGTGGATTGGGATGGTCGAGTCTTCTCACCTTCCATGGTAAATTAGTCATATTTTCATCCTATTAAAAAAATTAAAAGGATTTGACTTTGGTGGAATTTGGGGGGGAGGATAATTTTCCTATCACTGTCAAAACTATTATAGGGTTCTTTTGTAGGATTCTTCATTACAGAAGGTTCAAGTGGTGCGACCTTAAGAATGAATTTTTCTAGGGATGTGTTTCCCTTGATATCCATGTATTCTGTGGTTTCTTCTTCTAACCCCCAAATTGGGTGTGGGAAATTCTATTTTAAAACCATATTCATCATCGAGGAAGTGATCCATCAATTGGATGACATTTAGGGTACAAAAGATGAGATACACTTCTCATTATGACTTTTTCCCATCATCTTCCCCTCTTGGTTCCATTTGGGGGTGTGGTTCCAATTGTGTCGTTTGGTGGATTGGTGCCCATTTCTCCATTTGGCAGGGCTATGCTTGTTTTTCCATTTTATGGGGTGGTACTCATTGGTCCATTTTGAGGGGTGGTTACCGTGTCATCAAATTTTATGGTATAAAAACTGAGTGTGTCAAATCCAACATTGGATTCATTGTAAGTATATCTCCCTAAACTTTCATTCAACATTTCTGATTAGATATCATTCGAGATGGTTGTCTCTTAGTATATTATGTGGCTGAGGATAATGAATGTGTTTCATTATGATCTATTGGAGACACAGTTGGAGGCTAAAACAGTGACTGTAGTATACCATTATCTCAGTTGACTATTTTATGAGTTATCCCACTATCAAAATTTTCTCCTTTTTGTTAACAAATTTTTTCCAAACACCATCTTCGTCAGGATCAATTGTAGAAACATATTTCACTTCCATTTTTTGTGGCCCCCACATTATATTTCTAGAATGTTTCATCTTTTCAAGGAGGTACACGATGTAAAAGAAAACCGGAATTCTTTATGCCAATACACAATTGAATGGATAACAATCTAGAATGCCATCAAGTACTTTTTCATCAACCATCTTCGCCTCTATTAGATGACGAAATTTGCAATTCATGGAAGATAAAAAGTATCCACAGACTTGATCATGTCTGAATGAGTACACTTTATTTATTCATTCCTCTAAATTATTTCTTTTTTCCACCCACTGATCATCTTATTAAGGTGGGGGGGGGGGTTCTACTGATGTTATTAGGGCCCTTCAGGGTTTTATAGGGGACTTGGAGCTACATATAATGAATGGGGTGGCATAATCATGATGAGATCCTCTTCAACTTTCCATACTATTTTTATTGAGGTCGCTTGAGACATGATATAAGTCAGTTGTAAGGAATCTGTTATCCATTGAGAGATGGTAGAGATGTCCCGGAACCCACTTGTATATTTCCCCAGAACAAGTTGTGTTCATATCCCAACACACAGATTTTCATTTTACATGGACTACATATAAACTTGGGGGATTAGCAGGTTTAAGGAGAAAGTCATACCATTCCACCTAGCAATGATGTTTGAGAATCTTTCATTCTCTCACAGTTTGTTGATCATGTGATTACTATTTATTTACTTTGATAATGTAAAGTAGAATTGGAATAGGAAGTTGCACCAAAGATCCTCCCATCCTATTATTGAGTTAGTTTGAAAACTGATGTACCATAAAAATGATGAACCTTGCATGGTTTGAACAAATCATTTGAGCTTTATAGATTTTTCTGTCTCTAGGGTTTCCATAATGGGATCATAGTAAGAAGGGTAGTGAATTAGAGACTACAATGGGTCCCCTGAGCCTTTGAACACTATAAACTTGAGATTCATGAAATTTTTTGGAGGCGGGATTTTTCTCACCCAGTCAGTGTAAGGTTTCTATTCAGGTTGTATTAAAGTGCTACACACCTCTATTACTTCCACTAATGTTTAAAATTATATGAAGGTATTCAAGAGACCTTGATCCATGTCCCTATTGACCTAAGCATGAGAAATCCTAGTAAGGGGAAATATTGGATGTGTTGGAAATTTTAGAACTTGAGGTGGATACTCAGCTAGGGGAATCTTCTAGTGATTTTCTAGAATCTATTCAGGGTGGTTCCCAAATAGAGGGAAATATTGATATCCCACATAGATTGGGTGAGGATAGACATATGGTCTCGGTGCTTCCTTGTATTAACATTCTAGCCTTAATTCACCCATCAGGATGATCCTATTAGGTAAATGTAATTTTGATGCAACTGTGTCTTTACCCTCCAATTAAGGTACATACCTAGTAGGAAGGTTTGATCATAGAGGCTTAGAATTTATTCACCATAGCTCTTTCATTTATTCATGTCGTTGATAAAATATATCCTCATGATTAGGGGAATTGTTTTCTTGAGAAGGAGGTGGTGTGTCCTAGACCTTGTTCTTTTTCATCTCCTTGTAGGGGATTACCATGGCTAGTGGTGAATAATTTACTGATGGGGAATCCAAATTTAAGTCAAATATTTGGTTTCTGGTGTGCACACCTCCAGGCTCAGTGAAGACCATCTTTAGGAGGGAACCCTATTGTTCAGTTTCCTCAATATTTTAATTATTTTCACTAAGGTATGTTGGGATGATATTCAAAATGTTCACTGATGTATTCTACATTGGGGGTGGCATACATGGTGCTGAATGGTAGGAGAGCATGTTACATTCTTTGTTGGACCTTCTCAAGCCATCCTAGGATACTCTTTGAGTTTCTTGGAAAACACTGAATCGAAAGGAGCCCTAGAATGACCTTGTAGTGTGCCTCCATTTTGGGGGATGTGAGTCATGGGATGGGATGGAATAGGTGATCATTCTATCCATTATTCTCCAAATATGGGAGAATATAGATGTCATCTGGGTGGGAATTTGAGTAAAATTTCCACCATTTTTATGGGATGCGGCTTCACCCACTCCTCTATTGATGTTCCATGGTCTGAATTTTCTGGTCTAACTGGGGAATTTTGTGTTAAAATTTCACCAGTATTATGGGGTGGGGATGGTCTCATCTTGTGGAAACTTCTTTTTCCCTTTCCTTCTTCTTGATCTCACGCATTCCCATGAATATGTGGTCCAGATATGGAGTTGGGTCTGCACATGTATTGCTTGAATCTGAGGACAAGATCATTTCACATTGATTGGCTTCCCTTAGATAGGAATTCTTCTATACATTCTTGGTGGCCTAGTTTCATAGCTTCTCGATGATTTTCTTTTGTCAAGACAGATGATTATGAGACTTAATCAAGGTCGTTCTTGTTGATAATTCCACCTTCTCTAAGTAGGGAATTAATTTTTTTTCCATTCTAGGGATGAAGAAATTTTTTGATTTCACCTTCAGTGGGTTCTTCTGGACTGGATGTGGGGTGATGTATAGACCTCCATGTTCTCCCCATCACTGGATATGAATCCCCGACATGACATTACTGATAAGGAATCACAAATTGTGAAACCTATGGAGGCAAGAAATCCCAAGGCCTTTCTTTCACTTTTCTGATTATGGTTGTCATGAAGACTTAAGAGGTTCTAGGTCCATCTGATGGAAAAGCTCTCCCAAGACATTAATACGGTATGTGTACCCTTCATAAGTCAGAAATTTCCCATTTAGCTGGAGGATAGTTATCCAAATATTAATGTGAATGTTATAAATAAATTCCTATGACAATTATCCTAGTATATTGTATTGAGAAGTGGTCATAGGCCAATACATTACTGTTATGTCATCCATATCTAGTAATCTTATCACAAGAAAAATATATTGTTCTAGTTGCACTAGGGACTTTTCTACTTGATCCACCAGGTTTGACTGCTCCTCAATGATTTTGTTCGATGTTTTGGGGTTTGTAGGAGTCTTGTTGACATGTGGATGGTTTGAGGGTGTCTTGGGAGATGAAAATTTCCATGGAAAGTCTTATGGTTGAGAAATGATATCACTTTTCATGGAGAGAGTATCACACATGTCTATCACAATTTTTCTATGTGCCTTGACATATGAGGGATTTCTCTCATTTGACCCAATGTGGGGAAGAACTTTTTGCTGGTGTAAATCCTGACTATGAGGAGGACCTTCGTAGTTGATGTTGAGATGGGCAGGACTACCACCTTATCTCAGTTCCTAACCATAGAGAAGAATTCTATGGTGTATTACCTGAGGAGGACCTTCTTGGTGAACCTCATCAAGGGGAGGACCTTCATGTTTCCTGGGGTCGTTAAGGGGAGGTCCTTTACAATTAATGATATTATGGTGAGGAATACTATTAAATATCTAGATGTACGGAGAGTGTATGATGTTTACATTCTAGGGAGCGCCTTCAGGATGTACTGTAATGAGGGGAGGACCTTGTCATTTATTGATGTAACTACGAGGAGGGCCATTCTATCAACTACCATCATGGCGAGAACTACCATTACAAATCAACGTACAACTATAGGGAGAGACATATCTATAGTGTATATCCTAGGGAGGACCACTACGGAAGACTGCAATAAGGGGGTGACCTTTTTTTCGCATGATCATCTGGTCAGAGCGAGGGATACCCTCACACGCACCCGGAGATATACTCTCGTGATCGATCCCTTTAGGCCCCCAGTGTATGCCCTCATGGGTGATCTATGGAGGACCGTCAAAGCTTTTGGTAGAGACATTGTGAGGAGGGCCTTAATAACTTCTTCTATTACATCAATAATTTGGTAATGGATCAATAGGATCTTGAGCATCAAATGATAGATGTTTGATGGAATCAAGAACACCATCATTTAGCAGAGCATAATCGTGAGTATGCTATAAATTTTTCATGTTGCCATTAGCATGTTTAATTTTTTTGTGTTCTCTTGTAGAAAATTGGTACCACCTACTATTTTTGATGGCCTTAATATATGGTTCCATTTCTAATTTGTTCTCGTGATGCCTCCATGATACGATGACAAACATCTTGAGTTCTGGAAGGGATTTATGCCTGCCCTCCAGCAGCCACCATGTGATGCAAGTGTACCCCTATTGGAAATGGTATTTGTTCTTGATCTAGTTTTCCATGTGTCATGTAATACATCTATTGACCCTTCTGGACTAGAGCATGAAAACTGGTCAGTTCAAACGTGATTATCTGATTTGGTGCATGAATCACCCCGCTCGGGGATATATGTAGTGGACCCAACCCCTCTAATTTTCCACTGAAGTAATGAATTATTGATAGGTATAATGTATATTATTTATAATCAATGTTGGAACCACCATCATTGATTTTATATTATGTGATATGTATTTTTCTAGATTAGGCTTGATTTCCCATTCTATTGTCGGAGCAGGAGTTTGTGCCAACATTGGTCATACATGGTTTTCTAGTGTGTACAGGTTGGTGTCCTATGTCGGGGAAGAGGAATGAGTCTATGTCAGACATGATGGGATAATCCGTCTATATTTATTGGTTTCCACCATATTTGACTGGTGGGATTTATATTTGTGATTAGAAATTTACTTCTGCTCATTTGTCATTGTATTTTTCTCACAGGATTGATTTTAAAGCATAGGAATTTGAATTTGCTAATATTTTCATGAAACTATATTTGGATGGGGTGCATCATATGCACTCGCAGTGTTTTATTATGTCAATTAATTTTCCTCCCTATCTAAATTTTGGGCTTGATGTGCATCAGTACGAATTTTCACCTTCTTATGTCGGGTTTTCATTCTATCTTGATGACATGATTATTGCGCATTGGAATATATTTGCATATACCTATAATTTGTTTCTCTGGATACATGGTGGGACCCGAGATAACTTGCAAGAATATGAGTTTTCTCATATTTTTGCACCTTATTTTTATGGTGGTCTTCATAGGAGTATGCATGGATATGAATCTTCTCATTTATTTCTAATGTATTTCAGTGGAGGGCTTCAGTTGGAGAGGTCAAATTGTATGGCTTCCCACTACATGTCAATGTATTTGTTTACCATACCACTTAATTGGTAAACAAGGTGATATCCTAACCTTGATTATGTTTTTTCCACCCTTAGTGGGTAGCCTAAGGGTCTTGTGTATGTTGGACTTCTGTATGTTCCTCAACATGGGATCCTATTTCGAGTAAGGATATTGGGTCATACATCGATGGTGGTGATGTTCTCTAATAGAATCCCTGGAGCGAAGATCCTCTGAAGCTAGGATGAAGTTATTTCTGCCGACCGAATCTACATCCCTGAGATAAGGGAGGTGATCTTCGTCACATTCCGGGGACAAGCTCCCGAAACAATTTGAGATGGCTAGTGGAGCCATCCTATGCATGATTTCTAGCCACAACCGAAGAGGCAACTACTGAGCTATAATCGATTGGAGGGTTTACCTTATAGCCTCCACCATGGATATTATACCACCTTTGTGGTACTCTAGGATCAAAGTTTTTGAGACCCAGTATTGAGGATGTAGGGTAGGCGAGGGGGTCTTTCTCTTCATCGAGAACCCAATCACCTTTGTAGTCATTTAGACCCATGTCAGAGCTGGGTTTTAAGATGCCATTGGGATTTATGGTTTCTCTAGAAACCTCCAATACATGTAACAATAAAAGATAAAGAAACCCCATCAAGTTAGCATCTCATGATCACATGAATGATTGGTAATCCAACTATACCCTCTTCATTTTGAATGTGGAAGGGTCAGGGGGTGGGGTGACCTTCCTCCTTGGTTATGTATTCATTTCGATTTTACCATTTTTGATTCATACCGATTGACATTGTACCAATGTCCAATGAAATGGATCAATAGATAGTGGCATATTTTATATTATTATAATGGTTTTCACGTTCAGTATGATGTCCTTATATGGTCTCCAACTGGTTTATTCATGGAGCCAGAAACTCCCATCAATCATTATATCCATGATTTATGACCCTACATTCAAAGATAAGTGATATTTAGATGAAAATTAGGACAATGACAGTTAAGGACTCCGTTGGTCGAGAGGATGAGTGTTCGGGCTCAAAAAACCCTTTCAGGGGGAATTATTACCTACTCTGGGACTCTCTTATTGATTTATAAAATGTTCATATTTTTATGAATCCTCGGTTCTTTCCCAATCTTGTGTCAATGAATTACCCATGGGTTTCATGGTTACCCATATATACGTATGGGTCAGAAATTACTTAGACAACAATAGTTTACACCCTATGATGAGGTGATTTGGAGTCAATCATCATCCAGGGAGGATAGAAATTGCTTTCATATTGAGATCTAACCCATAATATATTATTCTTACGTGTTATTTTGAGAGGAATCAAAACCATCATAGTTCGGTGCCACTAAACTAGACACATAAACTTTTTAGGTCATGTGACGGGGAGAAATTAGTGTAGTTTTAACATCATGCAGTGAGGATATTTAGGTGACTGATTCTCCGTGTAACCCCCCATGTTTCAATGGTATGATTCTCTTGGATTAATAGAATATATTGCATTGTACACATCTCAGAAGTCTAGCACACCATGACCTAGACGTTTAAAAGTAGTTATGAATAGTAATTCCCACTTTTTGAAATTTTTAAATTATATTTTTCTAAATGGACTTCATTTTTGAATTCAGAATATTAAAATTAGATTTGGGTGAATTTTTGGTATGTTTATGAAAATGTTCAATTTTGGATTAATAGTAAAAAACACAACATTATTATTTAAAAGTGACTTTTTATTTAAGTAATTATTTTTAATATTAAATTTACTTAAAAAAATAGATACATAATACTAATATTAGTCCAATTTAATTCATTGGATTCAGTTTATAATAAGATTAGATATATAAAATCTTATGGAAATTTTTAATGTATTTTACCCACCTTCTATGCACATTTGAAAATCTATAGAAAAAATAATTTTATTTCTTCTGTAAATTGAATATCAAAAAGCTGATAGAAATAGTTGTCATCAGTATGAATAATGTGCTTCAATAGGATGAGAATATTTTTCCGGTGAATTGTAACTTCTGAAAATTATTTACCACGATTAAAAGTAAATAGGGTAATTAAAGATAAAGACAATATTATAATAATATAAAATAACCTCAACACATGTACTAATTCTATTGGATATGTGTTACTAGACCAAAATCAGACTTAGAAAAAAAGTATTAGCTTTTTTGATCCACTTATATTAGTTTAGGACATTTAATATATTTTATTTAAAGAATAGTTCAATGTGTTAAATTCAAATTTTAATAACTAAACCGTTTTTATATTGGGTTATACATATGAAAACTTTGAGTATAACTATTAATTAGAAATATAAAAATATTTCCTATATCTTGGTATTTTATTTGTAATTTTTAATCATCAAATAATTTAATTTATTTAGGACACACTGGTGATGCAGTAATTACATCATTAATGAAATATTAAAATAATTGATATTATAAATATTAAAATAAATTTAAATTGAAATTTTTGATGCCATCCACAACCTTCTAAGGTGAATTTGACTTGATAAGGTTGATTTAGTGTATTTTTTCTAGGTAGTCAGGTAGTTATGACTTTCAAAAATATCATATACTAAATAGTGTCAAAATTGACATAAATGTGTTTTGAAAACAAATACTACTTTATTAAATGATATAATATTACTAAAAAAATATGATTCATAAAAATGAATTAGATAATGTTATGTATTTCTTTAATTAACATCTTGAGGATCTAATGGATTTTTATAGAAAAAATATTAACCATGTAGTATATAAATACAAGTAGACATGGTAAAAGTTAAACTATTTATCTAAGAGTTAAATCTAAAAGACAATGTTAATATGTTGACCTAAACATGTCTAAAACCTATTGTTGGATTGTATTTAGACCCATCCCCACATTATCCTCGAAATATATCCATTTTGAGCTATTAGAAACTAAATATAATTTTGTAATAAATTAATATTTCAAGTTTTTCTTAAGGTTCCCCTCACCTCTCTTATAAAAGGGTACATCCCCTTCTCATAAATTCACACTTCCAAAGAAATTTGGCTTTTCAAACCCAAATAAAGTATCCTTAAAACTAACCTCATTTCAATATAGAGTCCTTATTTTGATAAAAAATCCTTCTTATGGAGCCCATTAGTTCAAATTAAAAAGAAGCACCAAAGGAAGAGATAATTATTTTATCACCTATTTCAAAGTTCCTTTGTTCTTCCACTTACTGTTTCTTTTTTGTTTCCATACTAAAATAATAACTAAAATACATTCTACATACTGATATGTTATTATACATATGGTACATTTATATTCATTTTTCAATTCATCCTATGAATGATAATGTCACCATATGTGCGTACGTACAACTTACCGTCTCCACGTCTTGGTGTAGTTTGTTATTCATCACTTAATTTTTTGGATGTGTATAATAATGAGTATAATTGATGCAAATAATAAATATAACATGTTAGTTATTCGGTAAATATAATATACCATCCAATTACACATGATTTCAAAATCAATAGAATGAAATTTTTTCTCGAGCTTACGTACGACTTACCATCTCCACAACAAGATGAGATTTTTTTCCCATCCTAACCATTCAAGAATAATTTTCATATGATTATTAAAAAATAATGTATAAGAACATAACACAATTATTTGTATTAATCAAACAAATTATATCCATAAAAAACCTGACTTACGTAACAAAACATATAAAGGAAAACAAATCAGTAACACCCAAAACAATGATACTACTGAAATATTATTAACAAAGTAATAGAAAGGGATCATATATGATATCATATTTCCGTATGTGGTATTTTTATAAATTAATAACAATGATTTAACTATTATAAAGTAGTTTAACATACCCTCAACTAAGGAAAAGTAAAAGGTAATGGTTAATTTCCAATTTGATTATTATTTTAGGTTGTTTATACAAAACTATCTACTTAGACTTAATTATCATCCACAATAGTGTTTATTTAAAATTTATTTAAAGATATTTTTTCTATTTTCTATACTAGGGGTTAGTGTTATTTATACCCTTTTTTGAGTTTTTATAAAGTTCTTTGAAATGAGACTTTACGTCATTTTCTAAACAAGGTACTTTATGACCTTTTTGACCAATTAATGAAAATAATGTTTTTAACTTATACGGAGGGTGTAACAATTTCCCACCATTATAACACCTTCAAATTATCCCTTACGATCTCATAATAATATTTTCAAAATAAATGATTACTTTTATAATCATGCAGCATTTATATGATTTCAAAGTAGACGGAGATATTTCTCTCATATAGTTTTTTCATTGAGTTCATCTATGTTTTCATTTACTGTTAGAATTTGTGATTAATTGAAGTTGATTTATTATGATATAATATTCCATGATGTATTGATAGTTTTATTACATGTTTGAATTTATATGTTCTATTTTTTATGTCATTCATGGTTTATGATTAACATATTAACATTTTTTTAATTTGAATGTTTATATTTTGCTTAACCCTTTTCATAAGTGGAATTTATTTGACGTAGTAAGTGATGGGTGGGGCCCGCTATAGCTCCTCGACGGATCAGTATGTCTCATGAGACAAACAATATTATTTTTACTAGGCCTTGACAGTATTTTTATTTGCAGTCTTGGAACGAGGCCTAGACTATGTGGTAATGTAGTCCGGAATTATGCATACCATCATTGTGAGATTAGATATTGATATTACAGGTGATTATTCATGTAGTAGAATATCAATGCGAATAGTTAAATGGAATTATTTGATTTATCTGTGCCATATTTTTCTGAAGTTTATGAATAAAAGGCCTGTGTTTTAGTCTTAAATATTTTCTTAAATTTTTATGCTTATTTATAATATTTTCTGCTATATTGTTATCCTTACGGAGAATCTGAGATCAACCATTTCATATATTTAATTTTCACAAGTTTTGAAGAAGTATATTATGATTGACCTACATGGATAGGCTATGGGATATGAGTGTGTTCAATGGAGACACAATGTTTCTTTTTTTATTACCTAATGTAATGAAATTTTTTTGTATATATCTACTATTTACAAGGCTACAAAACTGATCAGTCTTTTGGGGATTGATATCTTGTGATCATGCAAATATTATGTAATAATGCACTGAATCAAGGTAACTGGGGTCAGAGCATTATAGTTTGTATTAGAAGAATTTTAGTACAATCCTAGCAAACTAAATTTATAAAACTCGAATGAGATAATATTACCATAATATAAACATTGAAAATTAGTATAGCAGAACGTATAAAAAATTTTGTAATGTAGATATTATGTGGGTTTTCCTAGAAATAAATACACGTCCAGATACTGTAGGTGAATGTGGTTCTGGCATCGATGTTCCTAGGAGTGAAAACACTAACAAGGAGTTTCGGGCTAGAACTGGGGTATCCTGGTACATGACAACGGGCCTTACTGCACACCTATTTTGACACTCCTAGGGTATATGCTTAGGATAATTCACATTTTCATAATAAACGATTATGAATGATTTGTGAGTAAATACATCCCCAAAGATAACATTTTTTATGATTATGGATTATATGATTAAACTGTTCAATTTATGTTATGTATTTTACATGTACGGAATTATGCATTTCTATTCATAAACTAATCATTTGTGTGCCATTAGTTAGAAATGTAGCCTAGGGAAATGAATGAAAACTGTATCCATGCAGGTAATCCATGTAGGGATTTAGATCATATTCTTGATAATTATAGTGGATTTGGTGATGCAACTAATGCTCAATAGCTTATAACCATACTAGAAAAAATTACTCAGGTTAGGAATAATAATCTTACCCGTATGGATCACCCTAATCCACAATCCGCTGGATCAATGTTAGACCGCTTCATGAAGAAGAAACCACCAACATTCAATGGGACAAAAAATACATTTGTATCTAAGAAATGGATAAGTTCCTTAAAATAAATATTTCATGCTTTGGGGAGTAGAGAAAGAGAAAATTTTGTCTCAACAGTTTATCAGCTCTCATGAGATGCATATCAATGGGGGTTATTAATTGAAAACAGAAAAGAGGATGGAGAAGTATCAAATATGGAATGGAGTGAGTTGGGATAGATTTTCATATAAAAATACTTTCCACATGAATATCGAGTAGATATGGAAAGACGATTTCTACGTCTAAGGAAAAAGGAGGATAAGAATATCACAAAGTATGAGGATAACTTTACAAGGATAGTAAGGAACGCTATGGATTATATATGTTACCCAAGAAATAAGATATATTAATTCTTTGATGGATTAAAAGCATTTCTATGTCAATCATTAGTTTCACAATCCTTCCCATCGTAGGAAGATATTGTCTCATGTGCTATCAAGAATGAAATGGAATTCTCTATGTTATGACTATAATGTGAAATAAGAGAAGAAGAGATCTGCTGAAATATTGGAAATGGAAGTAACGGGAAGAAGGAAAAAGTAGAATTTCCATCCTATAATATTTGTGGGAATAAAAAACTATAGTATATGCCTAATGGGGATGTGAGTTTGTTACAAGTATGGAGATAAAGGCCACCAATAATGTTATTGAAATGGGAAGAAAAAGGTTATCAATGTTCAATGTTACAATTGTAAATAAATGGGGCATTCTGAAAATGAATGTCCTATGTGTCAAGAAAACATACCTCTAAAATGACCAAGGGAGGAAGGCAAAACTCATGTGATAACAACTACTGAGGTTGAAGTTTTGAATGAGGTTGTGGGAGGTACATTAATCATTTAATCAAAATTAGCCAATGATTTATTTGATTCTGGATCATCCTATTCCTTTATATCTTCCCAGTTATCCATGAAAATAATATATTTCCCATTTCACATAATAAGGGAGTTTTCAGTCAAAAATCTTAAGGGAATTATCATTTCAACATTTTTATGTCAATTAGTTACCATTATGGCATGTAAACATGCTTTATTTGATAACGTATTTTCATTCCGATGATGGAATTTGATATAATCCTTATTATGGATTGGCTTTAATACCATGATGAAAAAATTTATAGTAATAAGAAAGAGGTTAAATTTTTTCATGTTGATAAGGAATCCCTTATCTTTTGAGTAGAAAAATCACCATCTGAATCCCATATAGATCAAATACTAGTAGCACTACTAAATTCAATTATTGGGGAGAATGGGAGTGAAATAACAATGGGTGAGGAAATAAATGTACAAATTGAGGATGTAACTATTGTGCAAGAATATGTCGATGTATTTACCAAGGATTTACATGGACATCCTCCAGAATAATAAATTGATCTATACATTGACTTAATTTATAATTCAAGGACCATTTCAAAGACCCCTTATAGAATGGACACTATAGAAGAAAGATAAATCTATGAGGTTGTGCATTTACTACAGGTAGATTAATTTTATACAAAATAATGACAAGTATCCCCTATATCACATTGATAATTTATTTGATCAACTTCATGGAGATCAATACTTTTAAAATATTTATCTTGGATATGGATATCATTATTTGTGAATGAATAAGGAATGCATTCCAAAGACAACATTTCGAATGAGGAATGGCCATTGAGAGTTTACAATAATGCCTATTGGTCTGACTAATGCACCCTCTGTTTTTATGGATATATTGAATAATGTTTTCAAGTAATATCATGATGACATTGTTTGATATTTATTGATGATATCTTAGTATACTCCAAAATATATGAATATCATGAAAATCACTTGATCAATATTCTGAATATTCAAAAATGAAATTAATTATATGTGATGTTTAGCAAGTTTGAATTCTAGATTCAGGAGATTTCTTTTCATGACCTTATTGTCTCTATGGATGGAATATCTGTTGATCCTTCAAAGACAAGGGATATCCTAGAATAGCCAGCACCAAAGAGTATAACTATGGTACACAGTTTTATTGGTTTGGCAGGTTACTATCAAAATTTCATCAAGAATTTTTCCCAATTGGAAAAACAATTAACCAAGCTCACATGTAAAGGGGTTAAATTTGTTTGTACAAAAGAGTGAATAATGTTTTCAATAATTAAAAAGAATATTCGTCAATTCTCTTATCTTGACTCTACCATTGGGGGATGATGGGTTTTTTATTTATATTGATGCATCAAAGAAGAATTGGTTGTATCCTTAAGAAGAATGATAGAGTTATTGCCTATGCGTCATGATAGTTAAAAATTAATGAATATAGCTATCCTACTCATGATCTTGAGTTAGAATCTAAAATCATTTCTATGAAGATATGAAGACAGTGTCTCTATGGTGAAAAATATGAGATATATGATGACCACAAGAGTTTGAAGTATATTTTGTCACAGAAATACCTCAACATGAGGAAAAGGTGATATCTTGAACTAATCAAGGATTAATATTACACAATACACTACTACCCACGAATGGAAATTATGGTGGAAGATGATATGAGCTGAAAGGCCCATGGTGTTCTAAACAAGATGAGAGTTGAATGGTATCCAATGTAAATGGATCTAGTATTGATGGATATGGATATATTCATGGAAGGTGAATCATTGATTCTTTTTGAAATGGTTTCCAAACCATATTTACTAGAAAGGATAAAATGTTCTCAGACTGATGATGAGGATTTTAAAATAAAAATTAATGCTGTGAATGATGGGAGAATGATTGACTTTGTATATGAAAATATAATTTTGAAATTTGTGAAGAGGATTTGTGTTCCCAACATACATTTTCTAAAAAGGGAATTGTTGGATGATGCTCATAGTTTTAATTTATCCGTACACCATGGTAGAACTAAGACGTATTGAGATATAAAGGATGATTTTGGTGGGACAACATGATGAAGGAGATTGCAGATTATGTGTCCGGATATATGGTCTGTCAACAAGTGATGGCTTGAAGACAACATTATAGAGGAGTCAGGAAACCTCTTACCATACCTGAGTGGAAATGGGATGATATTATGATGGAATTTGTTATAGGGTTACCAAAGACTCCTAGAAGGAATGATGGAATTTGGGTTATTGTTGATCGTCTTACAAAGACAATACATTTTCATTCTATAAGAGAATATTTTCCACCTGAACGTTTAGCAAGAATCTATATTAATGAAGTTGTAAGACTTAATGGTGTACCCCTATAGATTGTTTCTCATCATGACAGCCATTTTACATCAATATTCTCGAAAAGCCTTCAAAAGGCCAAGAATAATAAACATTATTTGATCACTGCCTACCCACCTCAAATTGATCGAAAATACAAACAGACTATTCCAACCTTAGAAGAGATGTTGAGTTCTTGCTCACGTGAATTTCAAGGTTTTTGGGATCAATACATTCCTATGGTATAATTTCACTATAACAACAGATTGCATTTAGTTATTTATATGACACCATATAAAGTGTTACATGGAAAAAGATGCCAGACACCAAAATTTTGGGATGATATTGGGGAATGAAAACTCATAGGCCAATAAAATGTGGAGGAAAAAACGGAAAATGTGACGATTATCCAAACCCACATCAATGCATCTCAAAGTATGAAAAATATGTATGTCTATAACCAAAGTAATTACATAGAATTTAATGTAGGGGATCTGGTTTTATTGATGGTATCATTATGGAAGGGTGTTATACGATTTAGTAAGAAGGGTAAATTAAGTCCCAAGTACATCAGTCCTGTTGAAATTATAAAAGGAAATAGAGTTATTTCTTACTATTTGAAATGCTTCCATGCCTCTACAAATTTCATGATGTGATCTATGTAACACCCCAATCTTCCACGGTACGTTTCCTATCGAATAATGCAATGGCGTGCACTGTACGCAACTTTGAGATTTTAACACACCATAACCAATCAAACTAGCCGTTATGAATAGTAATACCTACTTTTTTGAAATTTTATAAATTCTATCTCTCAAAATGGACTTCATTTTTGGATTCGGAATATTGGAATTAGCCTAGGGTGAAATTTTGGTACTTTTCGGATAACTTTCATATTTTGATGAATAGTGAAAATTACTAAATTTTAATTAAAAACAACTTTTTTAATCAAAATAATTAATAGTGGTAAATTATGAATTTGAGTGGTTTTAAAGTATATTTAGAATATATATTTTCCATGTAATACAATGTGGGTCATTGAACATAATTTCATATTTAAACAAGATATAAACAAGTGACAATCTTTTGATAGTTATTATCTCTTAAAAACACGCTTTTTGTTTTAACAATGAGAATTAATTTTAAATTAATTTCTGCCACTTCTGTGTTTTGAATTTGGAAAAATGGATTCCATATTTGGAATCAGGATATTCAAAATGTGTAAATAGGTAACTTTTATTTTTAAACATTTTGGATAATTACTTCGGTAAATATTTTATTTATCATGGTTAAAGGGTAAGTCCGGTAAACAAGGGTTAAAAAATAATATTATAATAATACTAAATTACCATAAAACGTGTCTTAACTTTATTGGTTGATACATGGTCGACCATGGTCATCTTTGGGTCGATTTAAGGACCCCATGGATCAACTTGTAAGTGATAATGACACTTTATTTTAATTAAGTTAAAATAAATACAAAAATGACACAAGCATATATCTTGTAGAAAAACAATTGTTACATAGGGTTATATATGTTGGATTTTAGTCTATAAATATTCATTATAAAGCTAAACAGATTTACTACATAATGATATTTTATTTATAATTTTTAGACATTAAATAAGTTAATTTATTTATGACACAATGTTGATGGAGTAATTACCATAATAGTAAAAAATTAGAATAATTGATATTATAAATCCAAAAATAAACATAATTTGAGACTTTTATTGAATTAAACTAATTTTCTAGGTTAATATGACATATTAGGATTTATTTAATTAACTTTTTTCGAAGTAATCATTCTGTTATGTGTTTCACAAAAATCAACTATTGAATAGTGTCAAAATTGACATAAAAGAGTTTTTAAAACAAATATAATATTATTAATTGATATTAAATTCCTAAAAATCTAATGTTCGGCCAAGAGACTTATATCATGATAGGCATATCATTAATGGACCACTTGGGGGTATCTTTGATTTATATAGTATGTTTATTAACAATATAATATAAAAATAAAAAGAGACATTGTAAAAGTGAAACTAATTAACTAAGAGTTAATACTTAACGATAGGATAATATAATGACCCAAACCTGTCTAAATTCTATTGGTTGAGTTTTTTTCGACCCATAACCAATTTAAAATTTAAATAATAAACTTTTTAGCCATTATAAATCGAATATGAATTTATTATAAATTAATATTTCTTGCTTTTCCAAAGGTGCCCCTCACCCATCTTATAAAAGGGCACTCCTCCTTCTCATTTATTCACACCTTAAAAGCCATTAGGTTCGTCCAAACCCTGCCCAAATACTCTCTCAACTTCCCTCACTACAACCTAGAGGCCTTAGTTTGATCATAAAGCCAGCTTAAGGAGCCCTTTTGATCAAATCAAAAGGAAGAACCTGAAGAATAGGTAATGTTTTCACCACCCCTTTTCAAGTTCCTTTCTTCTTCCACTTCTTCTTTCTTTGTTATTACCATTATAAAATAATAACTCCATTGTAATATATATATTGTGACGTTATTATAAATATGGTACAACCATATTCATTATTCTATCCATCCTTTGAATTACATGTCACCATACGTGCGTACGTACGGCTTACCGTCTCCACGTCGTGGTGTAATTGTTTTTCAATATATTATTATTTGGATGGGTATAATAATGATGTGTAACTAATGTAAATAATAAATATAACATTATAATGATTCTGTATATATGATATACCATCCAATTATATATTATTTTAATATCAAAAGAATGATATTGTCGCTCGTGCGTACGTACGGACTACCGTCTCCACGAACGCGATGAGATTCATTCTCCATCATATCCATTCAATTATAATTATAATTTTATGATTTAAAAATAGTATATAACGACTTGATATCGTTCTGGATATGAATAATATACATCACATTAATAATTAATATGTCTCACATAACAAATAATATAATTTAAAATGAACCCGTTAACACCCGAAATGACGATAATTTTAAGATATTATTAACAAATCAATGTTAAATGATCATATATGATATCATATTAAAGTAAATGATTCTTTTATAATTAAATAACAATTATTTCACCATTATACAGGAGTTAAACTTACCGTCGACCAAGGAAAATGTACAAAGTAAGGGGGGTTTCTTATCTCACTTTTAATTCCGGGAGAATTCCATTGATCACCACTTAATTATTGCATTTGGTGTATGTGTACTACCCATGATTGTATTCATTGTGTAATATACTTTAATTTATGGGTATTTACATCATCATGGTATGATACTTCTTTCATGGGTGTATGTTTCGTAAGTTACCTAATCAATAAGGGAATTTGAGATTTCAATTTCCACTCATTTTGCTTTACGCATACTTCATTGATTTTATTACCCCAAGATTATGTGTGGAATAACTATTCATTTGATTATGTCATAATTTCCACTCCCCTTCCTGTGGATATACATTGGTAAACATAATCACTCCATTGATAATCCTCAAGTCATTGATATAAATTTGATAAGAGTTATTTTAACTTATTCTCCATTTGTTGAGTTAAACATCCAATTGTTGGTGTTGTTTTTACAAGAATATGTGTGAATGTCCTTGATTGTTTTACACTGAATATCCAATCATATTTAGTGTATTTATATTTGTCATTCATAATTCTGTCGTTGATTTATCCTTAACCTAAGGATACAACCTTTATAAGAGATTTCATCTCAACTTACATTCCATTGAGACTTCTTTGTTGATATACACAAAATCACTTTTATGTGGTGTATATAATGTACATTGACATAGTATATCATGAATCCCTTTATTCTCATGATATTAAAATGTTTTTATTACCTCAATTATTTGTATTCAAGTGTCTCTCTTTTGGATAGAAACTCTAACAAAAATACCATTTTTAAATGTTTTAAAGACTTATTCATCTAAATCATTCTCATTAATGTCCATGTTTTAAAAATGGTTTTAAAGATTTATTTATATGGAAATTAAAGTATAGAAATTAAAACTCCTTTTACAAAGTTTCAAAGTGTTATGGGACACTTTGATTCAAAAATCTATTTTTAAATGGCTTCTTGACAAATAGTGTGACTTTTAAATGATTTCAAGAAAAAGAGAGATATTTCTCCCAAATAGTTTTGATGATTATTTTCATCTATGTCAAAATCCTGCATTATTCTTGATTGAGGTTAATGTGATACAATTAAATCTTCCATATTATATCGAATGAGTTATGTTTGACTGTGGATGTGCTATTTTTAAACCATTCATGGTTTGTGATTAAAGTATTGACATTTCGTATTCTAGATTTAATACGAATGTTTATGTTATGTTTAAACATGTTCATATGAGGAATGAATTGGACTTAATAAGTAACGGGTGGATCCCGCTATAGCTCCTCGATGCATCGGTAGGTCTCATGAGACAAACTAGTGTCTTGGCACAAGGCCATGGAAAAATCTTATTTGTAGTCTTGGCACGAGGCCTTAGCTATGTGGTTATGATAGTCTGGAATTATGCATTCCATCATTATGAAAGTGAGTATTGATATTTCATGGGATTGTTCAACTAGTAGAATATCCATGTTAGTAAGTAAAAAGAATTATTTTATTTTATCATTGCCATTTTATTCTTAAGTTCATGTTTAAAAGGCTTTTGTTTTAGTTATAAACTGCCTTAAGTGTTTACGCTTATCTATGAAAGCTTCTGCTATAATGTTACCCTTACTGAGCATCTGAGCTCACACCTTTCAATGTTTTATTTTTCCTAGGATTATGAAGAAGTAATTTATGAATGACCTACAGGGATAGTATGAGGGGATATGAAGACAATATGTTTTTTATGATGTAATGTAAAACATTATGGATGTATCTAGTTATTCCAAGGCTACTAAACTAATAGGTCTTTAGAGAATTGATCTTTCTCGTGATCATGCCAATGTTATGTAATAATGCTCCGACTCTAGGTAACTGGGGTCGGGGCGTTACAGTTGGTATCAGAGGAAGTTTAGTAAAAACCTTGGAATCTAGATTTAGATAAACTCTGATTAGAGCACGTAGACCTAAGATGAACTTTGAGGATTAGTATAGAAGAAAATCCTAGAATTTTTGTATTGTAGAGATTTTGTGAGTTTTCTGAGCAATACATCCCTGTCTGGATACGAGCAGGTAGAGGCGGCTCTGGCACAGATGTACCTAGGGGTAAAACCCGAAAACACCGCTTTGAGCTAGACTCGAATGAGAACTGGTGCACGACAACGGGCCTTGCTACACTCTTGGTTATGAAACTCCCGGGGGATATTCTTAGGATAATTTACATTTTCTTTACAAACCGATTTAAGTAATACATATATAAGATGAGAGTAAATGACCTTGGTTAATCCTAATATGTTTCAAATTGAGAATATGGTGACATTTTAATCTCTAAATGATTTTACGACTACTGTTCCTCACACAATGCTTTCTGGTTTTAGTCAATGGCTAGATTCAATGGAAGTCATAGTGACTTTGAGAATGATGTACAAGGTGGGAACTGTGGTGGCAATGAGAAACAAAATGGAATGTTGATAGGCGTAAAAGATATCATCTTTATGCCAAATCAGTTTTCCAAAAATATGATCAACAACATATATATTAACCAACTCCTAGACTCAACAAGGAAGAGAAAGGTGATAAATGATAAGAGCTCCAACAATGGAGACCATGGAGAAAAGAACCCTCAATTTTCATCATGTAGGAAATGTGGAAGGAGACACCCAGGAAAGTGTCTCAATGGGACAACGAAATTCTTTACGTGCGGGAAGGAAGGATATAAAGTCAATAATTGCCGAAGAAAAATGAAGAGTACTTTGGAAGAAGATAAAAATGGTCCCAAGAGTCCATTTACAGTCATTTATCGTAAATGTAGGGGACCTGGCCATTACCCGAGTGAATGTCCTATTCTATAGGATATTTTCTTGGTCAAAGTAGAAGCTATGTGGAAATAAATGGTTGGAGAAATGTTTAAAAAGTATTAGCGCTCCTTGTTGATGGGTTTACTTTGGAATAATTTTCTCTTGTATTTGTAACCCCGTAGTTTTCCTTGTGAGAATGATATTTGAGGAAGAATTGTCTCTTCTCTTGTGGATATAGGTATAAATAACCATTTGGTTTTATATGATCATTGGGGTTTGAGAAAATTATAAGTTATTATAATTTGGGACGAAAATGAAAGGTATGATATAACATTTGTGGTTAAATTATGTTATTTTGAGGAATATATCTCATTTTGGTAATATTATAAAATATAGTTTTTGAAAAAGGACAACACGTAGACCGTGTGACAACCCGTCGCGTCGGACAAAGCTATGGGAATCGAACCCACAACCAAAGTGCGATTGGGATTTATCTCCTACCACTGGACTAAGTGAAGTCCCTAGTTAGTGTGACTATTTTCTTTAGTTAAATGATTTTATTGATCAATAATATGTTGATTTGGGTTCTTATGTCTTATCAAATGAATACCCTTAGTATAGGAAAATGATTTGGTGATTAAGTGAAAAATGTTATTTTGGAAGATGTTCACTTTGTTGGGAACACTATATGTCCAAGGAAAATATAATACTATGGGATGTCATTAGAGGAGTAATGGTGGATTTTTATCTATGTTTTTATTGTGGATCTATAGTGATTTGGGTTATTTATGGAAATGATTAACCTATAATAAAGAATATGTGACTAGGTTAATTACTTTTAAGTATGTGACTTTAAGATTAGATGATGTCATTTGGAGATACAATTTAATGTGGAAGACTACATTCTTATAAGTTTTGGGTTTCAATATTAGTTTGGATTATATTTAAGGATATTAAGGAGAATTTATTATTGAATGGTATTTATTTAACTTTGGGGTATTGTTGGTTTAATTTTAGAAATTATGATTAGCATTTTTTTTCTAAAGGAATATACATTTGGGGGATCATCAGATCTTATACTAACCATTTTGGTTTTGATTAATCCCTAAAGACAAGTTAAATATATAGTTTATCCTACACGGATCATGTATTTCTATAGAAGTTTATTCTAGCTCTTTTATTGTGACCAACTCTTCTTGAATACTCATTGTTCAAAAAAAATAAGTTAGTGGTAAAAAGTTATTAAATAATGAAACTCTACTTAAAAAGTAAGTATATATCTTTATGTTTTTAGTCAATATCATAAATGAATTCCTCGTCCTTATGTAATGTAACTTAAAACAAAAAAAAATGTTGTCCGTTTACTTTCCTACTACGAGACTAATGGTCGTTTGTCCCAACACAAGTTTGTGGTTTTCTTATTGTTAACTTTCTCCTGATAATGATTTCTATCCCTCTCCATCAGAACTTGACACCTAGTTTATCATCCATATCCATGTTTTCCTACATGGAATCTGAGTATTGGTTATCTAGGATGACCTTTATACCTCTCTTTCTTTCTTTTAAAGTGATAGTTTTATTGACTTTTTTTCCGATGTGGGACTTTCCATTATATTCCCAAGAACAATTTTAATAATTTCAAGGATGGAATTTATTGAAGGAGGGGATAATGTAACACCCCGTTCTTCCACGGTACGTTTCCTTTTGAATAATTCAATAGCGTGCATTGTACGCAACTTCGAGATTTTAACACACCATAAGCAATCAAACTAGCTGTTATGAATAGTAATACCTAATTTTTGAAATTTTATAAATTCTATATCTCAAAATGGACTTCATTTTTGGATTCGGAATATCTAAATTAGCCAAGGGTGATATTTTGGTACTTTTCGGATAACTTTCATATTTTGATGAATAGTGAAAATTACTAAATTTTAATTCAAAACAACTTTTTTAATAAAAATAATTAGTCGTGATAAATTATGAATTTGAGTGGTTTTAAAGTATATTTAGAATATATTTTTACCATGTAATACAATGTGGGTCATTGAACATAATTTCATATTTAAACCAGATATAAACAAGTGACAATCTTTTGATAGTTATTATCTCTTAAAAACACGCTTTTTGTTTTAACAACGGGAATTAATTTTAAATTAATTTCTTCCACTTCTGTGTTTTGAATTTGGAAAAATGGATTCCATATTCAGAATCAGGATATTCAAATTGTGTAAATAGGTAACTTTTATTTTTAAACATTTTGGATAATTATTTCGGTAAATATTTTATTTACCATGGTTAAATGGTAAATCCGGTAAACAAGGGTTACGAAATAATATTATAATAATAATAAATTACCCTAAAACGTGTCTTAACCCTATTGGTTGATACATGGTCGACCATGGGCATCTTTGGGTCGATTTTGGGACCCCACGGATCCACTTGTATGTGATAATGACACTTTATTTTAATTAAGCTAAAATAAATAGAAAAATGACACAAGCATATATCTTTTAGAAAAACAATTGTTACGTAGGGTTATATATGTTGTATTTTATACTATAAATATTAATTATAAATATAAAAAGATTTCCTACATAATGATAATTTATTTACAATTTTAGACATTAAATTAGTTAATTTATTTATGACACAATGTTGATGCAGTAATTACCATAATAGTGAAAAATTAGAATAATTGATATTATAAATACCAAAATAAATATAATTTGAGACTTTTATTGAATTAAACAAATTTTTTAGGTTAATATTACATATTAGTATTTATTTAATTAACTTTTTTCGAAGTAATCATTCTGTTATGTGTTTCACAAAAATCAACTATTGAATAGTGTCAAAATTGACATAAAAGTGTTTTTAAAACAAATATTATATTATTAATTGATATTAAATTCCTAAAAATCTAAGGTTAGGCAAAGAGACTTATATCATGATATTTATATCATTAATGGATCACTTGGGGGTCTCTTGTATGTATATAGTAAGTTTATTAACCATATAATATAAAAATATAAAGAGACATTTTAAAAGTGAAAATAATTAACTAAGAGTTAATATTTTGATATAAGGTTAATTTAATGACCCAAACTTGTCTAAATTATATTGGATGAGTTGTTTTCGACCCATACCCAATTTAAAATTTAAATAATAAACTTTGGAGCCATTATAAACCGAATATTAATTTATTATAAATTAATATTTCTAGCTTTTCCAAAGGTGCCCCTCACCCCTCTTATAAAAGGGCACTCCTCCTTCTCATTTCTTCACACCTTCAAAGCCTTTTGGTTCGGCCGACACCAGCCCAAATACACTCTCAACTTCCCTCACTACAACCTAGAGGCCTTAGTTCGATCATAAAGCCAACCTAGGGAGCCCTTTTGATCAAATCAAAAGGAAGAACCCGAAGAAGAGGTAATGTTTTCACCACCCCTTTTAGATTAGGTATATCGGGAACACAAATCCTCTTTCCGAATTTCAAAATTCCATTTTCATACACAAAATCTCTCAATCTCCCATCATTCACAGCTTTAATCTTCTTTTGAAATTCTTCATCATCGGTCTGAGAACTCTTAATCCTTTCTAGTAAAGATGGTTTGTCAACCATTTGAAAAAGCATTGATGTTTATCCTTCCCTGGTTATTCCCATGTCCATCTTCACTAGATCCATGAAAATTGGATCCCTTTCAATTCTCATATTGTTCAAAACTCCATGATCTTTTCTGCTCAAAGCATCTTCCACCTTGTTTTCCTTCCCCGGGTGGTAGTGTATCGTGTAATCACAATCCTTGAGTAAATAAAGCCATCTCCTTTGCCTCATGCTGAGTTCTTTTTGTGAGAAAATATACTTCAAAATCTTGTGATCAGTATAAATCTCACATTTTTCACCATAGAGGTAGTGCCTCCATATCTTCAAAGCAAAGATCACAGCTGCTAACTCGAAATCATGAGTAGGATATTTTTGTTCATGAATTTTCAACTATCGTGATGCATAGGCAATAACCCTATCATTCTGCATAAGGACACAACCAAGTCCTTTCTTCGATGCATCACTATAAATAACGAACCAATCGTTCCCCGATGGTAGATTCAATATAGGAGCATTAACTAATCTTCTCTTTAGTTCTTCGAAACATTCTTCACACTCTTCGGCCCAAACAAATTTAACCCCTTTACGTGTGAGCTTCGTTAATGGGTTAGCCAATCGGGCAAAATTCTGGAAGAATCGTCGATAATAACCTGCCAAACCAATAAAACTACATACCTCAGTTATACTCGTCGGTGCTGGCCATTCTTGGATTGCCTTAGTCATAGAAGGATCAACATAGATTCCATCTTTAGAGACAATATGGCCAGGAAAAGAAATCTCATGAAGCCAGAATTCACACTTGCTATACTACCCATATAATTTTTGTATTCTCAGAGTCTTCAGGATAATGGGCAAGTGATTTTCATGATCTTCGTAGCTTTTGGAGTATACCAAGATATCATAAATAAATACCACCACAAATTCATCAAGATACTCCTTGAAAACTCTATTCATCGGATCCATGAATAGAGAGGGTGCATTAGTCAAACCAAAAGGCATTACAGTAAACTCGTAATGCCTGTACCTGGTTCGAAATTTTGTCTTCGTAATGTCTTCCTTCTTCACACACAACTGATGGTATCCAGATCGAAGGTCAATCATTGAAAAGTATTGATCTCCATGCAGTTGGTCAAATAAATCATCAATGCGTGGTAGGGGATACTTGTTCTTTATTGTTATAGCATTGATCTCCCTGTAGTCGATACATAACCTCATAGATCCATCTTTCTTTTTAACAAAAAGAACAGGGGCTCCCCATGGAGAAACACTAGGGTGAATAAATCCTTTATTACTCAATTCATCTAGTTGTTTCTTTAGTTCGACTAACTCTACAGTGGCCATTCTATAAGGGGTATTTGATATAGGCCTTGATCCAGGAATCAAATCAATGGAAAACTCAACTTCTTTTTCTAGAGGATGTCCAGGTAAATCATCTGGAAATACATCTACAAATTATTTCACAACAGGTACATACTCTATTTGAACATTCCATTCCTCACCCACAGTTATTTCATTCTCTTCCTCCCCAATAATTGAATTTAGTTGAGCTACTAGGGGTGGATCTAAATAAGAATTAGGTGGTGACGATTCTCCTCTAAATATAAGGTGTTCCTTATCATTATTATTAAGAATCGTAACCTCTTTATTCTTACAATAAATCTTCGCATCATAGTCTGAAAGCCAATCCATACTGAGGACTACATCAAACTCAATCATAGGTATGATGATGAGATCAGCAGATAAAGAACATTTATGTGCTCTAATGGGGACTGATTCACAAAACATTGTTGAAATGATTCTTCCCTTAGGAGTTTTAACTGACAACTCCCTTGTTAAATCAAATTGGAAATATCTAATTTTCTTAGCAAACTGGGAAGATATGAAACAATGCAATGATCCAGAATCAAATAATGCATTTTCTAAACTTGAGGAAATCATTAAATTACCTGCCACCACGTCTTTCGGAGCTTCTACCTCAGTAGTAGTGATAGCATAATCTTGGACTTGATCCCTTGGCCTTTTCTGAGATAAGTTCTCCTGACGCTTAGGACATTCATTTTCATAATGCCCCATCTCCCTACAATTGTAGCACTGAATGTTGGTGGCTTCCTTCTTCCCCTTGAAATCACGAGCTCGGTGCCCTTTTTCACCACACTTGTAACAGACTCCTGTTCCCTTCAAGCAAGTACCAGGGTGTTTCTTCCAACATTTTCCACAGGATGGATATTCAACCTTTCCCATCTTCCCCTTATTTCCATTCCCAGATTGATCAGCAAGCCTCTTCCTCTATTGCTTTGCTTTAAAGTCATAAGACTTAGATAATTCCTTTTCGGTCTTGATAGCACATGAGACAATGTATTCATACGAAGAAAAGGATTGTGAGACTAATGCTCGATGGAGAAATGGTTTTAACCCATCAAAGAAATGATCAATTTTACTTCTTGGGTTACGTATATAATCTCCAGCATACCTTTCTATCCTTGTAAAGTTAGCCTCATACTTTGCGACATTCTCATCCTCCTTTTGTCTCAGACTCAGAAATTTCCTTTCCATATCGGCTCGATGGTCGCGAGGAAAGTATTTTTCTAAAAACAGATCTTTGATCTCCCTCCATTCCATATTTGATACTTCATCATCTTCCTTCGTGTTTTGAATCAATGACCACCATTGATCAGCATCTCCATTGAGGCGGTAAACTGCCATGATAACTTTTTCTCTTTCACTACTTCCCAAAGCCTGAAATATTTTCTCTATGGAATTTATCCATTGCTCAGCTACTAAGGGATTTGTACTCCCATTGAACGTTGGTAGTTGTTGCCTCATGAATCTATCTAACATTGATCATCCATGCTACGGATCAGGGTGATCCATACGGGTAAGGTTATCTTTCATAACCTGAGTGAGTTGTCCCAGTATGGTGATTAGCTGATCGGCACCAGTTGCATCACCAGCTCCACTATAATTATCTTGAGCAGGAGGGCAATCCCGACATGGAGTGCGTGCATTGATACTGTTTCCATTTCTTCCACTAGGTGCCATTTCTAAACAATGGCATAAACTTGATCAGTTTATGAATCAAAATACATAATTCCATACATATAAAACACTTAACATAAATTGAACTATTTAAGGATATAATCCATCATCATAAAAATGTTTTCTTTGAGAAAGTATATACTCATAAACCCTTCATAATGATTTGTAAATAAAATGAGATTTATCTTAAGCATATCTCCCGAGATTGTCGTAACCAAGAGTGCAGCATGGCCCGTTGTCGTGCACCAGTTCCAATTCGAGTCTAGCTCAAAGCGGTGTTTTCGGGTTTTACCCCTAGGTACATTTGTTCCAGAGCCGCATCTACCTGCTCGTATCCAGACAGGGATGTATTGCTCGGAAAACTCACAAAATCTCTACAATACCAAAATTCTAGGAAATTCTTCTATACTAATCCTCAAAGTTCATCCTAGGCCTACGTGCTCTAATCAGAGTTCATCTAAATCTAGCTTCCAAGGTTTGTACTAAACATCCTCTGATACCAACTATAACACCCTGACCCCAGTTACCTAGAGTCGGTTCATTATTATATAACATTGGCATGATCACATGAAAGATCAAATCTCGAAAGACCGATTGGTTTAGTATCCTTGGAAACACTAGATATATTCATAAAGTTTTACATTACATCATAAAGTGAAAAACTACTACAACAACATAATGTCTCCATAGTCCACACTATTATCCCCTCATAATATCCCAGCAAGTCATTCATAACTTACTTCTTCACATCCTGGGAAAAAGAAAACATAGAAAAGGGGTGATCTCAAATTCCCAGTAAGGATAACAATATAGCGGAAACTTTCAAAAATAAGCATAAACATTTAAGGCAATGCATTTCTAAAACAAAAGCCTTTTAAACTTGAACTTCAACATAGTATGGCAAAAGTAAAATGAAATAATGCCATTTTACTTATTCACATGGATATTCTACTAATCGAATAATCACATGCAATATCAATAACCACTTTCATAATGATAGAATGCATAATGCCAGACTATCATAACCACATAGCCAAGGTCTCGTGCCAAGACTACAAATAATATTTTTCCAAGGCCTTATTTCAAGACACTAGTTTGTCTCATGAGACCTACCGATGCATCAAGGAGCTATAGCGGGCTCCACCCGTCACATATTAAGTCCAATGCATTCCTATATGAAAAGGTTTAAACATAACATAAACATTCGTATTAATACTAGCATGCGAAATTTCAATACTTTCATCATAAACTATGAATTGTATAAAAATAGCACATCCATATTCAAACATATCACAAAACCTTCAATACAATATAGATGCTTTGTATCATAATAAATCAACTTCAAATAAGCGTAAAATCCATCAAAGGATGTTGACATAAATGAAATCAAAAATCTTTTTAGAGAAAAATCTCTTTCTATTTTTGAAATAATTTTATAAAACATTTTTTTTTTGAAAATATTCTTATAATCTTGTAATGGAAGCTTCGACGATTTTATAACAGTGGAAAATTACCGCACCCGCCGTATAAGTTAAAAAAACATTCTTACCTTAATTCAGTCGAAAAGGTTAAATGCACCTTGTTTGGAAAACGACGGAAAGATTCCTTTACAAAACTCTTATAAAATTAAAAAAGGGTTTAAATGACATTAACCCATATTCTTTTAAATATTAAGAATGTTTTGAAATACATTTTTAAGAAACATGGATGTGGATGATAAAGATATCCCAGTATATTATTACGTATAAACAACCTCGGATAATGAAGAGATTGTGAAATAACCCTTACCTTTGTACTTCTCCTTGGTTGGGGTAGGTTAACCTCATGTATAATAGTAAAATAATTGTTATTAAATTATACCATAATCATATAAATTCATATGATATCATATATGATCTTTTAACATTGCTTTGTTAATAATATCATAGTAATATCGTCGTTTCGGGTGTTAACTTACTTGTTTTCTCTTATATGTTTTGTTACATAAGCCATGTTTGTAATAGATAGGTTGTATATTAATCATATATAGAATGATATCAAGTCCTTAGATACTATTATTAACCATCAAATGAGATTATACTTGAATGGATAAGATGGAGAATAAATCTCATCGCGTTCGTGGTGACGGTAGTCCGTACGTACGCACGAGTGCCAATATCATTATTTTGATATTAAAATAATATATAAATGGATGTTATATCATATATACAGAATCATTAACATGTTATATTTATTATTTAAATGAGTTACACATCATTATTATACCCATCCAAATAATAATATATTGAATAACAATTACACCACGACGTGTAGACGGTAAGCCGTACGTACGCACGTATAGTGACATGTTATTCAAAGGGTGGATAGAATACTGATTATGGTTGTACCATATTTATAATAACATAAAAGTATATATATGATACTAGAGTTACTATTTTACTATCGTAACAACAAAGGAAGAAGAAGTGGAAGAAGAAAGGAACTTGGAAAAGGGTGGTGAAACATTACCTCTTCTTCGTGTTCTTCCTTTTGATTTGATCAAAATGGCTCCTTAGGTTGGCTTTCTGATCAAACTAAGGCCTCTAGGTTGTAGTGAGGGAATTTGGGAGAGTATGTGGGCAGAGTTTGGCTGAACCAAAAGGCATTGAAGGTGTGAAGAAATGAGAAGGAGGAGTGCCCTTTTATAAGAGGGGTGAGGGGCACCTTTGGAAAAGCTAGAAATATTAATTTATAATAAATTCATATTCGGTTTCTAATGGCTCCAAAGTTGATTATTTAAATTTTAAGGAGGGGACGGGTCGAAAACCACTCAAACAATAGAATTTATACTGGTTTGGGTACTTATATTAACCTTATCATTAAGTATTAACTCTTAGTTAATTAGTTTCACTTTTACAATGTCTCTTTGTATTTTTATATAATATGGTTAATAAACTTACTATATACATCCAAGAGACCCCCCAAGTGGTCCATTAATGATACAAATATAATGATATAAGTCTCTTGGCCGAACCTTATATTTTTAGGAATTTAATATCAATTAATAATATAATATTTGTTTTAAAAACTCTTTTATGTCAATTTTGACACTATTCAATAGTTGATTTTTGTGAAACTCATAACAAAATGATTACTTCGAAAAAATTTAATTATATTCTTCCTAACATGTCATATTAACTTAAAAAATTAGTTTAATTCATAAAAAATCTGAAATTATATTTTTTTTTTGTATTTATAATATCAATTATTTTTAATTTTTCACTTTTATGGTAATTAGTGCATCATCATTGTGTCATAAATAAATTAAACTATTTAATGTTTAAAAATTATAAATAAAATATAATTATGTAGTAAATATTTTTATCTTTATAATGAATATTTATAGTCGAAAATAAAACTTATATAACCATATGTAACAATTGTTTTGCTAAAGGATATATTCTTGTGTCATTTTTGTATTCATTTTAACTTAATTAAAATAAATTGTTCTTATCACCTATAAGTGGCTCCATGGGGTCCCAAAATCGACCCAAAGATGCCTATGGTCGAAAATGTATCAACCAATAAGGTTAGGACACGTTTTAGGGTAATTTAGTATTATTATAATATTATTTTTTAACTCTTATTTACCGGATTTACCCTTAACCATGGTAAATAAAATATTTACCACAATAATTATTCAAAATGTCTAAAAATAAATGTTACGTATTTACATAATTTGAACTTCCTGATTCCAAATATGGAATCCGTTTTTCCAAATTCAAAACACAGAAGTGGCAGAAATTAATTTAAAATTAATTCCCGTTGTTAAAACAAAAAACGTGTTTTTAAGAGATAATAACTATCAAAAGATTGACACTTGTTTATGTCCGGTTTAATTGAAAAAGTATGTCCAATGACCAACATTGTATTAAATGGTATAAATATATTCTAAATATACTTTAAAACCTCTCAAATTCATAATTTATCACTATTAATTATTTTGATTAAAAAAGTTGTTTTTAATTAAAATTTAGTAATTTTCACTATTCATCAAAATATTAAAGTTATCCGAAATGTACCAAAATTTCTCCTTAGGATAAATTAGATATTCCGAATCCAAAAATGAAGTCCATTTTGAAATATAAAATATATATAATTTCAAAAAGTAGGTATTACTATTCATAATGGCTAGTTTGATTGGTTATGGTGTGTTAGAACTTGGTGTTGCCTACAACACACACTATCACATTATTCAAAGAGAAGGGTACCATAGAAGCTTGGGGTGTTACAGTCATTGTTTATTTATATTTTGGAATAATGTAGGATTTAATTATCTACTTATGATGATTTGGGTTATTTAGGGAAATAATTAACCGATCTTGGAAAAAAATATGAATTTTGAAATTAATTATTTGTATTAGAAATTAAGAGTGATCAATGTTATTTGGAGAAAAAAAGAATATGTTCTAAAATTATTATATATTTTGGGTTAAAAATCCAGGTTGGGTATATTTGAGGGTTTTTAAGGATAATTTTTATTTAATGTTATATGTTGAACTTTTCGATTTATAGTGGAATTTGGGATATTAAAAGTATTTTTTTGTCATCTAATGGTTTATAATTTTGGTTGAATTTTTCTATCTTATTCTATCCATATTGGTTTTGGTTAATATTTGGACAGAGGATAAATAGATAGAAAATATTTTGTGGATTTTTTTTTCTAGAAGATGATTCTAGAGTTTTAGGGATGAATAATTTATATTGCATAATTTTCATTGGATAAAAATATGAGTTTGTGGTAGAATTTTATTAAAGGATGAATCTCCAGTTTTCAAGTATGTATATTTCCTCATGTTTATATTTTATGTAGAAAGAGAATTCCACAAATCTATTAAATGTATCTTAGAATAAAAATGTTATCCATTTACTTTTCCTACTCTAAAATCAATGACCATTTAATGGATAAAAATTTTGTGGTTTTTATATGGTTAACGTTCTAATGATCATGTTTTATATCACTCTCTATTTGAAGATAATTGTTTGTTTTTCTTTATATCTATTTTTTCCTAAATTTAATCCTATTATGTGTTATCTTGAGTGACCTTTGTACATCAATTTATTTCTTTTAAAGTGGATGTTCTATTCAATATTTTTATATGTGGAATTTCAGTGAAGTAATTTTGAAAAGTTAAACCTTAGTTACCAAGCCCAAATTTAAAATTGTGATGAGGAAATTTCTAAAAGCTGGAAGGATTTAACATCACAGGTAAATATAAAATAAGAATTTTTCATATTTATTTTAACATTTATAAGTTAGATAGTAATTTTTCATTAAAGGGGCTGATATGTCAGATATCCTACTATATATATAACTATGTGATTATCCTAAATCTTATATTGCACACAAGACTGAATTTTACCAAAAAATAATAATATATTATTATTATTATAAATTTAAATGGTATTAATCACCTAGAAATTTTATTGGAAGGAATGATCAGAACAAACTATAAAATTTATAAACATGTTTAATAATTATTTCAAATTTCATCAAATAAAATTTAGAGGATTAAAATTAGAATAATTCAAATTTTAAGCACAAAATACTCTAATATTTATATAAGGTAGTTTTACTGCCTTTTGATGGAAACTCATTTTTTAATGTAATTTATATTCACCTTTATATGTTGTATTTGACAAATAAACTACTTTTTTGTAATCAGGACATAAAAATTTGTTTTTGATGAAATTATAGAATTTTTACGATAAAATTTATATTTTAATGAATAATGTAAAAATATTACATTATAATTCAAAACATTAATTTTATCTAATTTGTTTATATAGATAGATTATCATTTCAATTAGTTTTTTAAGTATAATTAAATAAACATTTTATCATTTAATACAATTTATTTTCATTGGAATACTTTTCACAATGAAAATGATATATTAAAACTCTGTGAACTGTTGAGCATTTTACATTAAAAAATCATTTTCTTATTCCTTTAGCAGGATTAATTTTTAAATAATATCTTCCAATAATTTTTTTTGAATATAAAAATATGGATTCCATATTTGGAATTATATGGTACAAATTATGTAAATAGAACCCTTTTATTATTGGACATTATGTATAGTAACTTTTGTAATTTTTTATTTAACATAGTTAAAGGTAAATAGTGTAATTAAGGTTAAAAATAATATTATAATAATAAAAAACTAACCTAAAAATTTTCATTATATTATAGGATGAGTTATGACCAATGAAGGAAATCATTAAGCACTGATTTTGGTAGTTTAAAGCCAATTTGTTGAGATTATGAAATTTATGACATAGAATTTAAATTAAAGGCAAGCATGTCATAAAAGCATATATTATTATTGGAAATATTTTCATATTTAATTTTATAAGTGATTTTTGGACTATAAATATTAATTATAAATCTAAAAATATTTACTACATCATGGTAATTTATTTATAATTTTTATGATATAAATAACTAAATTTAATTATTACCCAATGATGATGCAATAATAGATTTACTAAAGGAAGAATCAAATAATTGAAACTAATAATTTTAAAATACATATAATATCAACAAATTTATTAAATTAAATATATTCATAGTGGACTATGGTATATTATTAGTCCATTAAATAGAATTTTTTGATCTTATCTATATTTTTTTATTTTAATTAAAATCAATGATTTGAATAGTATCAAAATTGACATTATTGATATTTTATTATATTTATTTTTTATTAAATTACATAAAATCCATAAATATATTTTAAAATTATTATGTGACTACTATAAGGTCTATAAATTCATAACCACAATTAAAATGAAAAGAGAATAATTATGGATATACTAAAATGATAAGGTTTTATTTTAAGCCAATACATGTCTAAAATTTATTTTAATAGACTATTTAGAAATATAATTATATTATATATAAAATAAATTAGTTTGGGAACATTTTGAATCAATGATACATTTATATTAATTTAATACTTTTAATAATTCCAATGGTTCCTCTCCCATCTCCTATAAAAGGAACCCATTAATCTCCATTACAGACACATCCAAAACATTTGGTTTTCTCATATCTTCCCAAATAACTTTCTAGAATCCATACCAACATTCATGAGAACTTAATTTAGGAAGAACACTCTCAATAAAGGTGTTATGGTGTTCGTCAAATGTGATCAACTGAAGAAGAGGCGGTGTTTTCGTTAAATATTTAAAATCAATTTCTTATTCCTATTCCATGAAATAATATTCTACCAAGATGAAATAATAACTCCAATATCCACAATATCATTAAATGTTATTATGATAATATCATTATTTAAATCATTCTTCACTTACATCAAATGGAAATGATATTAATCATTCGTGCGTAGGTGTGAAATATCACCTTTGTTAACCGATCTAATTCAATTTTCATAGCCATATCCCATGAATGGTCATAATAATGACATTAATTTAAATATATGATATTTATGACATATTAATTTTTCTTTTTTAATAGTATATCAATTATGTTTTCACTTTCCATGTGGACTAAAATGATAACATCGTTCGTGTATACGTGTGAACTATCACCTCCACAAAATTATGTGAGTTTTTTTATTAATTATATATGGTTTATGATATATATATGTATATTTAAAATATTAATATGATATTAATTATTGTTTATTAATTATTTAAAGATAAAAATAATACTTAACTTCTTTTTATAATGACCAATGAAAAATGGGAAACCTTACACATGCGTACATATGTCTTACCATATCCCAGAATGTTACATTTATAAATTTTCATAACCACAGTTCATGGTTTGTTTTAATGGTATAATTTATTTATAAAACATATTATAATGTCCATAATATTATTAGGGAGATTAATAAATAAGGACCACACGGTCGAGTGACATCAAACACTGTTTAATTTCGACTCAAGTATTGAATATCGACAAATTGTAGTGTATAAACTCAAATATTTATGCAATTATTATAACATGGTAATACGTTAAATAAAACAAATAATAAACATAAAAAAGGCTCTCAAGAATTTATAAATTAAACTATTTTTATTATTCAGATATATAATGGTTTTACACGATGAGTCGAACTCATGGTAAAAGACTTCATCTCAAATACATTTCATTGAGACATATTTTGATGGTATACACCACCTTCTTTTATATGGTTTATAATTATCCCCTTTGACATTAACATTTAATCAATGATTTTAGAAAGAAATATTTTTCTAGGAATCATTTTTCTAAATTAAAAAAGTAATGTTTTTTAAAATACGCGGTGACACTGTCTTTTCTGTTATTGTGACCGTTATTTGATATTTGGTATCCTATATGTTGGATTGAATATGTATAAGTATATGTGTATTAGAGGGAACAAAATAAGAGGGGGGGGGGGTGGATTTTAGGTTTAAAAACATTGTGTTTAAACACTGAACAAATTAGTTTAAATGATCTTAAACTAATAAAATTCACAACAAAAACAAAAAACAACAATTGTATTGAATATAAAGGTATGATATGATGTAATACTATAAGAAAAGTAAAGAAATTGTATTCAAGATGAATAAAATAATCAGAGTAATACAATAGTGAAGGATTCTATCATAAAGCATATAGAATCAATTGATACAATATGTTATAGTATGATTGTAATTGAAACAATTACAAATGAATATGGAATGAAAAAGGAAAACAATAAAATTCCCATTCTTAAAACAAGAAGTAGTGAAAATGAAAAAGTATTACAATTCATTTGACCCAAAGAGGTGTGTTATCCTTTCACCTAGGATAACAGGTCTGTCTTACCACCACCTTGGTAAGCCCTCTATACGATGATCGGTACGTCTATCTTGCTATCCCCGCAAGCCCCCAATATGATGATCGGTACGTCTGTCTTGCTATCCCCGAAAGCCCTATATTTTTCAGGTAATCGACACTTCTGTCTTTCAATAACTTGAATGCCCTTGATACGATGATCGGTAGCACCATCTGCCTATCCCTGGTAGCCCTCGATTGTTATCACCTGATCAGTTTCACAAAGAATAACAAAGAACTTATTAAAAGACAAAAACTATGAACAAGCCATTCACATTTTTTAGTTTCAAGGCTTTCGCAGGAAGCATGAGAGAAGTCACAGTGTGTCTCTCTAGAACATGATAGAATCATAGAATGATCAAAGTCTCTCAGTTGTTCTACTCACCTTCAAATGACATCCTATTTATAGGCCTCAGGTTCCGATGGTCATATTTCCTCCAACGGCCATATTTCTCTAAAAAACTCTGAGGGACTAGGACACCAAGCATTGTAACGGTCATATTGAAACAGAAAACACAACATCGTTTTGATTATTTTATAACTAATTCCATGACATCATTTTGGTCAGAACATATGATATATAAAGATTATAACCATGAGTATGATTAATATAAAGTAGGTATTTTTTATAAAGGACCAAAACAAGCATGTAATGAAAGTGAAATATGAGTTCTTTAAGTATTACTTATTATAAAGAATTGATATGATACAAAGTGAGTATGATGCACAAAAGTCAGTACGATTGACAAAGTGAGAACGATTGACAGAGTAAATACGAGTGACAGAGTCAGTATGATTGACAGAGTCAATACGAGTGACATATTCAATACGGTTGACAGAGTCAATACGATTGACAGAGTCACTACGATTGACAGAGTCAATACGAGTGACAGAGTCAATACAATTGACAGATTCAATACGATCAACCTAGACAAATACACTTGTGATTCCAAAACAAGACATAAGAGTCAAAATAACACTTTTGACTCAACAATCTCCCCCTTTTTGGAAAAAAAACATAAAGTAAAACCAAAAGAAATACTTATCTCCCCCTAAGTTATTGAAAACTCTTCTGAATATGAAATTGAATACAAATAACTCCCCCTTATGTATGTACTTTCCTAAGGATTGTCTTCGTATATGTTCCTTGATTTAGAAGTATTTAAATAAAACATTCTCCCCTTATAAAACACTCTCCCCTTTTGTGACTTACAAAAAGAATGGGGTAACTTGAGTTTCATGAAAGTGTTAGAGAAAATAAATGCAATGCAAAGGGAAAGATAACACAAATCCCAGTGAGATAAAAATGTCTATAGTATTCTGGAAATGAGTAAAGAAATATATAAAAATTCATTTGTTTTCTCTTTCCATTTATTTAATGATCAACTCATGAAGAATGGCTTTTATATTTTTGATTTCTTATTTATCTTTTGAGTAAAATTCCACTAAGATCTGATAACCACTTATTGATCGGAAAAAAGCTGATCCTGATTCTTGATGGTCTCTTCTTAAACTCAGATTACTTCTTTAAGAGTATCAATTCTATTTTGCAGATTCTTGTTGTCTTTAAATTACACAAAATTTTTCTTTTTTAACAAGACTATTTCATCTTTGAATGATGAAACGTTTGAAAACTTAGACTAAAAAGCATTCATTCTCTCTTGCAGCAGTTTTATTGAAGGAATATCGGCTCCATGTGTATTTTTCAAAAGATTCATCCTTTCAACAGTTTCTTTGTAAAGCTTGTTGAAAGAAATTGCAAGTTAATTTGAAATTATCCTCGAGACATCAATTGATTTTTCATGATCATTCACTGTGCTCTCAATTTTGTATGACGACTTATTCCTTCTATTTCAATCCTTCTTATGATCTATCGAGCTTTCTGACAGAACTTTCACATCAGCTTCGATTGACAAAACTCTCTTCCTTAGTTCTCTTACAGAACCATACTATTTCATCTGATTCTTAGTGATAAAATAAAATTTCCCTTAAATTATAGGGAAATAAGGAATGGTCTTTTCAATCCTTCTCAAAACATGAACAATTTAATCACTCTTCTTGAGAGAGGTTGTTTGCTCTAAATCAATATCTTCATCATACGAATCAAGTTCATTTGATCGTCTTGAGTCCTCAACTGGATGTTTCCTTTTTATTTTTCTTTCTACATTATTTCTTCTTCTACTTTGTCACTGATGACAATTACTTTTTCATTCTGAGGGGATTGAGCATTTTTCTTTTCTTGAGAAGAAATTTTATTCGGAGTTTCAAAATATTGAGCTACAGTTTGATCGGCATGAGGAGTTTGTTGAATACCTTTACTTTTCTTTTGAAATTATTCTTCTCTACTTTTCTTTGAGATATAAAGGAATTACAAAAGAAAATCTCCTTCCTCTTCTTCAACTTCTAGTATTTGTTCCCAAAAAAATTTCCCTTTCACTTTCTATTGGAGACTCTGTACAATAGGCTCTTGATATACTTCTTCTATTATTTGAGAACTAGCATCCTCAACAATTTTCATGACTTTAGACACATAAAAGTCCTGAGATTTTCATTTTGAAAGATTCTTCTTTTTATTTTCAGCCTAAAGGGTATCCTTAACCCTTATCCTCTCAGCAAAAGCTTCAGCTGGGTCAAGAACAAACTTTGGATCACATTCCTTTCTCTGTTCTATTTCTTTTCTCCACCTGGCCACAACCACCTTACTGTACTTAGGTTTCTTCTTTGGCTTTGAACTGGTTTGTGGATCTGACTTTTGAGGAGAAAGATCAGTTGGGTTTTCTTTTGTTGGTATATGTGTCGATTGATTTGTTGCCGATTTAGCTTCTATATCTCTGATTAAAATCATTGAATTCTTATCAAAACATATAGTCAAATTCTTCAACGTATCCTTACTTATCAATGAAGGCTTTAGCTCTATCAAATTACCTTCAAAAGGAATATTAAAGAACATCATGCTCTCAAGAATGAACTTTGTAAGGATAGAGGGATAAATGATCAAATGAGATTAAATCTCTCATGACATTACATTCATGACTATTTCAAAGATGGATCCCATGAGATTTACCTTTTTCATATTGACAAGTTAGTCTAGCATGAAGATATTAGAGGCTTTTAGAGTTTCTCAATCACCGTTCCTTGGGATTAGAAAACCTTGCATCCAAAGTGTCACGAATCTGTTATCTTGAAAATGATGAGCCACTTTCCTATTCTCTCCATTGATCAGAAAAAACAACATTTCATCATTTTCATTATTTAATGTACCAACCTCTTTTGGTAGTTTATGAGATGGACAAAATGAATCACCTTCTGTTGGAACATTCAGAATGAGGGATGATACTTTCACAGACATAGATATTTTTCTATTGTACACAGCAAAGTTGATAGTCATGGTTTTGTCAAAAGACACAGTTTTGTAGAATTGACTAACCTCTTAAATAAGAACCGGATATTGAGACACAGGTTTTTTAACACATAGATGCTCTCATCCTTGAACCAAAATAATTCTTCTGATTTTAAATCGTATGAATCAAAGAAGTCTCGAGAAACTAACCTTTCTATGAAAAATTCTTTCACTGAAAAATTATCTGAAGACATTTCAGCAGGCGTGTTGGTAGAGGACTGTGACATATAGGTGAAGCCGATGAAAGATCGTATGGAGTCTTAAAATAAGAGAAAAGTGTCGCAACAAAATTTAAAAAACCGGTGTGGGTTTGGGAAGGGGAGGGGTATATTTATAGGCAAAAAAATGACCGTTGATCTTCTAGAGTTGATGTTAGAAGGAAAAAAATCGATGGATAAGATTAAAAGGAGGTTTATATATATATATATTTTATGAAAACGAGAAACAATAAAAAGATAAAATCAATACAAACTAAGGAAAGAATGTACGTGTCAGATAATGTAAGGAAACTTTTGGATTAATAATATTAAAATAAAACACAAGTGTACGAATAGAAAGAATATGAGCGATTGTCAAACCGATGGAAAACAAAGTCATTACCATAGGTTGTCATGCCGATGGAAAACAAACATGTTACCATAGGGTGACGTGCAGATGTAAAACAAAGTTGTTACCATAGGGTGACATGCCAAGAGAAAACAATCTTGTTATCATAGGGTGACGTGCCAATGGAAAAAAAAGTTGTTACCATAGGTTGACGTGCTGATGGAAAACAAAGTTGTAACCATCGGTTGACATGCCAATGGAAAAAAAACTTGTTACAATAGGGTGATGTGCCCATGGAAAACAAATTTGTTACCATATAGTGAAGTGCCGTTGGAAAACAATGTTTTTACCATAGGGTGATCTGCCGATGGAAAACAAATCTGTTACCATAGGTTGGCGTTTCAATGGAAAAAATCATCAATACGATAATCAGGTAGACTAGACAACAAAAAAAACATAAAAACTATATCTAAATATTCAATACAATAGACATAATAACAAACCAAGAGAATAAACAAATAAAGATCATATGAAAATCAGAAAAACCATAAGTAAAATGTTGTCACCCTTTAGAAGAGGAGTTTTTTAATGTAAGGAGAAGTTTAAAACAAGAAGTGGCTATGAATGATTATTTTAATGTAATCATTCCTAGTTTCTGTTTTATAAACTCAAATATATCGGAAGGTAATGGTTATGTAAAAATTTCAGCAAGTTGTTCTTGCATTCCGATGAGTTGTAAAATAATATCTCCTTTTTGTGTGTGATCCCTAAGAAAGTGACTCCTAACATCTATGTGTTTTGCATGAGAGTGATGTGATGGGTTTTTACTAAGAGCTATGGCACTAGTATTATTACAATGAATTTGAGTTTTGGAAAAACTCAATCTATAGTCCGTTAGTGTGTGTTGCATCCACAACACTTGAGCACAAAAACTTACAGCTGCTACATATCCAGCTTCAGCAGTGGAAAGTGCTACTGAGTGTTGTTTCTTGCAGCACCAAGAATCCAGGGAATCTATTAATAAATGACATGTTCGCGATGTACTCTTTTTATCCATTCTATAACCACCAAAGTTAGCATCTGGAAAAAAATAAACAAAATCATTTCCAGAAGAGTAAAAAAGGCCTAGATCTATAATGCCTTTTAAATACCGAAATCTTGTCTTCAAATATTTTAAATGAGACTCTTTTTTATTAGATTGGTATCTTGCACATAAGAATAAGGAAAAATTACGTCTGGGAGACTAGCTGTCAATTATAACAAACTTCCTATCATACCTCTAAACGTTGTTTGATCTACTGGTTTCCCAGTTTCATCAAGATCAAGTGTATTTGAGGTACCAATTGGAGTGCTAATACTTTTAGTTTTTTCGTCTCCAAAATTTTTGAGTAAATATTTAATATACTTATATTGAGATATATATGTTCCTACTATTTTTTGATAAATTTGAAAACCTAAAAAGAATGTTAACTCACCCATCATACTCATTTCAAACTCAGACTTCATTAATTTCACAAAAGAATCGGTTAAAGACTGCTGAGTTGATCCAAATATGATGTCATCAACATAAATTTGAACTATGAAAACATTTTTATTTTCCTTTTTTATAAAAAGGGTTGGATCTGCTGTACCTTTTCCATAATTGTTTTATAAAATAAATCATGTAAGTCTATCATACCATGCTCTAGGGGCTTGTTTAAGGCCATATAGAGATTTTTTAAGTTTAAAAACATGATTAGGATGTTTTGAGTCAAGAAAACAATGGGGTTGTTCAACAAACAATTCTTCTTGAACAAAACCATTAAGAAAAGAACATTTTACATCCATTTGAAATAGTTTGAAATTAATGTATGTTGGAAAGGCTAATAGAATACAAATAGATTCAAGTCGAGATACAGGATCATATGTTTCTTCATAGTCTATTCCCTCTTGTTGATTATAGACGTTAGAAACAAGTCTTTATTTATTTCTTACAATCATTCCATTTTCATCACATTTGTTTCTGAAAACACACATTTCACCAATTACAGTTGTTTCTTTAGGTGTTTTAACTAAAGTATAGACTTGATTTCTTTTATATTCATTTAGTTCATCTTGTATTGCTTTAATCCAATATTTATCACGTATGGCCTCACTTGGGATTTTAGGATAGAATTGGGAAAGAAAGGCAAGATTTTATACTTCACTTCTCAAGAAATTTTTGGTCCTTACAGGTTGATTTACATCTCCAATGATGTTATCACTGGGATTATTCCTAAGAAATTTTTTTTTTGGGTTTCGTAAAACCTGTTCATTAACATATGGTAGAAAATATTCTGGGGTAAATGTTTCAAAAACACTTTCATGAACATTTTCCTTATCAGAATAATTTTCTAATAGAGGTTGATAAACATTTTTAGAAAACACATCTGAAGATGTAGTTTGGGGTTGGTTAAAAACAAAAGGATTAGCTTCATCAAATTTAACATGCACTATTTCTTCAACAGTACAGGTTTTTTTTATTGAAAACTCTATAAGCCTTAGAAGTTATAGAATAGCCTAAAAATATTCCTTCATCATATTTTGGTGTGAATTTGTGAATATTCTCTTTAGTATTTAGAATAAATAATTTTCATCCAAAAACATTGAAGTATGAAACTTTAGGTTTTCGGCCATTCCACAATTCATAAGGTGTTTTATTAAGAAAAGGTCTGGTTAAAATAGAATTTATATTATAACAAGCAGTACTAACAGCTTCAGCCCAAAAGTTCTTAGCAGTTGGGTATTCACCCAACATGCTTCATGTAATTTCTTGAAGAATGTGATTTCTTCTTTCGACAACACCATTTTTCTGAGGGGTTCTTGGAGCTGAGAAATTGTGATTAATAACTTTCTTACTACAAAGAGTGTCAAAATCTGAATTTTGAAATTCACCACTATGATCACTATGTACAGTTATCAGTGGTAGGTTTTTCTCATTTTTAACTTGGGCTCTAAATGTTTTGAAATAGAAAAAGGATTCAGATTTATTTGTTAGAATATAGACCCATATACATCTAGTAAACTCATCAACTAAAACAAATACATAGTATTTTCCTCCAATGCTTCCATTTTGTGAAGGAACAAAAATATCCATATCCACTAGCTGTAATGCATTAGAAATTGAAAATTCATTAATTTATTTTAAAGCTAGTTTTATGTTGCTTTCCAAATTGACAAGGATCATAGACTTTTGAAGAATCATATCTAAGATCCGATAGTCCCTTTACAAGTCTTTTCTTTTAAAGTTTACAATAGTTTCTTAGGTTACAGCGTTTTAGTCTTCTATGCCATAGCCATTATTGGTCTTCTATTGTGCTAAAGCAAGGAAAATTTTGGCTCCTAAGTTCTTCTAAGTTAATAGTGTATACAATCTCTTGACAATGGGTAGAAAGAATTAATTTATCCTTGTAATTGTGAACTAATCATTTATCGTTTCTAAAATTCACAAGGTATCCTTCATCACATAATTGGCTTATGCTGATGAGATTGTGCTTACGGCCTTTAACAGACAAAACATTTGAAATAAGAACTTTACCAAGAAGAACAATATTACATATTCCAACAATTTTCCCTTGAGCATTATCTCCAAAGGTAACCTTTCCACCCTTTGTTTCGATGATCCTTTAAATGAAATCTTTGTTTCCCATCACGTGTCAAGAACAACCACTATCCATGTACCAAATATTCTTGTTATTACACTTGTTATTTTCCTGAAAAATAACCAATTAGTTTTTCAGAATCCAAACATGTTTGGATCTAGAAGGGTTAGATAAAAGAATTTTATGAATCCACATTTGTTTCGCAAAATGAGCTTTATGAAATCCTAAATACTAAGTTCTATTAAGAGAACAATCTATTTTCCAGTGTCCAACACATTGACACATAGTACAAAAAGGGGTACACTGAGGAAAAAAATATTTATTACTAAAAAATGGATTAGAATGAGTATAACCAAAACTAGAATGATTCCTCAAAGGTCTAATTTGAGAATAAATTTTATCAAAATTTTCCTTTCCATGGGTAAATATTGATAAAAAAATTTCAAGGAAAAAATTTATGACATTAGTTTTAAAACTAAGTATTTATCCTCCAAAAAATTTGATTTTGAACTAGAGTTAGGCTCTAAAACATTTTTCTTAGAAATTACATTTTCAAGATCCTTAGAATGTTTATCCTTATAATATTTGACTTTCTCAAGGTTTTTTAAAATAAATTCAAAATCAAAAGTTTTCGTATCAATATCATTAGAAAGATCTGATACTTCTTTATTTAAAACTGAAATTCTAGAATTTTCTTTATCAAACTTTTTCTTGAGTTTAGAAATTTCATTCTCAAGTAATTTAGAAAACCTAGAAACTTATTCAAAAGAAGGTAATGTATTATCTTTTGATGATGAATATTCATCTAAAGATTCATAATACATATTATCATTATAATTCACATTCAAAGAAACATTTGTAATAGCTTTAAAATTGTGTACCTTAGCCATGAGACAATGATCTCCAACTGATAATCTGACTATAAGTCTAATATTCCTTTGTTTGGAGGATTCATATTATGATGAATTATTTGATGAATTGCTTCCACTTTCACTCCAAGTATCATTTTCCTTCCAGACTTTTTTTTCTTTATCTAGTAGTACTTTTTATTATTTCTTTCAGAATGTTTTTATTTTTTGTCTTTTCTCATCATTAATGGGTAATCGGGTCTTATATGACCTACTTTCATGCATTAATAACATGATACCTATGAATCTTTCTTATCTTGTATATATTTCTTTTCGAATCTATATTGGAAGTCTTTCTTTCCTACAACCTTGTTCATACTCTGATAAATATTAGATAACTCATTATCTAAATGATCACAATAACTTGAATCAGACATAACTTTCTGGGATTTGGATCTTGTTTTCATTTCTGGTGTTTTAGATTTAGATGTTGTAGTAAAATCTACTCTTCCATTCCCATTTTTCTTCTTATTGAAATCAGAATCTCTCTTCATTCTTGTATCGTGATGTAGAAGAGTTCCAAAGAGTTCATAATTAGTAATTTGGAAAACTTTTCTGTTTTCATCAATAGCTGTCCTTTTTTACTCCCATTCGCTTGGCATTATATCAATAATCTTATATACAAGAGCTTCATCATCATGACCTTTTTCTACCATGGATTTTAAATTATTGACAATTTTCATAAATCTTTATTTCACTTTATATACTGGCTCTCCACAAGGAAAAAGAAATCCATGATACTCTGCTCAAAGAATTTCTCATCTTCTTTCTATAACCATCGATGTACCAAAATGTGTGACTTCTAATTTCTTCCAAATACAGTTGGATGCATCACAAGATGATATCTGAATGTATATATTCATGGTCATAGAACGTAGTAAAGTATTACATACCTTGTAATTCAGTTGATATTCTTGCTTCTCTTGATTAGTGAAAGCACTGACTTCTTTGTAAGGAATTTTGTAACCTCCAGTAAGCATAATAAAATTGTCTACACCAGTGTTGATAAATAATGTATTCATTCGATCTCTCTAGTACTCATAATTGTTCCCATCAAAGATAGGTGGTCTAGTTTGATTTATATTGTCAATTGATCCAATATTCAATCCTTCCATCTAATAAAACAAAATCTTTTCCACTCCACACGTTAGTGCAGTAAATAGTTGAAATGGAAATGTGAAAGAAAATGAGAAAGTAGTACAAATCAGTGGAAACCTCCTATGATACAAATTGTTGGATAGAATATATAGATGTATATATGTATTATATGGAACAATACAAGAGGGGGGTGAATTGTAGGTTTAAAAAAATTGTGTTAAATACATAAGAAATTAGTTTAAATGATCTTAAACTAATAAAATTCACAACAAAAACAATCAATTACAATTGTATTGAATATAAAGGTGTGATATGATGTAATACTATAAGAAAAGTAAAGCAATTGTATTCAAGATGAATAAAATAATCAGAGTAATACAATAGTAAAGGATTCTACCATAACTCATATAGAATCAATCGATACAATATGTAATAGTATGATTGTAATTGAAACAATTAAAAATGAATATGGAATGAGGAAAGGAAAACAATACAATTCCCTTTCTTAAAACAAGCAGCAGTGGAAATGTAAAAGTATTACAATTCTTTTGACCCAAAGAGAAGGTTTATCCTTTAACATAGGTTAATAGGTTTGTCTTGCCATCGCCTTGGTAAGCCCTCAATACGATGATCGATACATCTATCTTGGTATCCTCGCAAGCCCTCGATATGATGATCGGTACATATGTCTTGCTATTCTCGCAAGCCCTCAATTTTGAAGTTAATCTGCACCTCTGTCTTTCAATCACTTGAAATCCCTCGATATGATGATCGGTAGCACCGTATGAATATCCCCGGAAGCCCTCGATCGTTATCACCTAATCGGTCGCACTAAGCAAAACAAAGAACTTATTGAAATGAAAAAATAAGAATGAGATGCTCACGTTTTCTAGTTTCAAGGCTTTCACCCGAAGCAGGAGAGAAGTCACAACATCTCTCTCTAGAACATGATAGAAACATAGAATGATCAGAGTCTCTTATTTGTTCTTCTCAGCTTCAAATTACCTCCGATTTTTAGGCCTCAGGTTCCAACGATCATATTTCTTCCAACGGTCTTATATCTTTGAAAAACATGAAGGGACTTGGAAACATGGAATTATAACGATCACATTGAAACTGAAAACATGACATCGTTTTGATTAGTTTATAACTAATTCCAAGACATCGTTTTTGTTAAAAAAAATTATATATGAAGATGATAATCATGATTATGATTAATATAAAGGAAGTGTTTTTGATAAAGGACCAAAACAAGAATGTAATGAATGTGAAATATGAGTTCCATTAGTATTACTTAGTGTAAAGTATTGATATGATACAAAGTGAGTATGATTCACAAAATTCAGTATGATTGACAGAGTCAAAATGATTGACAGAGTGCATACGATTGATAGAGTCAATACGATTGAAAGAGTCAGTACTATTGACAGAGTCATTATGATTGACAGAGTCAATACGATTGATAGATTCAATACGATTGACAGAGTCAGTACGATCAGCATAGACAAATACATTTTTGATTTCCAAAACAAGACATAAGAGTCAAAATAAAACTTTTGACACAACACTATATAAGTCTTAATGTTTTTAAAAGTAAAAAAGTAAAAATTTATTCCCTTTTTGGGTGTTTTGGTATTTACAATGGTTTTAAATGTGCATTGAGTATTTCAATATCATGAAATGATTTCTTGTGAATACAAATGAAATTTTGTTAACGAAAGGTCGATAATTGAATTATTTTATGTCTTATGATTATATATAAGTAATTGGAAAGTTGATAAGTGGTTATGTGATAATAAAAATTAAAATGGTTATGTGATTAAAAAAAGATGAATGGTTCTGTGATAAACCAAAGTTGGGTGGTTATGTTATGTTCTCCAATTCATTGAGTATGGAAGTCGGATGTATGACTATTCGATTTAGTGATATTCATGGATGTCGATCATATGGTTATTCTATTTATGTATTATTATGTACAAAGTAACATTTATATTTTATCTAATAATTTTTATGAGTTTTAAGGTGATCTTCTGATTACAGAAATGGTAATAAATGAGAATTATTCAGTGAAGTGTAATAATTACTTCTCAGAGATAAAAAGTAAAACCTTATTATAAATTATTCATGGTTTATATGTTTTTACAAGGCTAATAGTTTAACTTATATATATATATATGTATCCCTTACTTAGATATTTATGTTCATCCCATGCATTGAAATGTTTTTATAGGATTTAATGTAGAATATAGTCATGGATGGGATCAAGGAAAAGTTATGAAGATTAAATCTGAAAAGAAACCACCTTTCATTTTAATGGTTTATATTTTATAGAAGAAATGGATATTATTGGATGTTTCCACCTTTTATTTATATTGTTTTGTTATGTATATTTAATGGACTAATTTTCTAGAGCTCTAAACTTGAAAACATCATCAATGTTAAATATATTCAAGATGATTACTTATATCAATATATTGTAATATTTATGTCTGGGGACTTATAGTTCGTATCGTAGGTCATTTTAGAAATATTTATTTGTTAGAATGATATTTAAGCATATGTTACAAGTTATATATAACTTCAATGGAAATAATAATAGAAAGATTCATAGTTATATTAAATAAATTGAAATATTTTGATATAACATGAATAAGTATATCGTAAAGTCTATTTTTCTAATAAGATAGTGTATGATTATTTTATTGATATACCCACGCTATCCTTTTGGGTTTTAGTAAATGGATAGATCCACTATGAACCATAGTAACTATGGATGTGATGAAAAATGTGGTGGTTCAATGAATAAGAAACAGAATGAAATTGGAGCTATAATGAGGACTCTCATGGTTATTCTAAATCAAATCTTAAAAGCCATGATTAACCACTGGAACATTAATGATTCTTCTAATGAAAAATATATGAGTGAAATGAATCATTGTGGAAGTTCTGGCAATGATCATAAATGTAAGAATATTCATCAAAATATGTGTCAAGGATGTTGAAAGAAACACCTGGGCACTTGTTTTAGTGGGATAGGTAGGTGTTATAATTGTGGTAATGAAGGTTATAAAATAATAACATTCCATGGTAAATGTAACCGCATAGTTGACTCCAAGAAGGGGAATGAAGTTATTTATGATTTGTAAATTAAATGTTTTAAATGTGTAGAGTTTGGAAATTATTCAAAAAATATTTCATAAAAATATTGGTGGGGAATGGGATCTGTAGGATTTTATAAATATTTGTTTAGAAATCTATAATTTCATTCAAATTGAGGATGATGAAACAAAAAATGATAAATTAAAGGTATGGATTATTACTTGACATAGGTTTTTAGATTATTGAATTTTAGGTTATAATTCATGTTTTAGATCGTAGGAAATCAGTATTAAGGAATAATATTGGAAATCAAGGTTAAAAGATCATGAATACTGCTAAATGATAAAAAGTCTATGTATAAATGATTCCAGAGTTTTATTAGACTATTTGATAATGAAATGATAAAATTATTAATGTTCTATTGATGACAATATTAATTTGGAAGAATTTTTTTTAATATGCGTAACCCAAAAGATTGTTATGTGAAAATGTCCATCGAGTAAGAACTATATTTTCTTGTGTACATAATTATAAAGTTATTAATAACATTTATAGTTTATATGATCTTTATTTTGAGGTAATTATGGACTATTATATTTTGGGTTTCAAAATTAATTTTAGGATATAATATTTGTAGTTAAAAATTTTATCGTTATTTTTCGGATTTTATTAAAATTTGGGAAGTTGTAATAAATATATAGTTTTTGAAAATATTAAAACCCACGAGATTGCTAACAACCCATAGCGCCCGGAAAGGACTTGGGAATTGAACCCACAACTGAAGGGTGATAAGGGTGCATCACCTACCAATGGCCTATTTAAAGTCCCTCTTGGGAATATAATTTTATTTTTAGTTAAATGAGTTGATGGAATAAGAATATATTTATTTTTGGATGTTTTGTTTCATAAAATGGATATCCATGGCATTGGGAAATTATTTGAGAATAAAGTAATATATATTATTTTTTAAGAAGTTATCTATTTTGGTAACATTATATGGTTAAGGTAAATAAAATTCTATATTGTTTTAATTTATGATTACTGGTTTATTTATATTTTAGAAGAATATATGAATTAATTATCAACATATAATGATAAGGGTTATTAATTGAAATGATTAACCTATCTAGGAAAATATGTGATTTTTGAAATTACTTTTTTTTTCTGAGTCAATAAGAGTGATCGATGTTATTTGGAGATAAAAGACTATGTAGTAAAATTATTTTATGTTTTGGGATTAAAACTCAGTTTGTTTTATTTTGAGGGTTTTTAAGAACATTATTTTTTTAATGTTATTTGTTAAAATTTTGGTATTAAATTTGAATTTTAGAGATTAAAAATAGTTTTTCATCATCCAAGGTTTTATTATTTTTGGAGAATTGTTTTATATTATCTTTACCATATTGGTTTTGGTAAATATTTCTAGAAATGAGAAATAGAAAGTAAATCTGTTTAGGATTATTTGATTCTATAGATGTTGATTCTAGAGTTTCAGGTATGAAAAATTCATCTTGAATACTAATCATTGGTGAAAAAAATGAATTTGCGGTAGAATTTGATTAACTGACAAATCTATACAATTAAAGTAAGTATATTTCCTTATGTTCTTATTCTAAGAAGTAAAATAATTCCAGAACTCAATAAAAAGGATCTTTGATCAAATATATTATACGTTTAATTTTTATAACATGAAATCAAAGACTATTTAACCTATCACATGATTGTAGGTTTCTCATTGTTTTATTTCTCTTAATCATGTTTTCTATATCTATAAATATGAACAAGATGGGTAGTTTTTCATCTATTTCCATGCTTTGCTACATGGAATCCTACTATTTGTTATCTCAAGTGACATTTATAATTCATTTTTTTGTTTAAAGTGGATATTTTATTGAGGCATTTTTGGGGATGGGATTTCAATGAAGTAATTTTGAAAAGTGAAACCTAATTTACTGAGCTTAAATTTAAAAGTGCAGTGATGCAATTTCCAAAGGGGGTTAAGTATGTAAAATTGCTGGCCATTATGAAATAACACTTTTTCATATTTTTTCATATTTATTAATTTGATAGTAATTTTTCATTAAATGGGATGTTATGTCTGATAGCATACTCGACACGCAACAATGTTTTTCTTTGAAATTGAATGTTGTACACAAGATTGTGTTATACCAAAAAATAATATATTATTAGTATTACTATTTTAAATGGAAGTAATCACCTGGATGTTCTATAAGTGGGAATGAATAAAACTTACTATATTAGTTTTCAACATGTTTATTCAATATTTTAACTTTCATATAATAACTTTTAAAGGTTTTAAAAGAGAATAAATCCAATTTTAAGAAAAAAATACTGTAATATTATTAGAAGGTAGTTTTACCACCAGTTGATGGAGAGCCATTTTTTAATGTATTTTTTTTCCAATTTTGTATGTTTTATTTTGAAAAATAATCTCATTTTTTGAAAGACAGACTTCAAAATTTATGTTGGTAGAAATTTTTTAATTTTCTGATAAAATTCTTATTTTAATGAATACTGAAAAATAATGCATTTTAAATCAAAAATTCTTTTCAAATATTTTTTATACAGCTATATTATACATTTAATTTAATTTAAATTATTATTAAATAATGTTTTTATCAATTAATATAATGTTGTTTGTTGGAATCATTTTTACAATGAAATTGAAAATAAAAACTATGCAAACATTTGAACGTTTCACTTAAAAAAACTTGTTTTCTTATTCCATCAAGGGGATTAATTTTTAATTAATTTTTCCAATTATGTGTTTTTTATTTTGGAAAAATGGATTCCATATTTGGAATCATATGGTACAAAATTTTGTAAATAACTCACTTTTATTTATTCACATTATGTATATTAACTTTAGTAATTATTTTAATTTATTATGGTTAAAGGTAAATAGGCTAATTAATGGGTAAAAATAATATTATAATAATATAAAGATACCCAAAAACTTTTCTTAATTATATTGGATGAGTTTTGGACAACTGAGGAAATCGTTGTGCTACAATTTTGGCCTTTGAAATCCATTTGGGTGTGATTATAACATGTATACCATTTAATTTATCATAAAGGCAATTATGTCACAAACAAGTAGATTATTAATAAAAAAAATTTATATGAAGTTATATAAGTGAAACATTTAACTATAAAAATTCATTATAAATCCAAAAATATTAACTTCATAACGGTTATTTATGTATAATTTTTATAAAATAAATAACTAAGTTTAATTATAACATAATGATGATGCAATAATATATTTATTAACGGAAGAATCAAATAAATGTTACTAATAATATTATCCTTAATATAATTTGAACTAATTGACTCCATCAAAAAAATTTATAAGTCACTATGACATATATTAAGTACATTAAATGGATTTTTTTTGAATTTATATCTTTTTTTAGATTTTTAAAAAAATAATGAAATGAATAGTCGCAAAATTGAGAGTATTGATATTTTATACAAATAATTTGTAATTAAAATATTTGAAAATCATATTTTTTTTTAAAAAAAAATACAATGAATATATGATAAGGTCCAAAATTTCATAAATTATCTACTTATATAAATGTTACTCCATATAAGAAAAATTTATATTCTTTTAATATATAAAATATTGTTTTCAAAATTAAAATTAAAAGAGAATAAATACAGATGAACCAAAAATATATGTTTTAAAATAAAATCAATAAATCTCTAAAAAGTATTTTATTGGAGGATTTCGATATATTTTCATATTATCTTATGAATAAATTATTATTATACAATTTATAATCGAAATTTAATTTATATTAATTTAATACCTTTGATAATTCCAAAGGGTGCCCCTCCAATCTCCTACCAAGAGAAACTCATTCCTTCCTCATTAACTAGACTTACAAAACCTTTTGGTTCATACATTCTCTTCCAATACTCCTTTATAATGTTCCTCCCCACTTTCTTGGGGCCTTAGTTTAGTCATAAATTCCTCTTTATTGGTGTTAATGTGTTCTTAAATGACGATCAACCCAAGAAGAGGAGTTCTTTTCATTAAGTATTTTTATTTTATTTATTCTTACACCACATTAAAATCATATTCTTCCAATAATTTATAATAAATATAGTATCCTAAATATATTGAGAAGTTATTATGATAATATAACCTCCTAAATATATATTCATTTCAATTAAAGGGGACATTAAATAATCGTTCATGCATACATGTGAACTATCACCCCCACAAACTGGTCTAATTCATTTTTCATATCCATCACTCAAGATTGGTTATAATTATCGATTAATATTAATATTTTATATTAATTAAATATTAATCATTCTATTAAAATAATATTTTAATTATGTTCTAACCTTCTATATAGATAAAAATGATAACTTCGTTAACGTGTACAAGTGAACTGTAACAACTCAAGATTTTATGAGAATTATTCTTTTTAATTTCATTGATGTCTTGTGTTGTACTCTACAAAAAAATTAGCTTGTGCTATACTCAACACCTTATTATCTTGTAGTATAAGAAACACTATTCTTGGCTCGTGTTACACACAATTTCAAGTTCGTTTTTTAGAAATTATTCTAGAAAAAATTAAGTATAGAATTTTTTTAATGTATAAATGAAATATGTTTTGAATTATGTTATACACAACACCAAAGGGATATTTCATTACACACATCCCTGAATTGGCTTGTATTACATGCAATCACAACCTTCCTCGATAGCGTGTGTAGTACGTAATATCGGGTTTCACTAAACAATGATATATTGTTATAATATTATTATCTACTAGACATTATGAATAGTATTACCTAAATTTTTAATTTTATATCATTATTAATCATCTTACACATTTTCTAGAACATGGTATGAGAACAATTTTTCGGGTCAAATAAGTATTTTAAAAAAAATACAGTTTTGCCTCCTTTTGATGGTGCGCCGACTTCAAATATAGTTTTTCACATGTTTATAAGTTAAATTTTACAAAATAAAATTCTTTTTTGGAATCAGGATATAAATATTCACTTTGGATAAATTTTTCATATTATTCTGGTAACTTTCATATTTTAATGAATAGTGAAAACAACCTATATTTTAATTAAAAACAAATTTTTTCCTCGCAATAATTTATATGGATAAATATTAATATTGAATGTTTCTAAAGTATAAACATAATATATTTTTACCATTTAATATAATGTATGTCATTGCCATTTATTTTACATCGAATTCATATGTAAAAACATTTCAATCTTTTGCAATGTTTTAAGTTCGACAACCTATTTTCTTAACAATGAGATTAATATTAAATAAATTAATGCAACTTCTATGTTCTGAATTTTTAAAAATGGATTCCATATTTGAAATCAGTGGGTCCAAATTATGTTAATATGTTACTTTATTTTTTGGATATTATGAATAGTAACTACGGTAATTTTTATTTACTATAGTTAAAGGTAAAATGGGTAATTTACTATAAAAGTAAGATTATAAAACTACCCTAACACCTACTGAAATTCTATTGGATCACTAAAAGTAGACCAATATCACCTAAGGGTAGGAATAGATTCATTTTATGAAATTTTGATGATGAAAATAATTTAATTATTATTAAAACCAAAGAAGGTGACAGCATGTCACTCTCTTAAATATTATAAGTAAAATAGTTTTAATTTAGTGATAAAATTCATGAAACTTCAAACATAAATAGTATCCATAAATATAATAAAATTTTATTCATGATGGGAATTTATTTAGAATTTTTAAGGATAAATAATCATTATTAAAGGTGACACAATAGTAATGTTGAAATTATTTTATTGATTGAAATATAAAATAAATGTTTTTAAAAATATTAAAATAAATATTATATGAACTATTTAATATGCTCCAAGAATTTTCTAGACAAATATAACATGTTATGAATCTATTAAAGCTTTTATTTCAAACATATCTTCTGTGTGGGTTTTATTTAAATTCAAATAAATGAATAGTGTCAAAATTGACACTATTGTTATTTTATAAAAATAACATAATATAAAATTGTTTAAAAATCACAAAAATGTTTAAAAATTATACATTAAAATTTATATGGTCTAAAATTTCATATATATAAAATTATAAACAATTCAAAACACATCAGTAATTATTTATAACAATTTAAAATTTAGAATCTTATTACCACAAATAAAATTAAATAGATTAAATAAGGATAAATCAAGTTGATATGGTTTAAAATAAATTTCCAACATGTCTACATTTTATTGGTTGATGATATTACAACCCTATCCCATATAATCCTCGAATATGAGTCATTTATGGAGGTTTATATGTGGGGTTAAATTTATTATAAATTAATATTTTTAAGGCTTCCAAAGGTGCCCCTCTCCTCCCTTATAAAAGGGCACCTCCTCCCTCTCCTATTTACAACAAATGGATCCTTAAATCTCAGAAAAACCTGTACCATTTCTCTTCTCCACTTCCCTAGAAATATTCTAGAGGTTTTGGTCTTCTCAAAAGACCAACTCTAGTCCCTTAAGAGGATACTTAAAGAAGGTGCGTCAAAGAAGAGGTAATCTCTTCTACCGATTCTTTCAAGTTTCTTTCTTCTTCAACATCCTCTTCTGTAGTTGTTTCATTGTAAAGTAATTCCATAAGTATAAGTAATATACTTATATGATATTATAAATAAGAAAAAAACCCATTTCCTCTCTTATCCATCCTACGGTAAACAAAATCACCGTGCGTGCGTACGTACAGAATACTGTCTCCAAGAATGCGATGAGATTCATTTTCCATGATTAACCATTCAAGTATGATTATAATTTATAAATATAATAAATAATCATGAAATATATTAAATAAAAATGATACTGGATTTATGTACATATATGTTTCATTTACTTAATTCCATTCAATTCAATAAGGAAACAAATACAGCGTTCATGCGTACGTACGACCTACCGTCTCCATGAACGATGTGTTTCATTCCATTTATTGATCTACCATATATATTTATATTCTGAATATATATGTTATACAGAAATCATTTTTTACATTTTGAAATTAACTAAATTAAGATATAAGTAATGATATCACGAACAACAAGTCCAAACAAGTACGATAAATGAAACGATTTTACCCAAAATGCTGCTTTAACATAGAATTGAAAAAAGAACGGGTAATATAATGTCATAAGTAAATCATATATGATATAATAAATAATATTATGCTTATTTTACATTTTAATAATATGTTTAAAACCACCATACAGGAGTTTCCGACACGTATGGATTATATTGGACCTAAGGTAAGGGATAATTTCGCAAATCTCATTTTTATCTGAGATTGCTTATACGTAAGTATTTACATGGGTTATATTTTTCATCCATGTCCATAAAATGTTTTTCATAAAGTGTTTAATATTATTCTATGTATTTTGAAAGTCATATTTACCCCTCTTTGACTTTTAATTTGTGTTATGGAAGGAATGTTTCTTTTGGTTACCATACAAGGAACTTTTGAACTTTTCTGTTAAAAGTACGAGGAGAATGTTTTTTTAACATATACGAAATGAAATGATTTATACAGTTTCATAACGCCTAATTTTCATGAAGCTTACTCTATAAATTTTCATGACTATTTTCAATAAAATCCCTTTATTTTAAAATAGTGTTGCATTTTTTGAATAGAAAATGATTTTGAAGAAGAAAGGATATTTTACCCAAGAATTCATTTCAAATGATTTTTAAAAACTCTTTTTCATCTAAGATGACATTAGTTAGAATGTTTATTTTTCAAGTATAATGTATCTACTATTTACATGGTGTTAGTTTTCTTATGATGAAATGATATCCATTTGTTTTATATGGATTATGTGATGATGGGATGATGTTTATGGAACCCATTTTATTCTTTGGGTTATAATGAATGTTTTATGTTTATTTTAGGGCACATGTAACAATGATTTCATTATGATATGGGTGGGACATATATCTCCCTCCAATGTATTGGGTAAAGATTTATATCTCATGAGATAGACATGGCTGGAATGACAAGTTAATCTGGTTCAGTGATACGGGACTAGAACAAGTAGTGAACTCGATTCAGTAAGGGACTTTGTCTACTATGATGGTCTTGGAAGCAATGTCTTGGCTACTATGGAAATCATAACATGTGCTTATTGTTTTCCACAATTACATGTTTTATTCTCAAGATATTTTTTCATGATTAATGTTCCTTTATGATCTATGCCTTACATACTGCCATGTTTTATGTCATTGCTCAAGATTTTGATGTCTAAACATTATGTTCATGTTTTTAAGTTCCATTGTATATGATTTGTTTTATTTTCTCCATTATTACCCTTAATGAGCATTTGAGCTCACCAATTATATGTTTTCTTTTACCTAGGATTTAAAGAATGTTTTTAGGTAAGAAAACAAAAGGGGAAGATCTTTATGGGAGATGTTAAAGATCTTTCACCATGATTCGAAGATTATATTCTGAGTTTCCAAAGACACTAAACTATTACAGTCCTTGAGTGTTGGTTATTGTTATGTATTAAGTCTTCGACAAAAGTAATGTAATGTCCATGTACGTCAAGTTTGGGGTCTTTACATGAACTATCACCTGCATGAAGTGATGTGACTTGTTTTTATTCTTTATATCACATTTATGATATATATAATAATATTATAATTATTATTCGTTTTTAAGTATCATTTTTCCATGATTTTTATAATTAATTGGATTTAATATGGTTTGAATCAAATTTTTTTAGTCAGTTTACGAATAATAGTATTTTTGAATGAATTAATAAATGTATAGAGGAGAATACATTTGAGGTGGTTTTATTATGGAATAATTATGTTGCAAAGATTACAATTTACACTATATATTTCACATTTAATTAAAATATGTAGATGTTGATGAAGTAAAAATATAATTATCAAATGTATAACCCTATTCCGTAATGTCTTGAGTATAATGGAAAATCTTATAACATTTTAATTATGGTGGAATCCAACACCAATTATGCATAAACCATTTCGATGGATTTTTTTATTTTAATTGGAAACTATATAATTTAGGAGGCTACATTACTATTTTTTGCGATTAATAAGATAATGAATATGGGACAAAATATTATTGTATAATTTATACCATTTAACTGCAACAATCAAATATATATATGTTTAATTAAAGATAATGTAATCTGGTAGGGAAAATATTGGATGCGCATAAGGGAGGCACATTTCACATTGTAACAAGTTTCGAACATGATTTTACAAAGATTAATTTCTATTATTTTTTGTATAATGAAATGTATTTTTAAATTTGAAGACATTTTTTATATTCTAGATTGATATTGGGAATAATTATAATTGTTTTACAATACCTAATTTGATGTTTTTCTATAAGGAAATTTCATCAGTTATCAGGAATAAATGTTTGTATTCATTATTCCACTGTCATATTATATATATTATTTAAGATTGATTGGTAATATATATCTGTTTTCTATAAATCATGAGTCACTTGTCACTCAATAAAGGAAGAATTAATATTATAAAGATGTTTATTTCTTATTGAAGATTTAAATTTTTTATAGATAATTTTATTTTGTATCACATTGTGATTTCTAATTTACCATTCCCAATAGATTATTTGAGAAAAGTAACTCATAGAGGAGGAAAATCAATGTTGTAGAAGGGGTTTTGGTTATCTGTGTAAATTTAAAGCCTATTTTTCAATTTTAATTAAAAATTAATTTATCTAAATTTAACTAGGGACTTTTGGTCCAAAAGAATTTAATTATTTAGGAATATATTGTATGAAATTTATTTAACAGAATTCAATTAATTTTGGATAATACTAACTAATTGATTCATTTTAGGAATACAAATTTAGACTATGTTTGTAAATAATCCATCATTTTAAATATATTTAGAAAATATATTTTCTATTAATGATCAATCATTATTGTAAATGTTTTATTTTAATGTTCATTTCACATTAATAAAAAAATTCACACACTAAAAAATTGATATGGTTTGGGCTATTATGAGGTTCCATGTTCATTGTAAATGGGAAAATAAAGTCATAGTTCCAAACATTAATATCTATCATTGGGATGAGAAAAGACCTATATGGGGGTAACTTTTTAGAACCATCGTCAGTGACATTACACACTTTATATAATGGTAATCCTAGTTATATATTTGTTTATTTATTTATTTATTCTCTTTTTTTTTATTTTATGTAACTTATTGTCCATGAATGTTATGGTTTTTTTCATTTTTCTAGTCATAGGTGAATGAATTTACTACTTCTCACATGATTAAAGAGAATTTATACTTTTAATTGACTAAATTTTATCCTTGAGGTGATGAGATACATGTTTTAGTGCTAATTATTAATAATGAGAGACGAATTCTTCTTTAGTGTGAACGATCAAGATATATAATAGTCATATAATAGAGTCCCATGAATGCAATGTAAAATTAAAATTATGGACTAATCATTAATCATTAGATGAATTTGATTTTAGAGTCATGTGATCACTGATCCATCTAATAATTGTTAGTGGAATATAGGATACTTATAGATGATATAAAATTATAGACAATTATGTGGAATCTAATGTTATCTGTCCAATTTTATTGAGATATGCATTCAATTTATGAATAAAATGGTTGTTTAATGATGATATAATGTGGGGAGACATCACTTTTACAGTGAAAGATATAAAAAAGGATGGGTTGAAAGGGTTACCCGCTAGTTATACCACAACATAGGATGATCTAATATGTAAATTTCAAGAGATTTATTTATTATGATTTTAAATGGTTAGTATCATAAATGATATAAAAATCTCAACGAATGAGGTATAATAAAATAATAAGGCATGTGAAAGATTTAAGGAGGTATTTATGATGTTTCTATATCATGGAAAAACCATTTGGATACAATTGAAAATATTTTATTATGTTGTGAACCCAAAATATTAAATAACTGTTAATGTTGTATTCATCGGAGGACCTATAAAAAAAATAAATGACCAATTAAATATGAAATAATATTTTATATTTCAATAAATGTTTTCAGTGGAAATGGAAAATATTCCATCTATTATTTATTATTTACCAACTAAATTGAAACAGTATGCTGAAATCCAATATAGTATAAATGTTAATAAAATTAAAAGGTTTACTAGCTATCAATTATAATAGAGAATGACTCAAGCCACACGAATATTTCTTTCTAAAAAATAATGTTATAAAAGTATTTTATGATTGTCAAGCTTCGAATGTGGAGAACAATATATATGAAAAATATTTTATTGGTTATAATTTTCATGAAACATATTTTTAAAATTAGTTTCGATAATAATTTATGTTGGTTAGTGATTATCATGGTTGTAATTTATAAATTTTGAGAAATATATTAAAAATTATCGAGTTTTTCTGATTTTTTCCCAAAGTAAACCATGTTTTTCAATAGTAAGGACAAAAAAATTATTCTATATGATAGTGAGAGATTCAAAAATCATATCCTAAAACTCATCAATTTCAATATCTCATTCAAGAGATACAACCCTATTTTTAATAATAGGAAAAAATGATATCATAATTTTTTAGTTCCTTACTAATGTTAATTCAATGATCCATAATTATAATTTTTTTTATAAAATAACTACTAATATCATTAAGAATTTAAGAATAACATTGGAAAACATTCTAATTTTTTTCAAGAAACCCCTAGGTACTTGACTAGGTGACACTAAATTTTGAGGTAGGTGTTGAAGGTTATACATAATTATTAAGAGAAGAAGTTACATGAATTTAGTGGAATAAAATAAGGTGAATAATGATGAATAATATAAAAATTCAACAAAGTGAGTAAGGAAAATGAATCAAAAAAAGAATTAATAAATGAGGCTATACTAAAAACAAAAACGATTGTTAAAGATACTTCAAATCCAACTGATATAAAACCTTATTAAATACCCGTAAATTTGATTGCGATGTTGTTCTTGTAATTTATTGGCCTTTAATCCACAAAAACGGTTCCCCAATCTAGTTAGTTACATGACCTCAAAGTTACATCCCTGTATGATAGAGTCTTCTGAATCAGAGAAAGGTGAAAATGATGGTTGGTGAGGAGACTATAACCTTGTCATTAGATTAGGATAGTGTAATTTAATAAAAAAATTCAGTAGATAAATTAATATTAATATAAGATGTAACAGAATTCAATAAAAAAATAAAACCCTCAATAATCTAGAAAATTCCCAATGATTCAATACAAAATGTCCATATATTACTAAAATGTACATAGAGAAGACATAAAATAGATAATATATCAACAATCAAATATAAAAGTACAAATCGAAGAAACTATATCTCTGAGTATCCTATGTTATAGATTAGTCTTGTTCTCATAATTTTCTTTGTTCTGAGTAATAGCATGAAATGGAAAGTGGATGGAAAACAAAAATTAGAAGTCGATCCTACACCCAAGAGGACAGTTTGGGTATCCTTGTGCAATATAGGACCAAAAGGGTGTGAGATATACTCTCTAGTCCATCACCAATGGTGTCTAATGTAATCCATCTATGAATATAAAATATAGTACACTTTAGGTATAATGAATAAGTAGCATATAAATAAGTGTCAATAAGTCGGTTCGGCTCCCTTAAGGACACCTGAATGCCATACCTTCTTTATCCTAGTCCGTAATATCTCTGATCATGTTGATATATATATATATATATATATATATATATATATATATATATATATATAAAATAATGTATATATATATATGGACTAGATATTCGGAAACATATGTATTCATATATATATCTATACACAATGTCTATCCATGACCCAAGGAATAACTATGCTATCCATGCATATTCACCAATGTCTCCTAGAGTGATAAGGGATTCGATGATCCAAAATACCAAATATTGAGGGGCACCATGCTAGAGATTCATATGTCAAGAAGGATTCCATCCTAAATATAATAATCCAGAGTGGAAGCCATGCCCAAATATTATAAATCAAGGTGGATTACATGCCCATGTATCATAAATCATGAGGTATTACATAAAAGAGAATCATAAGAAGAGAGGGACACCATAACATAGTATCATAATTGAATGGAAAAACCATAATGGAATGTCATTATAATATTGGGACTCCAAGACTAAATATCAAACTTAAAGAGGTGCTCTATTCCCAAGTATTATAATCGGAGAGGAGATTGCATGCCCAAATATCATAATAAAAATGATATACCATACCCTAATATGACAAGAAATAAATGAAATATATAAAAATGACACATACATAAATAATTCATATCACAATATAGTTATATTTCTTGAGTCATTCTTATTAACTATAAAAAAGTCAATTCTAATTCTCATTCTATATTTTTTTTCAAACACTTCAATTTAATTTCCATGTTTCTAATTATAAAGACAACATAACACAAAGGTGGTTTTATTATTAAATATGGAATTTTTTTTATACCAACTCATCCAATTTACTTTACACATATCTTATAGGAGGGATAATTTGACTAACCTAAAATGGTGATTTTAATTGGTAGATGAACATTTTAATATTAATGGAATAATAATTTCTAATAGACTTTAATTGAACTCAAATCATGTGGTGGCATGATTTTGTGTCATCAACCTCCAACCACGCTAATGGGGCTTAATGAACATCATGGGGTTGTCTGAGCATATAATTTTAGGAATTTCAAATTTTAAGAGAAATTCACAAAAGGTCTAGCATGAATCACAAAAAATATATCCTAGAAATGAGAAAAAACATTAAGGAAAAGAAACTATACCACCTAAAATATGGTTTGGAGGCTTCACTCATCTAATATAGAGAATTGATTTTGATATAAATTGAACTACTATAGAATCTCCCTATGAATTAGTTGAATTATCGCAGATAAATAAGGAATAAAATACCAATAAAAATGCTGAAATGAAGTTTGTGGAGTCGAGGACTTACTAATGCACATCTTGTACATGTGAAAATATTTAATTCAGATTCTTAATGAATGAGTTACATCAAAGACTTGCATAGAATAAATTGGGAGCTCAAGTGACCATCCATGACTGAAAAAGAGATAACTAATAAAGGAAGCAAAGAAATATTGATGGAGGGGATGTGGTAAAATCACCACAGTTAATGAACCCCATAGTTTGGTTGGACGGTTTAACTAACCATGAACTAATCGTGTGGTGCAACTACCCAAGTGGAACATAGGGTGTGGGATAAGCACACTATTTTCCAAAACATTCACAACCCATACACTCACCTTTGAATTTTATTACAGAACTTCAAAATTTCCATCTGGCATTGTGAGGATGACTTGAGAAATTACATGAAACCCTTCATGTCCCGGTTTCAAGCCACATAGTCTCCCATAAAAGAAACATGGGTTCAATAAACCATGTCCCATTAAAAAATATGACATGCTGTTTGAGATTCATGGTGATCACTAACTATGATCCAACCATACACCTTAACCTATTTCTCCAAAAAATAGTTTTTGGATCCCGAAGCACCTAAAACTCAACCAAATAATTGATTCACCTCTCAAGCCTTGTACCCCATAAAATAAAATGACAAATTCAAGTGTTCCAATATTTTCATTTATATCCCAAAAAAAAATAGTTTTTTATATTTTCAATGTCCAAAAAATCATAATTTTATATTTATTTAAAATTTCCACGGTTCAAAAACACAAGACCATTCAATCTATATAACTTATAACATCACAACCTCTAAAATCCTATGTGAATGATGAAAAATGATATGAAATTATTTTGGTTGTGTAGTATTATTCAAATGGTTTCATTGCATTTCCAAATTACCAACACACCTATAAGAAGCACCTATGTAAATATAGTTCATAATATAATAAAACTTTATCCCACACTCATATTGAAAACTGAAAAACCCACACATCGCTCACTTGAGATCACCAAATCCAAAATATGATCACATCCCAATCTCTATCATCATCCATCAAATATTTCAACTCCCCACAGGATCCGTATTTAATGGAAAATTACATTTCATGCTACTTCCACATTTGGATTTACCAATTTAAGAATGACCTTAGCATTTCAACGATACAGTTTGGTATGTTTATAAGATTCATAAAATGGGTGATTCCTAGTTTTCCTCAAATATCCTGGTTGGTTCAAGAAAACCATTTGAGGATCCTTGCAATACACTAGCCTATTCTCAATGAAATTCAAAAAGAGGTTCCTCACAGACTCCATTTAATGAATGAAAATAAGGTGAAACTACTACATGAGACTAGTCCTGAAATACTTATCTTTTACAATTGTCGAATCTAAAACCTCATTATGATTTATTTTTCAAGGTGCCTCAATATTTATATGAAAATTATCACCAAAACAAGTATCAGGTTTCCATTTATGTCTCTATTATAAAAAATATTTATGTAATCACATAATAGAAGAAGAATCAGTTTATAACTAATCAAACACCTTTGGATCATCACACTTAGAATACATTATATGAGAACAACTCTTGGTCTAAAGAAACCATAGAATCGAATAGTGAAGTATAATAGGGTCATTCATGGTAGTATTTTCTTATGATTTTATAATTTAAATGTAGGTACATAACCAAGACATCCATATATCATGAACATTGATTGAGACCAAAAAAGGTATCTTTCTCGATGACGATGTCAATGAATCAGTTGGTGACTATGAGTCCATACGAAGCCATCCTACATGGAAAGTGTCATATCATAACCATTGTTTTCCCTTGTTTTATTATTTTATTCAAATTGGATCTTTTGGTTTATGTTTGGGTCTAGTTTTGAAGGATAATTTATGTTTTTTGAGGTTTGGGGTGGTTTTTATCCCTCCAAACAATTTATGTACATGGTTGGGGGGGGGGGGGGTTAATTGTAGTGCATATGAATGATGGTGGAGTTTCCAATTAATTTTCTTCTTACACAGTTTGAAATTCAAGGTTTGGACCAAATAGTGTGATCTAAATGAGAAAATATGTGGTGTGGTGTTTTTGTTAGAGACAAGGTGTAAAACTGTCACATGGTTAGAAGAAAACATATGGCAAGCGTGTGGGGATGATTTTCAATTTTAAAGAGCCAGTTTTCACAATTTTCACATGGTTTCCAAACCACACAGGCAGATCATGCAGGTGTCCTCCTTCTCTAGTGGAGTGCACAAGGTTAGTTCATTGTTTGGTAAATCATACTTTAAAAGCAAATGACCTTCATGTATTTAAAAAACCATGAAATATAATGTTTTCCTTCTCCTAATTAAAACAAATTTTAGGTTTATCCTCCACCATGGTCAATTTTGTTTACACAAAGTGTCTCCCAAACCCCATTACCTTAGTTTCACCTCATCATTTGGTTAATCCTCAAGCTTCCCAGGTGAGTTCCATTTTAATTTTTGGTTACTTTTATCATTTAATACTTCTTCTATATTTCAATATTCGTTATTTCTTAGTAGTTTTTCTTTTGGATGAACCTTATAAGCTGGGATTAATGTTTGGATTTTGTATCGTGAATTCCATGATGTTTGGGCTATCTATTGATAATTATTCCTTCATCTTCTTCTAGAGTTTCATCACATACACACATCATTGGGGTAGGGGATTGATTTATTTAATATTCTAAGACATACCATTTATTATTGACCATTCCTTTTTCTTGTTATTTTATTCATGATTGTGATGTATTTTTGTTTTTCTGTTGTGTTTTAACAATAAAAAATTGATAAAAATTTGTTTTTATATGGTTTTCTTAAGTACTCATATATGTATATGTAAGTAAAGTGTTTGAAAAAAACACACCATTTCATTAAATATTAAATTGTGTGTTTTATATTTTCTTAATTCAATGAAGGATTTTAGTAGTTTTTATTTCTTTGAGAATTGTTCTTTAAGTGTGGTTATAGTGCATAATTTTAGTTTTGTGTTCCTCCGTGAGTTGTTTTGATTGATGATAATGTTGCTGGGGACACTCTAAATTGGTTATAGATGTTTTTCATATATTTTAAATTTGATGTATCTTGATGTGGGAACATTAATATCATTACGAGGTTGACATATCTCTAGGTAGACAAATGATAATAATTTATTGTGATTTCAAAACATATTTCCATATTCTCTCTTCTCATATTTATCCCTCCTCTCTTCAAATGGTTCTTATAATCCGAAATGTTTCCTAAATTATTCTTTGGGTTTAAAATGATTTCAAACGTGCTTCTAAAATGTGTAACATAATGTTTGGCCCATTTATCACATTATAATTTCAAAGGAAAACCAAAGGGTGTAAAGGCCCATTTGGAACTTTTCAAGTATATCATACGTTTTTATCTCATTTTTATAAATTAATTTAGAAATTAAATTTAATTGTAAATGTAATTTCATTGTTGTTACCTTGTGGAATTTAAAATTTTATTTTAAAGCCCAAGTAATATAGACTCCAAGTTGGCACATTGAAATGTTTAAATATGTTATGGGAACCTCGATGGTCAACTCTTCGAGGAGTGGTACATCTAATAGGGAGTGTTGGAGTTTGGGAAATGCATGAATGGTGAAATATTTAGGTTATTAGTTTATTACACCTAGTTGATGACCTATTAATTCTCACATTAATAGTCTCATGGTATTATTGTACATCATCTAGGGGTTGACATGATGGTTTCTTGTTAGTCCATATTAGACAGACTAGTACCCCAGAGATTTTATGAGAGGACAATGGGAATTTTTCACTAGTGAGGCTAGTTTAGAGAAGCCAGTTGTTATTTGACTATGGTGCTTCACCATATGCCTCTAGGTGAGTCTGAACCATGTACATCCATGTATTTCTTGTAGATATTCTAACAAAATTCTCTTTATTACTATTTAAATGTTTCATCTTAATTTCCTCTACACAAATGTTACTTGTGTTTTTAAGACATACCTGTTATTACTTAATTTGTTTGTTTTGTTCATGTATTAGTTGTTTGATACCCTATATTGTGATTTCATATTTGGGTTTCAGATTCAAAAACTAGATTTTGGAATTTTATAATTGTTTAAAAAATGAAATATGTATTTAGTTCATTAAAATGATAAAAATCATAATTTCATTATATGTATTTAAAAAAACCATTGGTAGAATATTTAATAAAATTAAATGTATGTACTATGCGGTACTTACCAATAGGGTTGTTTATACTCAAATCCTATTTATTCCAATTGGTGTCAGTATATTAAAACTAATTTTAAGATTTAGTTTTCTATTTCAAGCTTACCATTGAAGTAGGTTGGTCTTGTGGATGGTGGTTACCATGTGGTCACATAGAGATCACGTCCAGTAACATTCTGGTTTAGATTTTGTTTAGTTTATAATTTTTTACTTATGTTATAGTTTCAATATTTAGCTATGTATCTTTTTATGTTCTATTATTTTTGGATTATGTTGAGTTTTATTTTCACTTTATTTATTTTAGTTTATTAGAGTATAAATATAACACATCTTTCACTCAGACTCTAAAAAATATTTTATCAAATAGTTAAAAAATTATTGATTTTATTGTATTGTTAAGACAGTGTAGTGATATTGTGGTGACTAGTTCATATATTTTCTCACATCATTTGTGCCATCAAAACCAAACATTGTAAATAAATGTGGCTATATATTATTTCTCATTACGATGATTTAATATAGAGAATCAGTTGGGATTTAGTGGTAGGTTCATATTAAGAATGTTTTTATACTCTATCATATTCATTTTGACAAATATTTTTATGAGGCATTGGTTTAGTGACAAAATTATAGGGTACCACCAATTAACAATAAGTGTGAATATCCTACATTAGATATACAGAGGTAAAATACTTTTTCATGTGTATTAGAGGAATATTAATATTAAAAATAATTAAATATACCATAGGTTTATCATACTACATGATATCCAATACCATTTGATACATAGAGTTCATTTTAGGCCTAATACAAAATCTATAATGTACTGTCTAGAGGTAGTGTCATAAATATTCCAACATGTTTTGATTCCCACTAATGAGATGGAGATTGTAGTATTGATCCTTTTTAATGGAGTATTCATATGTTGTTGGGATATTATAGTGACCCATATTTATCATAAATAGATATTACATCAATTTTTTATGAATATTAATTACATTACACAAACTCACACATGGGGACCATAATAGCTTAGTTCCATTGGAGACATAGAATCATAAACACAAGTATATAAGTTAGTTATGTCATATCCAACTACATTCATTATAAATACCAATTTTTTTATACATAGAATAAATAATATATCACTTTGTAACCTATGGAATGGAATCATCTGAAAGGGTGATCTCATATTCTTATTAAGGTGAGACTATGATTATACATAAACATAACATGAGAATAATGGTTTGAAGACATGAAAATAACATTTGAAAACTATACCCAGCATATCATAGATCATATTCATGAATCATAAAATAATTATTAAAATTAACAATACATGAGTCCTAAGATAATCAAACAAGACGAGCCATTAGAGCATAAAACCAGCCTAAACATGGATTTGTGGTATATAGATAAACAAAGAAAATATTTTTTATATTATTCAAGGATTACTACCAAGTATAACATATTTCAATTGGCTAACTCTAAAAACCATCATGGTAGTCAAGGTTCACTCCCAATACTATCATATTGGAAAAATCACCTTACCAAATCAATTTCACTCTTCATTCTTGTCCTATATCTCTCAAGAGATATAAATTTTTACCCAATAGATATGAGGGGGATATAGGACCCACTCTTAACATAATTAAAACCATATTTATGCTTTCAATAAAATCAAAAACATTCATAATATCACAACGCATGAAAAAAATTTGAATGATAAAATTTCATTATATCTTTACATGTTGAAAAGAGACAGTTTTCATAATCATTTCATTATAGAACGACCCATGAAAAGAAGAGATTTTCATAATAATTTCATCATGCTGAAACCTGTGGAAGTGAAATGGGTTTCATAAAAATAATTCCATAATAATCCTAAACCATTCATTGAATGAATAAGAATTGTATCCGTGTATCCTATCCCTAGTAATAAATAAGTACCATAAACCGATTAAATCATTGATGTAAAATGATTTTGATAGTTTGTTTAAAATAGTTTTGGAAGAAAATAAAATTTTCTAAAAAATCATATAAAATTTTAAAAAATATGTTCCTTTTAAATTAACCTTGAAAAATTATAATGGAATCATTGAATCAATGATGGGTCATGAGGTCAGAATTTTTTCCAAGCCGTACATTCCAAAATTAAGATTCCTTTCACATTTTTGACAAAATCCAAATGGGAATTTTTTGGGAAACAACATCAGTATTCCATTTAAACCATTTTTAAAAAGTAATTCATCAGTAAAAATTTATTTATTAATTTATTTTTATAATTTTTAATCAAATTTTGAAAATATTTCTACAAAACATGGTTTTGGAAGAAATTATATTTTTTACTGAAGAGAGAAATAATGTCTGAAATTATTAAAAAGAAATTCTTACTTATTTAAAGAACAAATGGGTCATGAAATGATAATATTACTTTTATATATCATTAATAACCCTTATATAAGAACATTATTCAATTTATTGAGATTTGGATAATAAAATTTTATCATCAGAAACATAATCATAAACCATCATGATAAATGATGAACATAAATTCAATACCAAATTTGTATCTTTAAATCATAATCCTTCTCAGAGAATAATATAAATCCAACTTAAAATAACATGAGGATACATAAATTTATTATATTCCATGTAAAGGAAACTTTTTATACCCCTCATGAATGAAAATAGGTGCATAATATAACATGTGGCTTAAAGAAGGAAAATTGAGATAAAAATCCCCTATCAAAAGTCTTGACATCCATCGTACTCATTTAGTAATCCAGTTTTATAAATATAAGTTTATTATAAATATTTTATTGAACAAAAATTCTTATATATCATACCATATATAATTCTTTTAAGACATTTTATTACTTCGTTTTTATAAAATCCATGTTAATGCTGTGTTTTAGTTCATAACCATATTGTTTTTTATGTATGTTTTTATTTTTTATTTTTTGTCCTATTACATTTGTAATGGTTCTATAATCTACATAATTATATCCATTATAATAATATATAATATATGCAATATATACGTATCTATAAAAATCTATGAAATTTAGTGACAGAAAATGAAATACCCCTTTTGTGGGGACGGTAGGGAGTACATTCAAATGAATATTGTTTCAATTGTGTTGTAGAATTAATATGAATAATGGTAAATTATAAATTATAATTAAAATTTAATTTTTCTATAATATAAATAATATATTTTCATTTAATCTATCCTTAATTCTTCTCATGTAATGCATGAACAAATTATATCTCTTCATGAGGTGGTAGTTTTCCACAGAAAAGAGTGACAATATCATTTTTTCAAAAAAGGTGTAGCTTGAAGGTAAGGGTAATATAATAATTCCAGAATCAAAATATCATTATAAATAGAAAATATATATAAATAATCATTCGTCACAATGATCCTTGAGAGTTGGTAATTCTTAAAAAATGACAATGCTTTGCAATGTAGTTGTTCTCCGTACTCACGAATGATGATGTCATAACACATTTTATGGTAGTAGATATGGTTGTAAGTTAATAAATAAACATAAAAATATCCAAATATAAGTAATATGATATTTTAATTATATAATAATTTTATAATAATAATTAATGTAGGTGGAATAAGAAAATATCAAAAATACTTGTTGATGACAATTACCTCTTCTTAGGGTGTCCTCCTTAGGTTTATAGAAAAATGATTCCTAGGAAGTATTTTTGTCCGAAATAAGACTTATAGGATGAGATAAGGGATGTTAAAAATTGATTTTGGTAGGTCTTGGATGAACCAAAATGGTTTAAATAGGGGAAAATTGGTGGCCTTTCATATGTGTGGGAGAGTGCACACTTGGTATTTTTGAAAAACGTTTAGTGCTCCCTTGTTTTTCATTTGTCCCAAGAGTCAAAATGGGGAATTATATTACCTTAGAGTTATAATGGTCAAAATATTCCATGAAAATATTTCTAAACCATGTTTATAGGCAATTTTTACCATTATATTTTTATTTTAACCCCATAGTAATTCCATTTTTTCTTAACTATAGTAATTAATTTTTTCTGCATTCACTATTCACATTGGTCAAAAATGATTTTTAATTTATTAGATAATATAAATTATTATAATTACAAATATAGATCCAATTTTTAGAATACCATTCAAATAAATTGAAAATTTTAATTTAAAATTAATCTCGTGGATGTTATGTGGAAGATGGTTTTTAAAGATCTTTCACATAAGGAAGGTCTTTCTCATATGGCATGGCTTCTGTTTTTAGTAAATGGGAACTGTAAGGTTTCTAATTCATTATGATAGGTATATATAACAAATCATTTACATGAAAAAGGTTTTTTTGAATCATCGAGTGAGAGCCTACAGTCTTAATACAATAATGAATTTGATAGAGGCCGATATTCCATTGGATCAACATCCATTTCGTAATGAATCTCAAAACCTTCTTCTGTGGAAAAATTACAAGAAAAAATATTTCAACAAATTAATATTCTTTATCTCATAGGTGGTTAGTAGCATAGATTTTCTTTTGACTCTGAGATATATTGATCTGTTGCTGAATGGATCTGACATTCTCTTCCATTTCATCATCTATCTTGGGTCTCTATATATTTGTTTTTACAACTTATTTAGAGTACTATAGATCTCTATATTTATTTCCATAAAGGGATTCATAAGGATTCATTTAAAATATTGATTTAAAGCAATTATTTTATTAAAACACAACTATAGTAAGGTATTGATCCCAACCCCAATGTAATTAAAATAGAAATATTTTGACATATCCTTCAGGGTTTGAATTTTTCTTTTTGAGTGAACACAAGTATGTGGATTATATACAGTACTGAAACACAACACTTTATAAAATCATGTAGAATAATTTTCACAAAATTTTTGGAAAACACACATCCTAATTAGGCATAGATGAATATGGTACTATATTCATCATTACCACTTCCTTAATATATATCCTCACAAGACAACATAGAGAGAAGTCTTATCTGATAGTGATGAAGTCTGATGAATTACTAAGGTGATCGACTACAACCCATATAGAATTATTCCAATTATATTTTTTTGGGATTCCAACAAATAATCCATAGTGATGTTCCCCATTTCCATTCGGGTGTGGTAAATTCATTCAATATCCCCTTATACTTTTTTACATTAAATATTAAATTGTTGACATACCATGCAACATGAAACTAACTATATGATATCACTCCTCAAGCCATACCATTAGAATTATTCTGTAAAATCTATATACATATTCATACATCCATGATGAATAGATAATGAATAAATATAAGCATCATCTACCAATTCCATCTTCAATTTTTGCATGACGGTGATGCATACATGGTTCCAAAACCTTATCATTCCATCATGATCATGGTAAAACTTAGAAACATTTCTTTTTTCTTTTATAGATCAATATAATCATTTTGTGCTTCTATAATAATTAGTTGGATAAATGGATAAACATTAAATTGATAAAGATACTACATTTCCCATTCCTTAAAGATATCCACATCTATCCTTTTTCAAATCAAAATATATTGGATCTTTCACGATAATTATCATGGATAATCATTCATGATACTATTGATTTAAATAATTGTACACCTTGTTCAACATCCCAGTATGACGATGTTTTGATATGTCTTAATATTTAATAATCTCTAACCGTCTTCTATGGTCCATGTTGAACTACATCAATGTGAATATATACATTAAATTTTTATGGTTAGTAATTATATCACTATTTTTTAAAATAAATATACTGAATCAGGTTTGTAAATGAGAAAATTACCATAGTTAACTCCAAATCATGAGTTGTTTAATCATTATCTTGAATCTACAATTTTCGTGAGTCATATAATATTACTATATCATTCAACATCATAACACATACCAATTCCACCTTGAATGAATAACTATAGATTGAAAATTATTCTCTAATATAGATTTATATAAGAATAGGTGTGTCAACTAATATTCTCTTGGGTTCCATGTAATTTGTATCAATTTCATTTTTCCATAGGAACTTGTATAACTTATGAGATAACGTGGTAAGTGGATTATATATTCATGGAAAATACACTAAAACCATCGATAATATGTAACAAAAGTAATTTAAGTATGGATCTCAATCCACGTGGGTGGTCTGGTCCAACATTCAATAGCCACTTCCATTGATGGATCCATTGATATACAATCACTTTAGATTATATGACCCTAAAGGATTCCCTTTGTATTCCAAATTTACACTTTTAATTAATTTCATATAATTCTTATTTCGTAGGGTCTTTAGTGAAATTATCAAGTTGCCTTCATTCTCTTCCTTAATCTTATATTGGATATAAATAACATATTTAAAGCCTGACACAAACTGATCAAGGAAATATCAAAAGACTATATTCCTTAAATTCATGAATATAATAGGGGAAATATTATAACCAAATGGAATCACAATGTATTCATAGTGTTCGTACCTTTTATGGGATGATTTCTAGGGTACATCCTTCTTCTTGACCCTTAATTGATGATATCCATAACAAACTACAAACTTTGAAGAGTATTTAGCTCCACTCAGTTGATCAAATTGATCATCAATATTGGGAAGATGATACTTTTACTTAATTCTAATCTTTTTAAATTCATGATAGTCAATTAATAGTATCATTGATCCACAATTATTTTTAATAAAAAGAAAATGTTCACTGTAATGTGACACAATTAGCTAATTAAATCATTTTTCAAGGTTCTCTAGGAATTTTTTCATTAATTCCTACTACTCAATTGGGCCCATTCTATAAGGAGTATTTGAAATGGGTATAAAACCATGTATGATTTTTACTGAGAACTCAATTTAAAGTATTGGTGGAAGACAAGACAATTATTTGGGGAAGACATGAACAAATTCCCACACAATAGGCATATAATCGATGTGGAGTTTATCCCCAACGATTTGATATAAACAACCCTTATAAATGGTAATTAATATACATTAAATTAATGTAATCACCATACGATTTTTTACATACCATCACATTAATAGAAGATCACAGGTTGTTCTGGAATACAAAACCTGACTAACCTTCCTTGAAAGTTGATTTCTGATTTATGTAGATAAATCCAATCCATGCCTAAGTTGACATCAAATTCCACTATAAGAGTAATGATAATATTTTCTATAAGAAAATTATAATAAATGTCAACTTGAGAGAAATCATACACTTGATATAGAAACATCATATAATTAGTGTTTTTTGCAGTGAATTATATAGCTAATCATTGGGGAATCATGTTTGTCCTTAGAAAATTCTTCATATAAGAAATAATGTGTAGACCTAAAGTCAAATAAGACATTATTAGTTCTAGAATGGTTTTAAAGTGTACCTATCATGATTTTGTTCTGTCACCCCTCATTTGAAATAGTGATCACATAATATTCCCCATTGTGTATTTGCCTAAGAGGTTTCTAATTTCAATCATCATAATTAACCATCATATTTGGTAAATAGTTGTCATAGTACACATTCATCTTCATTTTCAAACACTAGAGTGTGAGTGGTGCATTATATACATCTTTTTCACTATTCACATCCTTAGATAACTTATTCCTTTTACTTCAGTAATAAATTTACCGATGATCATCATTTGAAAACATAATGAATTTACTAGCCCCCTTAAGAGAATTTCATCCATGATTATTCCCACACATTAGGTATAACGGATAGATCATGTTATTCTGTCGCTAATTTTAATATTTTTCTATTGAAATATATATTCTTTATCAGGTAATAATGAGATTGTTATATAAACCCAATCTCTATTTCCACCTTGATAGCATAGAGAACTATCTATTTACAGATATTGATGTCTCTTATGTATAATTCCCTTTAGAGACATGGTTTTACAGAACTGAATATTTGATCAACCATACTGTTAGGCACGATGATAAGACTATGTGTGTACCTTGAATGTCTTGTAAAATTTCTCTCATATGTACCAATATATTTAATATCATTTTAATTCAACTCAAGGAACCCATTATCTATCTTTATTTTAACAATATGAAGAGAATTACTTATTAAAAAATAATATATTTCACAAAACCCCTTTAATGAAGTAAATTTCATATTATTTCCTCATATTCTTAATAATAATTCCCTATTTATACTCATGACCTTACAAACGATAGATAACCAAAATGACTTTTTCTAGTTCTGAACACTGGATAGTGGAAAATATATTTTTAGTGGTACTGATCCATTTTGCATCAACAATTGTATCTATGGATACACTAAGGGAAGGTAGACATTGTCTCAAGGAAGAATAAATAAATTATTGTTACCATCATTGTTCACATGAATGTCTCACATGATTTATATCCTAAGAAATTTTTGTGAGTATTGAAATGAGGTTTTTATTCCATATTTAATAAAATTTGGATACTATGGTGGAAAATAATTTCATTTTCCATCACACTATACATTAATATAGTTCATTTGGGTTCCATCCATTGACTAAATCAAAAAATAATAGTGTAATAAACTATAATCATCATTTGGAACCACATAAACCTAAAAATAACTTTTAGGATACCAAAATCAGGATTCATTGTTAATTAATATATAACACCATAGGATTATTCACATTTATTTATAGTATAATTAAATTTAAATCCATCATGATTGTTTATAAAGTGTTTGTGAATTTCTAAAGCATATCCCCCGGGAGAGTGAAACCATCTATGCTGCAAGACCCATTTTCATGCAATAGGTGATGATCATGTCTAGCGCAATGCATCCTTTTCTTATTTATTACTCCTAGATACATATGTTATAGTGATACATCCACATGTAGTATCCATATAGATATTTAATATCTTGGAAAAATAAATCACTATCCTTTACAAAAAATTATAAGGCATTTTCCTAGACATTGTATAATTCTTAAACCTATCCTTATTTATATCCTTAGACACATCCTTAGGGATCTCAGTTAGATTTTCTCATCCCAATTTCCAAAAGATAACTAAACATATCCTCTTATACCAACTATAGGTCCCCCGACATATCATACATATATAATATATCATCTTTTATGAATATTCATTACATTGCACAAACACATTCCTGCGGACCATGATAATCTAGTTCTTTTCAAACATGAAAACATAAAAAAACAAGAGCACAAGTGAGCTACATTATCTCCCATAAAATTTTCCAAAACAATTAACCTTATCATAATTATCATACATATTACCTTTCTTCATAACATGTAAAATAGAAACTTTTGAAAATGTGACATAATATTCTCAGTAACGGTAAACAAGGGAGATATGTAATCAAATCATGTGAATACTTGTATAAGGACATGATAATAACATTTGGAAATAATAACATGCATATCAAATATCCTATTATTGAATCATTTAATAAAGATTGTTAGTCACTAATAGATGAGTAAAAAGATAATCATTGAACATGAGCCTTTATTGCATAACATTGTAATAAGACATCGATTTTTCGTATACAAAAAAGAATAGAAAATAATTTCTATATTATTCAAGGTGCACAATCATGGTTAACATAATGGAATGACTTCGCTCTCCAAATCATCATAGTAGTTATGGTTCCCTCCCAAAAACATTATAGTGGACAAATTACTTCACTAAAATGAATTCACTCCTTGTTACAGTCATGCCTATCTCAAGAGATATAAATCATTACATAATGCATTATAGAAAGATACATGGACTACTAATAATATAATGAAGCCATATTTATTTTTTCTCCCAGATCATATACATTCATCATATAAAAATTACAGAAATGAAAATAGGATAATAAACATTTCATAATATCATAACATATGGAAAGTATAATAGTTTCATAATCATTCATGTCATAGCATAACAAGTGAAAATTAGTGGGGTTAATTAAAATTTCAACATGGTGTAAATCATGGAAGAGAAATGTGTTTAAAAATCATAATTTAATCATATAAAAAAATCAACTCATATAAATAATAATAAAGTTATATATGGATCGTATCCCCTATATGAAATATTTAATATCAATGGATGAAATCATAGATGGAAAATTATTTTTATCGATCATTAAAAAAAATTTATGAGGAAAATATTTTTTAATCATAGAAAAAAAATAAATTGATTTTATTAAAAGAAAATATATGAAAATAACTTGGAAAACTACAAAAGTAATCATTTAATCAATGATAGTTATTGCCGTTGGAATATTTCATGCAAGATGTACACATTAAAATAAACAATCCTTCCATAGTTTTGGTAAAATAAAAACATGAATTATTTTAAAATGACATAAATATTCCCTTAAAACATTTTTATAAATAAATACATGGTAAAATTTTATTTAATAAATCTTTTTGATAATAATAATGTATTTTGAAAACATTATTAAAAAAAATTTATGGAATAAAATAGATTTCAAATTAAAGAGAAGAATTATGTTATACTTTCTTAATAAAATTTATATATTTTAAGTAAACATGAGTATGAAAATGTTACTATTACTTGACAATATCACAAATAAATAGAGTAGAATAATATTCATAAGTTTCTTGAGAGATTGATCATAATATCTAATCATCACAAACATAATCATGAACTATCCTGGTAAATGATGTGATTGTAACATAAAATCTATGACACTTTAGAAACATTGAATCATAATCCCAATGAAGTTATAAAATAAAATTTTATGTAAAATATCATGATTATAAATAAATTCATAATATTACATTTAAAAGTGGTTTATATACCCCTTGTGAAATAATATAGGTGAAAACTATAACCAACGTCTAAAAGAAGGAAAATTAAGGCAAACATCTCTTAACACAATTACTGATTCAGTCACACTCATTAAAAAATTATATAAAATAAATATAAATATATTATTAATATATTTTATAACCATATTCATATATATCACACCATTTATGATTTAATTATTGCCTATTATTACCTGTTTATTCACAATTCCTTGTTAATGTAATATTTTGGTAATAATTGCTTCATTTTCCACATATATTTTGATTATCTATCTTTGATCCCATTGAATTGTTCATAGAGAAATAATATACATAATTTAAAAGATGAAATAAATATCATATATATTCATTATATCTTTATTTGTATCAATCATTAAATTTTAATGATTGAAACTGAAATGCATTGTTCCTATTGATGGTAGGTCGTACATACACATGAATGTTGTTTCCATTTTCATATTGGATACAAATAGAGAAAGATAAATAATATATTATAATTAATAAATAAATTTTATTTCATATATATATAATATTTTCATTAAATACAACATTAATACATTTCATGTAAATCATAAACAAATCACATCACTTAATGAGGAAATAGTCCACCGTACACACCTGTTTCATTATTAAATTCCCAAAAAATGGAGGGTATAAAGGTATGTGTGATCTAATAATTATGAAAAAAATAATAAATTTAAAATATAAACAATAAACCCTTAAATTAAACCATCATTGAGAAGTTGTAATGGAAAAATTAATGACATCAATTCACAATGTTTTAGTCCACCGTACACACAAATTATGACTTAATAACCCATTTGATGGAAGTGAATACGGATACCGGTCATTAAATTAATATAAAATCACCTCAATATATGGAATATAATTATTTCATTATATAATAATTTTATTACAATTATATAATGAGGTGGAAGAGTTGATAAAAAACACGCTTGTTGTTGAATGTTACCTCTTCCTTGGGTATCCTTTTTAAGAGTGTACCCAAATAATTTGGTAGTATTAAAATCCAAAATTTCAATTCTTAGATTAGATTGAAGAATTTGGGAAGTTATTTGGGAAGGTCTCAGCCTACCAAAATTTATTGAGGTTTGAATAAGAGAGGAGAAGGGATGACATTTCATTAGTGGGGGAGAGGACATACATGGTATTTTGGAAAATAATTGAGTGATTCCACATTTTTCATATGTACAAACGGTTTAAAATGGTAAATTATATATACTTATAGGTGTAATGGTCGAAATATTTCCAAAAAAATAGTTTTTATACAAGAATATATGCAATTTTTCCCAAATCGTTTTCAGTTTTACCCCTTGGTAAACCAATTTTTATGTTAGAGAAGACAATAATATTTTATTGTATTCATTATAATTTTTTTAACAAATATATTATATAATTATAAAATATAAATTATTCATATTAAAAAATAACAAATATTTTTATGAAAATTCCATTCACATAAGTGTAAAATTTAAATTTAAATTTAATTCCACATACATGATAAGAATGTGGGGGTCTAATGACAAATGTTTTAAGAGTTTACAAGGTTTTAAAATAATAAAATTAATATTTAATCTATTAAAATGACCAAAATTGGATTAATTAACGTATAATGGAAATAATTTAACATTAAAATAAATTTATTATATAATTTTAATATATAAATATATTAAATTAAAAGGTAATTTTCAATAAAAATTCTAGTATTATTCACTCTTCATAAAAAATAGAATTTTTTTTAGAAAAAAATGAAATATTCCAGAAAATATAATTTTGAAATTCTGATTTAAAAAATGAATATATTTTATAAAACACATTTTATTAATGTTTCAATAAATAATATTAATATTTTTTACAAAAATAAATAGAGAAAATTTAATTTAGAAAATAGTATTTTCAAAATTAATAAAGATTGTACCATGAATTATGTATTTTTATCAATATGTATTATTTATATAAAAACATTACATAGAAAATTTAAAATTTTTTTATTTCTATTCATACATAAAGGTTTAATTTCTAGTCTGTAATGGTTCTGTTTTTATAATATTAGTAACATATTGTGGTTTTTCTAGAACTTAGTATCATGTGTAATGTAACCTATGCCAGTTTTATATGGAGCACAATCTTAATACAGGGTTCCGTTTAAAGAAAGCTATCAACATAATTTAATGTATTTGAATAAATTTTGTATAAAAAGTTGGTCTGGTGTAAACATGAGAACTAGACATGTAATCGATAATATTACCATGGTTTAAGTTAGAGTTCCTTTTAATATTAGATCATGATCAAATGATTATATAAATTTTTTGAGTAAAATAGTTATTAGATATTTACTGGGTAAGTATAGTAACAACTAACTATGAACAAATGTTCAAAAACATCAAGACAGACAATCAATGATCATTGTGTATAATTGGATCACATGAAACTAAGTTCCTGAAAAAGGTAGATAAATGTAACACCCCAGGTAAATAAACAATATGACATTTTTATATTTATCCCAATTTGTGAAAAAAATATTAATATTACTTTAATGGGAATGCTATGCTCGATGGCGTACCCAATACGCGACAACGAGTTCCTTTGAAATCATACGTTGCACTCTAATAATAAAATAATACTATTTTAAATGGTTGTTAACGACTAGCCATTGTAATGGCGGGAAAGAACAAAACTAACTAAAAAATGATTATGTATGTTTGTCAAATATTTTTACTCTTTACAATAAATGTTAGATAATTGAAAATGCGAATGAATCCTATTTTTAAGCATAAACATTCTAATATTATTTAAAAGGTCTATTAACCGCCTTTTGATGGCGAACTTCTTTTAAATCCACTTTTTGAAAATTTTATGTTTTATATTTGACAAAATAAAATTCTTCTTTAGAATCTGGAAATCAAAATTTACATTGTGTAAATTTTTGGTATTTTTCCGATAAAGTTCATTTTTTAATTAATAGGGAAAAATGTTGTATTTTAATTCAAAACCTATTTTTAATCTAATTTATTTATATTATTAGATTATCATTTGAATTTTTTTAAAGTGAAATTAGAATATATTTTTTCCATTTAATCAAATAGTGGTTATTGGAATTAATTTCACTTTCAAATTTGACTTACACTAGTGTCAATCTTTTGATATTTATTGTTTCATAAAAACACGCTATTTGTTCTGACAGTGGGAATTAATTATTCAATTAATTAATTTAACATATATGTTATGAATTTTTTAAAGTAGACATCATTTTTGAATTCGGAATATCAAATATAGCTTATGGTGAATTTTTGGTAATTTTCTGAAAAACTTCAATTTTTGATGAATAGTGAAACCACTAAGTTGTACATATAAAAACTGATTTTCCATTTAAATGAAAATTTTCCACCTTTGTGTTCTGAATTTAGAAAATCAGACATACATGGTTTTCATTAAGAAGTAAAATGTGGTTCAATGGGATTAGAATAATTATTTTGGTGAATAGTAACTTATTAAGTTTTAATAGCGATTAGAGGTAATTAGGGTAGTTTAAGGTAAAAATAATGTTTTAATAATATGAAATGACCTATAAACATGTCCTAACCTCATTTAATGAGTCATGGCCGACCAATAAAATCCATGGGACAACTTGGGGACCCTATGGAGCCACTTTGGATGAAAAATGACATAAATACCTTTTTATTTAATGTTAAAATTAAAATCACACAAACATGAGTTGTTTTACTAAAACAATTTGTAAATGGTGTTATAGAAGTCAAAGTTTTGACTATAAATAATAATTGGAAATATATAAAGATTTCTTACATCATAGTATTTTTTTTATAATTTTTAAACATTAAATAAATTAAATTATTTATGACATCATGATGATGCAGCGATGACGTCATTATTTAACGATTTAAATAAAATGGAATGATAATGTAAAATCTAAGACCTACACATGTCCAAAACCTATTGGATGGGTGGATTTAGAACCCTTATCAACTTATCCTCGAAACACATCAATTTGGGACCATTATAATCCGAAACTCATTCTAAAATGAAGTAACATTTCTTTACTTTCCAAGAGTGCCCCTCCTCTCCTCTTATAAAAGCCCCCCACCTCTACCACCTTACCCACACTTCCAAAACCTTTGGAAAGGCCAAACCCTGCCCATTTTTTCTCTACACATCCCTCTGTAACTCTTATAAGCCTAAATTAGGTCATAAGGCTTCCCAAGGAAGCATTTAAGCTCAAACCAAAGGGAGTTACCCGATTTTATGGTAATGCCTTCACTTGAGTCCTTTTTTTTATTTTGCATCTCAACCCCCTAAACTCTTTTTATTTCTTTAATTAGAAACAAAACCAGTATCTTCAATATACTAGGATGTTGTTATGTTAATTATTCGAGCTACACTTACACACACCTTCATCTAATGGTTAAAGAACATATTGTTTCTGTGGATGACGAATTTCTGCCTCACGAAACAATGATTGTTCAACACTCATATAACACCTTCAAAAGTGGCCATTAAGAGTGTCACTATATTTATATATGATATATAATATGATTATGTTTTACTTAAGATTCTGTAGTTTTCTTTTGTGGCATACCTTTATGGTTTCTATTGTGGGTAAACACGATAATTTCATTTTAGGAAGTGCGGACTACCGCCCCCTCAATGTGATTTGATTCGTTAATGACATATGTGGTATGTATAAAGGATGGATTTAAAGTTATTATATATTATGTATGTTACATATAAATGATGAATATAATTATGGAATTAAAATATAAATACCTTTCATTTGGTTTTAAATCCATTAATATGACCTAGAAATGAATGTAGCGTTCATGCGTACGTACGACTTACCGTCTCCATGAACGGTGCATTTCATTTTTTACCTCTAAATGATTATGTAATATTATAAATACTTGTATATTATGGATATATATGATATATATGATATATATGATATCCAAATCATGAATATCATTCTGGATATAATGAACCTTTGACCACACGAACAACATGTAATTGTAAGAAGTCCACTTTCGACATAAGAACCAAATATCGACAAAACAAACATTATTAATGTAAATGATTACATAATTTTTATAACATGGAAATAAGTGATATAAAAGGAATAATTCACTTGAAAAAAGTATCTTAATAAATTATAATTTAACTCAAGTTTATTATTCAGGACGTTAAAGAATGGTCGAGTCATGTTGGACCCGAGGTAAGGGATCCTACCCCTCTCTTTCTTTTTAAGTACACTCTTTTATGTCATTCCTTTTAAGCTCATCTTTCTTATGAGTGGGATGTTATTTTATATTACTCCTACTGTAATTTTTATTTTCATATTATGAGAGACCATATTTTTTCTCACCAATCCATTTTGGAAGTTTTGAGTGGCGTCGTTAGGCTGCCGAATTTTCGTAAAAGATCTAACCTCTCTATCTCTTTTTAAGTACTCTCCTATATGTAACTTCTTTTACGATCCTATTTGTTATGATGGGGGATTTCATTTGTATTACTCATACTTTAATTTTTATGTTTATATTATAAGAGACCCTATTTGATATCATAAATCCATTTTTGGAAGTTTTAAGTGGCGTCGTTAGGCTGCCGAGTTTTCGTAAGGGATTTTTCATCTCACTTTTATTCCCATGACATTTATGCTACATTTGACACTATTTCCTTTGAGTGGTGTATGTACTGCCAATTATTATACACTTTGTGTAGTATAATTTCATTTAAGTGTATTTACATCTTCATTGTATGGCCCTTCTTCCATGGGGTGTACTTTTCGAAAGTTACCCAACTCGGTAAGGGGACCTTTCACCCTCCTCTTTTTAAAATAATTCTTTTGTTATGTCTTTTAATTCACATACTATTATGTTGGGATATGTTATTAGATATCCTTTTCTATGTAAATTTTATTTCCAAGTGATGAGATACCCTTTATCTCTCTCATCAACCCTTTTTGTAAAATTTTATGTGACACCGTTAGGCAGTCGAATTTTACCATGGGATCTTCTTAACCCAATTTCGATTTCTTTGGGTTCAACATGCAGTTATTGAATATGTCATCCTTTGAATATGTGTAAATGAACTTTGATTGTTTTACACTTAATATCCACTTATATATGTTGTATTTATATTTTTCACACATAATTATGAGATTGATTTATCCTTAATGTAAGGATACATTCTTTATAATGGATTTCATCTCATTTTACATTTCGTTTGAGACATCATTGTTGTTATGCACCAATTCACTCTTATATGGTGTGTATACAGTCCTTTGACATATTATATCATGAATCCCTTTATTCTCATGATATTATAAAGTTCGGATTAAATGTTATTCCGCAATTTTTTTATTCAAGAGTCTCTCATTTTGTTAAAAACTCTTTAACAAAAATATCGTTTTAAATATTTTAAAGATTTATTATTCTAAATATTTATGTTTAATGTCCATGTTTTCAAAATGGTTTTCATTATTTATTTATATGGACATTAATGTTTTAAAATTATAATTCCAATAAAAGCTTCAAAGTGGTATGGGACACTTTGATTCAAAAATATCTTTTAAATGATTTTTAAAATGGATTGATTAATTCAATATCTTGGAATTACTTATTTTGATTTAAAATGAAATGTTTTTATTGAAATATTTATATTTTCAATATTTTATGTGTAATGATGGTACTTGGACATTTTACGGGTGGTTACGTGATAAACCATATGACGGGTGGTGTCGTGAATACCAGGACGAGTGGTTACATTATAACCTCCAATGCATTGGGTATAGAAGTCAGCCGTATGGATATTCCATTAAGTTTGTATGGAAGTCGGTCATATGGATATTCCATTAAGTATGTGTAGAAGATGACCGTATGGTTATTCCAATTATGTATGTTTATGTCCCAAGTTACCTTTATATGTTATGTGTTCTTTATATGGGTTTTATGGTAATCTTTTGGTTACAAAAGGGTAAGTAATAATATTTTATTCAGTGAAGAGTTTTTACTACTTCTTAAAGTTGAAAGGTATTACTTTGATAATGTATACATGGTTTACTTGTTGCTTTGAAAAACTAATAGTTTTTATTCTTTGTGTATCCCTTGCTGAGCTTTTTATGCTCACCCAAGTATTTTTTGAAATGTTTTTCACAGGACATAATGTGGAATAGGTTCAAGGATGGGATCAATGGGAAAGTCATGCTATCTAATACATCAAACTAGACATGTTTCTTTTTAAGAGTTTTTATTTTATGGAAATTTAGTAAAAGTGACTACTTTTTAATCTTTTGAGATGTAATAGTTATGTGCTGATTCTCTAAAACTCTAAAACTGAAAAGATCCTCAATGTGAATTATTCATTTAATTAAATATTAAGTAAGTTTTAAGGACGAGGCCTTATAGTTGGTATCAAAGGTCGGTTTAGATAACTTTAGAGGTTAGGGTATTCTCTAAGCATAAGTGACATTACCATAATGGTTAGAATTTTAGAAAGAGTCCTAGTTTTAGATAAAGTGAATGAGTAAGTATATCGTAGTTTTTATCTTCCTCATTAGTACCTAATAATTTTGTTGATATACTCACACTGACATTTTTGGTTTTAGCAAATGGATGGATCTAGCAGGCACCAAAGTGACAATGTGTTTGAAGGAAACTGTGGTGGTTCTCTGATTAAGAGACTGGATGAAATGGGGGATTTCATGAGGAAACTCGTGGTTGTTCTAAACCAACTATCAGGGAGTCATGATCAACCACTTGAATCTTGGTATGTTCTGTAATGCATCATGTACGAGATGACCAATGGATGTGGAAGTTTAGGTAATAATTATAAAGGTAACCATTAGGGTTTATATGATCCTTACTTTTGAGGTAATTAGGGGTTATTATATGTTATGATGTAAAATGAAATGCATGAGATAAATTGAAGTTAAAATATGTTATGATTATTTTTTAAAATTTTATCTCGTTTTGAGGAATGTTATAAGAATTATATAGTTTTGGAAAATGGGACAACATGCAGACCGTCTGACAACCCGTCGCGTCAGATAAAGGTGCGGGAATCGAACCCACAACCAAAGTGCGACTGGTATTTATCACCTACCACTAGACTACGTGAAGCCCCTGGTTAGTTTGACTAATTATTTTTAGTTGGATAATTTTAGGAATCAAGAGTATGTTTATTTTGGGTTATCTATGGAAATGATTAACCTATCATGGAGGATATGTGAATAGGTTAATTACTTTTCAATATGATAATTTAAGAGCAACTGATGTTATTTGGAGATAAAAGTTAATTTGTACCTTGGAAGAATATGTTATTAAATCCTTCAAATATTTGGGTTTCAATCTTAGTTTGGTTTACTTTGATGAATTTTATGGAAAATTGTTTATCGAATGGTCTTCGTTGAACTTTGGGTTTTGTCGGACAAATTTTGGAGATTAAGAATAGATTTAATTTTTATGAAGGATGATCCTTTTGTGGATTATCTGATCTTGTACTACGCTTTTTGGTTTTGGTTTTGGTTAAAGTCTAAAGACATGGGAAGTATATAGTTCTCTTTTGTGGATTAGTTTATTCTCTAGAATTTGATTATATCTCTCTTAATGTAAAAAATTCATCCTAAATACTCATCTTTTGGAGAAAATATGAGTTCGTGTAAGAAATATAGTAAAATTTGAAAGTCAACATGACAAGTAAGTATGTTTCCTTATGTTTTAGTTAAGCTCAAAAATAAATTCATCAAAGAAAAGTAACTAAAAAAATGTTATCCTTTAACTTTTCCTACTGGGGAATCCAATACCGTTTAACCCATCAGAAGTTTGTGATTTTCTTATGGTTAACTTTCTCCTAGACATGTTTACTATCACTCTCCATCAGAACATGACCCTTTTTTTTCTTCCATGTCCATATTTTCATACATGGAATCCTAGTATGGGTTAACTCGGGTAACCTTTGTACTTCCCTTTCTTTCTTTTAAAGTGATAGTTTAATTTACTCTTTTTCCGATGTGGGACTTACAATGGAGTTTTTAAGCCCCATTTTGAAATTGCGAGGCGCAATTCCCAAAAGGGGGGAAGGATGTAACACCCTAGGTAAATAAACAATATGAAATTTTTATATTTATCCCTATTTGTGAAAAAAAATATTAATATTACTTTAAAGGGAATGCTATGCTCGATGGCGTACCCAATACGCAACAACGAGTTCCATTGAAATCTTACGCTGCACTCTATTAATAAAATAATATTATTTTAAATGGTAGTTAACGCCTAGAAATTGTAATGGCGGGAAAGAACAGAACTAACTAAAAAATTATTATGTATGTTTGTCAAATATTTTTACTCTTTACAATAAATGTTAGAGGATTGAAAATGCGAATGAATCCAATTTTTAAGCATAAACATTCTAATATTCTTTAAAAGGTCGATTAACCGCCTTTTGATGGAGAAACTCTTTTAAATCCACTTTTTGGCAATTTTATGTGTTATATTTGACAAAATAAAATTCTTCTTTAGAATCGGGACATCAAAATTTACATTGTGTAAATTTTTGGTATTTTTCCGATAAAGTTCATTTTTTAATGAATAGTGAAAAATGTTGTATTTTAATTCAAAACCTCTTTTTAATCAAATTTATTTACATTATTAGATTATCATTTGAATTGGTTTTAAAGTGAAATTAGAATATATTTCTACCAATAAATCAAATAGTGGTCATTCGAATTATTTTCACTTTGAAATTTGACTTAAACTAGTGTCAATCTTTTGATATATATTGTTTCATAAAAACACGCTATTTGTTCTGACAGTGGGAATTAATTATTAAATTAATTAATTTAACATATATGTTATGAATTTTGTAAAATATACATCATTTTTTAATTTGGAATATCAAATATAGCTTAGGGTGAATTTTTGGTAATTTTCTGAAAAACTTCAATTTTTGATGAATAGTGAAAGCACTAAGTGGTACTTATAAAAACTGATTTTCCATTTAAATGAAATTTTGACACCTTTTTGTTTGAATTTAAAAAATCTTACATTCACAGTTGTCAATAAGAAGTAAAATTTGGTTCAATGGGATTAAAATAATTTTTTGGTGAATAGTAACTTATTAAGTTTTAATCGCGATTAGAGGTAATTAGGGTAGTTTAAGGTAAAACTAATGTTTTAATAATATGAAATTACCTAGATACATGTCCTACCCTCATTGGATGAGTCATGGCCGACCAAGAAAATCCATGGGTCAACTTGGGGACCCCATGGAGCCACTTTGGTTTGAAAATGACATAAATACATTTTTGATTAATGTTAAAATTAAAATGACACAAACATGAGTTGTTTTACTAAAAAAATTTTCAAATGGGGTTATAAAAGTCAGATTTTTTACTATAAAGAGTAATTGGAAATCTAAAAATATTTCTTACATCATAGTATTTTTTTTATAATTTTTCGACATTAAATAAATTAAATTATTTATGACATCATGATGATGCAGCGATGACCTCATTATTTAACGATTTAAATAAAATGGAAAGATAATGTAAAATCTAAGAACTACACATGTCCAAAACCAATTGGATGGGTGTATTTCGAACCCTTATCACCTTATACTCGAAACACATCAATGTGGGACCATTAAAATTCGAAACTCATTCTAAAATAAAGTAACATTTCCTTACTTTCCAAGAGTGCCCCTCCTCTTCTCTTATAAAAGGCCCCCACCTCTACCACCTTACCCACACTTCCAAAGCATTTTTCTCGTCCAAACCCTTCCCATTTTGTCTCTCCACATCCCTCTCTAACTATTAGATGCCTCAATTTGCTCAGAAGACTTCCCAAGGAAGCCTTTGAGCTCAAACCAAAGGGAGTTACCCGATTTTAAGGTAATGCCTTCACTTGAGTCCTTTTTTTTATTTTGCTTCTCCACCCCCTAAACTCTTTTTATTACTTTATATTGTAAAAAAACCAGTATATTCAATATACTAGGATGTTGTTATGTTAATTATTAGAGCTAAACTTACACACACCTTCGTCCAATGGTTAATGAACATACTGTTTCTGTGGATGACGAATTTATGGCTCACGAAACGATGATTGTTCAACACTCATATAACACCTTCAAAGGTGTCCATTAAGATGTCAATATATTTATATATGATATATAATATGTTTATGTTTTACTTAATCTTCTGTATTTTTCTTTTTTGGCATACCTTTATGGTTTCCATTGTGGGTAAACACGATAATTTCATTTTAGGAAGTGCGGACTATCGCCCCCTCAAAGTGATTTGTTTCGTTAATGCCATATGTGGGATGTATAAAAGATGAATTTAAAGTTATTATATATTATGTATGTTACATATAAATGATGAATATAATTATGGAATTAAAATATACATACCTCTCATTTGGTTTTAATTCCATTAATATGACATAGAAATGAAAGTAGCGTTCATGCGTACGTACGGCTTACCGTCTCCAAGAACGGTGCATTTCATTTCTTACCTCTAAATGATTATGTAATATTATAAATACTTGTATATTCTGGATATATATGATATATATGATATCCAAATCATGAATATAATTCTTGATATAATGAACCTTTGACCACACGAAAAACATGTAATTGTATGAAGTCCACTTTCGACTTAAGAACCAAGTATCGACAGAACATACATTATTAACGTAAATGATTATATAATGTTTATAACATGGAAATAAGTGATGTAAAAGGAATAATGAACTTGAAAAATGGTTCTTTATAAAGTATAAATTAACTTAAGTTTATTATTCAGGACGTTAAAAAACGATCGAGTCATGTCGGACCCGAGTTAAGTGATCTTACCCCTCTCTTTCTTTTTAAGTACACTCTTTTATGTCATTCCTTTTAAGCTCATATTTCTTATGATTGGGATGTTATTTTATATTAATCCTACTGTACTTTTTATGTTCATATTAATAGAGAACCTTTTTTTTCTCCCCAATCCATTTAGGATGTTTTGAGTGGCGCCGTTAGGCTGCTGAATTTTCGTAAGAGATCTAACCTCTCTCTTTCTTTTTAAGTACTCTCCTTTATGTAACTTCTTTTAAGCTCCTCTTTGTTACGATGGGGAAGTTATTTTATATTACTCATACATTAATTTTTATTTTCATATAATGAGAGACCCTATTTGATCTCATAAATCCATTTTTGGCTGTTTTATGTGGCGTCGTTAGGCTGCCGAGTTTTCATAAAGGATTTTTCATCTCACTTTTATTCTCGTGGAATTTATGCTACATTTGCCACTATTTCCATTGAGTGATGTATGTACTGCCCATTATTATACACTTTGCGTAGTATAATTTCACTTCTGGGTATTTACATCTTCATTGAATGACCCTTCTTCCATGGGGTGTACTTTTGGAAAGTTACCCAACTCGGTAAGGGGACCTTTCACCCTCCTCTTTTTAAAATAAATCTTTTGTTATGTATTTTAATTCACATACTGTTAAGTTGGGATATGTTATTATATATCCTTATTTATGTAAATTTTATGTCCATGTGATGAGATACCCTTTATCTCTCTCATCAACCCTTTTTGTAAAATTTTATGTGACGCCGTTAGGCCATCGAATTTTTCCAAGGGAACTTCTTAACACAATTTCGATTTCTTTGGGTTCAACATGTAGTTATTGAATATGTCATCCTTTGAATATGTTTGAATGACCTTTTATTGTTTTACACTTAATATCCACTTATATTGGGTGTATTTATATTTTTCACACATAATTATGAGATTGATTTATCCTTAATTTAATGATACCTTCTTTATAATGGATTTCATCTCATTTTACATTTCTTTTGAGACTTCATTGTTGTTATGCACCAATTCACTCTTATATGGTGTGTATACTGTCCTTTGACATATTATATCATGAATCCCTTTATTCTCATGATATTATGATGTTCGGATTAAATGTTATTCCGTAATTATTTGTATTCAAGAGTCTCTTATTTTGTTAAACAATCTTTAACAAAAATATCGTTTTAAATGTTGTAATGATGTATTATTCTAAATATTTTTCTTTAATGTCCATGTTTTCAAAATAGTTTACAGTATTTATTTATATGGACATTAATGTTTTAAAATTATAATTCCAATAAAAGCGTCAAAGTGGTATGGGACACTTTAATTCAAAAATATCTTTTAAATGATTTTGAAAATGGATTGATTAATTCAATATCTTGGAATTACTTATTTTGATTGAAAATGAAATGTTGTTATTGAAATGTTTATATTATCAATATTTTATGTGTAATGATGGTACATGGACATTTTACGGGTGGTTATGTGATAAACCATATGACGGGTGGTGCCGTGAATACCAGGACGGATGGTTACGTTATAACCTCCAATGCATTGGGTATGGAAGTCGGTCGTATGGCTATTGCATTAAGTATGTATGGAAGTCAGCCGTATGGCTATTCCATTATGTATGTGTGGTAGTCGACCGTATGGTTATTCCATTTAAGTATTTTTATGTCCCAAGTTACCTTTATATGTTATTTGTTCTTTATATGGGTTTTATGGTAATCTTTTCGTTACAAAAGGGTAAGTAATGATATTTTATTCAGTGAAGAGTTTTTACTACTTCCTAAAGGTGAAAGGTATTAATTTGATAAAGTGTACATAGTTTACTTGTTGCTTTGAAAAACTAACAGTTTTCATTCTTTTTGTATCCCATGCTGAGCTTTTTATGCTCACCCCAAGTTTTTTTTAAATGTTGTTTACAGGACATAATGTGGAATAGGGTCAGGGATGGGATCAAGGGAAAGTCATGTTATCTAATACATGGAACTAGACATGTTTCTTATTAAGAGTTTTTATTTTATGGAAATTTAGTAGAAGTGACTACTTTTTAATCTTTTGAGATGTAATAGTTATGTCATATTTCTCTAAAACTCTAAACCTGAAAAGACCCTCAATGTGAATGATTCATTTAATTCAATATTAAGTAAGGTTTAAGGACGAGGCCTTATAATAAATATATATTCAAGCTAGGGTTATTCCATTATGAGTCCCCACGTATGTTAAGGTCTTATAAAGAGTGATAGTGATTTAGTGCTTCCTCAGAGAGATATAACATGTGTTTATGGAATGTTTGAGTTTCTCAAGAGAATATTTGACATTTTTAACAAAAAAGTTATTGATTTCATGATCAAAATTGTGGAGGAAAACAAAGTTAGAATCATATTCTTGGGGATCATTTACATATGAATACAATAGTGGGTATTTTAATGGCCCGAACCTCTTTGGTCTACTACATTATTGAAATTGGGGATAGAGGTTTTTTCAGAGGTCAATGTGGATTTTTTCCAACACTTCTCAAAATATTGATTTCATTAACAGTGTATCTAGACCAGTGAGGTTCTAATAGAATCCATTATTTCCTTTTACAAATATGGAGTTCAAGAATTGTGTTTCCAAACTAGTGAGGTTCTAACAGCAGCCTCTATTTCCTTTTCCAAATTTTTAGTTAATGAATAGTGTTTTATGTCAAGTGAGGTTATAATAGCAACCTCTATTTCCTTTGCCAAATTTTGAGTTCATGAACACTATTTCAAGACTAGTGTGGTTATAACAGTAGCATCTATTTACATTTCTAAATTTTGAGTTTATGAACAGTGTTTCTAGACTACTGAGGTTCAAAAAGAAGCCTCTATTTCATTTTCCATATTTCATGTTCATAAACAGTGTTTCTCGACCAGTGAAGTTTTAATAGCAGCCTGTATTTTAAATTTCCAAATTATGAGTTCATAAAAATATATTCCTTACTAGTGAGGTTCTAACAACTTATTTTATTTTTTTTTACAAATTTTGAGTTCATAAACAGTGTTTCCAGACCAGTGAGGTTCGAAGAGGACCCTCTATTTTTTCCAAATATTTAGTTCATGAACAATGTTTCCAAACCAGTGAGGTTCTAATGGGATCCACTATTTTTTATGAAAAATATTGAGTTCATGAATAGTTTTTCTAGACCACTGAGGTTCTAACAGTAGACTTTTTTTCCTTTTCCAAAATTTTAGTTTGGTGTATACTGTTTCCAGCTTCCTATAGTTTTTCCCCTTTAAAATTTCCTTTTATGTAAAATGAATTTAAATCCTTTTTTAATGTACTATAAGGCCTATTAAATGGCCATAACTTATATATTAATTTTCCTAATCCTCAATATGTTTTTACTTGGTCAAACCTCATGGTTTAATATGATCCTATTTAAATTGAAAATCTAGTGTATCTTAAATCACTGCACCCTTAAATCATCAAAAGGGATGAGATATATTTCTCCATTTTTATTCCACTTTAATCCCTTGTGTGAGACACTAGAACCTTTAATTCTATCCCTTGGGAGTTGGGTGATAAAAAATTCCACCTTGGATTTATTCCACTTGAATTTTATTCTTACTGCAAGTGTACCCTCAGCTTTTTGTACAACCAAGTAGTATCAATCAATATTTGATATAAGGTATGATCTAGCACAATATTTTGAGTAAAAATCCTCTTATTTATCCTTTCCCTTTTATGAAATTCTATATCCCTATTCCTAATAGACATTTCTTCAGTTTTGGCTGGGGTGGGGGTGTTACAACATCCTCGGGTGGATGTAGTCCTCCAAGAGAGGTGATCATGATCTATTTGGTTTGTTTGTTCAAAGAGAATTGGGAACCTATTGAGTTAGGGGATTCTTTATAATCTTTTAATTTACATATAACTTTATAGGTAACATGTTTTTTCCCACTGGATCGCAATGTAATTGACATAATAAATATTTGATATTGATAAATAAATTGATATCGAGTGTATGTTATTGCCTCTTGTTTTTATAGATAGTGTGATATCTATTTTTTCATTGATTGTATTTTTTTCTTAATGTAAATTGTTAAAGAACATAAATAAGAAATTATTTGATATTTTTTTGGATAATGATAAGGAGTCATTTAAATGAATCTGGTCATTGTTTTTGTTGTTGTAATTTTATGTTAATCAAATTTATGTAGTAAGATTCTTCAATCAATATGTGATATCTTTCTATTTAGGATACCCATAATTGTAACCTACATATAATAAATTATTTAATTCTATATGGATTAAATAATAGGCTATTTGATAACATGATAAATCCTCGTAAGGTTCTGAGTTAGCATTTTTCTTATAAAGGCCAAGACCCTTATGCTTGGAAATGTGAGAGCACATTTTGTTCAAAGGTTGGATGAATTATCTAAGAGCCAAGAGCCTAATTGATATGATGTTTGTTTTCATAATTATTCTATTGTGATATGTGGGGGATGGGGGGCTTATTGGTTGTGGGAGCAGTTACGTCTATAGTGGTGAGATGCAATAGTTTATCCATGTGTGTGTCAGGATGGACACCCGAGATGATGGAATAGGTTAGATGTGAATGTTTTGATGCTTGAAATTTCATGATGGTTGTTTATTGTCCTTACTTGTTCCACTACTCAAGGTAATTGGTTTATTACCATCCTTCATGATAGGGGAGAAGACACTTGGGGTATTCCATGAGATTTCTGTGAATATCTTAATGGGGGAGGATGGGTCTACGTTCTTGCTATAAGAGGGAATGACTCTATGGGTAGTTCAACTACTCACCATGTTGATCCCTCTAGTGTTTAGTATCTTAGATTTTTTTTCAATAATTCCTAAGAATATGGGAATGTAATAATGTTAATAAATGATTGAACAAATGATGTTAACCCATGGGGTAGGAGCATGCTGGAATAAAATGTTGTGGTTGATATTTTAAATGAACATTGAACATTGGGTGTAATGATAATGAAATATAATGTGGAAATTATTAATAGTTAATTATTGTTTAAGGAATTTATTAATTTTAAGTTAAACAGATAAAAATGGAATGGATTAATGTAATAAATCTCCTTAAATGGTTGGGTGCTTATAGGATACCTAGTCATATAAGTGAAAGCCGAGAGTTTGAGAGACGTTAGATGCAGTTAAGTTTATGACTAGGTTATCCCATAGTGTAGCTGTGAGATATATTATATTATATACTTTTTGTGTTTCTATATGATACTCCACCCTATCTATTTGGGAAACTGACACACTGAGGATTCGGATCCCTAGGGAGTGTTTTCCCAAACATTCTGGTGGGATGATGGATGGCTGACTCTTGCCTTTGGCCACACTATATTCTCATGGTAGTTACTTGTGATGGTAGTCACAACAGTTAGTTGTCCCCATATATTTGTTAATAGGTCTATAATGGCTTGTGGTTATTCACACACATATATTCTTGATATAGTTTCCTATGGACTACTGTTGGTGTAACGTGTAATGGACATTATTGCATGAGGGTCCTTACTCGGTGTATGGGCTGTAATGGTTTGATGTATAATACCTGACATATGATACATGTTATGTGTGCTTTTTTGTCTCCCAAAAACCAACTGGTTTCTTTTCTTATGTGTACGTGGTGGTTTTGTTGCATGTGGTGCATGTTGTGGTGCTTCTCCTAGGTGTCTACGAGAAAGCCTTTTTGGAGAGAGATGCCTTAGACCTGCGACATTAGGGACAAGTGGAAAACTATTGGGGAATTAGGATCAGGGTATCCTTGATATTATTTATAATATTATATACACTTATATGAGATACATGGTGAGAGTATACTTGGTGAGGCTGGGAACTTAATATTATTTTTTATGTTATGAGTTAGTTTCACTTATTGTTCATTGTGCTTATGCACGATTTCTTAACCTTTTCATGAGAGGATTTGGGGAGGATCCTACTAAGTACACTATTATACTCACCCTATGTATATAAACTATTTTTAGGTCACATGGAGAAGGTTTGAGATCATGATTTTTACTACAAGATTGGGGTTGCAGGAGCAGTTCGGGCTTTGTAATTACAAATGTTTTTACTTTTTTTTGGGTATTTTTATTTTTCCCCACATAGTTGTGCTAGATTTTCAAGACATTAAATATGTGAACTTGGTTTACTTTAATATTTTTTTCTTAGTTGGAGTAGGATGATATCTATCTTATATATCCCTTTTGAATGTGTTCTCTTACAGTTTAATGCCTCCCATTTGTTTGTTTACTATACCCTCTGTGATAGTCTCCAACTCGGGGACTACTTGAAGCAGGACTCGTGGGTTATTATTTCTCTTCTCACATTTCCAGCCCAAGAGAGGAACACATTGTGGGTAGGGGTTCGTGATAGAGTGGTATCTGAGGTCAGGTTTAGGGATTGGATGGATTTTGATGTTAGGCACAGTTGAGGTTTCATGGGTTGGTAGGGAAACAGTGTCAGTCATGTTTAGAAAGTGATGTAAACATTGGATACTAGATGGGACATTGGAATTTAGGGCCCCCTGTGATATGATGCACATACCTTTAATATTACAATGGCTACTAAATGAGGTGATACTAGATTCAAGGTTGAGGCCAAGTAAAGGATCATGAATCATTCTTCTTTATGCCCGTTTTTGAATGGGTGGACATTGGGATAGGTTAACCTAAAATGAATAAAATAAAACAATTAATTAATTAATGTTGAGACTTCCATATTCTTTGTTTTAGATCTCTAACTGTTTTTTAGTTTATATGTATTTCTCTATATCAATGTCCTTATTTGGTTAAAATAGACCATGTCTATAAGGTTGTTCCTGTAGATCACTGCAAGGTAGAGGTTGAAGATGACAACACTTGGAGGAGGACACTCTGAGAGTTTCTGTACAAGAGTCTGTAGAAGTATGAGGACTCATTTTAAAATGTTTTCACTGAATGAATGGTTGGAAGAGGTAAAGATACGCTTCAGTTTGATCTGTGTTCGTAAGGAGCACTAGGTGTCCTTGGTTTTGATGATGCTATGTGGAGCAGTGAGGCTGTGGTGGTTCTTGTTCCTTGGGGATTGCGAGGAGTCTTCGATTTCTTGAGAGGAGTTCTGATTCATGTTTAGAGTTTAGTTTATTTCTTTTACAACAGAGGTTTCGATTCCCCATGAGATTCTTACCCTTCGACAGGGGAGCTCTAGTGTAAGAGAGTTTGGAATCTGTTTCAGAAACCTTTTATGATATGCATCATACCTATTTCCAGATGAGGAGGCCAGGAAGAGATATTTCATGGATTCTTTGCATCCAGATATCCAGCACTAGGTCACAACGTTTATATTAGAGACATATCATGAGTTGATAGTGAGGGTAGAGGTCATTGATAATACATTTTACCATACCATATCTTCATGATAGGGGAGTCATCAAGGTTCCTAATGAAGAAGAGATGTAGTTCGGGGTTCTTGGTATTCATGACAAAAGAGTTAATTAATGGCTTTGGGTAGGTCCCACCTCTCCACATCTCATTTCTCCAAAGTTAACATCTCTCAGGCATATGTGAAGGGATCAAGAACTTGTTTTTCTCATAGTGGTCGAGTTCATCAATAAAGGGAGTGCCTGAAATTTTAGAGTAGTCATTGTGCACCATTTTTCCCACTCTAGGTTCCTCTATAAAGGTAGTTCTAGCCGAGGTAGTAGTATTTGGTTGCACCTGCTTTGGATCAGCTGAGGGCAGATGGGCCATGTAGAAGATAGTCCCATGATGCTCCATACCCTAACAGAGTAGAGTGAGTCCGTGGTGGTATTCGTCATCTGGTTTAGAGAGGTTGTAGAGGAGGTCACTGTCAGTTTCATGCTTTAACATTGCAGGTTCCAGATGAGCCAAATGTTGTCTGAGGCACACATTGCTTGTTTTCTTCTTGGGTGTATGCCTTGTTTGATTTAGTAATGAAAAAATCCTTCATATCACTTACCGCTATCCATGATTTGGGACATGAGGTAGAGAGGCTTCTAGTTACCTTGTCATTGACTAAGCCTGTTGGAGGTTGAGCTAACATGTTTGATGTGTGTAGAGACTATGAGATAGTGGTTGGAAATCACTTATCTTGAGGGGATTTACTAGGTTTATAGATAATTACATATTTTTTCATCCTTTACATGGATAGATTGTATTCAGTGCAGGCTATCATGGATTTCTTCAGGAGGTAGGTTGTGTTCTTCGATGCATAAAGAGATCCATTAGTGTTTTTTGGCGAGGTAGACCCTCAGATCGGTTAGAGGTAAGTTCTATCCTTATCATCCATGATGGATGAGCTGATGATGAGTTCTTCAGTGGTTACTTATTTGTCATTTCCTATGGTCGTAGAATAGTACACTGATGTTTTTACATAAGAGGTTGTAGCATTACCCCCTTAATGAGAAATTGAGTTTGAGCTCGAGCTACCATCAAGAGATTCTCATATCTCTATGTATCCATATAGTATGTCCCCTTCCGAGTTACGAGAGATATGTATATAGCTTGATGTTATATTGTACTGCAGTTTTGATGGTTGAGTGTGTCACTGTGGGGCACACCAGTTTTTTTAATGAAGGCTAATGGTAGTTTGGGATTGTGTATCGATTATTATCCCTTAAAAAAAGTGGCAGTGAATAATCTCTATCCTCTTCTATAGATTTATTATTTATTCGATCAACTGAAGGGTGAATGTTTGTGTTCAACGATTTACTTGCGGTCAAGATATCATTAGATGCGTGTGAATGATGAGGATATCCCAAAGAATGTTTTTCTTTATCATCATGGGCATTACAAGTTCATTGAAATGACATTCAGTGTGATGAATGCATCAGCTATGTTCATGGGATTGATGAATGTTTTGCTTCGTGAGTTCCTCGATATGTTTTTGGGGGTTTTCATTGATGAAAATCTTGTGTACTCCACATATGAGGACGAGCATGCAGAGCATCTACACACAATTTTGGGAGTTCTTCATTAACATCAGTTGTTTGGGAAGTTGACGTAGTGTGAGTCTTGGGCTCGAGTAGATAGTTTATTGGGGAATGTCGTGTCAGAGCATGGAGTAGCCTTGGATCCATCAAAGATAGAAGAATTTGTGTCTTCGTGAGCCCCCAATAAAGTGGTAGATGTGCAAAGTTCTTTGGTCTTACAGGCTACTAAAAGAGCATCTTAGTAGATTTATCTCATGTTGCGACTCCTCTGGCAGCATTAACTAGGAAGGATCTAGAGTTCATTTAGACTAGTAAGTGTCAGAAAAGGTTCGAGTATCTAAAGGAGAAGTTAGTAAGTGATCCAGTTCATTGTCTTCAAGAAGAGGGAGTCAGTTCGATGTTTTATGGGATGCTTCGCATATGGGGTCAAGTTACGTTCTGATGCAATGGTTATTAGTTGTTTCTTATGGGTCTCAGTAGTTGTGTCCCCATGAACATAATAATGCCAACCATGATATTGAGTTACAGTCGCGGTGTTTGCTCTCAAGTTGTGGAAACATTACCTCATTATCTACAAAGTCACGTTGTTATGCGGTGCATGAATATGGTGATTCCTGGAGAGTTATGGAAGAAAATTAAGCATTACATCTTGATAAGCTAGAAGTTGGGGGGAGGATGCTATCTTTTTCAGATGATGGTTCAGTCATTGCTGGTGATGTTGGTGAAAGTGAAATAGTTGGGGGATTTAGAGGAGGATGTCTGTAGAGACCAAGTTGTTTATGTAGAGGCCCATGATGGTTCGTCTGAGGATGAACAACACAAAGTATTGTCTCACTGAAATAAATTTTTTTCTTTTGCAATACATGAGATGGTTCTTAGAGAGTTCAATAGTTCACCTTTAGAAATTTATCCTTCCATGAAAAAGTTGCACCGAGCCTTAAAGAGTTAGTTTTGGGGGCCTGGGTTGAATAGTGCAGTTGTGGAGTTTGTGTCTCGATGTTTGGTCTTCTTGAAGGTCATGGCTGAGCATTGTGTCCCTGATGGTTAACTCCAACCATTAGATATTCCTCAGTCAAGGTGGAAGGACATCTCAATGGACATTGTCAGTAGTTTACATCGAGATATAAGAGAAAATGATGTTATATGGATGGTAGTCATCCATTTAATGAAATCATACCACTTTATAGAAATCAATGAGTTGAGATCAGTGAATGTTTTGACCATGAAGTGTTTGAAGGTGGTGGTGAGACTACACAGAGTCCGAAGAATGAATTTTTTTATCAATATCCATGTTTGACATATAGGGTATGGAGAGGTCTCCAACATGCATTTGATTATTAACTATTCCTTTTCACAACATTTCATCCACAGATGGATGGGTAGAGAGAGAAGACTATTCAGACTCTTGAAGACATGTTTGCACTCTTGTGTCCTGGATTTGGGACGTTCGTGGATGAGGAACTTACCTTTTGTGGAGTTCTCTTACAACAATAAATTTCACTCCAAAGTATATATGGACCTGTTTGAAGCCATGTATGGCCGACCTTTCCATTCTCTATTGTGCTGGACTAGGGTCAGAGTGTCAACAATTCTCAGACTGGAAGTAGTGAAGAATACAACTGAGATGGTTTAGGTGATTCGTGAGTGGATGAAGACAACATAGGATCATAAGAAATCATATTATAATCAAAATTTAAGTACTTTAGAGGTTGATTTTGGGGATCATGAGTTTCTAATGGTGTCTCCCCATCATGGGAAATGAAGGTTTGGTTGTGGGAGTAAGTTTTACCCCTGGTTTTTGGGAATTTTGAAGAGTTGGATCAGGTTGGAGTCATGGGATATCGAATAGAACTACCCCCACAGATGAGTTGGATAGACACTATTTTTCATGTGTCATAGCTTCATCGTTATCGTCATGAAAAATCTCACATCATTGATTGGCGTGAGATCAATGCTATTGATGATGCGACTATTGAGGAATGGATTGTGGAGATCCATGAACCCAGTGATAAGGTGTTTAATGGGTGTTTTATTCCCTTAGTTCATGTCTTGTGGCAACATGTTGGTGTCAAGGAGAGTACATGGGAGCGGGAGTCCCAGATGCATGTCCAGTACCCATAGTTGTTTAAAGTTATTGTGATGAGTTTTTCTTGGATGATTTCAATTATATAACTTTAATGGGATGTTATTCTTGACTTGTTTGGATATGGAATGTTTATTCCCTTGTTCTCTGATGTCGATGTTTTTTCTAGCTTTAGAAAAACTCAGGGTGGTTTGGCACTAAGAGGTATCTTACGGGGTGGTTGTTTAGACCCCTCTTTTTTTCTATGATGTTTTTGAATTAATGGGGATGAGATTGTTTGGATAAGTATCTAATGTAATGGGCCAGACCTCTTTGGTCCCTTACATTGTGAAATTTGGTGTTTGAGGTGTTCTGGGAGGTCAAGGTGAATTATTCCTAACACTTTCCAAAATTTAGAGTTCATTAATAGTGTTTCTAGGCCAGTAAGGTTCTAGTTGTAGCTCTTATTTCCTTTTCCAAATTTGGTGTTTAGGAATAATGCTTCTTGACTAGTGAGGTTCTAAAATCTGCTACTATTTCCATTTCCCAATTTTGAGTTCACAGCCATTTTTTCCTGACCAGTGAGGTTCTATCATCAGCCTCTATTTCCCTTGAAAAATTATAATTTAATGATAAGTGCTTATAGACCAGTGTGTTTCTAATAGTAGCTCTATTTCCTTGGCCAAATTATGAGTTCATGAATAGTGATTCCAGACTAGTGAGGTTCAAAGAGCGGCCTCTATTTTCTTTACGCAATTTTATGTTCATGAATAATGTTTCCATACCAGTGAGGATCTAATAGTAGTCCCTATTTAATTTTCCAAATTTTGAGTTCATGAATAGTGTTTCCATACCAGTGAGGTTCTAACATCAGCCTCTATTCCCCTTTACAAATATCGAGTTCCAGAACAATGTTTCGAGACAATTGAGGTTTAACAAAAGTCTTTATTTCCTTTTCCAAATTTTGTGTTCATGAACAGTGTTTCAAGACCAGTACGGTTTTAACAGTAGCCTCTATTTCCTTCACCAAATTTTGAGTTCATGAACAGTGTTTCCAAACCATTTAGGTTCTAATAGTAGCCTTATTTTCCTATTTCCAAATTTTTAGTTTGGTTTACTATGTTTCTCGCTTCTTATAGTTTCTCCCCTTTATTGTTTCCAATGATGAAAAATGTATTTAAATCTTCGTATTAATGAACTCAAGGCCGATTCAAAGGCAATAACTGCTATATTAATTTTCTTATTTCTCAAGATGCATTTACTTTGTCAAATAGCACGGTTTAATATGATACACTTTGAATAAAAATTCCAGAGTATCAAAAACCACTACTCAATTAAATCTTCTAAAGGGATAAGTTATCTTCTTACCTGTTCTTCCTCCTCATTATCAAGTGTGATATGTTCAAACCTTCCATTCCTTTCCATAGTATTTGTGAAATAAAGCATTCTTCATTGGATTTGTTCCCCTTAAATTTTCTTCTTATTGTAAGTACACGCTCTGTTTTTGGTACAACCAAGAAGTATCGATCAATCATTGATATTTGGTAAGATCTATCGTCATTATTTTGGGTTCATATCCTTGTAGTTATCCATGCCTTATTTATGGAATGTTATCTCCATGTTCTTAATGGACTTTTCATTGATGTTGGGTCATGTGGTGGTGTCACTGCATCCTTAGGTGGATAAAGTCCTCTAAGAAAGGTGATCATGATCTGTTTTGTTAGTCTGTTCAAAGTGCATCATGAACTTTTTGAGTCATGGGATTTGTTTCTTCTATTTTCCTTTATGTGAAACTGTAGAGTTAGCATGTTTTAGCCTACTACATCATAACAGAACTGAAATAATAAATAGTTGATCCAGATAAATAAATTGATATCAATAATATGTTATTGCCTCTTGTTTTTCTAGATATTGTAATATCAATGTTTAATTTGTTTAGCTTTTAGTTCTTGAAAAAAATAGTAAATAACGTAAAGACGGAATTAATTGATAATTGTTTGGCTTGAGATAAAGAGGCATGATAATGAATCTAGTTGTTATTGTTATTATAATTTTATGGTAATCAAATTGATGCAATAATTATCTTTTCTCAATTAGTGATAACTTTCTATTTAAGTGTAACATACATGGAACCTAAATATAATAAATCAGATAATATAAGATGGATTAAAGAACTAGCTATTTGATAAAAATATAATGCCTTGTTGGTTCCTAAGTTACCCTCTTGCTTGTAATGGCTAAGAGCCTTATGCTTGGATTTGTGAGAGATCATTGTATTTTAATGTTGGATGACTTGATTAAGGGGGAAAGAGACCAATTGATATGATGTTTTTTTCATTCTGTATGTTTTGTGATATGTGGTGGTATGGAGGCATATAGGTTGTTGTAGCTGTTGACCCCTAGAGTGGTGACATGCATTTTTTATGCATGTGGGTGTTGGGGAGGAAACCCGAGATGATGGAATGGGTTGGATGTGAATGTTTGGGTGTGTGATGATTCTTGTTGGTTTTTTTATCTTTATTAATTTACCCATTGCTCAAGACAACTGGTTTGCTTACCCTCATTCAAAAAAGTGGAAAAGACGAGTGGGGTATGCCACATGATTTCCATTTTTAACATCTTGATGGAGGATGGGTCTACACTCTCTATATAGGTGGAAAAGACTCCACAGGTAGTTCATCTACACACTGTGTTGAGCACCCTTGTGTTTATTATCATAGAGTATTTTCTCTATAATTCTTGGGAATATGGGAATGTAATAATGCTAATAAATGATTGAATAAATGATGTTATCCCATGGGGTTGGTTCTTGGTGGGATCCAATGTTGTGGTTGAAATTTTAAAGAAACAATGAACTTTGGGTGTGATGATACTAAAATATAATGTGGAAATTATTAATTGTTAGTTAATGTTTAAAAAATTAATTAACAAAAAGTTAAACTGATATAAAGGTAATGAAGTTATATAATAAGTCTCTTTAAATAGTTGTCTGCATATAGGATACCTAGTCTTAGAATTGGAAACTCAGAGTCCGAGATACATTAGCTGCAGTTGATTCTAAGACTAGGTTATGCCCGTAGTGTGTTTCTGAGATATATTATATTCTATACTTTTTGTGATTATTTACGCTACTCCATCCATTTAGTTAGATAAACTAATTCCCTAGGTGGGGGGGGGGGGGGTTGTTTTCCCCAAAATTACAGTGGGAGGATGGAAGGTTGACTACACTCTTTGGACCCACTCTCTTCTCTTGGTGGTTACATGTGCTGGTAGAAACATTGGTTAGTTTAACCCATATATGTGTAGAGGGTTGTAATGTCTTGTGGTTATTCACACACATATATTATGGATATATATTCATATGGACTACTATAGGTGTAATGTGTGTAGGCTATGATTTATTGAGGATTCTTACATAGTGCATGCCCAGGAATGGCCTAAGGTATAATACCCAATGTATGATACATATTATGAGAGCTGTGGTGGCTCTGAGAAACTACTTGGTTACTTTGCATACATGGACATGTTGGTTTTGTTCCATGAGGAGCATGTTGTGGTGCTTCTCCTAGGGTTTTGTGGGCAATCCTTTTCAGGGAGAGATGCTTAAGAATGGAAACATTTGGGCAAAGTGGAAAAATAGTGGGGAATTAGTAGCGGGGCTCCCATGATATTCATTTTTATATTATATGCTCTTGTCTGTGATACATGGTGATAGTATCCATGGTGTGGTTAGGAGCTTAGTATACCTATTTAGGTGATGAGTTTGTTTCTCTTCTTATTCACAGTGATTTAGCTTGATTTCTTTACTTTTGAACGAGGGGCTCCAGGGAGGATCCTTCTGAGAACACTGATATAGTCCCCCTATATATATAAACTATTTTCAGGTCACATAGAGTAGGTTATATATCAGTCTGGTTACTACTTGCATGGGGTTACAGTAGCTATTCGGGTGTCATGGTTGCTGCTATTTTTTCTTTCTTTTTGTTACTTTAAATTTTCCCCTTTCAGTTGTAGTTGTTTTTCATGACATTGCATATGTGCACTTGGGGTTTCATTTATATTTTTTTCTATCTTGGAGTTGGTTGGTGTCTATATTATCTCTCTATTTCACATGTATTCTCTTAGATGTTATTTCCTCTTATTTTTGTGATTACTATATCCTTGATAATAGTTTCCAACCTGGGGCCTACTGCCGGTGGGACTTGGGGGTCATTATCATTCTTCACACATTGCTAGCCCAGAAGGGGTGCTGCTTGTGGGGAGGTGTTCGGGATAAAGAATCTATAAGGAGACAATATTCTTATGTTTATGATGTAAAATACAACACGATAGTTGAAAGATCAACCATATGAGTAGCTTCGGGATATCAGAGAAGCATAGCAGATGAACATAAACCCTGGAGGTACTATTGAAAATTGAGGACTCCATATAGTTTTCATGGAATCCTTATAGAGAATATTTTAGTAGAGGAGTACATGACTTAGTAGAAGGATCAAAAGTTGGAAAACACTATGATACAATATCGCTATCACCACCTCCTAATGAATCCTTATTGTTATAGGGATCTAGGGGCATGTTATATAGGTATATGCATGATATAATGTTCTCCAATAAAAACAAATGGAATATTTCTATAGGAATAATCTTTTTATTTTATATAATTATGCCCATACTCATAGGAAAAATTGTTATCCACTATTTTATTACTAGAATTCACTCAGTCGAAACCATTTATTTTGTTACAAAATTGCATTGGTGGAATTCAATCATTAACACGAACCTATCGATGGTGTGATATTTCTCTTTCAAGTGATAGGTTTTGATGGGATATAATAATGATAAAACTAAAACCTATGATATTATATTTGTATTGCACTTTTTATCTTGAGTTGAATATTAGGAAGATTACAATAATAAAATACTGGTAATCTTTTGATTACAATGATTAATATTTTCTTTTATAAGGGAGTGGGATCTCCATTGAGAACAAATGAGAGGTATATATTGGAATTTATAGTCTATAAATAAGTAGTATATGTGATTTATTTTATATATAATAAAACAAATAGGGAAAAAGGATAACCATATAAATGGAGTTATAAGTGAATGTCATTTAGAAGATTGGTCCAATAATTTATCTATGTTAATAATGTATTTTTTATCAAGTTGTATCATAGGATCTAGTTGATCCGTTCTTTTTCATATCAAATGTCTCTAGATGAGCTCAAAGTGATAAAGGTGGATCTAATACACAATTTGGAGGATTTTTTTATCAATCCTACGGTATTTCCTTAGACAGATCCCATTCAATTCACCATGAATATAGACATAAGACTAATTCTCGCTAATAAATTTTTTTCCAAAATTAGGTTTCAATAAATCATAACTACCCTTTAGTGAGGATATATTACCTCTTGGAATAGATGAGGATTGAATTGGTTCTCAAATATTGACCACAGGTTTGGATTCCATGATCTTTGTGTCTACATAGAGTTTATTACCAATATGTCATTTAGATGTATCTAAAAACATTATTAGTACTTATTGATGTTAAAAAGGAATAAAACCCCTATCATATCCATGGTATTCATGAATATTTTATTACATATATTTTTGGACCTATTATTTGTGTTTTTTATTGATGAAAACATTATATATTATTGGATATAGTATAATCTTACTGAGTGTTAGAGGAATGTACTAGAGGTCTTTCAAGAAGACCAAATGAATGGTAAACACTCATATATAAAATTATTGATTTTAGAGATATTCCTTTTAGGTAATGTAATTTGGTAACTATTTGGTTCTTATCTAACAAATTTCAATGTTTTAATTTCATGAGAACCACTACTGTATGATTTTTGGTAGCAAAACATCTTTTAGTTATTGTGATTTTGATTGACTTTAATGGTGGATCTGTTAAAGATATCATATCATATGATTTTCCACAATTAGATATGGAATCATTTCATGTGTTTTGATTAATTTAAGAGTTATTTTTAGGAGTTTAAATTAAGTATTACATGTGCCGCGTTATTTTAGTTACTAGAGGATAGAGTTTGGCACTTGATCGACAATAATTCCTCTAAGACCCAACTCGGGTGAGTGCAGAAATATAAAAACGTATTAGTTTTTTATTGGAAATTGTTCCTATGATATCATGAGTAGAATAATCCATTTAATATAATTTTATAGTTTTTATTTCCCTCTATAAGAACTGTTGAAATTACCTTCTTGGAGTGTTAATTATTGTCTAAAAATATCAAAAGAGTCTTTGGAACATTTTATCCTAGTGAGATTTCAACAAGAGGTAGTGGCCATACCTAGATATCTTAATGGAGTATGATTAGGAATTCATATATAATATTGGAATGGTTTGTGTAGATACTGATGACCAATTTAAGAACTCATGTACACATGTGCTGAATGATAACTTTTAAGAGTGATTAATGGTAGACTGTAACGACCCTAAATTTTGAATAAATCTTGTTTCCTAATTTTGTGTGTTACTTTATTTTTGATACTCAACAAAAAATTTTCATTTGATAACATGAGTATAATTAAAATGAGATCGTTGGGTTTTGACTGTTATATGACCATTGGTCAATATGACCGCTGGAAACTAAACGTTTTGATTATTGTCTCTAAATACAAGTACTCTTGGTTAATTAATATAGAAAGAAGATTCGATGGCCTCACCCAGTAGTCTTGGACCGATCGAAGCCCATCTAACAGAACTTGGTAAGGAGGTAGCACCACTGGGCTTTGCTCTGGACCAAACCCAAGCCGAACTTCATCGTGTGAATCTAGAACGGAATCGCCTTCATGATAAGTTCAAACTGATAGAAATTACTACTCGTGCGATGTTGGCCGAACGTCTCTCAGATTCTCTCACCTTAGCACACCTTATACTTTGGTCCTATGCTGGTGTGATAAGGGGCTATGTAAAGAGACCGTAACTGCCTTGTATAATCCTTTGTTTTAAATAAAAAATTGGGATTTCTGCTTATGATGACGTTTATGAATTTTCAAATGTCCGAATAAATATAGTATTCATATTTTTGATGAATTTTAGAAAAAGGATATTTTAAAAATGTTTAGGTAAACCTTAAATAATTAAAAATGTGTAATGATTTTCAAAAAATGTTCTTCTACAATTATGTTCAGTGCGAAATTTAGAGTCTAATAAGATCAAATTGATTTTTGATGAATAGTAAATTATGAATAGTGATTTTATGATTAGGATTAGTAATGTGTCCAAATGGATTAGTAATCTCATTTAATGAAAGTATTAATATAATCTAGGCACCTTGATTAAGTAATATGGTTCAATAAGATGGTTAAATAACGGTTTCATAAATTATTATTCAAGTATTAGTTTTTTCGGGTGAATAGTGTTTCTTTAATTAAAAATTTATTTAAAAATATTTAGAAAACTATTTTTATAAAATGGATTTCATTTTTGAACTCAGAGCATCGATATTATGTTAAGGTAAATTTTGGGGATTTTTCTGAAAAAAATGAATTTTCGGTGAATAGTGTATTTATTTAAAAAATAAATTAAAAATATATAGAAAAATATTTTTATAAAATATAGTTCATTTTTGAAATCAGAGCATTGATATTTGGTTAGGGTGAAATTTTGGGATTTTTTTGACAAAGTTGAATTTTCAGTGAATAGTAAAAATACAGTTTTAGGGTTTCGGTATGTTTAATGACATCATAACTGTGTCATGATGATTTCATGAGATATTTTAAGGGTTGGCCGGACAAAGGTGTTGAATTATTGTATTGTGGGCCCCATGTGGCCTAACTCCATGGTAAATTCCATGGGAGAGCACATGGTTTTGAGAAAAGCACTTTTTAGGTGTCCCTTGGCCATTAATGCCTTGTCCCCTCACTTTCCCTATAAATACCCACCCTTTCCTACTTTATTTCTCACTCCCAACTCTCCCCCAACGAATTTCTGGTCTCCTTACCTTCCAAGGAGTCCTCCCAAGGTGCCCCCAATCCCTCAAGGTACCAATCATTGAGTTTTAAGAGTTATGTTTTAAAGGAAACGGATCCGACCTCTCTCTTTCTTTCCAAGTAATCTCTTTTATGTCATTCCTTTTATGCTCCAAGTCCGTATGCTAGAGGATGTTCTTTTATATTCATTATACTGTCCTTTTTATGTTCATATAATGAGAGACCCCCTCTTACTCTCATCATTTCATTTTATGAATGTTTAAGTGGCGCCGTTAGGCTGCCGAAATTTTTGTAACAGATTCTTTCACCCTTCTCATTTTCAAGTTCTATTTTCTTGTCAAGTCTTTCAAATTATTTTTTTATTATGTTGGGGTATGATCTCTATATCTATAATACTGATCTTTTATGATCATATGATGAGATACCCCATTTGATCTCTTTAATTCAGTATTTTTATTTTTTAAGTGGCGCCGTTAGGCTGCCGAATTTTTAAGGGATTCTTTCACCCTTCTCATTTTCAAGAACTATTTTCATGTAAAGTCTTTCAAGCTCCTTTTTATTACGTTGGGGTATGATCTCTATATCTATAATACTGAACCCTTATTTTTATATTATTAGAGACCTTATTTTTACCATGTCAATTCATTTTTGGTTGATGTTTAAGTGACGTCGTTAGGCTGCTGAGTTTTCATAAGAGAAATCTTATATTTTTCTTCCTTTCATGACCGTCATTTCATATGGTATATCTTTAAACTTTCATTACAATATTCATATATCCATCATATTATGTCCCTCTATAGTTTTATGGATCATTTATGAGTGGTTGACCCATTTCCCCTCTCTTTCTAATGTCTTCTAAAACCTCATAACATAGCTGTTATGCTGCAGATTTTCCGTCTCAAAATGTCTCTCTCTTTTGCTAAAGTTCTTTTATATTATTAAGTGAATACTCAAAGATCATTCTTCTAAAGGGGTATTCACATATATACCAAAATGTTCTATTTTAAATTTTGGGATTTACATACATGAGACCCACCTTCCTTTTCTTTGGGTTTTAAAGTGACATTAAGATCATGTCTTTAAAGAAGTTTTTAAAACATTATGATTATGAAATGAAACCCATTTATTTTATGCTATATGGGTTATTTATGAAATGTTTGATGATGATATATGTGTCTCACATGATAATAAATGCAAATTTAAGGGTACTCCCTGATAGCGCTCCAATGCATTGGGTAATGATGTAACCGTTAGAGATTACAATTTTCACGATACCTTGGTGAATAACCTTGGTAATTTTCAAATGACACCTTGGGGATGGACCTTGGTGATATGTTCATGATTGTCTATGTTAAATGATGTATCCACATTTTCATGTTATTAAAAACGTTATTTTTATTATGATATGCCTCATGATTTCTTTCTCATGCCTTAAAGTTCGTTTCATGACCTTATTGAAGTATCTCAAGTTCACATGTAAAATGTTTCTCTTGTTTCCGTTACGGGACCTTATTCTCACTATTTATTTTGATGTATGTCCCCAGGTTATGAGATGCAGTAATGAACCTAGGATGAACATGAGGAGAAGCCTTTCAAGTGTTTAAGAAGAATGTTTTATGTTTCCATGTTTTATGTTCCTGGTTTCCAAGACACTAAATCTTAAAGATCCTCGGTTTTGTTAAATGTAATGAAAGTTTATGTGATAAAAAGTTGGGATGCTATAGTTGGTATCAAAGGATGGTTTAGTTATTTGTGGGAATTAGGATATGAAAACTTTAGGAAGAAGCCTATAGAAAAGTTTATATATAGGAAATCTTCCAGGTATTTTGGTGAGTATTGAGTAATGGGTTTCCAAGCAAATACATCCCTGTATGGATACGAGCAGGTAGAGGTGGATCTGGCACAAATGTACATAAGGGTAAAACCCGAAAACACCGCTTTGAGCTAGACTCAAATGGGAACCGGTACACGAAAACGGGCCTTGCTGCACTCTTGGTTACGACACTCCCGGGGGATATGCTTGGGTAAATTCATAAGCTTATTATGAACCATTATTAAAGGAACAAAGATAAAATAAAATAAAGATTCACATAAGAATATATTATCATGGATAACCTAGATGGGAACCTAGGGGATCACACGTTAGGGTATAATTTTCTTCGACAAGTTATCCTTATATGCATTAAGTTTCTTTTCATGATTATTAGCTAAGTATTTAAGCCCCTAATTATACTTTCTATTCTTAGTTAATGGTGGGAAATGGAAGAACATGTCCCAACTACCAATGTGATAGGAAATGCGACGATTTCCGTATTAATATGATAGAGATTATTAGGGGATTAAAAGTTGATAATTATTTTGGAAGACGTTCGCTATTTTGGAGACCCTATATGATCGAGGTAAATATATTACTACGGTATTTTCATTGAGGAGTAAGGTTGACTTATATTTTGAAGAATCGATGAATTTATGGTGGACTTATAGTAATTTAGGTTACTTATGGGAATGATTAACCTATCTTGGGTAAGATATGTTTAGGTTAGCTATTTTTTTATAAGATGTTAGGAGTGGTTTATGTTGTTTGGAGATGAACGATGAAGTTTATTTTGGAAGACTATGTTATCAAGTATTTCAGTTTCAATCTTAGTTTGGTTTATTTTGAGGAATCTCAAGGACCATTTTTTATGGAATGGTCTATGATGAACTTTGGGTAGTACCGTGGAATTTTGAAGATTTAAAGAAGTTTCCCTTCCTATGGGATTCATTCTTTTTGATGAGTTGTTTTATCTTACACTTTCTATTTTTGGGATAATATAAGAAATAGATAGTTAATCATTGGTGGATTATGTGAATCTCTAGAAGATGATCCTTGTGTTTTGATGAGACCAAGTAGTTTTGAATGCCCATCATTTGGAGAAAATATTAGTTTTGGTAGAAACTTATTAAAGGATGAAACTCTACATGAAGGTAGGTATATTTTCTTATGTTTTTGTTCTATGTAGTAAGTGAATTCCACAAAATTATGAAAAGGAACGTAAAACAAAAATGTTGTTGGTTTACGTTTCCTACTAGGTAATCAAAGACCATTTACACACATCATAAGTTTGGGATTTTCTTACGGTTAACTTTCTCCTAATCATGTTTTCTATCACTCTCCCCCAAAACTTTACCCTTTGTTTTTTCTTCCATGTCCATGTTTTCCTCCATGGAATCCTAGTATGGGTTAACTCGGGTGACCTTTGTACTTCCTTTTCTTTCTTTTAAAGTAATAGTGTTACTGAATCTTTTTCCGATGTGGGACTTTCAATGAAATTTCAAAACCCAATTTTAAAAAAAATTGTGAGGATGCAATTTCTAAAGGGGGGAAGATTGTAATGACCCGGAATTTTGAATAAATCTTGTTTCCTAATTTTGTGTGTTATTTTATTTTTGATACTCAACAAAAATGTTTCATTTGATAACATAAGTATAATTAAAATGAGACCATTGGGTTTTGACTGTTATATGACCATTGGTCAATATGACCGCTGGAAACTAAACGTTTTGATTATTGCCTCTAAATACAAGTAATATTGGTTAATTAATATAGAATGAAGATTTGATGGCCTCACCCAATAGTCTTGGACCGATCGAATCCCATCTAACAAAACTTGGGAAGGAGGTAGCACCACTGGGCTTTGCTTTGGACCAAACCTATGTCGAACTTCATCGTGTGAAGCTAGAATGGAATTGCCTTCGTGAGAAGTTCAAACTGATAGAAATTACTACTTGTGCGATGTTGGCCGAACCTCCCTCAGATTCTTTCACCTTTGCACACCTTACACATAGGTCCTATGCTGGTGTGATAAGGGGCTGTGTAAGGAGACCGTAACTGCCTTGTGTAATCCTTTGTTTTAAATATAAAATTGGGATTTCTTCTTATGATGAAGTTTATGAATTTTCAAATTTCCGAATAAATATAGTATGCATATTTTTGATGAATTTTAGAAAAAGGATATTTTAAAAATATTTTGGTAAACCTTAAATAATTAAAAATGTGTAATTATTTTCAAAAAATGTTCTTCTACAATTCTGTTCAGTGCGAAATTTAGAGTCTAATAAGATCAACTTGATTTTTTATGAATAGTAAACTATGAATAGTGATTTTATGATTAGGATTAGTAATGTGTCTAAATGGATTAGTTATCTCACTTAAAGAAAGTATTAATATAATCTAGGCACCTTGATTAAGTAATGTGATTCAACAAAATGGTTAAATAACAGTTTCGTAAATTATTATTCAAGTATTAGTTTTTTTCAGGTGAATAGTGTTTTCTTAAATAAAAATTTAATTAAAAATATTTAGATATTTATTTTTATAAAATGGATTTCATTTTTGAACTCAGAGCATCGATATTATGTTAACGTAATTTTTGGGGATTTTTCTGAAAAAAAATGAATTTTTGCTGAATAGTGTATTTATTTATAAAATAAATTAAAAATATTTAGAAAAATATTTTTATAAAATGGTGTTAATTTTTAAAATCAGAGCATTGATATTTGGATAAGGTGGAATTTTGGGATTTTTCTGAGAAAATATGAATTTTCAATGAATAGTAAAAATACAGGTTTAGGGTTTCGGTAAGTTTAATGACATCATAACTGTGTCATGATGATGTCATGCGATATTTTAAGGTTTGGGCGGCCAAGGGTGTTTAATTATTGTATTGTGGGCCCCATGTGGCCTAACTCCATGGTAAATTCCATGGGAGAGCACATGGTTTTGAGAAAAGCACTTTTGAGGTGTCCCTTGGCCATTAATGCCTTGCCCCCTCACTTTCCCTATAAATACCCACCCTTTCCTCCTTTAGTATTCACTCCCAACTCTCCCCCAAAGAAGTTATGGTCTCCTTACCTTCCAAGGAGTCCTCCCAAGGTTACCCCATGCCCTCAAGGTCCCAACCACTGAGTTTTAAGAGTTACGTTTTAAAGGTAAGGGATCTGACCTCTCTCTTTCTTTTCAAGTAATCTCTTTTATGTCATTCCTTTTATGCTCCATGTTCTTATGTTGAAGGATGTTATTTTATATTCATTATACTGTCATTTTTATTTTCATATTATGAGAGACCCCCTCTTACTCTCATCATTTCATTTTATGAAAGTTTAAGTGTCGCCATTAGGCTGCCAAAATTTTTGTAACAGATTCTTTCACCCTTCTCATTTTCAAGTTCTATTTTCTTGTCAAGTCTTTCAAGTTATTTTTTTTATTATGTTGGGGTATGATATCTATATCTATCATACTGATATTTTATGATCATATGATGAGAGACCGCATTTGATATCTTCAATTCAGTATTTTGATGTTTTAAGTGGCGCCGTTAGGCTGCCGAATATTTAATGGATTCTTTCACCCTTCTCGTTTTCAAGATCTATTTTCATGTCAATTCATTCAATCTCCTTTTTATTATGTTGGGTTATGATCTGTATATCTAGAATACTGAACCCTTATGTTAATATGATGAGAGAACCTATTTTTATCTTGTCAATTCATTTTTGGTTGAAGTTTAAGTGACGCCGTTAGGCTGCTGAGTTTTCATAAGAGAAATCTTATTTTTGTCTTCCTTTCATGACCTTCATTTCATATGGTACATCATTCAAATTTCATTAGCATATTCATATATCCTTCATATTATGTCCCTCTACAATTTTATGGATCATTTATGAGTGGGTGACCCATTTCCCCTCTCTTTCTAATGTCTTCTAAAACCTCGTAACATAGCCATTATTCTACAGAAATTTCCGTCTCAAAATGTCTCTCTATTTTGCTAAAGTTATTTTATATTATTAAGTGAATACTCAAAGATATTTCTTCTAAAGGGGTATTCACATATATACCAAAATGTTCTATTTTAGATTCTGGGATTTACATACATGAGACCCACCTTCATTTTCTTTGGGTTTTAAAGTAACATTAAGATCATGTCTTTAAACCAGTTTTTAAAACATTATGATTATCAAATGAAACCCATTTATTTTATGCTATATCGGTTATTTATGAAATGTTTTATGATGAAATATGGGGCTCACATGATAATAAAGGAAAATTTAATGGTTCACCCTGATAGCGCTCCAATGCATTGGGTAATGATGTCACCACTAGAGATTACAATTTTCACGATACCTTGGTGAATAACCTTGGTAATTTTCAAATGACACCTTGGGGATGGACCTTGGTGAGATGTTCATGATTTTATATGTTAAATGATGTAGCCACATCTTCAAGTTAGGAAAAACGTTATTTTTATTATGATATGCCTCATGATTTCTTTCTCATGCCTTAAAGTTCTTTTCATGACCTTATTGAAGTATCTCAAGTTCACATGTAAAATGTTTCTCTTGTTTCACTTACTGGGCCTTCTTCTCACCCTTTCTTTTGATGTATGTCCCCAGGTTATGAGATGCAGTAATGAACCTAGGATGAACATGAGGAGAATCCTTTCAAGTGTTTAATAAGAATGTTGTATGTTTTCATGTTTTATGTTCCTAGTTTCCAAGACACTAAACCTTAAAGATCCTCGGTTTTGTTAAATGTAATGAACGTTTATATGATAAAAAAGCGGGATTCTGTATAGACCATCTAGATATAATATTGTTATCCCTTGTGGATAAGGGTATCATCCCATTACATTTTTATATTTCAGTAGATCCCACACTTCTTCATCGATAAATGGAATTTATGTTTGGATACGTTGATTGTGAGGTCTCATATGGCCAGATATACTAAAATAATTCCCCTGACTGTTTCTCAAAATGTGAGAATCATGTCATTCCTGTTTAGAGGAGGAAAACATGCCCAATTAGGCTGTATGAAGATATTATAAGGGAGTTTCATAGCACCAACTTAGTGGGACATGATTGTGTTATAAATATGTATTAGGGCATTAATATTCATTATTGGTTCCTTGAGAAAATGTATATTGTTTTAGAGTTTCTCAATTGGTTCCTCACCTATAAAAAATACTATGTAAAGAACTAGGCTCATACTAGTTTTATATATCCACTTGGGTTTTACCATGTAAGTGGGGTCATATATTGATTTATTTTGTGATAGGATCTAAACGTGGTGAAGTGGTGTGGTTTAGTTTGATAGATCCTTGAATTATTGGAAAAATTTTATTATTTCATCCTAATTTAATAGTATAGTTTAGTGTGGATATTGGGGAGAATATATATGGATGCTAATATGTTTTTACATAAGTTACACATGGTTATTTTTTTCTTATCATGTTTCTCAATTCATATCTTGACTATGGAATAGTCTTTAAGTGGATTTTGGACAAAGATATGGTTGTGTACAATAATCTATCTTGATTAATATGGTCTTACTAAGAGTACCATCCTAGTTCATGAGGATATATTGTGAGATTGAGTGATTTAATCCATATAAAGGAACCCTATACCACATTGTTTGATACATATAGGTATATTTGTTTTCATAAGGACTAAGGTCATGTAGTTATTGATGATTAAAGTATAAGTGATCAGAAAGAATATTATTATAGTTCAAAGAAATTAAATATCATATACTGTCTAAATATATTGGTATTTGGAGTTTGGTATAGGATACAATGTATTACTAATGGTCACACCATCACGAGGCTTGAGGATGTTCTTTTAGATAAGAAAACTCTCTTAGAGGATCATTGTTCTCTTTAAGATCATCGATATAGAGGAAAGAGTTTCCAATTATCCAATTTTTCACCAAAATTTACTTCGGTGTATCAATTCACCAATGTATCATAACTAATAAGGCGAATCCATGACACATCACAAAATATTAATTAGAGTGAGATGCACATTGAGATTGAAACAACATTAATAGTGTACTTTGTGTTGATCGAGGACCAGTAGGAGAAAACCCTTCAGTGGTAGGGGATATCTTTAATAATTATTCTATGGAAGAACGTGGGACTTCATGATAGTTATTTTGATTCAGATACATAGTTAGGAACCTAATACATTATTATTTTTTAGTGTATAATTCTTCTTTTGTGATGAATTCCGGGTGTTAGGGGGAAATATTGAAATGTATTTTTTCATTCATTTGTTGTGTCTTTGTTGTTATTGTTCTGAAATTTAGATATTTTACCAGTATTTTATTTCGATTGGTGAATAGTGGGAATATCATCATGGTTTATTTAGTCTAAGATAATGTATTTTAATATTTAAAATAAAAAATATTATCACATGTACTTGAGTGTTAGGAAAACATTTATATATCTTGAATATACATTTCAATGATTTATTATTTCTGATGGTAGTTTAATATATAATATAAATAATTTAACAATGTGTTTTAGGGCTAATTATGGGATGATTTTTTTCAATTATATATTGGATAATATTTTAATTAAAATTGAATAGGATTTTTAGATGATAATTTAGGAGGTAAACCATAGAATAATTTCATGAAGGTATAATCTATCACGCTTTGATGTTATAGTATTTTAATTATGTTATGTATTCCTAAATTTTTTTCTATATTCTGGTATTATTAATTCTACATTATCATTAAATTTATGATTTTTTGTATTATTAATCATAAAATATTAAATTCAAAATCTATTCCTTGTGGAATTAATCAAATCAGGGATGGTTTATTGGTGGAAATACATCATCTCAATACCCTAATGCTCCCGAGTATCATGAAATGAAACATCCCACATATTCTAATGTATGGATTTATTTAAATTTTTTACAAAAATAATATATGTTGGTGATTTTTGATTATTGGGGATCTCAGATTTGACCAGAGGGGTCATCTCAATGAGTTGTGTATGTTTATAGATCATCTATCAGGATAAAAGATGGAACTAGGTACCTTGTGGTTTGGTACTCTATACCTGATAAATGAAGGCTGGGAGACAGTTGTCCCACATATTCTATTAGGTGGTTGATAACCCTAGGCAGGGTACATGATAGGGTATAGTGTACCCAAAGGTAGGTTATTGGGTAATTGATTATTACATCGTAATTTTAATTAAAATTTTAATTTATATAAATAAATTTACAAAAAAAATATATTAAATGAGGTTCCCCATAATTTCAGTCCATCATGTCCATTGCTATTGATGTCCACTAATTTCCTCGCCTCTCTATGTGTGTATATACTCCATATTTTATATATTTTATGTTCCTCTGTATTAGTATATTTCACGTGGTAATTGAAACACACCTAAACTATTATCTCTTGGGTTCTCTTACTTTTTCAGCATGATTCAGTAGTTATAATATATGAAGAATCATCGACTCCAGTTCCTAAGAAAGGTGTATAATTATTAAATTGATACAAGATAAAAGGGATCACACTATGAAGGATCAATCAGTTTAGATGTCATGGGAGGATAGATAGATACATTATTTATATATTACATTGTAAAGAATAAAACATAGCACAAAAACATTATTTCATCCTTGATAATAATTCAAACATTCCATCATCATATCTTCATAATAATAAAAAATAAAGTGTTTGTTATAATGTTAATATAAGGCCTCGGCCTTAAACCTTACTTAATATTGAATTAAATGAATAATTCATATTGAGGATCTTTTCAGGTTTAGAGTTTGAGAGAATTAGGACATAACTATTACATCTCAAAAGATTACAAAGTAGACACTTCTACTAAGTTTCCATAAAATAAAAACTCTTAAAAAGAAACATGTCTAGTTCCATGTTTTAGATAGCATGACTTTACCTTGATCCCATCCTTGACCCAATTCCACATTAAGTCCTGTGAAAAAAAATTCAAAAAAACTTGGGGTGAGCATAAAAAGCTCAGTAAGGGATACACAAAGAATGAAAACTATTAGTTTTTAAAACAACAAGTAAACCTTGTATACTTTATCAAAGTAATACCTTCACCTTAATGAAGTATTAAAAACATACTTAAGTGGAATAACCATACGGTCGAATTCCACACATATCACTTAATGGAATATCCATACGGCCAACTTCCATACATACTTAATGGAATAGCCATACGGCCGACTTACATACCCAATGCATTGGAGGTTATAACATAACCACCCTTCTTGGTATTCAAGGCACCACCTTTCATAAGGTTTATCACGCAACCACCCGTCAAATGTCTAAGTACCATTATAAAATCATAAGACATAAAACAAAAATAATGGAAAGAAAACATTTCCACACTTTGATCACAATATATCATTCAAATATATTGACATAACAAATCCATTATAAAAACCATTTTCAATACCAAAATACATAAAAGCGTATATGGTATTTATTTCATTTTAAAAACATCACATCTTGTTGAGGAAGCCAAAGACCAAATAATACTCGCGGCGGCGGAAAAAGGTCGTTGTCAACGCATACGTTAAAAGAAACATTATTTTTTGTCATTTAGTAAAACGCTTCGACTAAAAAGATTCCTTTTGAATAAAATTAAAAGTCAAAGGGGTTTATACACCGTATAAAATAATGCTGTGTATTAAACAAATTATGCCTCGATGAAAAGAGATTGAGACGAACTCCCTTACCTCGGGTCAGACTTGACTCGATCGTTCTTTAACGTCCCGAATAATAAACTTGAGTTAATTTCTACTTGCTTAAGAACCATTTTAAAGTTATTTATTCCTTTTATATCACTTATTTCCAAGTTATATTATGTAATCATTTAAGTTAATAATGTTTTTTGTCGTAATTTGGTTCTTAAGTCGAAAGTGGACTTCTTACAATTACATGTTGTTCGTGTGGTCAAAGGTTCATTATATCCAGAATGATATTCATGATTTGGATATCATATATATCATATATATCTAGAATATACATGTATTTATAACATTACATAATCATTTAGAGGTAATAAATGAAATTCACCGTTCATGGAACGGTAATCCGTACGTACGCATGAACACTACATTCATTTCTATGTCAAATTAATGGAATTAAAACTAAATGAGAGATAAGTATATTTTAATTCCAGAATTATATTCATCATTTATATGTAACATACATCATATATATCCATTATATATATGTACTTATAATAGTACATTACATTTGTGGATAATAAATGAAATGCACCGTTCATGGAGACGGTAAGCTGTACGTACGCATGAATGCTACTTTCATTTCTATCTCATACTTTAATGGAATGAAATAATAATGATGTAAAGGTATATTATAATTCCAGTATAACATCATATATAATATCTTTAAATACATCCTTTATACATCTCACATATGGCATTAACGAATCAAATCACTTTGAGGGGGCGGTTGACCGCACTTCCTAAAATGAAGATATCACATATACCCATAATGGAAGCCACAAAGTTATGACATAAATGAAAAATACAGAAGATTTAGGAAAAAATAAACATATTATATATCATATATAAATATAGTGACATCTTAATGACCACCTTCGAAAGTGTTAGCAGATTATTGAACAATCATCGTTTCGTGAGGCAGAAATTCACCATCCATAGAAACAGTATGTTATTTAACCATTAGATGTAGGTTTGTGTAAGTGTAGCTCGAATTATTCTTATAAAAACATCCTAGTATATTTCAGATACTGGATTTGTTACAAAATAAATGAGTAAAAGGAGTTTAGGGTGTTGGAGAAGCAAAATAAAACAAAAGAACACAAGTGAAGACATTACCTTAAAATCGGGTAACTCTCATAGATTTGACCTCAAAGGCTTCCTTGGGAAGACTTCTGCGCAAAGTGAGGATTCTAGGTGTAATAGATGGATGTGGAGAGACAAAAAGAGCAGACCTTGGCCTATCCAAAAGCTTGAGAGGTGTGGGTAAGGGGGTAGAGGTGGGGGCCTTTTATAAGAGGAGAGGAGGGGCACTCTATGAATGTAAGGAAATGTTACTTTATTTTAAAATGATTTTAGGATTTAAAAGGTCCCACATTGATATAATTATTGGATAAGGTGATAAGAGATCGAAATCCACCCATCCCATAGGTTTTGGACATGTTTAGGTCTTATATTTTACACTATCTTTCCTTTTTATTTAAATCGTTAAATAATGAGGTAATCACTGCATCATCATGGTGTCATAAATAATTTAATTTATTTAATGTCTAAAAAATATAAAAAAATATTATGATGTATGAAATCTCTTTATATTTCCAATGAGTATTTATAGTCAAAAATCCGACTTGTATAAACCCATTTAAAAATTGTTTTAGTAAAACAACTCATGTTTGTGTCATTTTTACTTTTACATTAAATAAATAGATATTAATGTCATTTTCCTTCCAAAGTGGCTCCATGGGGTCACCAAGTTGACCCATGGATTTTCTTGGTCGGCCATGACACATACAATAAGGGTAGGACATTTTTCAAGCTCATCTCATATTATTAAAACATTATTTTTACCTTAAACTACACTAATTACCTCTAATCGCGATTAAAAACTAAAAAGTTACTATTCAAAAAAGAAATATTTTAATCTCATTGAACCAAATTTTACTTCTTAATGACAAACATGTATGTTGGATTTTTTAAATTCAAAACACAAAGGTGGTAAAAATTCATTTAAACAAAAAATACGTTTTTTAAGTACCACTTAGTCGTTTCACTATTCATCAAAAATTGAAGTTTTTCAGAAATATACCAACAATTAACCCTATGCTTTATTTGATATTCCGAATTCAAAAATGAATTCCATTTTAAAAAATTCAACACATATAAGTTGCATTAATTAATTTAATAATTAACTCCTGATGTCAGAGCAAATAACGTGTTTTTATGAAACAATAAGTATCAAAAGATTGACACTACTTTAAGTCTGATTTCAAAGTGAAATTAATTCCAACGACCACTATTAAATTTAATGGTAAAAATATATTCTAATTTCACTTTAAAACCAATTCAAAAGATAATATAATCATATAAATAAATTATATTAAAAAGAGGTTTTGAATAAAAATACAACATTTTTCACTATTCATAAAAAATGAACTTTATCAGAACAATACAAACAAAATTACACAAAGTAAATTTTGATGTCCCGATTCTAAAGAAGAATGTTATTTTGTCAAATAGAATGTATTATAGTGACCAAAACTATATTTAAGGACGGTTCTCTATCAAAAGGCGATAAGTGGACCTTTAGTGAAAATTAGAGTATATATGCCTAAAACTGAATTCTTTTCATATTTTAAGCCTTTATCCTTTATTGGATAAATGTAAAAACATTTAACAAACATATATAATCATATTTTAGTTATTTATATTCATTTCCGCCAATACAACAGCTACGTTTTATCTACCATTTAAAATAATATTGTTTTATTACTAGTGTGCAATGTAAGTTTTCAAAGAAAGTTTTTGTTGCATATCGGGTACGCTATCGAACATAGCAACCCCTTTAAAGTAAAATTAATTTTTAATTCGTAAATATTAATAAATATGAAAATGTTTTATTCTTTATTTACCTGGGAAGTTACATCCTTCCCCCCTTTTTGGAATTGCGTCCTCACAATTTTATTCACTTATCAAAATATGTGGGGGTATTTATCCCTCATAGCATTTTCAGATTCCCATGTTGCCTCTTCAACCATATGGTTTTTCCACAAAACCTTTACCTGATAGATTACCTTATTTCGCAACACATGCTCTCTTCGGTCACGAATCTGGACTGGCTGTTCTTTATAAGAGAGATTCTCTTCCAACTGAACTACCTCTGGGCTCAAAAGATGAGATGGATCTGGCATATACTTTCTCAACATCGAAACATAAAAAACATTTTATACCTAAGATAAACATGGAAGTAAAGACACTCGGTAAGCAACTGATCCAACTCTCTCTACAATTTCATATGGTCCAATGTGCCTTGGACTCAGCTTTCCTTTCTTACCAAATCTTATCACACTTTTCCATGGTGAAACTTTTAGAAATACACGATCACCTACCTCGAAAGATAGATCTTTCCTCCGGTTATCCGCATAACTCTTCTACCTTCTCTGAGCTGTTTTCATGTGTTTCTGAATCAACTGAACTTTTTCTCCCATCTCTTCTACCATTTCTGGTCCCATCAGCTTCCTTTCACCCACTTCATCCCAAAAATCTGTAGATCAACACCACTTCCCATATAATGCTTCAAATGGTACCATCTGTATACAGGAATGAAAACTGTTATTATAAGAAAACACAACCCAAGAAAGATGTTGGTCCCAAAATCCCTGATAATCCATCGAACAAGAACGTATCATATCCTCCAAGTCTATATTGTTCGTTCTGACTGCTCATCTGACTGCGGATGAAAAGTTGTACTAAAATTTAATTCAGTACCCAATGACTTCTGAAGGCCTTTCCAAACGTTAGAAGTAAACCTGGGAACACGATCGGACACAATGGAGAGAGGAACTCCATGTAACCTGACTATCTCTTTAAGATAAAAACGGGAATGTTGATCAAGGGAAAAAGTTTCTCATATGGTAAGGAAATGATCAGATTTATTTAATCGATCAAAAATAACCCAGATTGCATTATTACCTCGAGATGTCCTCGGTAATCCCACAACAAAGTCCATGGATATATTTTCCCATTTACACTCTGGCACTGGTAAAGGCTGATGTATCCCTTTCGGTAACTACCGCTCTGCTTTAACCTGCTGACAAGTCAAACACTTTACAGTAAAATCAACAATATCTCTTTTCATTCCATCCCACCAGTAGTACTCCCGAAGATCTCTATACATCTTAGTACTGCCAGGATGAACTGATAATGGGGAACTATGAGCCTCACATAACAACTCATTCTTCAACTGTGAATCACCAGGCACACATAATCTCTTCCCAAACCACAAAACACAATCATTATCAATGTTTAATTCAGGAAACTTACCCTTCTGAACCAGCTCTACCTTTTTCTGCAACTCACTGTCTTCCCTATGTACTTTCTTAATTCTGTCTAGTAGGGATGATCTCAATGATAATTTTTCGACTCAAAGCATCAGCCACTTCATTTTCTTTTCCCGGATGGTAATGAATTGTACAATCATAATCCTTGATTAATTCCAGCCATCTCCTCTGTCTCATGTTCAATTCTTTCTGAGTGAATATATTTTAAACTTTTGTGATCAGTATATATTTCATACTTTACACCATACAAATGATGCCTCCAAATTTTTAAAGCAAAAACAACAGCAGCCAATTCCAAATCTTGTGTAGCGTAATTTAACTCATCAGTTTTCAACTGTCGTGAAGCATAAGCAATTAGCTGATCATTCTGTATAATGACACAACCAAGTCCCTTCAACAAAGTATCACTGTATACAACAAACTCACCATTCCTATAAGGTAGTGCCAAAACTGGAGCATTCACCAATCTTATTTTCAGTTCCTAAAAACAATCATCACATTCCTTTGTCCAGAAAAACATAACACCCTTACGAGTTAGCTTAGTCATTGGACTAGATAACCGTGAAAAATTTCTAACAAACCTTCGGTAAAAGCCTACCAAACCAAGGATGCTACGAATCTCAGTTACATTTGTGGGTCTTGGACATTCTACAACAACTTTTTTTAGCAGGATCAACTGTTATCCCATCTTCAGAAACAATATGACCAAGGAAAGAAATTTGTTGCAACCAAAACTCACACTTGCTGAATTTCCCATACCATTTATTTTATTTTAAGGTTTTCAAAATAACCCTTAAATGACTTTCATTCTCCTCTTTACTTTTCGAAAACACAAAAATATCATCAATAAAAACAACCAACATTTTTCACTTGAGTCAACTGAGCCATCAATGCAACAAACTGTTTATTTTTGATTCTGACCATCTCAGGATACTGATTTGAAGGGTCATTTCCCACTGTAGGCCTTCCCAGAAAATCTGTTCTGTTTCCTCTACGAAAAACCATTCATAACACATAAATATTTTAGGAGAAGCAACATAGTAATCTTTAAATTCTATACCATTTCAATCATACCCTCAATTAACTTATAATTTAAAAATTTTCTAACTCCTATAGTTGTCTAAACCGACCTCTAATACTAACTATAAGGAACCAGCCTTAAACCTTACTTAATATTGAATTAAATGAATAATTAACATTGAGGATCTTTTCAGGTTTAGAGTTTTAGAGAATTAGGATATCACTATTACATCTCAAAAGATTACAAAGTAGACACTTCTACTAAGTTTCCATAAAATAAAAACTCCTAAAAAGAAACATGTCTACTTCCATGTTTTAGATACCATGACTTTCCATTGATCCCATCCTTGACCCAATTCCACACTAAGTCCTATGAAAAACATTTCAAAAAAACTTGGGGTGAGCATAAAAAGCTCAGTAAGGGATACACAAAGAATGAAAACTATTAGTTTTTAAAACAACAAGTAAACCATGTATAATTTATCAAAGTAATACCTTCAACTTAAGGAAGCAGTAACAAATCTTCACTGAATAAAATATCATTACTTACCTTTTGTAACCAAACAATTACCATAAAACCCATATAAAGAACACATAACATATAAAGGTAACTTGGGACATAAACATAATTAAGTGGAATAACCATACGGTCGAATTCCACACATATCACTTAATGGAATATCCATACGGCCAACTTCCATACATACTTAATGGAATATCCATACGGCCGACTTCCATACCCAATGCATTGGAGGTTATAACGTAACCACCCTTCTTGGTATTCAGGGAACCACCTGTCATAAGGTTTTTCACGCAACCACCCGTCAAATGTCTAAGTACCATTATAAAATCATAAGACATAAAACAAATATAATGGAAAGAAAACATTTCCACACTTTGATCACAATATATCATTCAAATATATTGACATAACAAATCCATTATAAAAACCATTTTCAATACCAAAATACATAAAAGCGTATATGGTATTTATTTCATTTTAAAAACATCACATCTTGTTGAGGAAGCCAAAGACCAAATAATACTCGCGTCGGCGGAAAAAGGTCGGTGTCACCACGTACGTTAAAAGAAACATTCTTTTTTGTCATTTAGTAAAACGCTTCGACTAAAAAGATTCCTTTTGAATAAAATTAAAAATCAAAGGGTTTTATACACCGTATAAAATAATGTTGTGTATAAAACAAAATATTCCTCAATTAAAGGGGATTGAGACGAAGTCCCATACCTCGGGTCCGACTTGACTCGATCATTCTTTAACGTCCTGAATAATAAACATGAGTTAATTTATAATTTCTTAAGAACTTTTTTAAAGTTCATTATTCCTTTTATATCACTTCGTACAATTACATGTTGTTCGTGTGGTCAAAGGTTCATTATATCCAGAATGATATTCATGATTTGGATATCATATATATCATATATATCCAGAATATACATGTATTTATAATATTATATAATCATTTATAGGTATGAAATTAAATGCACCGTTCATGGAGATGGTAAGCCATACGTACGCATGAACGCTACTTTCATTTCTATGTCATATTAATGGAATTAAAACTAAATGAGAGATAAGTATATTTTAATTATAGAATTATATTTATCATTTAGATATCACATACATCATATATATCCACTATATATATGTTCTTATAATAGTACATTACATTTGGGGATAATTAATGAAATGCACCGTTCATGGAGACGGTAATCCGTACGTACGCAGGAACGCTACTTTCATTTCTATCTCATAATTTAATGGAAAGAAATAATAATGACATAAAGGTATATTATAATTCAGTATAAAATCGTATATAATAACTTTAAATACATCATTTATATGTCCCAAATATGGCATTAACGAATCAAATCACTTTGAGGGGGCGGTAGTCCGCACTTCCTAAAATGAAGATATCACGTATACCCATAATGGAATCCACAAAGGTATGACATAAATGAAAAATACAGAATCTTAAGGAAAACATAAAAATATTATATATCATATATAAATATAGTGACATCTTAATGACCACCATTGATGATGTTAGAAGAATATTGAACAATCATCGTTTCGTGAGGCAGAAATTCGCCATCCACAGAAACAGTATGTTATTTAACCATTAGATGTAGGTGTGTGTAAGTGTAGCTAGAATTATTCTTATAAAAACATCCTAGTATATTGAATATACTGAAGTTGATACAAAATAAATGAGTAAAAAGATTTTAGGGGGTTAGAGAAGCAGAATAAAACAAAAGAACACAAGTGACGACATTACCTTAAAATAGGGTAACTCTCTTAGATTGGAGCTCAAAGACTTCCTTGGGAAGACTTATGAACGAAGATAGGCTTCTAGGAGTAATATAGGTATGTTGAGAGATAAAAATAGAAGATCTTGGCCGAACCAAAGGCTAGAGAGGTGTGGGTAAGTTTGTAGAGGTGGGGGCCTTTTATAAGAGGATAGGCGGGGCACTCTTGGAATGTAAGGAAATGTTACTTTATTTTAAAATGAGTTTCGGATTTAAAAGGTCCCACATTGATATAATATGAGGATAAGGTGATAAGGGTTCTAAATACACCCATACAATAGGTTTTGGAAATGTCTAGGTTTTAGATTTTACATTATCTTCCATTTTATTTAAATCGTTAAATAATGAGGTAATCGTTGCATCATCATGGTGTCATAAATATTTTAATTTAGTTAATGTCTAAAAATTATAAAAAAACTATTATTATGTAGGAAATATTTTTCGATTTCCAATGAGTATTTATACTAAAAACTCAGACTTTCATAACCTCATTTAAAAATTGTTTTAGTAAAACAACTAATGTTTGTGTCATTTTTACTTTTACATTAAATAAAAAGATATTAAGGTCATTTTCCATCCAAAGTGTCTCCATGGGGTCCCCAAGTTGACCCATGGATTGTATCGGTCGGCCATGACCCATAAAATAAGTATAGGACATGTTTCAATCTCATCTCATATTATTAGAACATTATTTTTAACTTAAACTACACTAATTACCTCTAATCGCGATTAAAAACCTAAAAGTTACTATTCACCAAAAAATTATTTTAATCCCATTGAACCAAATTTTACTTAATAATGACAACCATGTATGTAGGATTTTTTAAATTCAAAACACATAGGTGGTAAAAATTCATTTAAACGAAAAATCAGTTTTTTATGTACCACATAGTGGTTTCACTATTCATCAAAAATTGAAGTTTTTCAGAAAAATACCAAAAATTCACCCTAAGGTATATTTAATATTCCAAATTCAAAAATGAAGCCCATTTTACAAAATTCGAAACATATAAGTTGAATTAATTAGTTTAATAATTAACTCCCGCTGTCAGAGCAAATAGCGTGTTTTTATGAAACAATAAGTATCAAAAGATTGACACTAGTTTAAGTTAGATTTCAAAGTGAAATTAATTATAATGACCACTATTGGATTTAATGGTAAAAATATATTCTAATTTCACTTTAAAACCAATTCAAAAGATAATCTAATCATATAAATAAATTATATTAGAAAGTGTGTTTGAATTAAAATACAACAATTTTCACTATTCATTAAAAAATGAACTTTATCGGAAAAATACCAAAAATTTACACAAAGAAAATTTTGATGTCCCGATTATAAAGAATAATTTTATTTAGTCCAATAGAATGTATAAGAGTGACCAAAAGTATATTTAATGACGATTCCCCTGCAAAAGCCGATAAGTGGACGTTTAGTGAAAATTAGAGTATATATGCCTAAAATTGAATTCTTTTCATATTTTAAGCCTTTATCCTTTATTGGATAAATGTAAAAACATTTAACAAACATATATAATCATATTTTAGTTATTTCTATTCATTCCCACCAATACAATAGCTACGTGTTAACTACCATTTAAAAAAAATACTATTTAATTACTAGTGTGCAACGTAAGTTTTCAAAGAAACTCTTTGTTGCGTATCGGGAACGCTATCGAACATAGCAACCCCTTTGAAGTAAAATTAATTTTTATTTCTTAAATATTAATAAATATGAAAATTTTTTATTCGTTATTTACCTGGGATGTTACAGTTAAGGGTTACATTCAATGGAAACTATTATGAGTAAATTAGGAATAACAAATATTATAGGTTTGATAAATAAAACACATTCCATATTATCAAGAACATCATAATTAAAACAATCCATGGATAATATCTACTAAAAAATCACAAATATAGTAATAACTAAATTTAAAATAAAAGAAATACATAATGTAGTACATTCATGATATTAACACCATTAACTATAAAAGGAATCTTACATATTATAAATTTATCTCAACCAATAAATCTTATATATATAGATTATGAATACACCAAATACCCTACTATTTTGTAATGATCTAACAACCTCGACCTATAAATCATGCCAACTTGTTTTGTCCCAGTATTTATTTTAATGCATTTTGGGGTATCTAGAACCGATCCCCTCCTATAGATTGAATTAATCTAATTCATTCATCATATATTTAATAAAAAATGTAAAGATTAACTAAAATACCTTATCAATCTGTAGATATCTATATTTTATCAAGAACAAAAAACACAAATTTATCCCTAATTAATGAACTATCTTTCATAATAATAAATCTTTAATTGATACCATATATTGATATTTTATATATTTTATAAAATTTCATGTAATATAAATTTTATTGAATACATATATGATATAAAATATGAGTATAGAAGAAAACGTAATGTCTAATGAATAATAGGAAGTGATAGAAAACATGATCATAAAGAATTGAATGCTATCAAAATAAGATTCAATCCATAAATCAGTATAGGAGGATATAATACAATTTAATCATCAAAAACAATGTTTTGTAATAAAGAATATTCCTTATAGAATTATAAAAGAAAATATAAATTGGATTGTTAAAAATTAAATTTCCTTATATATTATGAAATATTTTTTATAAAACATGGTTATCAATAATTTCATTATTCTTTCCACTCTATTATGAAAATAATAAACCTTTCCTTTGATTAAATTTGAAATAAAAATTCCCTTGTTATTGAAAATAAATATTATCATTGAAAATAATCATGTAAATGTTTAAATAAATAACAAAATTAATGAACTGTCACGATGATTTGAAAATTCTTCCATTCAAAAAATATTTGAAACAATAATTTCATAAACACTTTTTAAAAAAATGAAAAAATAACTTTATTAAAAAAGGCAATATATGAATCATATTAAATATATCAAAATAAATGAAAATGTGGTCAAATATAAAATTATACATTTACTTGATCATAGAAAATAACATCATTGAATGAGATTTCAAGACCATTGTCATGGATGAAATATTTGATCAACTAAAGTGGAAATAAGATTTGCTTATTTAAAAAACATTTTATTTCACATATTAAATAAAAGAAATAAAAAAAAATCAATGAAAGAATAGGAATACCATGAATATATATAATAGATGATAATATATGGATTTTATGAAAAATGGATCGTAAAATTATTTCTACCCAAAAATAAAAGTGTATAGTCATGATTAAAAATAAGACTGTGAATTAAATACATTAAACATTGGAAACGTTGGAATCAAAAATCCTTAAAAGATAACACATTATTGAAAAATTAAATATAATGAATAAATATCAATTAATTTTATAATATTTAAAAGGGGAAGTATATACATCATGTAAAATAAACTAGGTATATATTGTAAAGCATGTATTTGTAAGGTGTAAATGAGACGAAATTAACCATACATCAAGTAAAACATGCTTCATATGAACTATAATCATAGTATATATTACATTTAGTTTTATGATAAATATAAAATATAACCATATTCAAACTTATCATATGATATATTATTCACTTACAACTTCTCACCACTCATTAATTAACAATTCTACATGAATATTATCTTTTAGTTGAAACTAGTCTATTTCTAATGACAATTTTAGTTTTATGGTTCTGATCCTTGCACCTTGGTCATGGTCATATTATTTCAAAAATCTAATCCTGTCATAATTATTTTATTTATTAATTATATAAACATTTATAATCATCCCTATAAAATTGTGATGAAAAACGAATTTCATCACATCATGGAGAAGGTAGTCCATGTGTATGCATGAGTGACATTTTTATTATACATTGGATAAAAAGTAGATGGATAATATTTTTCCCATAAAATTAAATTTTTGTGTATTTGAAATACTTTTTTATTATTTCAAAATGGTTATGAAATAATATATATAAGTAGAGATTAAAGAAAATGAATAAATTTTGTTAAGAGTTATACCACTTAGTTGGAATCATCCTTGAGAATACACCTTAAAAATTCAGAGGGTGGTCTTAGGAAAAGAAAATAAGATATAGGATATTAGAAACGAATATAGGAAGGTATTTTTTTTCAGGTATTGTTAGATCTATGTGGCTAAATGTTTGTAAAAATTTATAAATATGAGGTTCCATTTTATACGTGTGGTGGGTGGAAAACACAAAAATACTTGAAATATTGATATATAATGTGTCTCTAACTCGTGATAAAAGGATTCAAACTAACAATTATTTGAAAATAATGATGGTAAGGTCAAAATAATATCATAAAATCAATTTTTTACATGTTTTTGTGTCCTTTTATACACCATAGTTTTTATTTTACCTCCTCATTAACACTATTCAACCATAGTTGTTGTAACAAGTTTAACAATATGAAAGAGTCATAAAAGTAATTTTAAAAATATAAAGTTTCACATAAATGATCCATGCATGATTTTAGTGACAATATCCCATCAACTAGTGTCAATATAAGATTAATATTTAATTATTTTTTAAAAAATAATCATTAAATATCTTTTCAGGTCAATTTCATGGTTGTTTATAAATCTTGACCATAAAAGGATGAAAAATAATAATATAAGTTTAATAAAAAATCTTCCATGATAAATAATATATTATAATTATCTATTAAATTAATTATTAACAACAATATAACAAAATTATACTACTTTTAATGTTTTTAAAATCATTTATTTTATTTTGTACGGCTTGCACAAGCATTGTGGGGTTGTTGCGTAAGTGTTAAAGGAAACTATAATATCTCATGATATTAATCAATAATAATTTACTCATGTAAAAAATATTTATTTATATAATTACATATATTTATTATCCCTAAAAAAATTTATTAGAGATATTAGTGGAAAAATAATGACATTTTATTATTTTTCTTTTCATAAAATTATATAAAGGTTATAATCAATGGAAACTAGCACCAAAGTGACATATTTTCATATATAGCATGGTAATTGATGAGTTATTTTCATATAATGGAAAAAAGGTGAGTTTTTGGTTTCTTTTTATTTCTTATTCCATAGTTTTAACTTTAACTAACATTGTTTTATTCAATACAATGATGGTAAACTTTATACCATGGTAACTATTCATTCTTTTTAAAAATAAAATTTAACTATTTACAAAATTTAAAATCCATGATTCTAAATATGAAATAAATTTTTCATTTTCTATTAGGTTGTATTTCTTATATTTTTGTGAAAAAATATTTTTTTGAATATTTTTTATAAATGTTATATATTTTTGAAATAAAATTTACCAAAATAGTAGAAATTAAAAATAATATCCTTGTATAAAATGATATAAAAATATTTTTTGATGAAAATGTATTTTTGAAGCCTAAAAATTACATTATTCTCATTACACATATAGTAATAAAAATTAAATGAATGTTAATTAATTTAATTGGATATATGACATAATAATTTAAATTAAATCTTATACCAATAGTAGTTAATTTAATATATTATGAACAAAATACATTTCACATAAGAAAATAGTTTTATGAAAAAAATATATTTTACTTTCTAATGATATTGTCTTTATTTCCAACGCCTAAATTATAAATTGAGTATTAATAATTAAATTTATTAATTAAATATTCTAATAAATATACTTAATAATGTTCTTATTTCAATTCATACCTTCAACCTCAATGACTATTTTATAACATTAATATTTAAATATTATTATTTCGTGGTTCATTGAAGCTCAGGGTTGGTTGTGGTGCATGTTATCGAATATAGTGTTATTTATTAGAAAATATAATATAAAATCTTGGGGTATAGAATTCTCCCATACTTATATAAATAATATCCTTATAATTTTAATTGATATTTTATAAATTTAAAATATAGTAATAATAAAGATATTTTATCAGGAACATAAATTTCAAGGTTATGAACATGACAATTGTTATGAATCTACCTCTATAAAACTCATACATAAAAACGAGTTTCTGAAAACATACATTCGTAGATTACTGTTAAATTAAACATATTTTTTTGATATACATATCTTTAGTTTTCTTGATTTTTATAAATTCTTATACCCTTGGTATCGAAAATATAATTAAATATACTAACTAGAATTCTTCTCATTCTATAAGAATGATGTAATCATTCGATGTTCATCAGAATGATCATAATGAATTTATCTTTTTGTAATCACGAAAATAAAAATTTAATCAAACATATGGTCCTAATAATGATGATAAGTAATTATTAAGCTTTAATGTTTAGAACATGCTAATATAATAACCAAATATCAACATAAAACATCACAAATATGCTTGATAAAGTTTCAACCCAAAAATTAGAAAGGTTTAAAAACTAATTTTTTTTATCACAAAACAAATTTTATCACTAATAAAATAACTCACACACACACACACACACATATATATATATATATTCCCTAAAAACATATTTCAAAAAAAAATGTACCATGTTACAAACTGAAGTAAAATAAAATATTCTTTACCAAGGATTACCTTTTCATATCACACGATAACATTAAAAGGAATATATAAATTCTTCAAAAAATATAACTTTTTTTGAAAAATAACATTTATGAGTGATTGATATCATTCATCTTATGTTTCCAAAATTTAAATTTTTTAACTTTTCCGTAGACCTAAATATCATTTGAAAAATCTTTGGATGTTTTATCCTAATCCTCATACTGAAAATCTATTTAAAAATAGCACCATGCAATAATTGTATATTATATAATTAAACCATAACTATAGTGAAAAAAAAATCATAATGGATACATTCAACTATGAGGGAAACTCTTTGATTACCATTTGTATCAGAATTATCATCTAATATTCTCTCTAAAGAGACAATATTTCATGGAAATGAAATTTATTGAAATAAACATTTATATCATTCCATTTAAATGATACAAGGATTATTATCAAGTGAACATCAATATATTCATAATTATTATTTTGATTTTATACATCATAAATTAATACCACTAAATAATTATTTAGGTCATCATTGATTCTTAAGAAATTTGGTACATATTTACATATATACTTATTTTTAAATAAATAGATATTTGTATATTTATTCTTTCTCTTGTAATAATGAACATGATGACTTTTTTCTCCACTCATGTAAAAAAATCCGTCCCATATAAAAAATGACCAAAATTTTTCTTCACACATTCATGAAATGTAATATTCTAAATATTTTTCAATGCATGGAATTTATCCAATGAACATCCATCAAACTAATTTTTTTTTCTTATTTTGTGTGTTAGGGTGTTCAGTTACATTTATATTTTTTGTCTTATTTCCATAACAATGTTTATGAATAATTATATGATCCTTCACTATAGATTCTATCTTATTTTTTTGATATATATGGGAAAGGGTATTAACTATTACCTAATATTGTTTTCCTCATATGTTCATTATCATCTCATCTCCAGTACTCGATTTATTAATATGCTATGTACGGTAATCCCTATAGTCACCATGGGTGTTGATTCAATTCCTTCCTCATAGATTCAACCCTAAATAAGGACTCTCAATTACACATACCAAATTTATCAATAATATTGACCCATGGAATTAAAATCCCTAAAATGTACTCAGAAACTATATGGTATTATAATAATGCTTATGTTAGGAGTGTTTAACTAAAATCTAATTCCTGATGTTTTTACTAATGTTCTTTTCATACCAACTGAAGTAGCCCGAACTATAGTTCTCAGAAGTTGGTTTTAACATATTACATTTGTACAAGATATAAGGGGTTTCATCATGAAATATAAATTATTTTAGTAGTATTGGGAGACTAGATACAATATTATTTCCATATTATATTGGAAAAAATAAAACATAGAAAGAGAAACATTATTATAACCTTTAAGGTTGTTTAAATATTTATTCTCAAAATCATAGAGAAAGGATAACAGATTAAGGTTGAAATAAGGTCATTATTACGGGTAATTAATAAGGAAAACAATCATTACTAAATAAGGCATAAAAATATGGAATAGTGGATATTTTGAAAAAATTCCATACAATCAAAAACACGATCATGAAATAAATCCTTGTATAATATCTACTACATAATCATGTGGATAATAGTAAACAAATTTTGTATGATGTAAATTCATAATATTTTATATTCCGGATCTTACACAGAAGTACTGAATACCTAGACATATTGTACATTTTCAAGGCCTCTCTACAAAGGAATCATACATAAATAGGCAAGGGATACAGAAAATACCAAAATATTATGTCATGATTTTATAGCCTCGTCATAAACATTATGCTAGCTTGTTTTGCCTCTTGAGACATGTCAATGCATCAAGGGGCTATCTATAACCATCCCCATATCATTACTTACATATGTACAATTAATTCATTATATTTCTAATAACAAATATAAAACATAATCAAAATGTCTTATCAATCAATACATATCTATATATAAATAAGAATACTGATGATCAATATTTCCCCAAAAAATAAAATAGCATTTCTAAAATACGTTATTCAAGTAATTCAATATGTTAAAATGGTATATGTGTAATAAAATATCAAAATAATACAAATTATACTAATTACATCAACAATATTGATAATATTACCGTGAAGAAGAAAAATAATTTCTAATTAATAGTGGTAAGATAGAGAACATGATCATACAAATAAAATGATATCATGATAAGGTATACTATATAAATTAACAAAGGATGATATAATTATATAGATTCATTATAAATTAATTTCTATAATAAAAGACATTATTTTGAGAACATAACGGAAAAATAGAATTGAAACTTAAAAAATAGTTTGACTTGAATCGTTTGTATTTTTATTGTAAAAATGACATTATAAATCTTTTCCAAAATACGTTTAATTCCTTTTAAAAAATAATATCATTTTATTTTGATAAAATTTTTAATAATTTTTAATAGAATTTTTTGAAGATAATTTTATTTTAAAATATCAATGATTTATTCTAATGGAGGATTCAAATAAATAAATTATCATGGTGGTGGAAAATTTCATTCATTTTTAAAATGATAAAAACATTGATTTACTTCAGAATTTTGGTAAAAAGTTTAAAAGAACCTCTTTCATAAAACGTAATTAATATTCATTTTAATAAAATTTATAAATAATTAAAATATGGATGTAAATTAAAAGAAATTATTATTTAATAATTTGAAAGAACATCCTTGAAAATAATTTAATGATCAATAACATTGGATGAAAAATTTTGTTGACAAATGAGGAAATAAGGTCGAATTTAATTAAAAATCATTTCATGGTAGTTTTATGTTCCAAAAATTGTAAAATAAAGTGTTTGAAAACATGTAAAACACCTAAATAACCAGAATATATGAAATTTTTTTGGATTAAGAAATACATTTCAAAAAATTATTGAAAATTAAATAATTATTAACAATCTTGATTAAAAATAAGACTGTGAAATAAATCCTTACTACTTCGTTAATGATTGATTCTGAAATCCTTAAATGATATAAAATGCGATAATATATTTCACTACAATTAATAAATATTAATTAATAATATTATGTAACAAATGGGTAGTATATTAACCATGTAAAAAAATATGGTTTATAATGTAAAAGAAGTATCATTGAAGTGGAAATGTGATGAAGTTTCCCATATCTCAAGACCAACATTCATTGAATGTGATATTATCCTCTTATATAATAAATTTTTGATTTAAATATATAAAATAAATTTATTCATTCATATCATACCATATATGATTCACTTATAACATTTCATCACCCTATAATAAAAAATTCCTCGTTAAAATCATCATTGAGTTGAAAACTGATATATTTAACAAGCATGTTTCAGTTCAATAATTCATGTACGTAGACAGTTATTATGATTTAATTATCTAAAAAATATTAATAATTTAATTATTTTTATTTTCATTCATTATTTAAACTATTATTACTATCCATATGAAGTGGTGATGAAAAATGAATTACATCTGTTTATGGAGACTATAGTTCGTACGTACAGATGGGAGATGCATTATTTTTTTCATTGAATGGAGATGATATGAATAAAATTAGATCAATATAATAAAATTATAGTATGTGTATGATATGTATGTCATTATCTCATTATGTTTTGGATATAATTTAATTATGTATAAGAAGAAATAAAATAAAAGATCTTGGTTAAGAGTTATTATAACACCCAGATGTTTTTATAAAATATTTTCATTAAATATTTTTTTTTCTTATGTAGCCTTCATTGAATGATATCTGATTTTTATACAAACCAAGACACGCCCTTATTATAAAATTACTATTATAGTCTAGCTGTTAGGTTAACATGAAAATTATAACAAACTTATAAAAATACATTGTGAATTCATTGCCTATCAAATATTTATAAAAATTTGTAATCAATTAGATAATAGTATTTTTTTAATGAATTACTTTTTGTAATGAAATTAATGTGATATATATGATGTATTTACGTAATTAAATATTTTTTATATTAATATAATGGATATTTTTTTCATATTGAATGAATAAAACCCTATTAGATTTTTAAAAACCTATTTTTTAAAATTGTTTAATTTTAATCCTTTGAATGGAGAACCCATTTAAAATAATGATATCGTCTCATTAATAATTTTTATATGAAAATATAAAAATTTTATTTTAATGGGGATATAAAAATTTAATTTGGATGAATTTATTATATTTTAATGATAACTTTCAAGTTATGATGAATAGTAAAAATACAATATCATTTAATTGAAAATAACATTTTCATTGAAATAATTTATATTAATAAATTATATTATTGAATGGTTTTAATCTATAAATAGAATATATTTTTAAAATTTAATATAATTTAGTTTATTTGAATTAATTCTCTATCAAATTTAGATGTAAAATCATTTATATCATTTGCAATTTTTAACTTTTAAAACTAGTTTTCTCATTTCAAAAACGAGATTCATTTTAAATTAATTACTGAAAGATCTATTGTTCTAATTTTTAAAAATAAATTCCATATTTGGAAACTATAGGTGCAATATATGTTAATAGGCTACCTTTATTTTTAGGCATTATGAATGGAAAATTTGTTAATTATTCTATTACTATGTTTAAAGGAAAATCATGTAATTATAGGTAAATATAATAGTATAAAATTACCTTAACACATGAAAAAATATTATTGGATGCCTAAATTAGACCCTTATCTTCTTTAGTTCTAAATTTAATCAATTAATGGCCCATTATCCAAGAATATGTCAAGAATTTAATAAAAACTAATGAATGCCACAAAATGTCACAGTCTCATTTTTTTAAGTATATGTGTTTTAATATATAGATAACTATAAGATAATATCTACTATAGATAGTATATAGAAATATTAATAAATAAAATAAATATCTTAAAATTATTTATAATATTTAGAGATTAAATAATTATCATTAATGGTGACACAATAGTGATATAATATTTATTTTATTAATAAAAATATCAAAAATGGATTTAAAAATATTAAAGTAAATACCATATGAAGAAATTAATGTTCTCTAAAAATTTTCTATGTTGATATGAATTTTTAGGAGTGTATTAAATATTTTGGTTACAATTTATCATCTTTGTGGATTTAATTTAAGATCATATAAAGGAATTGAATCAAAAATTGACACCATTGATATTAAAAAAACATTTTATTAAAATATTTAAAAATTATAAAATTATTTAAAAATTAATTAGTGATAATTAAAAGGTTTAAAATGTCATAAAATATCAATTTATGGTCAATTAACACTATATAACTAAATATTTATAACCACTAAATATTATGACTGTTATGACAACAATTAAAAAAATATAGATTAACTATGTATTAATAAAAAATATATCATTTAAAATGACTAAATAACTTGTCCAAAATTTATTGGTTGAAGATACTACAAGACAATATCATATCTTATTTGAAATTGGAACTTTTTTTATGTTTTTGTATAGGGTTTGATTTTATTAAAAAAATTGTAGAGTTTCCAAAAGTGACCCTCACCTCAATTATAAAAGGACACCTCGTCCCTCACATATTCACTTCATTTTCATCCTTCAATCTCGCCCATACCCTACCCATTTTACTAATAAACATCCCTATTTTAATTATATTGGTTATAGTCATCTTAAAAGACCCTATCTAGTTCTATAAGAAGAGATTTATAGTAAGCACATCGAGGAAGAGGAAATCTCTTCTATAGATTCATTTAATCTTCATTCTTATTCTACTTACTATTAATTAGTTTTTTCATTATAAAGTAATAAAATCCATATCAATAATATAATTATATGTTATTATAAATAAGAAAAAACCATATTTTACCATCTATACATCATATGAAAATCGAAATCACTGCACGTGCGTATGTATGACTTACCGTCTCCACGCCGTGGTGTAATCTGTTTCTCACCACCACCTTATAGGGATTGGAAAAATTATTGAAATAAAAACTATAAATTATTATTATTAAATTTTACTAATTATGAAATTTTATACAACATCCAAATCAATACAATTTTACAGTTTTGAGAATGATATCACTGCTCTTGCGTATATATAACCTATTGTCTCCATGATGCAATGCAATTCATTTTACATGATCTTTATGAAACTCTAATTATATACCAAAATTTAATGAATAAATATGATATATATTATAGTAATATAATTATGTAAATGTGTTTACTATAACCTAGGATGAATATTATGATCTTCTCTGAGAAATCTTTTAAATGAACATAAAGTAGTTAATATCTGAATAAACAGTGACAATGAAATGTTACTAACAAAAGGATGATAATATAATCAGATATGATATCATAAAAATTATTATGAATCTAGAATATTTAAATAAAATTATTTAAATCTTTATAGGGGATTTTTGGATACATACGAAGGATATCAGACCTAAGGTAAGGGATAACTTTGAAAATCTCATTTTTATTTGAGATTGTTTATTCATATATATTTACAAGGGAATATTTATCATCCACATACATGTATCCTAAATATGTATTTGAAAATATTTTTTATATCTTTGTATAATTTTTTAAATTCAGTTTTAAGAATTGGTGAATTTTTACTAAATAGGTTAACTAAATCCGCTTTCCTTTTTCATACAAGGTTCTTTTTGACTTTTCTGGAAAATGTATGTGAATAATGTTATTTTAACTTGTATGCATGGATGGATTTTTATGCTTTTAAAATTTCTTATTTCCATGAAGCATAACCTACAAGAATAAAAGTTTATTTTCACATAATATTATTTCTTTAAAAATTATGTGGAATTTGGAGGAAGTAAAACGTTTTTGAATGAGAAAGGATATTTTCCACAACAAATAATTTCAAGTGTTATCTTCAAATTATCTTCCATCTAAAATGGAAATTTTTAAAAAGGGTTATATTTATTTATCTTTAATTAACATGATTTTATTTTGTGGTTTTTGGAATGATATTTTGGAAATCCATTTGTTTTATATCAATTATGATGGTATGATGTTTAAAACCCCCATTTTATTTTGTGGTTTATGATATGATAAATGTTATTATGTTTTTGAGGAATACATAAGAGTGGTTTAATTATGAGATGGTTGGGACCTATATCTCCCTCCAATACATTTGGTAAGTATTTATATCTTATGAGATAGACATGGCTAGAATGGCATATAAATTTGGTTTAGTAATACTCAGATGGAATGAGGAGTGATCTCAATTCTGTAATGTACTTTATCTGGTATGATGGTATTTGAAATGAGACTTGAATAATTTGAAATAATTTTATATTATTATATGTGTATTACACAAAATTTCATGTCTTATGTTAGGATTAATGGCATTATATTACACTTTTATGATTTATCCCTTAATAAGATATTGTAATCTTTTATATGTAGGATTAGATTTTCAAATGTTTTGTTCTTACAATTATGATATATTTGATATTTTCCTCGTTTACCTTTACTAATAATTGGAGATCACACTTTAATATGTTTCTTTTCCCCACATCATGAATAAGGGTATTAAGTAAGATGTGTCAAAAATGAGACTAATTTTGAAGAAATAAGTGGGATAAAAAATAGATTTTTTTGAACAAGTTGATTATGTTTCTCAATTTCTAAAGACACTAAACCTATACGGTCTTGGTATGGTTTTTGATACGTTATATAATAATTTTTCATAAATGATGAATTAATATATACATGTAACATGTGGTTTGTTATAGTTATACCCTCAATTTTTAATCCTCATTTAGATTACACATTAATAATTCTTGGAAGGGTATTAGAGAATGAAATGAACATCCCAAATATGAGGAATAAATATTTAAATTTTATTACATGTATTTGTTTATTTTAATGGATCAAATTTTGTGTATAAGAGTGGATAAACATTTCCATTTTATATGTGATGTGGGTTATAAAATTTTAAATAATTGAAATATTAACATACAATACATGTATCACTCATGTAAAATGGATCCATAATAATATAATATAAAATATAATGAGAATAAAGACTCAAAATAATCAACCAATCAAATTTATAAAAAATTATGTGCTATTTTAGACACTATTGTTTAGTTTAACCCCTGATTAACTCTTTTTAATCTTAAAATTTGTTACTATATTTTCAATTTTTAAGAGATTTGAATGTAATTTGAAAAATTAAAATTAGAAAATTCATGAACCATGGATTTTTGTATAAAAAATATCATCCACTAGATTCAATATAGATTGTGATAGTTTATAAATCACTTATGAATAGTTTCTTAAAAATTAACATCCATTGACTTATTTTTTGTGACTAGTAACATATCATGACTTTAAAAGAATTAAGTTATTAATGGAATTAAAATATAAACTATTTCCCAATAACTTATAATATATAATTACCTTATAAATTAATTTTTATCCATATTTCATCCAATAATATATTACTTTTAATGTTTTTAGAATCATAAATTTTATTTTTCAACTTCTTACACAAGCTCTAAAAAAATATTTAATAAGAATTAATGAAAATGTTAAATAAATTATTTTTATTAATATTAACAATTATCATTTAGAACCATTCATATTTTATTTTTATCCCTACAAAAAAATATTAGAGATATCAAGAGAAAGAGAGTGATGTTTTTTATTTTTTATTAACTTCAAATAATATAAAGGTCATAATTAAAGGTAATAATAACCAAAATTACATAATATCATAGATAGGATATTTATTTTATAATGACCATATAACTTATTTTAATCATAAATTAACATTATTGACTCATTACTATTGTGATAAACATTAACCAGGGCTACCACTTATTATGACTAAAATTAAAATTGAAATATTTTGAAAATATGAACATCCAATTTATAAATTTTATATTCATTTTCAATAATTATTTTATATAATTGGAAGAAATTAATAGTAATATAATTTTAATGAAATGAATTAAAAACAGTTTCTAGAAAAACGAAATTGTAACAAAAAAATGAACATATTTGAAAATTTAATATAATTTTGTTACTTATTACATTAATTTGATTATTCTTAATCAAGGAAAAGTTATTTTACATTAAAACTAAATCAAAAAAATGATAATTAAATTTGTTTATTTAAAGAAAATAAAATATAGTTTTCCAATAATCTATATTTTCCATATGCACTCAAAAATAAATATTTTTAAAAAATAAAAAAAATTCTTCCAAATAATATAATGAAATAATTATTTCAAAAATTATATCCACTTTTTAATAAAAAATAATAATTAATCAAAAATATATTTATTATATTAATGGACAAAATGTAATAATAAATTATTTCAGAAGCATGGAATGAAAATTTATAGTTACATTATGAATTACCATAATTAAATGAATGTTAAATCATACAAATGGATATAAAATATAATTATTTCATAGGAATAATTTGTCATTAGTAACTAATTTATAATATAAAGATCAACACACAATACACACATTGAAATTGTTTTATGAAAATTGTATATTTTACACTAAAAATATTTTATCTTCATTTCCAACCAATTTATGATCAATATATGATTAATTATTCATTATATTAAGGGAAAATTAATTTATATATACATCAAAATTTGGTAATTCCTATTTATAACTGACAACACAACATCTAAGTTTTTATAGTTATATTTAAATATATTATTTGACGGTTTTTTTAAGCTCAAGGTTTTTAATTGTGTATGTTACAAAACATGGTGCTATTTTAGAAGAAAATATAAACTAAAATCTCTTTGTATTATACTCAAATTAAAGGAGTTGTTTCAGTTTTTTGGAAATAATTACATATTGGATGTTTTTTGGTGATATTCAATGAGCAGGGCCCTTGAATACAATGTTTTATAATCCCTAACCTAACATTAAGGATTATATTTGGTTCCATTCATCATGGGATATTCCATTTTAATAACCATGTGTTCTTGAACCAAAATAAATTGGGATGGTTTCTTTACATCATTTCATGAGCTTGTTGTCTTTATTATAAATATGAATGGTATCACATTATTTTTTTCTTGATTCCATAAATGATAAAGGATATGAGGTTAATTTTTAAATTTATTAGTTGTTATATTTAAAATAATTAGGGAATTCCCCCTAATAGATATAACATAGTTGGCCAGGAATAAGATCCATTAGACATTTTTTGAGTGGAATATGTTTGTGATTAAGTGAGATAGACTCTAGGTTTATCTTTTATGAAACATTGGAGTGTTATTTTTGCTTGTGGGGTTTTTCGAATAATATATGTATGAGTGTTCATCACATACTAGCTTGTGAGTATCTAGGTAAGTCATACATTGGTTATAAACATATACATTGGTTATTCAAGTGTATATTGATTTCTCATAAACTTAAAATTAGTTGTACATTATACCAATTCATATGTGTGTTTCTTATATTATTCTCTTAAGATATTTGTTATTATATTTTAGGACTATGGTTATATTGTGGGAAATCAAACCAAATTTGGAATTTGGGTTATTTTTTGGATGTAATTACATTAGTTCAATGTGTTTGTTTAGTGTACGATGTCTTTACAATTCACCCATATGTTATGTATATCAAGGACTGACATGACCACCATTACAAAGGACACCTACATAATGGGTTGACAAATGAATTATGTTGTTATATAGTATGAGATATACATCTTAGTTACCTTATACCATGTTTGAGGAAGGTTGATATCACTATTGTTTCCATAGGAAGTGGGACCCAATACCCACACTAGAAAACATACATGGAAGTGGAAAATAATCCCATATGAACATAGGTATTTATGATGTAGGATATGATTACCACTCATCTATCGGTGCCTGAATCTAGGGATGATTTTCCCTCCATTCCCAATACCAATGGCTTGGGATGTTGTGCTAACATACTATGTTGTTTGGGATTTGTTATACCCCTTTGAGTGTTGTTTCTTTATGATGTTATACTGTCATATAGATTGTTTTAACTAGAATGTTATGCCTCTAGTTGTTACCATTTTATCAATATATACTACCCATATAATAATTATAATTTTAGTATTGGAAAATATTCCCTTTGGTTATGGCTTTTTAAGCGATTCTCAATATTAAATTTTTTCATATATTCAATCACTATTGACAATAGTAGTTGTAGGTTGGTCACTTTTGGGGGGCTTTTATAGTACTCATTAATATTAAAATTATAATTTTAATTCTTTAAAATTATTTAATTGTAAAAAACAACAAGGTTCGTGAACTTTATTTACAAGATATACTTATGGACATTATTAGTGGTGATCTGTGGAGTTATACTCAAACCCCACGTAGGTACACTAGTACGTAAGAGGATTTCACGGTTCTTAACATATTTAAGGGTAAAGTCCCATATTCTTGTAGATAGATTAGATATAGTATTATAGTTTTAGATGTTATATGGGACTTGGTATGAACTAAATCATAGTTTTGAGTATTTCTTATGTTTTTTACATAATTGTATATGACTGTCAAATGGGTGGTCCTGTTTACTCCTATATAACTTTTTTGACATTATAATATCCATTTTGGTATAATATTATACTTTTTATTTATTTACAATTTTCATGTAGAAATAACATCCTTCTATTAACATAATTTTGGGATGATGGATAATTGTTACAACTTCTACTATTATTTATAATTATATGTACTCGAGGGTGTAGTCACTCTATGATTTTAAAAAACCATCACTACTGGTTGGTAGGATTTTGAATATGGGGAGGTGCAATTGATATTCCAAAATATCTTGATTGGTTATGTTAGAGGTGTGTATGGATGGGGATGTGGAAAGGTAGTATTATAGACTTGTTTCATTATATCATAGTTGATGGAGTTATGATTTTTTAGGACTTGAGAAAGAATTTATGCATGGAAATTACATACCCATGAATTTTGAAGATCCAGGTTACTTTTTACAGTACTATTGTTCTATATTATTTTTTTTGTTATTTATTTTATGATTTTTATTAAGTGTAATGCTTTTGGGTTTATTTATTTATTGGTTTTACTATTGGCATGATTTTGTAAGATTCATAAGATCACATATCCTTTTTGTAAAATAAAATTCACAAAACAATCATGTACTTGATTTTGGTTTAGCACCATATGTATGATATAGGGATAGACAATTTAATGTATCATCGTCAACTTATACTGTTTTTTTCTATATAATATTACTGTGGAATTATACATAACAAATCATATACTTTTTATTTTGTTATTACTTTTTAGAAACTAATTACGTGAATCCTATATATATCTTAATGTCTAAACTCTATGAGTTATTATTTGGTACTATAAAGAGTGACTCATTTTGTAGAAAACATTTATACAAGGGGATATTTTAGAATATTAAGACACAACACATTTTACTAATTTCTTTTTTTATATGAATAATTATTAAATATATTTCTCAAATTCTTGTATTTTATATATTTTATAAATTCCACTAATATGAAAATTTTTGATTTTCATTGGAGGGATGTGAAGAGAATACCCCACAAGATATTAATTCAAATCCTCGTGTTTCACATATATCTCACATTCACCAGCAACTCTGGGAGATTCATATATGGGATATTCAGTCTATGTGATATGAAGATATATGAGTCATTACATTAATATTAGATATAAATATGGGTTTTGGATTTTAAAATCCCTATTTATTTTTTGGAGAGGGGTACTTAGGCTACTGACAACTGTGCCAAGTCTATACATACTGTATTCTAACAATCATGAGACACCCCCAGAGACTAGGGTGAATCATATTACCTATATTCTTCATAGGACATTGAAGAATTGGTGTGATGTTCTTTTCTAGTTAGATCAACTCTTGGTGTTATCTTGTATGGATATTCAGGAACTCTTCTTTATGAATTTATTTTTCATGACATTGTGTGTAGATAATGCTTTAGAGTTTATATATTTGGTTTTGGGTAGTATGTTAATGTTATAGTTTGTGTCCAATTTGACCAATGTACATTATTTTGAACATATTTTTACTGATAATGATACTACAATGGTTCTCTATAATAAGGATAGGTGGTGACATTTTATTCTTCACTTGGAGTATATTTTTCAGATTATATTGTTTTCTAGTTTCAAGATCTAAGCTATTTTTACAAAGAGAAACCTAATAAAGGGTTGATATTTTTGGTAATATAGTTCCATTTTTTGCTCTTATATTGGTGTTTATATTATTCATAATTATATTTTGGGTTATTATCATTAGTATAGTGAAATACATTCCATTAATTCCATGATTATTTTACTTAATAACACAGGTGTACTCTGATGAGGTGTTATTAGTGTGGTTGGGTGGGTTATGCATGGCCTTTGTTCTATAGTCACTTATGTATTTTGTTGTTGTATATATATGGGAAATACATAATTCTTTTATTATTGTTCTTCCCATCAAACTAGAGGTCATGGGGATTCCCATGCCTAGTGATTGGATCAATGGGTTCATCTTATGGTGATGTTGATGTTATTTTAGCTAACCAGGGTGTGGAGGAGGTTATGGAACTATTGGTCAATAATGGCAGTAGATTCGTGTAGCTCAAGGTAGTCATGGATACAAAGAACAAGGTAAAGGAACATGATCATACCATTTGCATACCATCAAACTAAATCATGTTGATCATAATAAGGGGGATTCGACCATTTGATGTACGATCATATTATCATATAATTTAGAACCTTTTTTATTTGATTTGGATGCATCGAAATATTTTATATATTCCTAGTTTTGACGTATTGAGGGATGGATATAGAGTATCAATATATAGTGATGACTATTTGTATTCTTGTAGTGGTGGAATCTAAGGGTATGTTGAGATATATAATGTTCATTATTGTGGTTAGTGGGTAACTGATTATCTGGGATTTCTTCATACTATATATGGGTAGATTCAATGCAATCCATGGTATATATATTTTGACATATTATTAGCAACACATTAATAGATATCATAAATACTTTTGAATCACATCTATTGAGGGTGATTTTCATACCTATTTAGTAAAATTTCATTTCTAGTAAGTCCTTTGAATATGAAACCATTGACAATTGGGGATGGTTTTAAACCAGTTATTGTGTGTTTCTTAAGTGATAGGGAGGCATGTAATCCTATATTTACTCCCATTATTAAATAGTTCAAGGAAATCTTTTTGGAGAACTTGGGGTTTCCACACTAGAGGGATTTGGGTTAAAAAAATATTGTCCTTATAAGTTTACATCCCATACCCATTTCACTGTATAGGATTTCTCCTACTGATCATAGAGTGTGGAAGTCTAAGATTTAGAGCCCTTAGGTGATGTGATTTATTATCCTTGGAACATCCCAATGGGGTTATCTAATATTTTCTTCTAAGAGGTAAGAAAATACATTAAATTTTTAAATGACTTACAAAAGGTTTATTAGGTATGATATTATAAATTTGTATCCACTTCCTTATATCGATTATTATTTTTGGTTATATTAGGGGATCCAAGTGGTTCTGTATATTTAGTAGAGGTTAGGTTATTTTCAGATATATGTGATACATTATGATATTAATATACTACTATTCTATGTATGTAAGGAATATAAGAGTATATAATTATGTTTTTCATCTTAAAAAGCTCATTAATAGTGTTTATGAAAATGATGAATTGGGATTTTATCCATATGTAGGTTTAGTTGCGGTCATCTTTCTCTTTGGTTTTCTTGTGTTCTCCTAGTTAATGGATGAAGATGCTTGATATTTGATGATTTTATTAAGTACACTGAAAGGGAATTGATTTTATCAAATGTGTCTATTTTGGATTAGTGAGGTTCGCTTCATATGGTATGTGATATCAAAATCATAGATATCACTGGAACCTGTGAATTCTTTTATCATCATTTATTAGATGTTACCAATGAAATTTTTTAAATCCAATTATTATAGGTTTTGGTAAGCTTCTATAATATATTAATTAAGGAATTCACCTGATTTTTAGTGTTAATTATGGATCACACTAAGAAGAGGAAAATATTTAGGTTTTGAAATACTTATGAGGTATATTTCATGGTTGTGGATGGATGGCATAGTTTTAAAAGATTTTTTAGGATAAAAAAATGAGTAAGGATTTTATCCTAAATTTATGATGATTTATTTATTTTTATTTATGTTGTTCTCATTAATTATATTTATATAGTCATCTAAAAAACCATATATCTGAGTCTGCATGAGTGGAATTTTCATAATCATGGTTTCAAGGTGGTTACAATATTGAATGTGTTGGGATATTAACATCACTAACAATTATATGAGAGGTTTATGATATATATTAACCATAAGGGAATCATGTAAATATTTTCCAAGAATAACCTAACCCATCTTACAGAAAGGGTTTGGGTATCTAATTTTCATTGAAATTAAGATTTCATATGCCTTTGGGAGCATGGATTTAAAGGATGTCTGTTTATGTAGAAATACCTATTTTAAGTGGTGTAGAAGTCTTTCAGTTAGTGGAATTTGATGAGCCTCTTCACTTAGATGTATAACCACATTCATAATTATTAAGGCAGTTGAACCACTTCTTTACGGGTTATAACAACATCAATCATTCAGAGGGTAATTAAGATTAAACTATTATTTAAAATATATGAGAGATAATATATAGATTAGGGATCCTTCAAATAATTTTTATAGGGTATTGATAAGATCCTATAGATATGAGGCCATGTTTTGTTCCCTATAAGAATGTGATAAGAGATGATATAGAATTAAAACATTTTATAGATAGGATATTTGCACAATTATTACCAAGATGTAACTTTAAATTATAAGGTGTTATTATTGAATCAGGGTGAAGAGGGATGTGATATTATTAATCACATAGATCTTTATATTTCAATATGAAAAGGTTGAGAATCAGAGAGCCACGTGGCCTCTTAATTTCTATCCCACTCCTTATTATTAACGGGATTATATAAATAAGGGTTTACGGATTGGACCTCCAAGGTTTTATTGTGGTAGCGATTAATTATGAAATTTAATTGATAAATTGGTGAAGTTCATGTATTTTTCATTGAACATGGAGACATAGTAAATTAATGTGAAGGGTAGGTTTTTTATACGAATGATAGTATGGGTACATACTGAGTCTATATGCATGGGTTTGAAACAATAATTATAACTTATATCAAAAAAATTAATGGGTCTATTAACGGTTCTCAACAATTAAACATATTTTATTATAACATAAAATCCTTAGATTAATAGTAAATCTTAGAATACGCTTTATATTCTAGAGTACATGACATGAGGATGTGTCCAATATTTCAATTTTTTCAAGTGTTTATTCTCAACATAGCTATGTTCACCTATAGTAATAGTTATCAAATACGATTTCAGGTGACATGTTTTTGTTTTGTGTATAATAGTTTATTCTAATCACCACTATGTGAGATAGAGGAAGAAGAGTCTTCTATTGTTGGGTGGAGTCTCATTCATGAGATGTCAGAGCATATATGGTTTATCTGAATGAGGGTGACTACTATATAGAGTGTGATCCATTCATATGATGACTAAATGAATCACTCTATTGTGATATAAATGGGTGATAAAAATCCCATAAGGGTTTCAACCAAGTTGGAAAATATTGATATTAAATCATATAAGACGCTACAATATAAGAATATAGGTATATTTGTGTTCTATTAGATGGTCCATAAGGGGGTTATTGGTATGGGATACCTAATATTTCACTTCCTATTTAGGATTCATCAATCAATTATTAACCAGTTCATTTAGTAGATTTATGTGAAAATATCAAATATGGGAGGGTTGTACCTTTTGTATGCATCTTTCAATAATAGATTAATACCCAATAAAAGTGTTTGGACCATGAGGCTTATATGTGAGAGATACATTCCAAATAGTTTACTACCAACAATCCCGGATTCATATAAAGGATATTATTTTACATAATGGGGATTTTATAGAATCCATGTAAATATGTGGTACATATTTTTAATTTTTTTTACAAATCCTCATGTATCTTTATAATTTTTAATTATTATAGATGTTTCCACTGGATTGGGAGTATATTTTAATGAAATATGTATTGTTACCTTCAATATGTTACTAATGAATGATGTCACTAGGTATATAGTGGTTTGGGTTTTGGTATCTAGGGAAAGTAGGGATGGTGGCAGTTTCCACTAGGGGAACTATAAAATTGGTGACCATAGGGAGGTTATCTAGTAAGGAATTAGGTTCCCAATAAAAGGTTTTCATGTAATAGGTGGTTATGTTGAGAATTTTTTATAAAAATATAAAATATTAATTAATTTGGTTAAAAAATATATTAAATAAAGTTCCCACACATTACACTATTTTCCATTACAAAACCCATAGAGTTTTCTACTCATTTCCTTCCCTCTCTTGGTGTCGATCACCTTCATTATTGATCAATTTTTCATGTCAACTATCCCAATAAATACCAATCATTATGATAAGGACTCTTATTAAATTATTTAATAATTTCTTATCTTGTTTCATTATACTTTCCCATTTTTTACCTAAGGTGTCGTTTTTTATTTTATTTTAGGAAAATATTCTTTTGGTGACTATTAGTCTTATCGTATTCAATGAATACGATTGTACTATATTGAGGTAGGACCCTAACTTTTTCCAATGAATTATTCACATTTTCAAAATTCTTGTGATATGATATCATTCTAACCATTTTTATAAGGCCTTCAATTAATATAAATTTATTTTTACTTTTCTCTTGGAGATTCAGTATGACAATTAGTGTCATGATTGATATCCTGTATTATGTATCATGATGGCCTGAACAGTGATGGAAATGATGATTACATTTAGGTGTGTAAATTTTTGTATTTGGCACCTTAATGGATTTACCATTTTTATATAAAATTTATTTGGCATTTAAATGGTTCCCTAAGAAAAATTTGAGTAGTAAATTGAGTGATTAGTAGGGGTTGGATCTAGGCTTGGCCCATATGATACATATGAGTTTCCTTATATATTATTAATTTTGTCAAATAATATATTGGGTGGCGATGACTAAAATTTTATTCAATCTGTATCTATGAAGTTTGAAACTTTGTTTGGGACAATTTCATATGTAAGGCATATGAGGAATGATTGAACTCAAACTTAATCTGAGTTCATCATTATCCGAAACAATGGGTGAATTTCATATATTAAGTTGATTTGATATTTATTATGACATTATATGTCTATGTTTATATTTAAGGATACTAATGTATTTTTATTATTATTTTTATATGGTTTAATTGATTCCACTTGTTCAATGTGTTTCTTATGGGTGGGATTCTATTCTCATTCACTGAGATGCCACCTATAGAAAGAGTTTCAATTCCCATTATTATTGATGATGGTTATGGAATGTGATGAAATTATTATTGAGTGGTCATATGATATGATATATACCTCCCAAATTTTCTCATGTAAGGTTTGATGAGAGAAACAATGCCCATTGTTACCCAGGGAAGAAGGGCACATTGAATATTTTGTGACACATCCTTATAAGTGGACGAAATGAAAATATGTTAATAGTTATTTGTGATATGGATCATTATACACACTATTGAATCAAGGCCTAGGGATTTTTCTTGTCTATTAGAATTATACCAATGGGAAATGACATTTTGATAATTACTACATTGTTATAGAGAATTAATACCTATTATAGTGTTGTGGATTTGGGATTCTATAATCATATATAGATTATTTACACCTAGATGATGTTCCCACATATATTAATTTTTTATTTTGATGTACTACTCATGTATAATATTTTATGTAACGATGATTATATTTACCATTTTTTTAATATTGGGAATCTGATGTTCAGTTTTTATTCCTTTTCATACGTTCATAGGATCCTAAAAAGGTTAAAGTAAGTATGGAATCTTTTGGAAGAATTTTATAGCACCAGTGGATATAAAATTTATTATTACGTCAATTTTAAAATATTTTTGTATGATAACAATACATTTTGATGGAGTTTTATTTATTGGATATGTTTAGGGACACTGATTTTATTGGATTAGTGAGTTTCACTCACCCAAAACTATAACAACTTGATTCTCTAGCACATTTCATAGTTTTCGATCAGGTAAGGGAATATTCCATATCAATTTAGAGGGTTTATATGCACTATCTTATTTTGAGATATAAAATAGAAATTTTTAGGGACATAAGTGATTTGTTTGGTAACTTTCTTTTCATTTAAATTTTTGGGCCCTATGGTATATGATCAGTCGGTAAGAGATCCTATTTACTTCTTCATGATACGTGTTACAATGAAATTGAAATTTTATGCTAGGTTTCTTTCCATTACCTATTAATGGTTGGAATAAAACTAAAATTTTACATGTGTCTTTTAATTTTGGAAGAATATCTATAATTATTTTTTCCAATATTATTTATATCAACATATTTCAGAGGATATTGTTTCCCTATGATATTTAAACACACATACCACCGATCGATGGTCTCTAGAATATAAGGAAGAAATATTAATTTCTATAGATATTTGTTTTGTTCATAGTGGTGTTTAGTCATACTAGGTATGTTACAATATTTTGAATGATGAACAAATTATAAAAAAACATAGGTTATCATGGGATTATTGATGATAATTCTACCTCATGGAGTGTGGGATAACCCCCAAACTCTACATAGATCTTTATATACCACTCATTAATCTTATTAAGGGTATATTGTGTAAAACAATATATGTATTGTTGTGTATTATGTATTAAGTTTTTCAAATACACAAGTATTTTTGTGTTTATTGAGCATTGGACATGTTGGTGGTGGCTCAAGGGTTTGTTTTGGGAAATAAGTCAATATTCAAGATTTTTTCACTTTTATAAGAACTCAAATGGGATAGTAATTTTCTTATTCCTGGTACAATAAAGATCCCTAGGTGGTGGGGGTAGTTTTGTGAGGCATATCAGGTGGATGATTCCCCTACAAGAGTAAACGGTGGGTACCGAGTACCCGACTAAAGCAATGATTGTACACGGTATTTACCATAGGATTTTAATTTTTTTTAATATTATTTACATTCTAAAATATTAATTAAAATCTCACAATCATTTTATTTCCACCGATCCACTCAACCTACCCCTTTATCCCCTCAATTTTTCCCACACTTAGGGGTGGTCATTCTTTAAATTTCTTAATTTTGTAATCCCTTTATTATAGTAGACTTATTGGGGTGAGATTAAAACTTCCCATTGATTATTTCTCTTTTTATTTTACTCTTCCAATAGTTTTTTAAGAATTATTTAATAAATATAGGAGGTTTGTCATATGTAATTAATTTTATCGATTGAAGCCTAATAATTCATCTACATCTAAATGTAGTCTTCACACGACTATGAGGTAGGTGGTCCTTAACCATTAACAATTATTTATACATATTTTTATACATAATGATATATGTTATTTCCAAACCATGTGATATTAACCATTAAATAATCTAAATTAGTTTTTTTATTATTTCTTCAGGACTAATAAATATTTATTTAGATTGTGAGTGGTTTGTCAAGCATTATGATATTCAATCAATGGTCCCAAATGGGGTCACTATGCAACAAAATGTGCTGATAAATATTAGAGGTATAGGATATATATGTCTCATTATATTTTTTTACCTAGAAGAAATTACAATAATTACACACAATTCCTTTTTTAATATATAATTTTTTTGGGATTATGGAAAACATAGATATCGACTTCGATGAAATGGAAAATTGGGAAGAGTTTATTTTGGAGTGATAAAAAAAATATAATGCATATACCAAATCTGGTAGAGTATCCACCAAATATTGATCCTTTTGATGGATGTGTGTATATTAGAATGTTTTAATATTCATGGAACACAATACTGATATATTATATTCTTAATTTTGATGTAATACATGTTAAATTATTATGACTTCGGAAAGTGGGTGGGGTGTAATTCCAACCCTTGTATGCACTTAAAGGTAGAATATTTTTCCTGATTCACCTCTGTTTGTCAATGATTTCTGATTATATACCTCAGAACTATATCCCTATATTCCAAAGGATAATGGATAGTAGTGAGGTCATTAAATAATCTCAAAATACTATACCCCCTTTATCTGGTATCTATATATTATAGAAAATTTAATAATACTAGAAACCATGAAAATGAAACTAGAATAAATATATATACTTGGTTGTTTTCAGACGAAAAATACATCAAAACATGTGGTAATGATATGAAAATATTAATATTTCCTAAATAGAAGACATACATAATCATGAACCCCAATGTATAGAAAATAGATATCATGGTCCTAAAAAAATCAGAATAAAAAATTAGAGATATATACCAAACTAGTACTTATTCATGGGCTAGTCTCATATCCAAAGCTCTATCCCTACAAGATGAAATATCCAAAATGCATTGGTATGTTACCCTTTTATTTATTTATTATTATGAAGTCTGTATAGGTTCCCACAACACCTAATTAGAGTGAGAGTACAACTCAATAGGTATCCATAAATGATTTCCCTAAATATATCCAACCTAATTGGGTATATGATGTTATGAAATGAAGGATAACTAAACATAATAATTTCTCATAAAATAAATCACCATTGGTGATCATAATCCATGGTTTCACCCAAGATCAATCATAGATTATTTAGAAAGAGTTCGGTTGTATATGAACTTGATTCATCAACACTCCTGTGGAATAATTCCCCTCTATAAAACCATATCAACGTCACCAAATGGGAATAAAGATCATAATTGCATCTAGATTTTATAACTTCATCACTCAAGGGGTATTGAAACCCCTCCCCAGAACAGTCTCATATCTCATCAATACCCTAGGGGGTGGAATAATTCTCTTCCTAGGAACCATCTCAGGTCTCACAAACACCCATGTTGAAAATATCCCTTATCTAATCCCATCAGGCATCTTTGGTCAGATATTCAACTGACCCATAATCACAACATAATCATATATTTAGCATTAGAATTATGTATAATATAATAAAAATACATGAATATTTAGATATAATAAAGTTATGTGTAACCTCTATTTTATTTTCATAACAAAATATTATACATTTTAAAAAAATAACAATATCATTTTCAAGAGGTTGTCACTTACCAAATGAATTTTTTAAACCGATACTAACCTAGAGATACTGTTAACTTCATTTATTTATCCTAAGGGTTATCCTAGGGTATCTAAATTTAGATTCTAGGTCGTAATTTCATTTAAGAAACCCCTCAGGCTTTTCTCTATCATCTCACATTTCGTTTATTCAGGTTCTATCAAACATTATAGCCAATGGTTTAGGGTCATATGATTATCAAAAGACCTCTTGTGGCAATAAAATATCATAATAATATGAATCAAAATTAGAATATGTTAATCACCTTTTCTATGTTAGGATCATAATAGGACACCATGGACATAAATTATACACACATACGAAATGTGGTAATTCCTTATAAATAAATTATTCACCCATAGATTCTGCCTATGTGATTATTTCCTTGAGTATCATTAGTTGATTCAATCCCAAATTCATAAAATCAACAAAATCCATCAAAATACATAAAATAGGTATACACAAAGGTAACCAACATAAAAATACGAAAATATATGAGAAATAAAGGACATACAAATGAAATGAGAAGACTCACTAGAGGTGACCTAATAGAATATATGATACAAAAAACCTATTGAATAGTAATGGAGATCTTTTTCAATGGATTTAGAATGTGGGGAAAATATTTGTGAGCTACATCACTTAGAATGAAATGGTAAAATAAATCCCCCATTAGTGGTTTTAATAATTCTAAAATCATTTCAAAAAAATTATTTTTTTTAATAAATATATGCCTAGTTATTTGATATGACCATACCATTCACAGTACAGTGACCATTATGGGTTCCTACATCATTGGGTAGCCCCTGACATTATGACATTTATCCCTTATCGTAAAAGATTCAAATTTTGTTAATCCTTAAGGACTTCATGAAATAGCCTCCCCATCCATGATGAAACACATCTACCAAAGTAGCTTGCACGATATATCCCATGGGCCCATGATATAATCATCCTTCCACCATATTGGTTTATTAATCTTATGTATCTATTTGACCAAATATCATACAGATCTAAATTTAATAATATGTATCCTCATCATGGAAAGGTCCTCTACCACATTCACAAATATCATAAAACTCATATAGAAGAATAAAAATTACTCTAGAATAAAGCATTTATATATAGACAACTACCATTTCATAAACCTCTAGGATATGGCACAGTCCTCAAATATCCAAGACTATATTATCACATTAAAGTATCTCACTATTCATAATCACCTATACTATAGTGTGAACTCTTATAATTATAGGATTCTTAAAATCACGGAAGCCTCACTATGCCTAAATTCCCTAGGTATCAATGTGACATCTCTTAATTCAATGGAGACATAATATTAAGAAAGATCCTTTCATGGTGCAATAAATTTTTGTAATGTTGTGAAATTACCCAATAAGGTTCTAGAAGACTAGTTATTACCATGGGAGTCACCAAATGGATTTTCTTAAGGATGGGAGCATTTCATCAGTTTTTTGGGATGAATGGTGGTTTCGACCAGGTTATAAGAGTAGGTGATGATAGATTTTCACACATCCACTATAGATATACATCCAGTTGTAAAAAATATGTATAAGAATCTTCAAAGGATGTTCTTTTGGGATGGAATGTGGTGAACTGTCACTAAGTTCATCTCTCTATGTCTCATGTGTCTATAGGTAAAGGGTAAACATTGGGTTTTATTTGGTTTGAAATAACCTCTAGTGATCCCACAGTGAATGTGGGATGATGTATCCATATAATTTGTAATGGTACATCCATGGACAATGATAGGTGACAATGTTATTGGGTGATTATTTTTCGACATACCAAGTCAGTAAATTTTTATCCATCAGAGATCATAGTTCAGTTAATAGCATAGGTCTATTGCGCATGTGGGATATTGTTTGGATTCATGAGGTACCATAAACAATTTTACTCAACAGTGCTGTTTTGTTAAAATCATGTTTTTAAAAAAGGATTGTATGTGGCCTTTGAATAGATTTGAGGAATAGTATAGTGTTTCTCCTATAAATAGATGGGATAATTGGTTTAACAATCTAGGTGGTGGAGGATATGATTAGAGCATGTATGTTGGACATAAAATATAGTTGCTGGGATCAATTTTTATTAGTATATTTTAGTTATAATTATATTTATCACTCTAATATTGTTCTAGAACCGTTCAATTCCCTATTAGGGAGACATTTAAGGTTATAATTATGATAGGATTATATTTGTGGGACATCTCATGTTGGGTCAAATATAGTGTAGGTCATGATGAAGAAAGTACATGTGATTCTTGGGTATATGAGGATATCCTAGAAGAGAATAATCATATATAGATCCACATTTTATGCCTTTGGATTTAAATAATGGGGAGCATGTTTTCTTGAGAGTGTTCCCCTGCTGAGAATTTTGGATGTTTAGATTTTGAATTAAGCTTCCTCATGGTTCATTGGACCATTCCACATACATTGAAGAAACATCAAGTTTGTATAAAGCTTTTCATTTCCTCCATAGTTGAATCGAGTTCATTAAATCCTCCATATATCACAGTTGAACATATATTTTCATGACCCTATGCACATTATTGTCTATGATGATATGCACATCGAGGATACAAACACCTTCATGAAGTACCTGGTGGAAATCAAGGATCAATGGGAGAGTATATTTCATTTATGGACCATCCCGTCTGTTTGTGTGATTTGTTATCATGGAAGTGTGAAACAATATACTAGATGTATGATATCCATATGAGAGCTCATTACCCCCCCAATTTATGTGTAGCATGGTATTTTTTAAGTAAAAATACTTGTTGGTTGGAAGAATGAAATGAGTCAAATTTTGGGTATTTATTGTAGTGAATATTTCTATTTATATATCTGTATTTTTTCATCAGGGTCGGTGTTGTGTTTAGGTGTCTCAAGTACCCAAAATTAATATATTAATGATATTAATATATATTAAAAAACAAATCTGAGTCCTATTGATATAAAAGGCTTTCCAATTTTTGGGACCTTAGTTTGTAAATCTTAGGCAATGGTTGATTCTAAAATCTGTGTCTTAACTTATGTGTAAGATAAGGTTGGGCATTTTTGAACATTACATGGGGTGTGATAATTGGCATTTGAGAATAAATAAATAAAATTTTTTATATATGGTGATGAAAAACCTAATCGTCTATTATAAATGAACATCAATAAAACAAATCTAGGGTCAACGTCATAACCTAGGGACGATTTAAGAGGAGGAGCACCCTTCATTGGTGTGGATGTACCTGAGGATGCAGATCAATGAATGGATTGAGTTGGACCAACATATGGATGTAAAATTCAATGGGATATTCTTCTTTATTACAATTATATACTTTCTTCACCAACTATTGATCTATAGTCATTTTATGGATTGTTATTCATGCCTTTCTTCCCTCATATTAACTGATAAGAATGGATATTTGTTATGTTATTGATTGATATTATATTACCTATTATTCAAAATAGCTCAATTTTAAATTGTGTTATTGAACCCAGTTTATTATCATTATGACTTTTACATGAACTTTGTTCATGTTTTTGTGATTTTTGGCCAAGACTGCATTTTGGAATGGTGGATTCACCTCGATCTTGTACTTTCCCCCATATTTCATCATGTTATTTTCAATTAGTCCATAGGGTCACAATTCAGATATCTAGGATGGGTTAAATTGTTATTGAACCCCTAAATTCATGGTGGATGGGTGAAGAATGTATTGATCAATGGTGCATGGATGTAATGAGGTTTGATTTTGGGTGTAGGTGATGAATTCTAAGATTTTGGGATTCAGAGCAGAGATGGGTTATGCAACTGCTGCATGAGGGTAATTGTATTTTCGATTTCAATCTACTGAATATTGGGAATGGATGATTAGAGAAATTTTCCAAAAATTTATGGTTATCAAATTGAAATATTTTTAGCAAAGATGGTGAAACATGTAAATTTTAGTTGTGTAAATTTAATAACTATAAACCATGTTACATGGAGTAAAAAAGGTCTTGTAGTTCCTGGGATATGGAAGAATGGGTTTTGGGTGAATATAAATATCACATTGTTATGTATGACCCCATACACCCCATGTGGACATATATTTTTGGATCAACATATATGTCATAAATACATTGGCATGGACATAGAATTGAACATGCGAACAATGAGAGTATACAAGAATTACCATATGCTCATACAAGTCTATGGTACTTGGACATAGCCAGTTCACACAATCCTGACCAAAGTATGTGGGAAAAGGAAGAATATAGGGGACAAAGATAGTGGGGAACATGAAGGTCATGGTTGACCAGGACATAGATTTTACCACCTGTACACATAGTTCATTCTCACTTGGACATCCATTTTTTGTGTAGGTGAGGACACGACCAGGTTTCTAGGTGAGGATACACACTGTGTAACCCTAGGTACACACCATTTTCCTTCCTAAAATATATCTACCATGAATATATCCTCCTTTTATAATTATATTTGTGACCATGAATATCCAATAATGATTATTTTCCACCTATAATGTGATGGATGACTAACTTAATTAATTAGTGATATGAAATGAGGTGTTATGAGAGTTATCGTACTTTCAGTGATGATAAGATGAGGGAATTTACAATGTTGAGTTATTAGAGAGATATTGATTTTTGAAAGACCTATGTAACACTATGGGGAGGTTCCCACATACTCATTGCATGGGTTGAATCAATACTACCCCACACTATAACATGGAATTGGTCCTCTATATGCGGAATGGTACTCCCCCATCTATGAGATATACTATTGAGGGGGTCCTTCAAGGGAGTTAGTTCTCCCTCAAATATGGAGTATAGTAGCGAAGAGGGAACCCCTCCACCCAAATTCATATGTACTTGTTCATGATGTTTGGAATCAAAGATATACCGTTGGATATATAGGATAGATGGAGATCTCCTTTCCCTCCTAGTGATGATTGTCTATGATAATACATGTTGGGTTTTCATTTACCTCTTTCTATGGGTTGATCAGACATATTCTATATCTTTATATTCTCCTTTTATGGTTTTTTGGGAATCTTATTAGGTATATATATACTCACCCTTACATTGGAATATTCTTCACATGTCATGTCTTATGCCGACAACATGTAGTTCGATGGTGGATTTGGTGGATCATAGCCATACATGGGTGCATTGACCATTTTTGATGGCAGGACATATAGATCAGGATCTTGGATCACATCAACATTCCCTTTTCCAGTTTATTCAGGTTGGGACTCCATCTCTAGTTGGGTGTGTATTTTTCCCTTAACACTTTGTATATTTTATATCATACTATAATTCATTTTCAAGACGTTATTTCATTCATGGATATACTTTGATGTCATAGTCTTTCATTATTCCTTTTCATTATTGCAAGAATTTGGTTTTTTGTGTGCATATATGTACATTAGGCTATCATATCCCATTTATTGATTCCTTATTCACAAATGTTTATATCCCTAAGAATATTCTATGTGGGCTTGGCATGTCAAAATCGTCTTTTCGCCTGCCCAAAAGGCCTCCGTGGATTATGTCATGACACCCAAGTAGTCAAAATTATTTGATAAATAAGGAAATAAGATATATGGGAGTGAAATTACCTAATGAGTTGTGCATGGATCTCATTATTTCCTCACTGAAAATATTATTCTCCTTTATTAATTTAAATTAAAACATGAAAAATAGAAGAAGGACTCACTCTGAACTTCTTAATCTCATTCTCAAAGTTGAAAAGAACATAATAGGTGATCAAAATGTATTTATTGTGGTAAATAAGAAAAGGTAGAACAAGGTAAATGGTCGCAATAATCACTCTAATTCTAAATGTCATGACCCAACCCTACCCAGGCTCGAGCCGCAACTACCCCAAGCCCACCTCCAAAGGCCAGGGGCTGGCAACCAGCGCTGAAGGCACAATAACTCAGGGGGGCCTTTGCCTAAGTACCGATACAAACACATGAAAAAAACTCAATGCAACAATGTAGAGTAAAATTAAAGACAGGCAAAGTAAAGGGAAACTGATATATATAAACCACAGTGTGCATCGACCTCTAAAAGTACAAAGTAAAGTGCTGAAAAGGAAAAGGGGAAAAACACGCACCCAACCAGAAAAGGTTCCACAACCCGACAACAGGTAAACAAAAAGGAAACAGCTGAAGGGTCTCCTACCGGGAACCCGGCCACGACCACCACATGTGGTCTGATCCCCCAAGCTCCTATGCTCCACTGAAGTCACGCTCCACATGTCCGTCCCTTGCAAGTGCACACCAAGTGCAGGCAAAGACCAAGCTGGGGTGAGTATAAAAATACTCAGTAGGATACCCCGAAGGCTTGAGGGAGCAACAAAGGCGGTACCAATGGGTGAGAAGTAGAGCTAACAGGGAAAGTAAAGGAGTCCAACCGAGGGTGCAGTAAATAGTAACAGCACAGCAGAGAGTCCAGCTCAACCCAACAAAAGGATAGAAGGTAGACTCGTCCAGACACAAGGAGCTGGAAACGGGGAGAAGATGATCTTCTCGTCGAGTCTTCGCTACCTATATCTGGAGAGTAGACTCATCCAACCATGAGAAGCTAGACACAGAAAGAACGTGGAATACCCTGTGCATCTTCGCCTCTCCTGGAAGGAGAGTGGCAAAAACCCAAGGAGTGGGTACTCGTACGAGGTATTTATATACCTATATATGCTCTGTCAAGAAGCCCGAACAATCTCGTAAGGGGATCTCCGTCCCGTAGCTCAGCCCAAGAAAAAGTATCCAACAGTCCCAGAAGCTAACACCTTCGATGCCCAGCATCTCGCACGTCTACCCCAAATCGCAAGTCAAGGGGATCAATCACCACACCTTGACACTATCCTCTTTAGGCGGAACTGACTTTCCAACACGGTTTTAGATCACGTCACAAGAACGCGTCTCAGTGGGGAATGTGCCCCTCTAACTTGAGAGTTCTAGGGAAAGTCAAACCATGCCTTGTCACTACCCTGTAGTCGAGAGGTCTCCTCAAAGTCAAAACGTCACAACATTGACCCATATAACCAAGGGTCCTGCTCCGGTAAACATGGAGGAATGCCACATGCTAGCCTAGTAGTAGGACTGAGCCTGGAATGCCAGCAGGTGTCCCACTGCCCAGCCCTACTGGAGGGTAATTCATAACCAGATATCAGGTGACCCACTGCCCAGCCCTGCTGGAGGGTAAACCATAATACATCATCTGGCGAATCACTGCCAAGCCCCGCGGGAGGGTAGACCTTAATACATCATCAGGTGACCCACTGCCCAGCCCTGCTGGAGGGTACACCATAATACATCATCAAGCGACCCACTGCCCAGCCCCGCTGGAGGGTAGATCTGGAATAAGTCGACAGGCGACACACTGCCCATCTGTGCTGATGGGTAGACCTGGAACTAGACGAAGGGCGACCCACTGCCCAGCCCTGCTGGAGGGTAGACCCTAAGAGGTCGTCGGGTGACCCACTGCCCAGTCTTGACTGGAGGGTAAACCATTAGTGCGTTGGGTGACCCACTGCCCAGTCTCTGCTGGAGGGTAGACCCTAGAAGTCAGTGAGCAACCCACTTCCCAGCCCTACTGGAGGGTAAACCTGGGGAAGTCGATGAGTAACCCACTGCCCAACCCTGCAGGATGGTAAAACTCAGAACTGCTCTGGCCATCCCTATAGGAGGGTACAACACTGGCCAACCGAACACAGAGTGGGTATCATGAAACCGCCCAACTCCAAAACAACTCTCTCCCAAAAGAGGTCCAGTGACTGTTCCATCATCAGGTGTCACTTACACCGCTACCGACCGATCCATCGAGAATGAAACCAGGGGGAGACCACTCAACCCTGCTGGACAACCAACCAGCACAGAGCCAGGGGAAAAAACACCACCCTACTGGTCAATGAAACACACAGAGGGACCCTCTACGCCGCGAGAGGTCCAAGTACGTGAATCAGAACACAACACGCACTTGGGGGCCACACGATGTGTGTCCCCAAGTCTAACCCCAACCAAGTGCACAAACAATCTCAGGTACAAACCACACGTACCTCCAAGTGCTCCCGTATACTCCCAGAGTATACCTCATTCTAGCCCAAAGGTTATCGTGCACATGGCACCCTCCGTCAATGCGAATGGGTGACGTAACAAATCCACCTCAAAGGCCCAGGCACGACCAACCACATCTTGTAAATCATTTATATCACTCTCCCAAGAGTGTGCGATTTCACGCCAAGGGTCCGCTACAAACCAGGTAGGACGAACCGCCACCGGGGCACCATCACATTTCAACAAGATCGCGCAAGAGGCTCCACACAAACAAACGGATCACACCATTGTAATCCTCACGGAAAAACATGCGAGATCGACTACTTACTCACCTCCAAAGGATATACGACAGAAAAGTCGTCAACAATGCCTCACACCCGAACGGTGTCCCGTGATCCCGAGCCTCGGCCCCGAAAACAGTCGGGCGCATCGCACCATTGTGACCCCCTCAGGAAAACACGTCAAAATCACTACTCACATGAGTGCAATGGATATCTGGAGAAAAAGATGTATTCCGGCATACCGCACATGAGTGGTGCCATGTGGGACCCGCATCCCGGTCCCGAAACTCAATGAATGGGTCACACCGTTGCGATCCTCTCAAAAAAGCACACAAGATGGACTACTCACTTGTCCAAAACGGTCACCCGGTGATAAAGATAGAAAACTCACCGTCGACGCCCAAACGACCCTCATGGGCCCTACACCATCGTGCTGAATTTGGGCGGGTAGATTGCACCACTGCAATCCCCTCGGAAAAACATCCAGAAACGACTACTCCCATGCTCTGAATGGATGTCCGATGAAAAAGGCATGAAACGCTGCACGCAGCTCGAAAGACGGGTTGTGGGGCCCATGCCTCGACTCCAGCTTTAGCACCTGAAGCCACCCTGGAAAACTTTTCCCATGCGCCAGGGTCGCAACGCCACTGGCGGCGCTAAAAATGGACGTCAGACGCGCCCGCGCCGTCCAAAACAAGACTCCCAAAAAAAATAGCAAACCCCTCGACGTACGTGTCGCACCACTGAAGCCCCTCTTTTCGAGAATTAAATATTCCTGAAACCATCTCAAAGCGTTCCCCTCGACGCAAGGTCCACGCTGCCACTGACCGCGTGCAAAACGGACGCCCTTAGCGAAAACTACAGGTGTTGGAATTTCCAAAAAGGGGGGAACTCCCTTGGGCAGGACCGGCCCGGTCCGGCCGGTCCGCCCACAGCCGGCCCGCGGCTCGGCCGCGAGCCTGGTTCACGCTGTCGCGGCCCACTGCCACTGACCGGCCTTGATGGCCGGTCCGCCCTTTTTCCACAGCGACCCGCGTCGCGCGGTTCGCGGTCGCCGCACGCGGGGTCGCGCACCCCGCGGCCCCTGTCCCTCTTCGCGCTACGCCGGCACCGCCCGACCGAAGCCCGCCGCCACGGCGCCTCAGCCTGCCGCCGCATCGCCCGCCTGAAGCCGCCCGCACAGCCGGAGCCATCGCCCGAAGCCGACCAGCCCGAGCCACGCCACCTGCCTGAGGATGCTGCCGCCGCCAGCCAAAGCCCCTGCCGCTGCCGGAACCCACCAGAAAACACCCCAAAACCCCTAATTCCCCCAACCTTTGGCGAACCCCTGTGGGCTTCTCCAAACTCGGATTTCAAATCCAAGACAAGAGTTGGAAAGGGGATAAAATATACTTCGTATTCATGGGCATTTTTTGATAAATCGACAAATAGTTGATACAATATTTCGTGCTCAAAGTAGGTATGGGAATAGAAATGAAAACGACAAAACCATGCCTCGTGGGCGTTGCCCGGAGCTTCGCCGTGATCCGTCGGAGCCGCGCTTCACCGGAACATCTCTCCGGAGATGGAGGAAGAGAGGGGAGAGGCTGCTGTGCCAGGGAGAACAACCAAGAGGGGGGGGAGAAGTGTTTAAAAACAAAACACTTAAACTCCCACCTGTGGGCCCCGTACCCGAACTCCCGACGGGGTCGAGATTTAGCCCCCCTAGGCGAACATCCGCGCTGTGAGTGCAACGGAGGTCTCTGAATTTTATTCTGGGTCCCCATTCAAAAGTTATTAAATATAGCGCCCGAGGCTGCCAAATTATGAAAACTCCCCTGGGGCAATTTTTCACAAACGACCCGCACCCGCGAAACTTATACCCCTCCTAGGGTAAACAACACGCTCCGAAATCAGCGGTGCTCTCGGTTTTCCAATCCGAGACACCGATTAAGAGATACTCGAGTTTCTACAATAAATGAATGAATTAATTAATTAATTAATCCGTTTACCGATCTAGAAGCGGGCGAGGGGTCCAAAGGTCCCACACCGACAAGTTTTATGTCATTTCTAGGGTAAAGACCCCATTATGGACCCATCCGTACACTTGGATCTCTGATCTGGATCACCTTTTAGGAGTTATCCCATTTATTTGGCGTATCTAGTGTGAACACACTGAAAATTTAATTCCGGCCACTCCGGGGCTCGGAATCGCACACCGTCTGAAGGCGCTACTCTGGAATATAATCAAGAATATTCCAAAGTATTTCGTAGAAAAAAGAGGGTTCTTACATCATTCCATCCTTCAAGAGTTTCGTCCCTGAAAAGAAAAACTAGGGAGCAACACAGGGTACTAAGCCCACAGCTGGCTTTCCCATACCTAGAAGAACCCACACACACCTCTGCATCACCACACACGGACCAAAGGATTGATCCGCTCACATGAGGTTAGCCCTTGCCGACGTCGTGCACCCACTTCAGACTTTGGGGTTAGGGCAAGTTGGTAAGGTACCTCACTGTTCCTTTGCACGGTCTCAAACGGCCCGAAGGCCCTCGGGGGTAGCTCACATCCCCGGTCCAACCTCTACGTCGCACGCTGCGACGAGAATCACCGCTTGGGCATAGGGAAAGGCCCGATGATTCCCTCCTTCAGAATATCCATATTGTGAAGCACCCAAGGATATCTGGTCACACAAGATTCCACAACCGAGGCTCTCTCTTCCAAGACTCTCTGACAAGCTCGGAAGCGAAGGAGTCAACACCGTCGACGAAAGGAAAAGGTCTCACGCCTTTTTCCTTACCAACATAGGGTTACACCCGACGCCCTGTGTCACCCTGGAAACACCTCAAACAAGTAGTAGGGAGAAAAGATTTTCACACACAGAGCCTAAAAATTCTACTGCAAGTAGAAGAGTTGCAAGGGGTACCTCTCACCATCCCATGCTCTGCAGGATATTAGACATCCAAAGCTTGTGGCTACCCACGGTCCCAACCGTCAGCTCCCAGAGCCTGACGTGGACTACCTAGTGGTGATGGGGAGATCTCATAAAGTCATACCCCACTACCAGCTCCTCTGAATCCTCTACTAGCACCACCTCCCTAGGTACTACTCTGATCGCGGCGCTGCCTCTGTCATGGTGGTGCGCCTGCTGCCTGCCCGATGCTCCCAGCAACTCGGGTTGGGCAGTCTCGTGCCAAGTGACCTCACCTGTCATAATCATAGCACCGACTCTCTCCGGACTGCACTGGTGACCTCCGGCACCACTGTGGTGTACAACCACGCCCCTGAGTCCGTTTGTCAGAAAGCCACCCTCGTCGAGGTCATTCTTGCCGACACCCACTAGCCGCGGCAGACATCTCAACTCCAACGTGCCTGCTGCCACTACCAACTCCAGAATGTGACAAGAATCCCTCTGTCAATAGCGCCTACTCTAGCACCCCGACATATGTGTAAATGACCAAGGGTAGTACGAAAGCACGAATCTCTCAGCGGAGACCCTGCTCAAACATCCGTGCTCGGAGGTTGTCGCCATGGACCAAGTCTGGGTAAAAGCGTGCACGGTCTGAAAAACTAGAAGCGTACTCGGCCACCATCATCCCTCCTTACTGAAACTGCAGGAGCTCCTGAATCCAAAAGGAGCGCAAGCAGGAGGGGAAAAACTCTTCACGAAACAACAACTGAAAGTCGTCCAATGAAAGCGACGGCTCATCAAGAAACTGAGTCACCAGACTCCACCAATGCCAAACTGCTCAACGAAAAAGGGTGGCTGCCAAAGCAACTCTCTGATCTATCGACGTCTGCACAAGACAGAAAAGGCTAACCACTGCCTCGAGCCAAACCTCTACTGCCTAAGGGTCTGGCTCACCAATGAACCTCAGCGGTCTCTGCCGCTGAAACTCACGGAGCGTGCTCAACCTGCGCTCAATCTCAGCATACTCTGCTGAGACTGTCTGCTGCTCAAAAGGTGGGGGTAGGGCTACCGGCCCACCCAGAAAAAGGGTCTCACATGATGGGTCCTGGACTGTGGCCTCATAGCTCACATGGTCGTCATCAAAAGCCAAAGCCGGTATCCTGGCTGGCTGTCTTCGCGGAGACATCCTGAATATTATCAAGGAGTGCCGCGGTCAGATGAGCATATATGTATATACCACAACAACAACGATGGGTAGCTGACTCAAGAAGGATAGTCAAAGACTCAGTCCTACATGATGCACAAAAAAATTTATCTACAACAAGTGTCTCAGCATGCCGAGTCGACAAGTGGGTTTTCAAGGTCCTGGTGAATGGATACGTCGGCCGCAACACCATCATTGGACTCCCTGGCCTGAGAGCCGTTTTCGAGACACATTAACACTGTTGCCCTAAATCCCAACCAATTCCTCTTTTAGGGACGTCCGAACAGCATCCCAAGGAACGAACCACCTCTGATACCACTTTGTCACGACCCGACCCTACCAGGGCTTGAGCCGCAACTACCCCAAGCCCACCACCACAGGCTAGGGGCTGGCGACCAGCGCCGAAGGCACAATAACTTGGGGAGGCCTTTGCCTAAGTACCTGTACACACACATGCAGCAAACTCAATTCAACAATGCAGAGTAGAAGTAAAGACAATAAAAGTAAAGGGAGACTGCTATATATAAACCACAGTGTGCATCGACCTCTAACAGAACAATGTACAGTGCTGAAAAGGAAAAAGGGGAAAAAACACACGCCCAACCAGAAAAGGTTCCACAAACCGGCAATAGGTAAACAAAAAGGAAACAGCTAACGGGTATCCCACCTGGAACCCGACCACAACCACCGCACGCGGTCCGAGCCACCAAGCTCCTATGCTCCACTGAAGTCACGCTCCACCTGTCTGTCGCCTGCAAGGGCACACCAAGTGTGGGGAAAGCCCAAGCAGGGGTGAGTATAAAAATACTCACTAGGATACCCTGAAGGCTCAAGGGAGCAACAAAGGAGGTACCGAAGGGTGAGTAGTAGAGCGAACTAGGAAAGTAAAGGAGTACAACCGAGGGTGCAGTAAAGAGTAACAACACAGTAGAGAGTCCAACTCAACCCAACAAAAGGAAAGAAGGTAGTCTCGTCCAGAAACAAGGAGCTGGAAACGGTGAGAAGATTATCTTCTCCTCGAGTCTTCACGAACTATAGCAGGAGAGTAGACTCATCCAACCACGAGAAGCTAGACACGGAAAGCACGTGGCATACCCCGCGCGTCTTCGCCTCTCCTGGAAGGAGAGTGGCCAAAACCCAAGGAGTGGGTACTCGTACGAGGTATATATATACCTGTATATGCTCTGCCAAGAAGCCCGAACAAGCTCGTAAGTGGATCTCCATCACATAGCTCAGACCATGAAAAAGTAGCCAACAGTCCTAGAAGCTAACACCATCAATGCCCAGCATCCCGCACGTCTGCCTTGAATCGCAAGTCAAGGGGCTCAATCACCGCACCTTGAAACTATCCGCTTTAGGCGGCACTAACTCGCACGCATGGTTTTAGATCGTGTCACAAGAACACATCTCGGTGGGGAAAGTGCCACTCGAAATTGAGAGGTCTAGGGAAAGTCAAACCATGCCTCGTCACTGCCCTGCAGTCGAGAGGTCTCCTCAAAGTCAAACCGTCACAACACTGACCTGTATAACCAAGGGTCCCACTCCAGAAACCATGGAGGAAAGCCACAAGCTATCCTAGTAGTAGGACTGATCCTGGAATGCCGGCAGGTGTCCCACTACCCAGCACTGCTGGAGGGTAATTCATAACCAGATATCGGGTGACCCACTACCCAGCCCTGTTGGAGGGTAAACCATAATACATCATCCGGCGACCCACTTCCCACCCCACTGGAGGGTAGACCTTAATACATAATCAGGCGACCCACTGTCCCGCCCCGCTGGAGGGTAAACCATAATACATCATCAAGCGACCCACTGCCCAGCCCCACTGGAGGGTTGACCTGGAATAAGTCGACAGGCGACCCAGTGCCCATTCGTGCTGGAGGGTAGACCTGGAACTAGACGACGGGCGACCCACTGCGCAGCCCTGCTGGAGGGTAGACCCTAGGAGGTCGTCGGGTGACCCACTGCCCAGTCTCTGCTAGAGGGTAATCCATAAGTCTGTCGGGTGACCCACTGCCCAGTCTCTACTGGAGGGTAGACCCTAGAAGTCAGTTAGCAACCCACTGCCCAGCCCTGCAGGAGGGTATACCCGAGGAAGTCAATGAGTAACCCACTGCCCAGCCCCGCTGGAGGGTAAAACTCAGAACAGCTCTGTCCATCTCTACATGAGGGTACAACACTGGCCAACCGAAAATGGAGTGGGTATCACGCAACCACCCAACTCCAAAACAACTATCTCCCAAAAAAGGTTTAGAGCATGTTCCATCACCGGGTTTCACTAACACTGTAATGCCCCGACCCCAGTTACCTAGAGTCGGTGCATTATTACTTAACATTGGCATGATCACAAGAAAGATCAATTCTCGAATGACCGATTGGTTTAGTAGCCTTGGAAACACTAGATATATTCATAAAGTTTTACATTACATCATAAAGTGAAAAACTACAACAACAACATAATGTCTCCATAGTCCACACTATTATCCCCCCATAATATCCCTGCAGGTCATTCATAACTTACTTCTTCACATCCTGGGAAAAATAAAACATAGAAAAGGGGTGAGCTCAAATGCACAGTAAGGATAACAATATAGCAGAAACTTTTAAAAATAAGCATAAACATTTAAGGAAATGCATTTCTAAAAAAAAAGCCTTTTAAACTTGAACTTCAACATAGTAAAGCAAAAGTAAAATGAAATAATTCCATTTACTTATTCACATGGATATTCTACTAATCGAATAATCACATGAAATATCAATAACCACTTTCATAATGATGGAATGCATAATGCCAGACTATCATAACCACATAGCCAAGTGGTCGTGCCAAGACTACAAATAAGATTTTGCCAAGGCCTTGTGACAAGACACTAGTTTGTCTCATGAGACCTACCGATTCATCGAGGAGCTATAGCGGGCTCCACCCGTCACATATTAAGTCCAATGCATTCCCATATGAAAAGGTTTAAACATAACATAAACATTCGTATTAAAACTAGCATACAAAATGTCAATACTTTCATCATAAACTATGAATGGTATAAAAATAGCACATCCATAGTCAAACATATCACAAAACCTTCAATACAATATAGAAGTTTTGTATCATAATAAATCAACTTCAAATAAGCGTAAAATCCATCAAAGGATGTTGACATAAATGAAATCAAAACTCTTTTTAGAGAAATATCCCTTTCTATTTTTGAAATCATTTAATAAAACATTTTCATTGAAAATATTTTTATAAGATTGTAATGGAATCTTCGACGATTTTATAACAGTGGAAAATTACCACACCCGCCGTATAAGTTAAAAAACATTCTTACCTTAATTCTGTCGAAAAGGTTAAAAGCACCTTGTTTGGAAAACGACGGAAAGATTCCTTTACAAAACTCTTATAAAAGTCATACAAGGGTATAAATGACTTTAACACATATTCTTTTAAATAGTAATAATGTTTTGAAATACATTTTTAAGAAACATGGATGTGGATGATAAAGAGATCCCATTAGATTATTACGTATAAACAACCTCGGATAATGAAGAGATTGTGAAATAACCCTTGCCATTGTACTTTTCCTTGGTTGGGGTAGTTTAACCTCCTGTATAATAGTGAAATAATTGTTATTAAAATATACAAGAATCATATACATTCATATGATATCATATAAGATCTTTTAACGTTTCTTTGTTAATAATATCTTAGTATTATCGTTGTTTCGGGTGTTAACTTACTTGTTTTCTTTTATATGTTTTGTTACATAAGCCATGTTTGTAATGGATAGGTTGAATTTTAATCATATATAGAATGATATCAAGTCCTTAGATACTATTATTAACCATCAAATGAGACTTATACTTGAATGGATACGATGGAGAATGAATCTCATCGCGTTCGTGGAGATGGTAGTCCGTACGTACGCACGCGCGACAATATCATTCTTTTGATATTAAAATAATATATAAATGGATGTTATATCATATATACAGAATCATTAGAATGTTATATTTATTATTAAATGAGTTACACATCATTATTATAACCATCCAAATAATAATATATTGAATTACAATTACACCACGACGTGGAGACAGTAAGCCGTACTAACGCACGTATGGTGACATGATATTCAAAGGGTGGATAGAATACTGATTATGGTTGTAACATATTTATAATAACATCACAGTATATATATGATACTGGAGTTATTAGTTTACAATGGTAAAAAAAGAAGAAGAAGAAGTGGACGAAGAAAGGAACTTGGAAAAGGGTGGTGAAATCATTACCTCTTCTTCGGGTTCTTCCTTTTGATTTGATCAAAAGGGCTCCTTAGGTTGGCTTTCTGATCACAATAAGGCCTCTAGGTTGTAGTGAGGGAAGTTGGGAGAGTATTTTTTCAGAGTTTGGTTGAACCAAAAGGCTTTGAAGGTGTGAAGAAATGATAAGGAGGAGTTCCCTTTTATAAGAGGGGTGAGGGGAACCTTTGGAAAAGCTAGAAATATTAATTTATAATAAATTCATATTCGGTTTCTAATGGCTCCAAATTTTATTATTTAAATGTTAAGGTGGGGATGGGTCGAAAACCACTCAATCAATAGAATTTAGACAGGTTTGGGTACTTATATTATCCTTATCTTTAAGTATTAACTCTTAGTTAATTAGTTTCACTTTTACAATGTCTCTTTGTATTTATATATAATATGGTTAATAAACTTACTATATACATCCAAGAGACCCCCAAGTGGCCCATTAATGATACACATATCATGATATAAGTCTCTTGGCCTAACCGTATATTTTTAGGAATTTAATATCAATTAATAATATAATATTTTTTTACAAAACTCTTTTATGTCAATTTTGACACTATTCAATAGTTGATTTTTGTGAAACTCAAAATAGATTGATTACTTCAAAACATTTAATTAAATCATTCCTAACATGTCATATTAACTTATAAAATTAGTTTAATTCATAAAAAGTCTCGTATTATATTTATTTGTGTATTTATAATATCAATTATTTTAATTTTTCACTATTATGGTAATTACTGCATCATAATTGTGTCATAAATAAATTAAATTATTTAATGTCTAAAAATTATAAATAAAATATCATCATGTAGTAAATCTTTTTATATTTCTAATGAATATTTATAGTCGAAAATAAAACAAATATAACCCTATGTAACAATTGTTTTTCTAAAAGATATATGCTTGTGTCATTTTTGTATTCATTTTAACTTAATTAAAATAAAGTGTCCCTATCACCTACAAGTGGCTCAATTGGGTCCCAAAATCGACCCAAAGATGCATATGGTCGAACATGTATCACCCAATAATGTTAGGACACGTTTTACGGTAATTTAGTATTATTATAATATTATTTTTTAACCCTTATTTACCGGATTTACCCTTAACCATGGTAAATAAAATATTTACCACAATAATTATTCAAAATGTCTAAAAATAAATGTTACCTGTTTACACAATTTGAACATCCTGATTCAAAATATGGAATCCATTTTTCCAAATTCAAAACACAAAAGTGGCAGAAATTAATTTAAAATTAATTTCCATTGTCAAAACAAAAAGCGTGTTTTTAAGAGATAATAACTATCAAAAGATTGACAATTGTTTATCTCCGGTTTAATTGTAAAAGTATGTCTAATGACCAAAATTGTATTAAATGGTAAAAATATATTATAAATATACTTTAAAACCTCTCAAATTCATAATTTATCACTATTAATTATTATGATTAAAAAAGTTGTTTTTAATTAAAATTTAGTAATTTTTACTATTCATCAAAATATTACAGTTTTCTAAAAAGTACAACAATTTCACCTTAGGATAAATTCGATATTCCAAATCCAAAAATGATGTCCATTTTGAAATATAAAATATATATAATTTAAAAAATTAGGTATTACTATTCATAACGGCTAGTTTGATTGGTTATGGTGTGTTGGAACTCGGTGTTGCATACAACACACGCTATCACATTATTCAAAGAGAAGCGTACCGTAGAATCTTGGGGTGTTAAATTCTCCCCTCCTACAAATAATTTCGTCCTCGAAATTTCTAGAATACTTATCACATGAAAAGACTCAGGTGGTTCTTCATCATAAGTTCCTCGGGTTCCCACGTTGCCTCTTCCATCTTATCATTTCTCCACAAGACTTTTACCAGATGCATCGTCCGGTTTCTCAGTACTTGTTCTCTCATATCAAGAATCCTGACGGTATCTTCGCAATAAGACAGATCGGGTTCCAGTTCTAATTCTTCAGAGGTGAGTACATGCATTGGATCAGGCATGTATTTCCTCAACAGAGATACGTGGAACACATCGTGATCTTTGGAGAGACTCTGCGGCATTTCCAATCGGTAAGCTACAGCCCCAATTCGTTCTAGAATTTCGAAAGGTCCGATGTACCCGGGAGTCAATTTACCTTTCTCACCAAAATGTATGACTCCCTTCCATGGAGATAACTTCAGGAAAACATGATCACCGACTTGAAATTCCAAATCCTTCCTTCGATTATCGTCATAGCTCTTCTGCCTACTTTTAGTTGCTTTGATATGATTTTGGATTACTATCACATTTTCCACTGTTTCCTCCACCATTTCTGAGCCTACAAGTTTTCTTTCACCAACGTCATCCCAACAGGTTGGTGTACGACATCTCTTTCTATATAACACTTCATATGGTGCCATCTGAATACTCGAATGGAAGCTATTGTTATAGGAAAATTCTACCAGAGGTAAATATTGATCCCACATACCCTGAAAGTCAAGTGAGTAAGATCTCAACATGTCTTCTAAGGTTTGAATAGTCCGTTCTGATTTTCCGTCTATCTGAGGGTGGTAAGCAGTGCTCAAATGAAGTTCAGTATCCAGGGATTTCTGAAGACTTTTCCAGAATCTTGATGTAAAATGGGGATCATGATCAGAAACAATCGATAGGGGTACTCCATGAAGTCTCACAACATCATTAATATATAGTCATGCTAGACGTTCCTGGGGTAGATCTTATCTTATAGCAAGAAAATGTGCTGACTTGGAAAGATGATCAACAATAACCCATATTGCATCATTCCTTCTAGGAGTCTTTGGTAGCCCCATGACAAAGTCCATCGTAATATTGTCCCATTTCCACTCCGGTATGGGAAGAGGTTTCATGACTCCTCCAGGCTATTGCCTTCCAGCTTTCACTTGTTGACAAACCATACATCTTGACACAAAATCAGCAATCTCCCTTTTCATGTTGTCCCACCAAAAATGTTCCTTCAAATCACTATACATTTTGGTGCTCCCAGGGTGTATAGAGAAATTGGAACTATGAGCATCATCCAGCAATTCCCTTTTTAGATTAGGTATATCGGGAACACAAAGCCTCTTTCCGAATTTCAAAATTCCATTTTCATACTCAAAATCTCTCAAAATCTCATCATTCACAGCTTTAATCTTCTTTTTAAATTCTTCATCATCGGTCTGAGAACTCTTATTCCTTTCTAGTAAAGATGGTTTGGCAACGATTTGAAAAAGAATTGATGTTTCTCCCTCCCTAGTTATTCCCATGTCCATCTTCACTAGATCCATGAAAATCGGATCCCTTTCAATTCTTATATTGTTCAAAAATCCAGGATCTTTTCTGCTCAAAGCATCTTCCACCTTGTTTGCCTTCCCAGGGTGGTAGTGTATCGTGCAATCATAATCCTTGAGTAATTCAAGCCATCTCCTTTGCCTCATGTTGATTTTTTTGTGAGAAAATATACTTCAAACTCTTGTGATCAGTATAAATCTCACATTTTTCACCATAGAGGTAGTGCCTCTATATCTTCAAAGCAAAGATCACAGCTGCTAACTCGAGATCATGAGTAGGATAGTTTTGTTCATGAATTTTGAACTGTCGTGATGCATAGGCAATAACCCTATTATTCTGTATAAGGACACAACCATGTCCTTTCTTCGATGCATCACTATAAATAACGAACCCATCATTACCCGATTGTAGAGTCAATATAGGAGCATTGACTAATATTATATTCCGTTCTTCGAAAAATTCTTCAGAATCTTTTGTCCAAACAAATTTAACCCCTTTACGTGTGAGCTTAGTTAATGGGTTAGCCAATCGGGAAAAATTCTAGACGAATCGTCAATAATAACCTGCCAAACCAATAAAACTACGTACCTCAGTTATACTCGTCGGTGCTGGACATTCTTTGATTTCCTTAGTTTTAGAAGGATCAACAGAGATTCCATCTTTAGAGACAATATGGCCAAGAAAAGAAATCTCATGAAGCCAGAATTCACACCTGCTAAACTTCCCATATAATTCATGTCTTCTCAGAGACTTCAGGATAATGTGAAAGTGATTTTCATGATCTTCGTAGATTTTGTAGTATACCAAGATATCATCAATAAATACCACCACAAATTCATCAAGATACTCCTTGAAAACTCTATTCATCAGATCCAAGAATACAGAGGGTGCATTAGTCAAACCAAAAGGCATTACAGTAAACTAGTAATGGCCATACCTGGTTCAAAATGTTGTCTTCGGAATGTATTCCTTCTTCACACACAACTGATGGTATCCAGATCGAAGTTCAATCTTCGAAAATTATTGAGCTCCATGCAGTTGGTCAAATAAATCATCAATGCGAGGTAGGGGATACTTGTTCTTTATCGTTATAGCATTGATCTCTCTGTAGTCGATACATAACCTCATAGATCCATCTTTTTTTTAAACAAAAAAGAACAGGGGCTCCCCATGGAGAATCACTAGGGTGAATAAATCATTTATTACTCAATTCCTCTAGTTGCTTCTTTAGTTCGACTAACTCTACAGTGGCCATTCTATAAGGGGTCTTCGATATGGGCCTTGATCTAGGAATTAAATCAATGGAAAACTCAACTTTTCGTTCTGGAGGATGTCCAGGTAAATCTTCCAGAAATACATCTAAAAATTCTTTCACAACAGGTACATCCTCTATTTGAACATTCCTTTCCTCACCCACAGTTATTTCATTCTCTTCCTCCCCAATAATTAAATTTAGTTGAGCTACTGGGGGTGGATCTAAATAAGAATTAGGTAGTGACAATTCTGCTCTAAAGATAAGGTGTTCCTTATCATTATTATCAAGAATCGTAACCTATTTCTTCTTACAATATATCTTCGCATCATAGTCTGAAATCCAGTCCATACCGAGGATTATATCAAACTCAATCATAGGTATGACGATGAGATCAGTAGATAAAGAATATTTACGTGCTTCAATGGGGACTGATTCACAAAACGTTGTTGCAATGATACTTCCCTTAAGAGTTTTAACTGACAATTCCCTTATTAAATCAAATTTGAAATATCTAATTTTCTTAGCAAACTGGGAATATATGAAACAATGCGATGTTCCAAAATCAAATAATGCATTTTCTAAACTTTATGAAACCATTAAATTACGTGCCACCACGTCTTTTGGATCTTCTACCTCAGCAGTAGTGATATCATAAGCTTGGACTTGATCCCTTGGCATTTTCTAATGTAAGTTCTCCTGACGCTTAGGACATTCATTTGCATATTGTCCCATCTCCCTGCAATTGTAGCACTGAACATTGGTAGCTTCTTTATTCCATTTGAAATCACGAGCATGGTGGCCTTTTTCGCCACACTTTTAACATACTCTCATTCCCTTGAAGCAAGTACCAGAGTGTTTTTTCCCACATTTACCACATGATGGATATTCAACCTTTCCCTTCTTCCCCTTATTTCCATTCCCAGATTGATCAGTAGGTCTCTTCTTCTCATGCTTTGCTTTAAAGTCATAAGACTTAGATAAGTCCTTTTCGGTCTCGATAGCACATGAGACAATGTCTTCGTACGATGAAAAGGATTGTGAGACTAATGCTCGATGGAGAAATTGTTTTAACCCATCAATGAAACGATCAATATTACTTCTTGGGTTACGTATATAATCTCTAGCATACCTTACTATCCTTGTGAAGTTATCCTCAAACTTTTCGACATTCTCATCCTCCTTTTGTCTCAGACTCAGAAATTGCCTTTCCATATCTGTTCGATGGTCGCGAGGAAAGTATTTTTCTAAAAATATATCTTTGAACTCCCTCCATTCCATATTTGATACTTCATAATCTTCCTTCGTGTTTTGAATCAATGACCACCATTGATCAGCATCTCCAGTGAGGCGGTAAACTGTCATGATAACTTTTTCCCTTTCACTACTCCCCAAAGCCTGAAATATTTTCTCTAGAGAATTTATCCATTTCTCAGCTACTAATGGATTTTTACTCCCATTGAACGTTGGTGGTTTTTGCCTCATGAATCGATATAACATTGATCCTCCACGCTGCGGATCAGGGTGATCCATACGGGTAAGGTTATTATTCATAACCAGAGTGAGTTGTCCCAGTATAGTGATTAGCTGATCGGCACCAGTTGCATCACCAGATCCACTATAATTATCTTGAGTAGGAGGGAAATCCCTACATGGAGTGTGTGTATTGATACAGTTTCCATTTCTTCCACTAGGCCCCATTTCTAAACAATGGCATAAACTAGATCATTTTATGAATCAAAATACATAATTCCATACTTATAAAACACATAACATAAATTGAACTATTTATGGATATTATCCATAATCATAAGAATGTTTTCTTTGAGGAATTATTTACTCATAAACCCTTCATAATGATTTGTAAAGAAAATGAGAGTTATCCTAAGCATATCCCCCGGGAGTGTCGTAACCAAGAGTGCAGCAAGGCCCATTATCGTGCACCAGATCCCATTCGAGTCTAGCTCAAAGCGGTGTTTTTGGGTTTTACCCCTAGGTATATCTGTGCCAGAGCCGCCTCTACCTACTCGTATCCAGACATGGATTTATTGCTCGGAAAACTCATAAAATCTCTACAATACCAAAATTCTAGGAAGTTTTTCTATACTAATCCTCAAAGTTCATCTTAGGTCTATGTGCTCTAATCAGAGTTTATCTAAATATAGCTTCCAAGGTTTGTAATAAAATTCCTCTAAAACCAACTGTAACGCCCCGACCCCAGTTACCTAGAGTTGGTGCATTATTACATAACATTGGCATGATCACAAGAAAGATCAAATCTCGAAAGACCGATTGGTTTAGTAGCCTTGGAAACACTAGATATATTTATAATGTTTTACATTACATCATAAAGTGAAAAACTAATACAACAACATAATGTCTCCATAGTCCACACTATTATCCCCTCATAATATCCCTGAAGGTCATTCATAACTTACTTCTTAACATCCTGGGAAAAATAAGACATAGAAAAGGGGTGAGCTCAAATGCCCAGTAAGGATAACAATATAGCAGAAACTTTCAAAAATAAGCATAAACATTTAAGGTAATGGATTTCTAAAACAAAAGCCTTTTAAACTTGAACTTAAACATAGTATGGAAAATGTAAAATGAAATGATTCCATTTAATTATTCACATAGATATTCTACTAATCGAATAATCATATGCAATATCAATAACCACTTTCATAATAATGGAATGCATAATGCCATACTATCATAACCACATAGCCAAGGCCTCGTGCCAAGACTAAAAATAATATTTTTCCAAGGCCTTGTGCCAAGACACTAGTTTGTCTCATGAGACCTACCGATGCATCGAGGAGCTATAGCGGGCTCCACCTGTCACATATTAAGTCCAATGCATTCCCATATGAAAATGCTTAAACATAACATAAACATTTGTATTAAAAGTAGCATACAAAATGTCAATACTTTCACCATAAACTATGAATGGTATAAAAATATCACATCCATAGTCAAACATATCACAAAACCTTTAATACATTATAGAAGTTTTGTATCATAATAAATCAACTTCAAATACGCGTAAAATCCATCAAAGGATGTTGACATAGATGAAATCAAAACTCGTTCTAGAGAAATATCTCTTTCTATTTTGAAATCATTTAAGAGTCATATATTTATAAAATAAAACATTTTCTTTGAAAATATTCATATAATCTTGTAAGGGAAGCTTCGACGATTTTATAACGGTGGAAAATAGCCGCACCCACCGTATAAGTTAAAAAAACATTCTTTCCTTAATTTTGTCGAAAAGATTAAAAAGCACCTTGTTTGGAAAAAAACGGAAAGATTCCTTTATAAAACTCTTATAAAAAGTCAAACAAGGGTATAAATGACATTAACCCATATACTTGTAAATATTAAAAATGTTTTGAAATACATTTTTAAGAAACATGGATGTGGATGATAAAGAGATCCCATTAGATTATTACGTATAAACAACCTCGGATAATGAAGAGACTGTGAAATAACCCTTACCTTGTACTTTTCCTTGGTTGGGGTCGGTTAAACTCCTGTATAATGGTGAAATAATTGTTATTAAATTATACAAGAATCATATATATTAATATGATATCATATATGATCTTTTAACATTGATTTGTTAATAATATCTTAGAATTATCATCGTTTCGGGTGTTAACTTACTCGTTTTCTTTTATATGTTTTGTTACATAAGACATGTTTATTTTGGATAGGTTGTATCTTATTCATATCCAGAATGATATCAAGTCCTTAAAAATCATTTTTAAATCATCAAACGATAATTATACTTGAATGGATATGATGGAGAATAAATCTCATCGCGTTCGTGGAGACGGTAGTCCGTACGTACGCACGAGCGACAATATAATTCTTTTGATATTAAAATAATATATAAATGGATGTTATATAATATATACAGAATCATTAACATGTTATATTTATTATTTACATGAGTTACACATCATTATTATACCCATCCAAATAATAATATATTGAATAACAATTACACCACGATGTGGAGACGGTAAGTCGTACGTACGCACGTATGGTGGCTTGTTATTCAAAGGGTGGATAGAATACTGAATATGGTTGTACCATATTTATAATAACATCACAGTATATATATGATACTGGAGTTATTATTTTATAATGGTAACAACAAAGTAAGAAGAAGTGGAAGAAGAAAGGAATTTGGAAAAGGGTGGTGAAATCATTACCTCTTCTTCGGGTTCTTCCTTTTGTTTTGGTCAAAAGGGCTCCTTAGGTTGGATTTATGATCAAAATAAGGCCTCTAGGTTGTAGTGAGGGAAGTTTTCAGAGTATTTGGGCAGAGTTTGGCCGATCCAAAAGGCTTTGAAGGTGTGAAGAAATGAGAAGGTGGAGTGCCCTTTTATAAGAGGGGTGAGGGGCACCTTTGGAAAAGCTAGAAATATTAATTTATAATAAATTCATATTCGGTTTCTAATGGCTCCAAAGTTGATTATTTAAATTTTAAGGTGGGTATGGGTCGAAAACCACTCAACCAATAGAATTTAGATAGGTTTGGGTACTTATATTATGACAACCCTGCTTTTTAATACAACTTAAGCATGCTTTATTACATAAAACTTCACTTGATACAACAAAGAAGATCGAGAGGTTTAGTGTCTTTGAGGCTTAGGATCATTAAATAAAAACTTTAAACTTGAAATACAACAACTTTATTGAAAACTTCTTTTACATGATCACTACATTCATTCGTACATAGCATTGCATGGGATATCTTGAGGACATGCATAAGAAATGGGTGAGCTATAAAGCCCAGTAAGGGAGTACACAATGAATAACATGAGGAGTACAATACATGTTAGGAAATAGGAACATCAATAGAGCATAATAGTAACATGAACATAAAGGCACGGTAAAGCATGATAATCATAACATGGAAATGTGGCAACAACACTTAACATTGAATTAGCATGAGCCAAGACTCATTGCACATGGAGCATTAGTAAACCCTCATTGCACTTGAAGCATGAGTAAACCCTCGTTGCACTTGAATTAGCATGAGTCAACACTCATTGCACATGACGTATCATGATACTATACTTTACCCAATGCATTGGAGCGCTATAAAGTGTGCACCCTTCTTAAACATTTCATTTCATGCATAAGTGTGCCACATGGATCATAAAACATGGATTCATAAAACATATTCATTTATTCCACGATAAAGGAATGTGGAATTAATACATGAAACTTTATAATCAATAAGTAAATGTGCATAAAGGTGAATACCATTTATGGAGAAATGGGCATGGTATTCACTACACAATGATATTGGCTTAGAAAATCGGTGTTATTTCGGCAGCGTAACGGCGTGACATAAGAATTCATAAAAAAGGTTGTTGAGAGAGAAATGGGTTCCTCATCATATTTACATGTAATGGACAGTAAGGAGGTCATATAGATAGATTTCCCAACAATTTAAAAGGAATTTATATTCATGATACAAAAGTATTTCTTGAATATAAAAGAGGAGAAAAAGGTTTCTTTCGGAATTTCGACATAGTAATGGGTGTACATGGGAGGCTTTTAATGAGAGAGAAAGGGGCCTCTCATCATTCAAACAATAAGAGTTATGTATGGGAGAGGTGCTAAACCATACCCCAACATTCATAATTGAAATTAAAAGGGAAATACAACTTAAAGAAAATTGACAGAAATGAGAAAGGAAGAAAAAACCCTTACTTGGAAGTGTGCTTCCAAAGGCTAGAGAGAGGCTTGTGAGAGGCTTCTTGGGAGCTTGGGGCACCTTGGTAGGATTCTAGAGAGAGTAGTGCAGAGGTTGGACGAATTCCAAGGGATTTTAGTGAGGAGGAAGTGGGAGCTTGGGTGGGTTTATATAGGAAAGGTGAGGGAATTCTTTATTATTTAGGGTTGGGACCCCTTATATTAAAATAATCCAAAACACAATCCATCCCTTGGTATTTGCCCATGTTTTCTGTAAAAGGAAAGTGGAAAACAATATTTTACAAGGCCAAGGTCCGAACGTATTAAAAAATTAGGGTTTCTTATGTGGAGGTGAGTCACACTCCCATGGAAATTAAATTAAAAAGGCAAAGTGTTGAATAAGTCTTGAGGGCTCCATTAATGCTTTGAAAAGTAAGTCAAAAAAACCCAAAACCACATTATTTTATTGATAAAACACATATTGTCCGAACATAAGGATTATGTTATTTTATTACATCACCATTGGGTCATTATGATGTCATAAAACACATTATATATTTAAATGGTATTTATTTTTTACCCAAAAATTTGACTGTCTTAGAAAATAATGAAAAATTCACCGTTGGATAATATAGACGTCCGGATTCCAAAAATTATATTTATTTTATCTAAATAATTTCCTAAATATGTGAATTTTCACTTTTAAAATAAAAACCAACATTTATAAAAAAATTCACGGGTTTTTACAGAAATGGCTTTCAAACCTTAATAAAAATTTTGATTGCATTCATAAAATTATAAGATCATTTATATTTAATAAAAATTAATTTAATATTTATGACAAGATTTTATTAAAATATTATTTAATTCAAAAATCCATCAATTTAATAAAATATAAATCTTAATTAAATAATAACTAAAAACACAATTTGTACTTTAAGAACTAATTACAATGTATCAAAAATGACTAGAAATTATATTCATTATTATATACAAAAATAATGTACATGAACATGGTGCTACTTATTTGTTACATAACCTCTTAAAATAGCCGCATAAGACCTAAGGGTAAGGTGCGCGATGGTGACAGACTCTTGGGGCGGCTCGGATAACATCGCTCGAGTGGTGATTTCAATCAACTTCCACTTTTCCCGTAGACGATCACGTTCAAGCTTGAATTGATGAAGCTCAGCTTGGGCTTGGTCAAGGGCAAAGCCCAAAGACGCCACCCCTTTTCCGAGCTCTATCAAATGGGCTTCATAAGGGGAAATTCTACTGGATGAGGCCGTCACTTCCTTTGTCTGGGTAGAAATGGGTTCATTAAAGCCTTATATTTATACTACTCAGATGATCACTACTCAACGACTAAAAAGTAACGGTCACAAATCTTAAAATAAAACTAATGAAATTGACATCTTATAAAAACATTTTTCATAAAGAAACATTTAACTAGATCAAGAGGGATTTTCCATTACTGAAACTTTGGGTCGTTACAACATTCCCCCCTTAAGAAATTTCGCCCTCAAAATTTTCCTTTTCCCACACTAAAACTAATGTGGGTAACTTAGCTTCATCATATCCTCCGACTCCCAAGTTGCTTCTTCAAACTTGTGGTTTCTCCACAACACCTTGACGAGGGGCATTGTATTATTTCGTAGAACTTTTTCTCTACGATCTATGATCTTCAATGGTTGCTCCTCATAAAAAATATTGTCTTCTAATTGTACCACCTTGGAATAGAGTACATGTGAAGGGTCTGGTATGTACTTCCTTAAGAGGGATACATGGAAGACATCATGCACATTGGCCATAGTAGGTGGAAGTGCTAGTCGATAGGCCGCAGCCCCAACACGATCAATAATCTCGAAGGGGACGATGTACCTTGGACTTAACTTCCCTTTCTTTCCAAACCTCATGACCTTCTTCCACGGAGATATGCGTAAAAACACCATGTCTCCGACTTTAAACTCAAGGTCTTGTCTACGATTATCTGCATAACTCTTCTGTCGACTTTGGGCTGCCTTGATATGCTGCTGAATGGTTTTCACCTTCTCCACCATTTCTTCGACCATTTCTGGTCCAAGCAGCTTACGTTCACCGACCTCATCCCAACATGCTGGTGTTCTACACCTTTTCCCATACAGGGCTTCATATGGTGCCATTTGGATGCTCGAGTTGAAACTATTATTATAAGAGAACTCAACTAGAGGAAGATGTTGATCCCATCCTCCTTTAAAGTCCATTGAGCATGCTCTCAACATATCCTCAAGTGTTTGGATAGTCCGCTCGGATTGGCCACCAGTTTGAGGATGATAGGCCGTACTGAAGTTCAGTTCAACATTCAGAGCATGCTGAAGACTCTTCCAAAACTTAGAGGTAAATCTTGGATCTCGGTCAGACACAATAGATAGTGGTAATCCATGCAACCGTACCACTTCCCTGATATATATCTGTGCCAGTTGATCCAATGAGAAATCCTCTCGAATAGCAATGAAGTGTGCATTCTTTGTAAGACGATCCACAACAACCCAGATTGCATTGTTGCCTTTGGATGTCCTTGGAAGTCCAGTGACAAAGTCCATGGTGATGTTCTCCCATTTCCATTCTGGTATGGGCAATGGTTGCATCATCCCCTTATACTTCTGCCTCTCTGCCTTCACTTGTTGACACACCAGGCACTTTAATGTATATTCAGCGATCTCCTTCTTCATATTATCCCATGTAAAGTTTTCTCGGAGATCTCGATACATCTTTGTGCTCCCTGGGTGAATAGAGAAAATTTGAACTATGTGCATCATCCAAAAGTTCCTTCTTCAGCTCCGAACTTGTTAGAACACATAGTCTTTTCCCAAACCGCACAATTCATTCTTCATTAACATTAAACTCTAAGGATTTTCCCTTTTTGATAGCTTCCACTTTTTCTTGGATTCCTGCATCATCCTTTTGAGCATCCTTTATCCTTTCCAAAAGATATGGTTGAGAAATCATTTGTGAAAGGATTGATGATGTTCCCTTCTTTATGATTCCCACATCCAGCTTCATCAAGTCTAAGAAGATTGGATCCTTCTCAATTCTCATCATTGATAGAATAGCTGGATCCTTTCTACTTAGAGCATCTACCACCTTGTTCGCTTTCCCAGTGTGGTAATGTATTGAACAGTCATAATCATTGATGAGCTCTATCCATCTTCTCTGGTGCATATTAATCTCTTTCTGTGTGAATATATATTTAAGACACTTGTGGTCAGTATATATCTCACATTTCTCTCCATAGAGATAATGCCGCCAGATTTTCAAGGCAAAGATCACCGCCACCAACTCCAGATAATGCATTGGATAGTTTCGCTCATGGATTTTCAACTGCCTTGAGGCATAGGATATCACTTTATCATTCTGCATCAGCACACATCCTAAGCCCTTCTTCGAAGCATCAATGAATACCACAAAAATCTCCCCACTTGTGGGTAAAGTGAGCACGGGTGCAGTGATAAGCCTCCTTTTCAACTCCTTGAAGCTTTCTTCGCATTCATCACTCAATGAAAATTTTACTCCCTTTCGAGTTATCTTGGTAAGTGGGTTTGACAATTGTGAGAAATTTCTCACAAATCATCGATAATATCCAGCTAACCCCAAGAAGCTACGGATATACATTACCGATGTTGGCCTCGGCCATCCCTCAATTGCATCTGTTTTGGAGGGGTCCATAGATATCCCATTGCTTGTGATGATATGGCCCAGGAATGAGACCTCCTTCAACTAGAACTCACATTTGCTGTACTTGGCATAGAGCTTCTCCTTGCGCAAAGTCTCCAGTACAGTTCTTAAATGCTCCTCATGGTCCTCCTTGGTTTTGGAGTATATAATAATATCATCTATAAAGACTACCACAAATTTGTCTAGGTAATCTCTAAAGACTCTATTCATTAAGTCCATGAATATTTCTGGAGCATTGGTGAGTCCGAAAGGCATTACTATGAATTCATAGTGCCCGTACCTTTTACGAAAAGCAGTCTTGGGGATATCTTCCTTATTCACCCTTACTTGATAATATCCCGACCGCAAGTCCGCCTTGGAGAAGTATTGTGCTCCACGCAGCTGATCAAACAAGTCATCGATTCTTGGGAGAGGATACTTGTTCTTTATCGTGATTTTGTTAAGTTCACGATAATCGATGCAAAGCCGCATTGACCCATCCTTCTTCTTGACAAAGAGGACTGGTGCACCCCATGGTGATGCACTTGGGCGTATAAACCCATTATCCAGATTCTATTGTAGTAGATTCTTCAGATCTTCAAGCTCAACAACAGCCATTCTATATAGAGTCTTGGATATTGGTAGCGCCCCAGGTATATGTTCAATTGAGAACTCAACATCTCTTCTTGGAGGAAGACTAGGAAGTTCCTCGGGAAATACTTCAGCGAATTCCCTCAAAATAGGCATTTCTTCAAGGGTAGTTTCTTCCTTGGACTCAATCATCTGAGCCAGATATGTGTGCTTATAAAGCAGTAATATCCATGCTTGAGATGATGGAGCTAAAGGAGATTCATCTTTCTCCTGACACTTGTAATGAATCGGGGGTCGATTCTCCATATGGAGTGTGATTTCCCTCTCATGACAATTTATGTTGGCTCTATATAAGGAAAGCCAATACATGCCAATAATTTCATCAAATTACACCAAAGGGAGTATGACGAGGTTCGACGGGAAATTAAATCCACAGATTAAAACAGGGGAGGACTTATACTAATGGGATGCAATGATTGACCCATTTTCCGTACTCACCGACATCTTTACTTCCATGATTTGTGGTGGTGCAGGGATTGTTCTACTAAACTTTTGAGATATAAAAGATTGCGTAGAATCTGAATAAAAAAGTACATTCGCTATTATTGAATGAATAACTAGCCTACCTGTCACCACTTCATTGTCGAGGTTCACTTCGCAGAAGTGATGACAAAAGTTCTTCCTTGTTGTCTTGGAGGTTGTTGGTTGCTGCTGATAACCCTTGGATTAGGGCACTGATTTGAAAAATGACCCGGTTCTTTGCATTTGTAGCATTGAACAACGCATTGAGGTTCGAACGGAGCGTTCCTCTCCTCTGTCGCAGCCGTGGGTCCTTCTTGCTGACAGTTAACAGCTAGGTGCCCCTCTCTTCCACACATGAAGCATTTTCTTGTCCCCCTAAGGCAATTTCCAGGGTTCTTCTTTCCACACTTTTGGAAAGTGGGGTGCTGGAATTTCTTAGCGTCGTTGGATTTATACATCGGACCACCAGCATTGAAGTCCACCTTACGCTTCTTGTCCCCATGATACCCCTGTGATTCTCCGATCTCCATTTCAACATTGAGGGCACATCGGACAATTTCTTCATAGCTGTCGAAGTCACGGATCGGTAATGCTTTCCGCAAGCTAGGATTCATCCCACCAAAGAAGCGGTCAACCTTGCATTCAGGGGCAACGACAAAGCCGGAAGCGTATCGTGCAAGCCTTGTGAAGTTTGCCTCATACGCTCCCACAAATTCTTCATCTTTCTGTTTGGGGGAAAGGAAGTCCCTTTCCATCTTAAGACGGAGGGTGCGTGGAAAATATTTATCGAAAAACATCTTCCGGAATTCCTTCCATTCCAAAGTCTCGATCTCCTCCTCAGGCTTCGTATTTTTGATCAACGTCCACCATTGATCAACTTCACCCTCCATACGATAAGCCTCCAGGAGAACCTTCTCTTTTTCAGAGCATTAGAGGATGGAGAATATCTTTTCAATGGAGTTGATCCATTGTTCAGCGATCGTGGGATCGGATGATCCACTTAAAGTAGGAGGCCTTTGTCTCATGAAGCTTTCAATAGAGACTTGTTCTTTCTTAGGGGGGGGGGGGGGGTTGAACGTTCCTCTTGACCAGTGTTTCTATTCAAAACTTGAGTTAGCTGAGAGAGAAGTGTGACAAAGTTCACGATTCCCGCTTCCATTGGATTGGACATCTCATAAGTACAATCATCACACTGATCTTCACAACGGTTGTTAGTCCAAGTTCTCTTATTACTGGCCATTGGATGGAATAAAAGGAAAGTTAGGGGTAACACATAAAGGGTAATCCAAAGACAAAATTTGATGACTTAAAAAATTAACTTTAAACTCTTTAACTCATGAGTCTATAGGATTCAATCCAGGCTTTTCATGATATTCCTTCTAACATATACTCTTAGGGGCATTTTTTCCCTTAATAAGGGTTCATACCATGTTTGTGAATTTATCAAAACATATCCCTCGGGAGTGTCGTAACCAAGAGTGCAGCAAGGCCCGTTGTCGTGCACCAGTTCTCGTTCGAGTCTGGCTCAAAGCGGTGTTTTCGGGTTTTACCCCTAGGATACATCTGTGCCAATGCCGCCTCTACCTGCTTGTATCCAGATAGGGATGTATTGGTTTGATAAACCACTTACTTAGTATTTTCCAAAACTTAGGGATGTTTTTATTATACTTAGTCTTGTATCTAAGGCTTTACTAGGGTTTCCTAATCCCAAAAATAACTAAACCTATCCTCTGATACCAACTATGACAACCCTGCTTTTTAATACAACTTAAGCATGCTTTATTACGTAAAACTTCACTTGATACAACAAAGAAGATCAAGAGGTTTAGTGTCTTTTGGGATTAGGATCATTACATAAAAACTTTAAACATGAAATACAACATCTTTATTGAAAACTTCCTTTACATGATCACTACATTCCTTCGTACTTAGCATTGCATGGGATAACCTGAGGACATGCATAAGAAAAGGGTGAGCTATAAAGCCCAGTAAGGGAGTACACAATGAATAAAATGAGGAGTACAATACATGTTAGGCAATAGGAACATCAATAGAGCATAAGAGTAACATGAACATAAAGGCATGATAAATCATGATAATCATAACATGGAAATGTGGCAACAACACTTAACATTGAATTAGCATGAGCCAAGGCTCATTGCACATGGAGCATGAGTAAACCCTCATTGCACTTGAAGCATGAGTAAACCCTCGTTGCACTTGAATTATCATGAGTCAACACTCATTGCACATGACGTATCATGATACTATACTTTACCCAATGCATTGGAGCGCTATAAAGGGCGCACCCTTCTTAAACATTTCATTTCATGCATAACTGTGCCACATGGATCATAAAACATGGATCCATAAAACATAATCATTTATTCCACGATAAAGGAATGTGGAATTCATACATGAAACATTATAATCAATAAGTAAATGTGCATAAAGGTGAATACCCTTGATGGAGAAATGGGCATGGTATTCACTACACAATGATATTGGCTTAGAAAATCGGTGTGATTTCGGCAGCGTAACGGCGTGACATAAGAATTCATAAAAAAGGTTGATTAGAGAGAAATAGGTTCCTCATCATATTTAAATGTAATGGATAGTAAGGAGTTCATATAGATACATGTCCCAACAATTGAAAAGGTATTTATATTCATTATACAAAAGTATTTCTTGAATATAAAAGGGGAGAAAATGGTTTTTTTTCGGAATTTCGGCATAGTAACGGGTGTACATGGGAGGCTTTTCATGAGAGAGAAAGGGGTATCTAATCATCCAAACAATAAGAGGGCAGTATGGGAGAGGTGCGAAACCATACCCCAACATTAATAATTGGAATTAAAAGGGCAATACAACTTAAAGAAAATTGAAAAAAATGAGAAAGGAAGAAAAAACCCTTACTTGGAAGTGTGCATCCAAAGGATAGAGAGAGGCTTGTGAGAGGCTTCTTGGGAGCTTGGGGCACCTTGGGAGGATTCTAGAGAGAGTAGGGAAGAGGTTGGACGAACTCCAAGGGATTTTTGTGAGGAGGAAGTGGGAGCTTGGGTGGGTTTATATAGGAAAGGTGAGGGAATTCTTTATTATTTAGGTTCGGGACCCCTTATATTAAAATAATCAAAACCACAATGCATCCCATGGTATTTGCCCATGGTTTCTTGAAAAAGAAAGAGGAAAACAATATTTTACAAGGACAAGGTCCGAACTTATTAAAAAATTAGGGTTGCTTATGTGGAGGTGAGTCACACTCCCATGGAAATTAATTTAAAAAGGCAAAGTGTTGAATAAGTCTTGAGGGCTCCATTAATGCTTTGAAAAGTAAGTCAAACAAACCCAAAACCTCATTATTTTAATTATAAAACACATATTGGCCGAACATAAGGATTATGTTATTTTATTACATCACCATTTGGTCATTATGATGTCATAAAACACATTATATATTTAAATGGTATTTAATTTTTACCCAAAAATTTGACTCTCAGAAAATTATGAAAAATTTACCATTGGATAATTTAGACGTCCTGATTCCAAAAATAATATTTATTTTATATAAATAATTTTCTAAATATGTGAATTTTCTCTTTTAAAATAAAAACCGACATTTATAAAAAAAATCATGGGTTTTGACAGAAATGGCTTTCAAACCTTAATAAAAATTTTGATTGCATTCATAAAATTATAAGATCATTTATATTTAATAAAAATTAATTTAATATTAACAATAATATTTTATTAAAATATTTTTTAATTCAAAAATCCTTTAATTTAATAAAATATAATTCTTTATTAAATAATAATTAAAAACACCATTTGTACTTTAAAAACTAATTACAATGTATCAAAAATGACTACGAATTATATTCATTATTATATACAAAAATAATGTACATGAATATGGTGCTAATTATTTGTTACATAACCCCTTAAAATAGCCGCATATGACCTAAGGGTAATGTGCGCGATGGTGACATACTTTTGGGGCGGCTCGGATAACATCGCTCGAGTGGTAATTTCAATCAACTTCCACTTTTCCCGTAGACGATCACGTTCGAGCTTGACTTGATGAAGCTCAGCTTGGGCTTGGTCAAGGGCAAAGCCCAAAGAAGCCACCTCTTTTCCGAGCTTTGAAAAATGGGCTTCGTAAGGAGCAATTCTACAGGATGAGGCCATCGCTTCCTTTGTCTGAGTATAAATGGGTTCGTTAAAGCCTTATATTTATACTACTCATATGATCACTGCTCAACAGCTAAAAAGTAACGGTCACAAATCTTAACGTAAAACTAAAGAAGATGACATCTTATAAAAACATTTTTCATAAAGAAACATTTAACTGGATCAAGAGGTATTTTCCATTAATGAATCTTTGGGTCGTTACATATATTAACCTTATCTTTAAGTATTAACTCTTAGTTAATTAGTTTCACTTTTACAATGTCTCCTTGTATTTTTATATAATATGGTTAATAAACGTACTATATACATCCAAGCGACCCCCAAGTGGTCCATTAATGATTCACCTATCATGATATAATTCTCTTGGCTAAACCTTAGATTTTTAAGAATTTAATATCAATTAATAATATAATATTTGTTTTAAAAACTCTTTTATGTCAATTTTGACACTATTCAATAGTTGATTTTTGTGAAACTCATAACAGAATGATTACTTCGAAAAAATTTAATTACATCATTTCTAACAAGTCATATTAACTTATAAAATTAGTGTAATTCATAAAAAGTCTCAAATTATATTTATTTGTGTATTTATAATATCAATTATAATAATTTTTCACTATTATGGTAATTACTGCATCATCATTGTGTCATAAATAAATTAAATTATTTAATGTCTAAAAATTATAAATAAAATGTCATTATGTAGTAAATATTTTTTTATATCTAATGAATATTTATAGTCGAAAATACAAAATATATAACCCTATGTAACAATTGTTTTTCTAAAAAGATATATGCTTGTGTCATTTTTGTATTCATTTTAACTTAATTAAAATAAAGTGTCCCTATCACCTACAAGTGGCTCCATGGGGTCCCAAAATTGACCCAAAGATGCATATGGTCGAACATGTATCAACAAATAAGGTTAGGACACGTTTTATGGTAATTTAGTATTATTATAATATTATTTTTTAACCCTTCTTTACCGGATTTACCCTTAACCATGGTAAATAAAATATTTACCACAGTAATTATTCAAAATGTCTAAAAATAAATGTTACCTATTTACACAATTTGAACATCTTGATTCCAAATATGGAATCCATTTTTCCAAATTCAAAACACAGAAGTGGCAGAAATTAATTTAAAATTAATTCCCGTAATTAAAACAAAAAGCGTGTTTTTAAGAGATAATAACTATCAAAAGATTGGCACTTGTTTATGTCCGGTTTAATTGTAAAAGTATGTCCAATGACCAACATTGTATTAAATGGTAAAAATATATAATAAATATACTTTAAAACCTCTCAAATTCAAAATTTATCACTATTAATTATTTTGATTAAAAAAGTAGTTTTTAATTAAAATTTAGTAATTTTCACTATTCATCAAAATATTAAAGTTATCCGAAAAGTACAAAAAGTTCACCTTAGGATAAATTCAATATTATGAATCCAAAAATGAAGTACATTTTAAAATATAAAATATATATAATTTCAAAAAGTAGGTATTACTATTCATAACGGCTAGTTTGATTGGTTATGGTGTGTTAGAACTCGGTGTTGCGTACAACACACGCTATCACATTATTCAAAGAGAAGCGTACCGTAGAGGCTTTGGGTGTTACAAACACCGCTACCGGCCGATCCATCGAGAACGAAACTAGGGGGAGACCACTCAACCCAGCTGGACAACCAACGAGAACAGAGCCAGGGGAAAAAACTCCACCCTGATGGTCAAACAAACACACAGAGGGACCCTCTACGTCGCGAGAGGTCCAAGTATGCGAAGCAGAACACATCACGCACTTGGGGCCCACACGACATGTGGCCCCAACTCGAATCCCAACCAAGCACACAAACAGTCTCAGGTACAAACCACACGTACCTCCAAGCGCTCCCGTATACTCCCGGAGTATGCCTCGTTCTAGCCCAAAGGCTATCGTGCACACGGCACCCAACGTCAATGCGAAGGCGTGACATAACAACACCCCCTCAAAGGCCCAGGCACGGCTAACCACATCTTGTGAATCATTTATATCACTCTCCCAAGAGTGTGCGATCACACGCCAAGGGTCCTCTACAAACGAGGTAGGACAGACCACCACTGGGGCACCTTCACATTTCTACAAGATCGCACAAGAGGCTCTGAACAACCAATCAGATCACACCGTTGTAATCCTCGCAGAAAAACACGCGAGATCGACTACTTACTTTCCACAAACGGATATCCGACGGAAAAGTCATCAACACCGCCTCACGCCCGAACGACGACCTGTGATACCGAGCCTCGGCCCCGAAAACAGTCGGGCGCATCGCACCATTGTGATCCCCTTAGGAAAACACGTCAAAAGCACTACTCATTTGAGTGCAACGGATATCCAGAGAAAAAGATACATTTCGGCATACCGCACACGAGCGGTGCCACGTGGGACCCGCATCCCGGTCCCGAAACTCAACGAACAGATCACGTCGTTGCGATCCTCTCGAAAAAGCACACAAGTCAGACTACTGACTTTTCCAAAATGGTCTCCCGGTGATAAAGATAGAAAAATCACCGCCGACGCCCAAATGGCCCTCGTGGTCCCTGCACCATCGTGCTGAATTAGGGAGGGCAGATTGCACCACTGCAATCCCCTCGGAAAATCATCCAGAAACGACTACTCACACGCTCCGAACAAAAGTCCGATGAAAAAGGCTTGAAATGCTGCACGCAGCTCGAAAGACGGGTTGTGGGGCCCACGCCTCATCTCCTGCATCAGCACCCGAAACCACCCTGGAAAACTTCGCCTCATCGCCAGGGTTGCAACGCCACTGACGGCGCTCAAAACGGACGTCAGACGCGCCCGCGCCGTCCACAACAAGATTACCGGAAAAACGTCAAACCCCTCGACGTATGTGTCACACCACCGAGGCCCCTTGTTTTGGGAATTATAAATTCCTGAAACCATCTCAAAGAGTTCCCCTCGACGCAAAGTCTGTGCTGCCCCTGACGGCGCGCAAAACGGACGCCCGTAGCGAAAACTACGGGCGTCAGAATTTCCAAAAAGGGGGGAACTCCCTTGGGCTAGACCGGCCCGTTCCGGCTGGTCTTCCCACAACCGGCATGTGGCCCGGCCACGGGCCCGTTTCAAGCTGCCGCGGCCAGGTGGATGCGGCCCACCGCCATTGACCGGTCTTGACGGCCGGTCTGCCCTTTTTCCGCAGCGACCCATGTCGTGCGGGTGGCGGTCGCCGCACGCGGGGTCACGCACCACGCGGCCCCCGTCCCTCTTCGTGCTACGCCGGCGCCGCCCAACCGAAGCCTGCCGCCACGGCGCCTCGGCCTACCACCGCGTCACCCGCATGAACCCGTCCGCACCGCTGGATCCACCGCCTGAAACCGACGAGCCCGAGCCGCGCCACCCACCTTAGGACATCGCCGCCGCCAGCCGAAGCCCCTGCCGCCGCCGGAACCCGCCAGAAAACACCCCAAAAACCCCTAATTCCCGCAACCTTCGGTGAACCCCTGCGGGCTTCTCAGAACTTGGATTTTAAATCTGAGACAAGCGATGGAAAGGGGATAAAATATAATTCGCATTCATGGGATTTTTATGATAATTCGACAGAGATTTGATACAAAAATTCGGGCTCAAAGTAGGTACGAGAATAGAAAATGCAAATGACAAAACCCTACCTCGTGGGCATTGCCCAGAGCTTCGCCGCGATCCGTTGGAGCCACACTTCACCGGACCGTCTCACCGGAGTCGCCTCGACGGAGATAGAGGAGGAGAGGGGAGAGGCTGTCGCGCCAGGGAGAACAACCAAGAGGGGGGGGGGGAGAAGGGTTTAAAAACAAAACACTTAAACTCCCGCTCGTGGGCCCCGTACCCAAACTCCCAACGGGGTCGGGATTTAGCCTCCCCTAGGCTGAAAACCACGTTCTGAGTGCAATGGCGGTCTCATAATTTTATTCCCAGACCCCATTCTAATGTTATAAAACTTAGCGCCCGAGGCTGCCAAATTACGAAAACGCCCCTGGGGCCATTTTTCACAAACGACCAGTGCCCGCGAAACATATACCCCTCCTAGGGTAAACGACACACTCCGAACTCAACGGTGCTCTCAGTTTTCCAATCTGAGTAACCGTTTAAGAGATACTCGAGTTTCAACACTAAACGAATTAATTAATTAATTAATTAATCTGTTTAACGTTCCAGAAGCGGGCGAGGGGTCCAAACGTCCCGTGGCGACAATTTTTATGTCGTTCCTAGGGTGAAAACCCCATTCCGGACCCATCCATACACTCAGATCTCTGATCCGAATCATTGTTTAGGAGTTATCCCATTGATTTGGCGTATCCAATGTGAATGCACTGAAAATTTAATTCCGGCAACTCTGGGGCTCGGAATCGCACGCCGTCTGAAGGCGCTGCTCTGGAATATCATCAAGAATATTTCAAAGTCTTTCGTAGAAAAAACCAGGTTCTTACACCAAATAATTTGAGATCCTTATTTCTAATGAGATGATGATTAAAAGTTAGGATTAAAAAAAGATTCAATATGCTTTTCATATGGTAAGTTGGGCCACTGGAATATTAACTACAACCCAAAGAAAGGGGGAATATAAAGGATTATCCATTTTTGAGTTTAATATTACTTTATTACCACATTTGGTAATAGATATTTCTTTTAATGCTCACATATACATCCAAATATAGATTCAAAGTAGATCCTAAAATATTTCTAGATGATGGGGTTCATCATTGAGTAGACAATGGAGCATTCCTCAATATCTTATCAATAGCATACTAACACCTTCCATTGTTAACAAAAATTAGTTTTGTTTTAAATAAAATCTATTTTCTCCCAATTTTTACTAGAACATCATCTCTATATCATTCATTGATATAAATGGTTTTATTTTAAAATTTAGAAATAATGAATACCTTTTTTATAAATACATATTTTTTTATTGTATAGAAAAACAATATAATGGTCTCATCTATTAAATTATGAGAATAAAGTACTACATATAGATAATGAATCATGTTTTCATGATGTATAAAACACATAGTCATGGGATCAATGACTTGGTTGCATATATTATAATCATTCGACAAAATTCTATCAATATGGTTATTTATACTCTTTTTATCAAAATACAATTGAAATATTTCATTCTTGTTTTCGTGAAAAAATGAATAAAACACCCTTTATAGGATATTTTTAATGTGTTACAATGCTTCTAGGATTGGTATATACTAATGTGGTTGGACCATTTATAGTAGATTATAGAGGTGAATATTCATACATGATAAATTTAAATGATGTATTGAGTTGATATGGGTATATCTACATGATGAGGTATTTGTCGGATGACTTTGAGAAATTACAATATTTCATGAATGATATTCAGAATCAACTTTATAAGAAGATAAAAAACATTATTTGATATAGGTGGTGGGAATCATAACAATGATTTTAAAAACATTATATAAGTGTTATGGATTCTATCCCAAATAACCCTAGAATATACACTATAGTGGAATGACGTTAGTGAAATGAGAAAACTAACTATTTTTAACATGGTTATTTCAATGATGGGTCATTTAGATCATACATTTTTCTTTTGGTGAAATGCATTAGATTCTACAATGTAGATTCTATGTTGAGTAGAAAATATGGGACAAGCTAAATTCAATATGAGAAAATTTATAGGATGAAATCAGAGGCACCACATACCTATCTATAAGAATGCGAGTGTAGCGTCCCGACCTAGATTCCACACACTCTCTCCTCGAGCCAATTCTCCACATGACATCACACATGCATCACCATATGCAGAGGTTTCCGACTAGCAGTGGGGGACTGATAATTAATCATGGGGGGATTATAACCTATTTTTTCTTTATAAGATTAATACAATAGTGGAAATAATAAAAATAACCAAATGATCTAACTTAAACTGAATAATGTTGCATCAAATGATGACAAAAAATATAAAAAAATGTTGAACCTAAATAGTTGATATGTATTGCTAATGTAAATGTTAGGTGTCTAAAATGAAAATAGAAATGTAATGAAATCATAAACAACCAAGTGGGTCTCAAGACATCTCTAGTCTCCTCATTCAATATCCATCCCCAAATTATACATATAACCAAGGGCCTTTTCCCTTAACCTGTCATGCAATAATAAAGTCTATTCAGGTATCGATCAAGTAGCCCAAGTGAGGTTTGAGTACAAATCAGTAGGCAACCACCAAAAGTGTCGAAAAAAATATATAGATATAAAATAATGTCTGTAGATGTATAACGAAAATATTAAAATCCATATCTAAATAGGTATCACATTATCAAATTATTCTTAATGTAACCACCTAAATTTTAAGGTACCCAAGGATACCCATACCTTAATACTAGATTCATCTCTTTATAGAGCCTAATGTGTCCCCCGTGTAATTTCAAATTTAAATAACTACTTTGGATTTTTCCAGAGCCTAAATTATTCATTGGTGATATCATATCCTAAATCCAGTTTTGACTCATGACGTAGTTCAAAGTATTCTCATGTACGGTCATATCACGGAGTTCCTTTGTTACCTTTCTATTTTTCATAATTAATTACTCATGATACCATTATTAAATTTAGTCTTCAATGTCCATGTTACCAGTCAAACCACACACAAGAAAATGCCTTATTCCCATTCTTTTATTCACAAGTAAATTGACCATGGTATTATTTATACTTATAAATTGAATGACCATGTTCAAATTCATTTAATCACATGTATAATGTCCATGTTACATTGTATTCCTCTCAATTAAATGATCAGGTACACTTTCCTTTTGTCATAATTGAATGGCCATGTTTCCATTCATACTTGTCACATTTCAATGACAATGTTCCCATTTTTTCATATTATTAATTAAAAACAAATTATCAACATAAGTTTCATTACTAATTAGAAAATCAATTTAACTAAAATAGTTTATTAGTTAATAAAACAATTTACTAATCACATCAATAATACTAATTAATTCATCAAATAATTAAATACTCCAATTACAAATTCATCATTTATTTTATCACATAAATATCATTAATTGATTTCCTAATTAATTAAGTACTTCAATCCCATTAATCTACTAATAAATTAATTAATCAATATCCACATACTCAAAATACTATAATTTATTCCCTAATTAATTATCTCATTCACAATTTCAGTACTACATAATTTGTTCACCAATTAATTATTCAATTCAAAAATCATAACCTCACATAAATAATTTAACGGTTAATTATTCAAGATCCAAATTATCAATGTCACATAATCAATTAAACAATAAATTCTCAGAAATCAATAACCCATTAATTAGTTAAAAAATTAATTAATCATATCAAACTCACCAACAAATTCTATAATAAATTGATCATAACAATTCATGTATTTATTTCTATAAGTAATCAATCAAACTCAACTCCCTCAATTAATTTACCAATTCATTAATCAAATAAATCCAATTATTTAATTTATCAACTAAATAACCACGTGTATCCTCATTAATGAAGTCAACAATTAATTAGTAAATTTATTTACTGAATTTTTTATTAATCACATAACTCCCTTTAATTAATTTGTCTGTTAATTAATTCCAATATTTAATTCAAAAATTAAATAATCATATAAATCCCATTAAATAATTATTCTGTTAATTAATCCCACTATTTAAATCAACAATTAAATAATCACATAACTCCCATTAATTAATTCATCAATTAATTGATCCTCTATTTTAATTCAATTATTTAATTATAAAACAAATCTCGTTAATTAATTCAGAAGTTAAGTAATCATCATTATTTAATTCAAAAATTAAATAACCACATAACTTCAATTAATTACTTTTCTTATTAATTAATATTTTTGTTTAATTCAATAATTATGAAATCACTTAACTCCTATAAGTTAAGTCTTCATTCAATTAATTATCTTACTTAATCAAATTATTAAATAAACACATATCCTCCATTAATTAATTAATCAGTAAATTTGCACCTGTATTTATTTCAACCATTAAATAATTACAGAACTCCCACTAATTAATTAACCAATTAGTTGATCCCGTTATTTAATTCAACAATTAAATAATCACATAACTCCCATTAATTAAATTTCTAATTAATTAATCCCAGCTGAAAAATTCAATAACCCAAATTAATTTATCAAGAAATTGTTGTTTCACAATGATTTGAATAAACCCATTATTAATTCCTCAATAACTATTCCAAATCACATAATTTAATAACCCCATAATCATGTCTTTAACTAATTATTCCAAATTACATAATTCAAACCCTTATACTATGTTCCCAAATTAATTTTTCCATCTGAGACAATTCAATAACCCTCTAATCAATTACTCAATTTAATTTTATAACTAACATAATTATATAACAACATAATTTATTCCTTAGTTAATTATTAAAAATCAATCAATTTAATAATCCTATAATTAATTCATTAATTAGTTATCCTATATCTATCAATTGGTTATTCTGAATATCAATCTCAATAATTATTTATCCCAAATTTTCAAACTCAATTCCATCATAATTAATAAAAGAATTAATTATTCCTAATCTATAATCACAATAACCTTTATTTTAAAATTTTCTTTAATTAATTAATTGAATAAATTAATTAATTTGATGTAGAATGTAATCCTTATACATCTAATAACAATTCTATAATTACATACACAAAATTTTAATATAAGTCTTAGAGACTTTAATTATAGACAACCTACCTCAATTCATCGATGAATGATCAATCAACCAAAATCCACAATTTTATATGGATGAATCAAGAATGTGATGATGAGCACAATATAGATATGGAAACATAATCCATGATCAAATGAAATAATATATATTAATTTTAAATCCAGAACCAAAATCCTAGATCTTTATCCCAAAAATATGGATCTATATCTAATAAAATATAGGATAAATTATCTAATAAAATTTGAGAAAAATTGAAGAAGAATGGGAAAACAATCGGGTTTGGAATTTGTTACCATGAGAGGTGGATATCAATAATCTTGGACTTGAATCACTAAGAGCAGTGTTTTAGAGCCTCATGAATTCATCTAGGAGCCTCTAAAATATAAAGAGAAATTTTTTGGGGTGATTTGAGGTAGAATAGTGGTTAAAAATATAGGGTTTGATAATTTATAATCAAATTATTGGGCAATTAAAAATATCATGGACTATTTTCAGGGAAGGGGAAAAAAGTTTTCTCTACCATGTGCCTACCTTTCTACTATTATTTTAGTATTTCATGGTTTCTTATTTTAGGGTAATTTATTTAAAAAACAGTGTGCCAGTTGTGTGAACACCCATGGTTCAGGGTTGCATGATTTCCAAGGTTGGGGCTCACTGTTTTCTCTAGTTGTATTCCAATTATGCATAACCCACTTTTTCTTCCATTTTCCCAATTTCTAACCCAAAAATACCCAAAGTCATAAACTAGAAAAAAGTAATCAAATAAATATAATGATTTCATTATTTCAATCCCAATTCCTCTTTATAAATTTTCAAAATCTAATAATCTTCACATGTTATAATAGCTCATCCTTGAGTTGTACTCCCAAGCACGCCTACAAAAAGTCTACTTCATATAATCTCCCCACCATATAAAATATCATCCTTGAGTTGAACATCCAAAATTATCTATGATTTAAATTCAAAAAGTTTCGACCACTAATCCCTGACATCCATTCCTCTCTCCCATGTTTCTTCCTACTCACGTCCATGTTTCCATAATACATGAACTAAAAATAGCACCATTCCCCCATAACCTTATCACTATGATACAATTCATGTATTAGTTTTTCTTCAAAGGAAACATCAATATCAACATAAACATCCCAAACATACTCTACGTGTTTCCCAAATCATCATTCCCAACAACCATAATAACACCATCCAACATTGGCACTAAGCATTGCTGTAAAAAACAACCTAGAAAAGTCGTACATCTGCCACCTCTACGGAAAAACCCAACTTTTTTGAGGAATTTAAACATGTAACTTATAGTTCCATCATTGGCATTCCGAATCCACATCTTAAAACCCATAATCTTTCACCACAAACTTACTATTGAAATACCACTCCCCATCTTAGGTTCATCATTAATCCCACTTTTGAAGCAACTCAACCACCACTATTTTTTTGGACCATATGTACATCATAAGAACTTAATCGTTACACTATAGATAATGTACCTTCCATCATCAATATCCACACATACCGCTTCATAAAAAAATATAAAGGGAACCATATCAATCAAGAAAATATTTGTTATCTAGGATTAAATCCATTTGTTTCTCATCATACCCGAGACAAGATTATAACTTATTAAAATTTTTCAAAGAATACACTGAAGAATACCACAAAAAATCCACCATTATTGATGTTATATCCCAATTTGAAAACAATATAACCTGTCAAAAGTCACATGATTCCCTTCCCATTATTATCTCACAACACAGATTCCAAACAAGACAATTCCTCACCCAACTCACAGTTGAGTTCTCAAACTAAGGAATTCTCAGTACCCAAAATACTGAAAACAAGGGCCAAATAAAGAAAAAAAGTTCTAAATTCACAATATTAAAATATTTAACAATATAGATTTATAAAACCTTAAAAAAATTTCAACTTTTTCATCATACAGTCATAAATGCAGCATTATCACTACCAATAACCATATGACACCACGATCCAATTTTACAAGGGTATACACATTATCATTATTCTAAAAGCTCATTTATACAACCATTTATTCTCATCATGCATAATTTTGAAATCTTTCACAATTTATTGTTAGGAACCATATCAATTTCACATTTAAATAATAATAGTTCAATTTCAATAACATACCTATAAAAACGTTTCTTGTGCATTCCTAAAATAATGAATGTCATAATAACCCAGAGTACCTAGAATGATACATGGTAGAAAAACTCTAGTGCATTACTGTGTCATGAGTAAAATCTCATCAAATCATTGAAATAAAAATCCCATCACGCAATAAGTGATATAACAAAACCAAAATAATACTATATCATAGGATTACCAAAATTAGAAATACAGTGTCAAAATTGAATAGTAGATATTCCATGAAAATTTTTCTATCAAGTTTCTAAAATGAAAGATGAAAAGTAAAGTCACTTAAAACACCCAAGAGTGTATCAAACCATGTATGGTCTCCTCAATCATCTACTCTCCCCAAATTAGCCATCAATCTAAGATACTTTTTCCTTAACACATCCTGGAACAATAATGTCAATTATGTTAATGATTAGGAACCACATGTGGGGTTTTAGTTGAACTCCATTGGCTAATATATAATGTGTCTAAAAAAGTATGTAGCCAGGCAATTTTGTATGCAGTTTTATAAAAATATTATAATTCATATGTAAATTGTTATCAAATAATTAAATTATTATTTCTTTAACCACATAAACACCAGGGTTCCTGGGGATACCCATACCTCAATAATTTTCTCATCTCATTCCAAATCCCAAAGTGTTCCCCAGGAAATAACATATCCTATTAATATCATTGATTTATGTCGAATCCTAATGTATTTGAAGAATATATAAAATATCAATACATATTTTGACTCATTCCAGTGTTTTGAATATTCTCAAGTGAGGCCACATGTTAGAGTACATTTTTTACTACACCATAGATCATTCATAATTTCTCATGTTACCATTATTAAATTACCACTTGAATATCCATGTTACCTTCCAAACAACTGATAATATAATGACCATGTTCCCATTATTTTAATCTCATGTCGAAAGGCCAAGTTACCATTTGTACTTCTAAATTGAAAGACCAATTTTCTATTCCATTACTCATAAGTATAATGTCCATTGTATCATGTATACTTCTCAATCGAGTTACATGGTCCCATTCCATTACTCACAAGTGAATGACCATGTTTTTCATCATAATCATCTCATTAGAATAACAATATTCCCATTCATTTACACATAATTAATTCATCAATTAATTTTCAAAAAAAAATTCATTACTAATTCAAAATTTTGATTGACTTCAAAATTCCATTAGTTAATCTAAAAATTAACTAATAACATCAATAATATTAATTTATTCATAAATTAATTAAATACTATAACTCTATTACTAATTCATCAATTTGTTTATCTCAAAATACTAATAGTCAGTCACCCAATTATGTAAGTATGTCAATTCCATTAATAAATTCATAAATTAACTAATCAATATCCACATACTAAAAATACTATAATTTATTCTAAAAATAATTAGCTCAGTAAAAATATCATTACTATATAAATAATTCGTTAATTGATTATTCCATTCCCAAATCAAAACATCACATATTTAATTTAGATATTAAAAATTCATGATCTAAAATCTCAATGTAACTTAATTAACTCAAAAATTTATTATATCAAATAAACAATCCATTAACTAGTTCAAAATTTAATTAATGATGTCAAAATAATCATTTAATTAAAATATTAATTTATCGATATAATTCCATTAATTAATTTGACAATTAATTAATCACATTCAAATAACTCAACTAATTTTCCAATTAAATGATCACATGAATCGTATTATTTAATTATCTAATTAAATAATTAAATTCAACCTCATTAATTAAATCATCAATTAATTAATCCATTTATCTTAATTAAACAATTAATTAATCTCATAAATTTCACTAATTAATTTTTAAATTAAGTAATCCCTTTATTTAATTCAACAATTAAATAATCACATTACTCACAATAAATAATTCATCAAATAATTAATACCATTGTCTAATTAAGCAATTAAATAATAACTCAACTCCCATTAATTAATTAATCCATTAATTGATCTCTTTATTTAATTTAATGACTAAATAATCACATAATTCCCATTAATTAATTCATCTACTATTAAATCCCATAATTTCATTAAACAATTAAATAATCATTGAACTCCCATTAACTAATACATCAATTAATTAATCCTCTTATTTAAATCAACAATTAAATATTCATATAACTCCCATTAATTAATTATTCTATTGATTAATCATTTTTATTTTATTAAAAAACTAAATAATCACACAACTCCCATTAATTAATTCAATAATTTATTAATATCTTAATTTAATTAAGTAATTAAATAATCAAAAAATCCCATTAATAAATTCATAAATTAATTATATATTCTATTTATTTCAACAATTAAATAATCATCTAACTATCGTTAATTAATTCTTCAATTAATTAATCCATTTATTTAGTTCAACAATTAAATAATTACACAATACCCATTAATTAATTCAACAATTAATTAATCCCTTTATTTAATTTAAAAATTAAATAATCAGATAACTCCTACTGATTAATTTGTCTATTAATTAATATAAACTCAAAAATTCTATAACCCCAACAAATTTATCATTTCACTCTTCCATATAAATTAATTAAATAACCCCATAATTAATTCCTTTATTAATTATTCCAACTCTCAAAATTCAATAACCCCAAAACCAATTCATTAATTAAATAATCCTACTATCATAATACAATAATCCCATTATTAATCTCTCATTTAACTATTCCAACATACACAATTCAATAATCCCATAATCAAATCCTAAATTAAATATTCTATGTATCCTAATTCAATAACAACATAAAAAACTCCAAAATTAAGTATTTCAACTATTTCAATTAAATATACCAATAATTAATTCATCATATAATTATACTATATCAATCAATTAAATATTCTTATAATTAATCTCAAAATTTAATTATTCACAATTCCCTCAAAATTTATTCGACAATTAATTATTCCAAATATATAATCCCCATTACCCAAATTTGAACATTTTCATTAATTAATTAATTAAACAAATTATTTAATTCAACCAAGAATGAAATAGGTAAACAGATAATATTAATTCTACAATTACATACACATAATTGAAAAAAAGTCTTTGGGATTTGAATTATATAACACCTACCTCAATTCATTGATGAATGATCTCCCGATAAAAATCCTAAATTTGAAGCAGATCAATCAAGAATGTGATGATTAACACTGTCTAGATTTGAAAACTAAATCCATGATTAAACAAGATAAGATCTATTAATTATATATCTAGATTAATAATCATAGATCTAGATCCCCAAAATATGGATCTAGATCTAATAAAACAGAGGATAACTTACCTTATGTAATGATATAAGAACAAAAGAAGAGATGGAAAACTATCAGGATTCAAATATAATTTCTAGAGAGGTATATATCTACAATATATGATTCTAATAATCAATTATATAGGGTTGGAGCCTCATGTATTCATTTCAGAGCCTCTAAAATTGAGATTGAATGTTTTGGGGCGAGGTGGGATTGAATAGGAGAGATAATATATGGGTCTTAGGAATTTAAATTCTAATGTATGAGCCATAAAAATTATTTCCCACCGTTTCCTAGGTTGGGTTGTATGGTATTATCTAACTAGGTTATAAACACACACCTATTATTTTAGGGGTGCATGGTTTCTTTTTTTTTTTGGTGTACGGTTTGGTAAACCATACACCGATTGTATGAACCCCAATTGTCCAGGGTTTTACTATTTAATGGGATAGGGGACACAATTTTCTATAACCATATGCCAATTTTGAACAACCACCATTTCATCTTTTTCTAAATTTTCCTCCCAAATACAATGCAAGTCACAACCCAATATAATGTACTTATATGATGAGAAAGAGTTCCTGATTTAAATATAGATTAAACTCTAAAATAGGTCTGGATATAACAATAGAGATTTTGTTAAGACCATATCAAGAAACAAACTAGCATCTCGAGGGATGAAGTATATCTTTATATTATATCTCAATGAAAAAGAGGATAATTTCAATAAAACCCCTCAAAAAATAATTTGACCATTGTAATACCAGAAATCTTTCTCAAGAGGGAGCACATCATCATGATTGATGGTGGTAGAAAAATTATCATTAATGAAGTTAATGTTTAAGATACTCAAAAATTGGAACTAGAATAGATTTGATAGGTCCTTGTGTAATAAGTTATTCCTAAAAAAAGTGCTATGTTGGATAACCCAATAGGTAAGAGAACAAATAAGATTTGGTTTTCTAGTAACTAAAAATTGTGACTCATTATTGGTGGAAAATAATCAACATCTATGATAAAAAGAGGTACTATAGAGATAAAAATCTATAAAATTGGAAGAAGCCATGATTTTTGAGATGGATTCCATATATAATACAATTTTTATGATTTTATTGATCCATTAGTTGATATAAATCGAGTTGGATGTAAATGGGTATTCAATATAAAATTATACATTAAATCTAATGAAAATACATATAAAAATGTTTCTAAAGGGTTTAGAAATGTTAATCCATTGAATTTGATAAATCCATTTCATAGGATTACGTGTTTAAACCGATTTGAATTATTCTGTCTCTAACATATTACAATGAATTTTAATTTATGAAGCTGGATGTCAAAAAATATTTCCTTAATGGGATCCTTTATTAAAATTTCTATAAGAAATAACCTGATGGTAATTTTATTCTAACTAATTCCATAATGGTATGAATGATATATATATATTACAATTTTTGGATTGATGTAATCATCTACAACAAGAACATTTTGTTTGATGTTTCTTAAATGAATTTGGTCTCATTAATAGCTAATATGATCCCTGTGTTTACATGTGGTTTATTAGGAGTGTGGTTATTATCCTAGTACTATATATCAATGAAATTTTAATTATTGTAAATGTTGATCCAGTATTAAATGTGTTACAGAATATTGAAATAAGTTTGTATCCATGATGGACATATGTTTTTCAACCTATATTATGGTGATCAAGATCGTTAATGATATATTTTATAGAATACATTGAATAATTCAATGTACATTCATTGACCAGACCCTGAGAATATTATTTATGGGATAATACATGGGAGGATTTGTTCTAGTGACACATGGTATACATATTTATATTAAAATATATCCCCATGCACAATATTATATAGGTTCAATGGGTAGTATCATATATGTCATTGGTATAAGATCAATCTGGCATGTCATGTTATGTACTATACCAAATGTTCCTACACATTGAGCATGGTAGTAAGAGATCATAATGATCAAGGTGAAAAGAACAAGTCTAATGTTAAGGTTATACTTAAACATCTAAGAATAACTAAGGATATATTCCATGTGTATTAAGGAGATGATAAGCTATTTATCAATTGTTATATTGATGTTAGTCTTCAAAAAATTATAATGATATGAAGTTTCATTAAAGATATTTCTTTAGAATTACTAAAGGATCTATGAACATAAAGATTTCAATGTAGCCGGTTGTCAGTGATCCTACAAGGGATTTTAAATCAATAGTATCTTCTAATGTATTTATAGAAGCAATATATATATATGAATTTTTTTGATGATATTTATGTTTCACATAGTTTTTAGGACCACATCCCATTATATCGTGATTATTCTAAAATGGTGACTCTCTTGAAAGAGTCTATCACACAACAATTAACAAATAAAATTTACACCAATTATCAACACTTGAGGTATCAATAAATGTTGGTTTAATATTGAACAATAAGAATATCTATAAAAGAAAACATAGTGTACCACATGACTGAAGACTTATGTCAACAAAAACATGTGTATTATATCAGTACTAATGGATGAAACTTAACGGTTTTCTCTATTAAATGTGGTAGTATTATAGAGTTTGTGATCTAGAACAAAATTCGATACACATTTCGATTACCATTACTATTTTTTAACATTATTAATATTATTATGATTTAAGGATTGATTTACAATTTGGTATAATATGTGATAATTTCTTAAGAGTAACTTTCACATTGATAGGTAATAGTGGTTCCCATATATGATGATAAAAAATAAGATTCACAAAAATATTTTTAAATGTATATATTCTCTAGATAGATGAAAATATTTGAATGTATACAAGTGATACTAGATATTAGTGGTGGAGAGTCATTGTTTTTTGGGTCAGATTCTCATGGTGCATGATGTAATAAATTTAAAGTGATGATGATTGTGAGAACATGACCTAATAGTAAGTAATCTTCATTTATATCTGTTTTTTGGATTTTCCAATCTACATTCATTTATATTGATCTTTAGTCATTAATATTATTATTGATTTATATTATCAGTGACATACTTTAAAGTACTGATGAAAACTACGAGGACATGTGTTTTCATTGAGGTATGATATGGTGGATGTGTCACGAGTAATATTACATTATAGGATAATGTGAAAAGGGAATTTTCCCTTAAATTAATTAATGGAAGATGATATCTCAAGAACATTGTTGGGAATGAATAAAATAAATTAATCTACATCAACTATCTTCGAGGGGATTATTTTTATAGAATGCCAATGAACGAGACATCGATCACACAGGTTGATGACACCAGCATTCAACCTATTTTATTTTAGATACCATGAAAAGGGATAATATTAGATAGTAATCACTAACATGTGGTTTTATATCTTTATGATATTAAATTATTTATCTTTATGTTCCTTATCATGTTACTAGATGCTAACATTAAACATTAGGAGGGTTTACATAACTCCACCTAGAAAGAGGCCAAGAGGGTCACACACTAAATGTATCCAGAAAATCAGTTAAATTATTAAATATTCTTTATTATTTAACAATTTGAATAAATATCATGAATATATATATATATTTATAATTATTCATGTTTTCTTGATCACATATATTCTGTCACTATTTTTCAAGAGAATATTTTCTCGAAAAAAATTATAAAAAAAATTATTTTTTTAGTGAATATGATAGGTATTTATTTTTTTATGATTATTTTATTGATAATTTTTTATTAAATAAATATTAATTATCTGACGCCCTATAAATTTTGTCGAGAAATAGTGGACTAATTTTAATTTTCTAGAGAGAAATAATATATATTAAATATTATTTGAATATAATTTTATTCAATAATTAATATTTTATGGATTCACTATTTTTTGGCATGTTAATAAATAATAATAATTATAATTTTGTAATTATTATTATTATATATTTGAGGTTCTATAAGGAATAATGAAATAATCAGGGGGAATGTGAAATAATTATTTGACACTTGATCACATGTTAAACCCAATAACATTATTTTCCACCCTGATAGTAGCCATTTATTTTAGTTACGCACAAAGACTTCTAATAATCCACTCAATCCCTAGATAAATTCTCTCCCAGAACACTACCAATAATAGAGAGTGATCATCCTCTACCACCCCGCTCGATTGTAGAGATATCAATAAGAAGCCTTACCTGAAGTAATTTTTATGGAAATCAAAGTCAAATAATACAATGTATATGATCATTCATGAAAACACATGAATATTAATGTGCTGACACTCAATGGTTTGTTCTTAACATGTGGATATCTTTTGGAGGTGATTTGAAATAGGTTTATGCGATTCAACAATTAGAAAAAATAGAGACCTTTTCAAAATCACCAATGAATAAATAATTCATTACAAGGTATTTATTTAATTTCTAAAATTAAATAAAAATATTATGCGATGATATTGTATTTTATTCTGATGTTCATATTACAATTAATATTTGATTCAATTCCAATGGTCACAGGGATCTTCATCAATGTACATCTCATATTAATAATTGATTTTGATAAAAAAATCATAGCGAGGCATATCCCAAAAGTGATTCAACTATTCCCACATGGTTCAGTTGGAAGGAACATAATAAACATGTTATTTCTAGTTTTACATCCACCATGAGAATTGTTGAAGTAATTAAAACAAGGATTAATGATTATAAATTGTTAACAACTAAGGGATGGTCCAAGAAGCATACTCATAGAGTTGTGGCAGTGTAAAATAATCCACTATGATTCAATATTTTTATGGATTACAATACTCAGAAGAGGTAATTTTATAATATGATCACTTAAATTAAAGTGAATTCATCAATAAGTCCCTAACTCCCCTAGATCAATATTGTCAACTCTTTATAGAATACTACTTCTGTTGATATATTCATCTTTTTAAAGACATGTATGTCACATTAAAATATAATTAATTTTTTATTTAATATTAAATTTATAAATTATTTTCTATTTTTTCATAGGTATTCTTCAAATTATTGACCATTACCAACCTTATATATGACATATTTCTTCACCCAAGTCTTTGGATTCACATCATTATTGTTTTTATAGGTCCATGAATTAACACAAGTGTGTTTTTCCAAGGTCACTTCTCTTGGATTTGTTTACCCAATTCCATTCACATATCTTAGGTGGGATCATGTAAATTATATCAAGTTCAATTTCAAATCCACCTTCCCTCTAGTTAGGCAAGTGCATCCTCCTCCACTCATGTTAGTTCACCCTAATTGCTTGGACCCACTACCTTCACTGAAGTCTTCTTGAATGACCCATTATTTCTAAAACCATTAATTATTCATGTCATATCTACAATATTCAACCAAAAATCCTCACAATTTTTTTTATAATTATATATAGATCATTCCATTCTATTTTGACATTCATAAATGGAGATCCTTTAATTTTCCTCAAATTAATTAAAAAAAATTAATGGGGTTAACCATTACTTGTTAACAAATAACAAGACTTATGTGAAACTCTATTATCTTATAATAAGTATGAATCGTTCACCCTTATCCACATGCATGTCACTAGATTAGCAAAAAACCAAACATCATAGATTTCAATCTATGGTACTATTTCATTTATATAGTTCTAATACATGCATGGTGTCTAACTAATTCATAGTACTAGTGCGTGAATGTTTCCCAAACTAGTTTGTTATTCCTAGGTCCACTAACACAAAAAAATTATTACTCTTCACTAGAAGAAACATTTAACTTCCTCTAAAATTTACACCCAAAGAATTGGAAAACACAAGGAATATTTACTATTTCGATTAAACCATTTCCCTTAGTCTTAAAACTCCTTTATTATAACTGAAATTGATTGGAAATAAACAAAACACAAAAATAATATATTATAAATATATCCTTGGTTTCAAAAGTATAAATCAATGATATTATCAATCAGTAGATTATAATGTTTTCTTTATGAGTACCTATAAAATGTTTCATCCAAAAGAGTGATGAAATTCAGAGTGAATATGAATTTCAATTTGGGTTACAGTTTATTTTGAGATAGGAAACACAAAATTGTGTTCTATGAGATTCAATATATGAAAATTGTTATCGTGGGTGAGTAATGAGGTTAGGTGAGTGTATATGAGGCTTAGGTGATCATTGTAAGAATTTTCAGGCACCTGGGATAGTAGTTTATAGTAGCTAGTGGGGTGGTCAGTTGACCAAAACTACTGTTACAGTCACTTAGTAGTCGGTGAACTGACACCATATAGTTAGTGGGAAACCATCTCATAGATGAGCCTAGACTAACTAGTTAGTGTAATTCTGGTGGGTTTTTATTAAATAATTTTGGGGAAAAAATTTCACTTACGAATACAGGGTTTTTTTATTAGGAATGGTGGTGTGGGGAGGCTATTTTTCTATGACAGTCCCTCACATACCCTCCATGGACCTCATTTTTGTGGTATTCATGGAATAATTTTAGTGGTAGTATTAGGAAATATCAATTATCATTCTCTAATTTTTAATATATCCTCTATCATTCCATTATTTCATCTCTCCGAGATAGATATTCATTTGAAAATTCCATTTGAGAATGGAGGAATCAAACCAATATTATGGTTTTTATGTATTTTAGTTAGAGGGTGTCCCTAGACAATGTTCATAAATTGTTATGTGTCGTTTTAGTGTGTTATGTTGTCATAGTGAATTTTTCTAATATTTTTTTTCAAAAAATTGAAATTACTTATAGATTTTTGTGTGATTATGGGTTGGGATTTTTAATATGATGGGAATGGAGAATGTAATTGGTTATTAGAAAATGTATAGTAACAGTTCCGATGTCTTGGAAGCACATAGGGGTATTTAGGATATTATGTATCATTAAATTAGGTTGGAAATTAAATTATAAACAATATAAATTTACTACAATTTCATTATAATTAATTTATATATATTTTATAAAACCTAGTGCCACATGGTGGTTGATAATTGCCAAATATAATGTATCTCTTACCAGATTTTTCAAGAAGTGCATAAAAAATATAAATAACTCCATGAGAGGTAAGTGGTCCTAAGTAATTTTTCTACAAAATAAAAAAAATTAGTTATGAGGAATGGATGTGTGGTCTTCTGACTAAGGAATTAGCATTCAAGAGAATTTTATCATGTTATTTAATATAAAATGATTAATTTCAACTGACATTCTTTGAAGTTAAAAGATCATTGTTCCAAATCCATGATGGATATTGGGCACTAGCTTGTTTGTGTTGGCCTCCAATGACTGCAGACATGATTATCAGGACCTAACACATTATATATAGACCTAGAGGGACATGTATTAGATGGAATTAAATGAACAACGTGTAATGGCCTTAGATTTAGGTTCCCAATCATACATCATGAAAAATGATGAGGTTGGTAAAGATATATATGTCCTCAGATAAGTCCATGTGAGAACCCATAACATTCACTAGAGATATAAGTCTGGGGAAATTAATTTTGGGTGAGAATTACCCTCAAAGAGAAATTATCACTTCAATTGAAAAACCCTAGAGATAATGATAGAATGTTTGGGTGTACATTATATCCTAGAATGACTTAGGAAGAGAATTTTCATTAGTCCATATCCATTGTGAGATCTTCCTTGGAGGCGAGTGCATCTTGAATGAGACCTTGATGATGCTGATGAATACTATGACTTTAAAGAGATAAGTATTTACTTAATAGAAGGGTTACTGACTGAGGTAACCATAATATGATTCCTATATCTTATGATATATATATTACCCTTGGGTATTCCCTTGATATATTAGACTCTAGTGGTAAGGTGAACTCAAGAATGGTAAGTGATGATTATGGGTGTCTCCCTAGAACCAAAATCGTTGATTTTTGCTGTTTATATCTATAAATAGTTGTGTTGGTATCTTGAGGGTTCGACCATTATTTTAGATTCATTTTAAGAAGAATCCCACCCATGTTTTTGAAACATAAATATATATGTAATTTCTTGATATATTATAAATATTTTATGAGGACATGAAATAAATTAAATATAAATGATCGTTGAGTGGATGATTTTTTTTAATAACATTGCTGGTTTGGCCACCATGGATTTTATAATAAGAAGTTTTAGGATCTTTGATCATTTTTATCAATTTAGGCTTATAGAAGAGGGACATCTGGGGTAGATTCAATCTTCTAGTGTCTTGGGTAAAGCCATGGAATATTTTCGTAATAGTTGATCTAATCTACTAGAAATTTTGATGGGGGTCCCAGTGGGGATCCAACTATCTACCGTAGTCGTGGGAATGTTTGTGACCAGTTCTTTATAGTAGGGTTAGTTAACCCCTTTGGTAATTATCACTGTATATGTCCTATTGAATTGTTATGTGCTATCCTGATGGGGGTTTTCTTTTGGGGGATCATGTCATGCAATCTGTGGGAGGTCATCTATCTATAGTCATTTATAAGATGATGGATCATCATGTGTTATGCTAGTGGGGATACTACAGTAGGGGATTATATCCTAAAATAAAACCAGGGTTGGCTATCTATTTGGGCATGGATAGTTCAGTAATCTATGGTGTGTATAAACCTCAAGTCATTGTTACTATATACTAGGTGAGATCGTAGAACTAGGTCGTTATACTAGTTAGTGTTGTAATCGAAATGAGATCAGATACATTATAACACTAGTTAATGTAGGTATGTTAAATTATGGATGTGGTATCAAGGATAGAATGTGGGTTTTTTCTGGTTAATCGAGAGGTTGGGTTGGTATGGTTGTCATGAATTTGTGACATGATCAAAGAACATATGGTGCAAGCTGAAGTAGGTATATTTGTCATTGGGTGTTACTGTGGAATCTATGGGATGATAGTTTTATATTTTTATTTATGTTCATCTGTTATTTATTTTTAATGATCATTCCGCATGAACATAAACTACATTTATCATTTATGTACAAGACATATTTTTTGATTCCATTCTATTTATTATGCTCACACCCTACATGAAATTCCATTGAAGCTGTGTACCTGAACATATTTCACTAGGAATATGATTTCGGTTGGGAAGAAGCTCAGTGTTGGATGATTGAGATGGAGTACCTCAAGTGGAAATTTGATAGAATAGGATTAGTTTGGGTTATAGTTTCAGATAAAAATTTATTAAATTTATTTTATTTATTTTACTTATCTTATGTATGTGGTTTTGTCTGTGGGTGGCTAGTGAGTCTCTCTGACCATAGGCTCCTTCATTCATTTGTTATTATTGGTGATTGCTGGTTACCATTATATGTACTCTGATTACATTCCAAAATGTTCCTTCCTTGTTTATTTATTTCATATTTTTCACATTGATATTGGGGGTATAGTATCATCACAGTACCCTACTATACCCCCAATAGTAGTTAGATTACTCTAGTGTATTAGGGGACATGACTGAAGTCCATTCTCCCATGATTTGGCCATTTTAAATAGTTAAATATGTTAGGAAGTAAAAAAATTTGTATTATAGGATTCATTTTTCTTTTATAATTATTTTATGTATAATATAATTTGACTTGGAATATGTTGGATTATTTTATGGGTATCAGACTACCATATTTTGGATAAATGTTTTGTAGGATTTCTAGGTTATTGGGTACTTGGGTTTCCTATTTCCAATATTCGTTGCTATGAATATATGATTTTCATCTATCATGAATCACATGGGTTTTGAACTATAGGATTGATGATTTATATGGATCTTAGCCGAGGGTGGCAACAAGAAACTACATTCATCATTATCAGAACAATGGGATTCAAATAATATGATCCTACTTGAATTTGATTTATATGATGATGAGAGTTGAATTATTTAATGATTCACCAATATCCCATGTAATATTTTCTTATAAAGGTTTATGAGGGTATTCTACACAATAGGACCATGATATATATAAATATATATTAACTTCTAAAAATAGTTCATATGGATTATATGTTGAGACGATTGATGGTGAATACAATGAAACAATCCCTATTATTTGGTATTTACAGTTAATCTAGAATTTAGTATAGGAATCTGACTTCATGATGATTGGGGTGTATATTTAATATGTATTTTCATTTAAAATTTTATTATGAATATATATGGAGTTTTCCTATATAGGTTTCAATGGAATTTAACTTAACCGAACCATGTGATTGTTATTCTCTAGATATTGATCATCATAGGGAAATTTTGATTGTTTATGTATGCATTTGTGATGTAACATGAACCTCCGATATGAAGTTATATGTGAATATTCATGGAGATGGTGGGTGATCTAGGAGTGGGTGTTGATTTGGTATCATGATTCTAGTTATATAAATGTTAGAGCCCCATGATGGGTGCGTTCACATGTGAGTTTTGATGATGTTTGAGATGGGTGTTTGAATGATACCTCACTAATTATTGCATATATGAGATATGGTTTATGGGCTTGGTAATAGACCCTAATGATTGTTGAGATGTGACTTTAGATTTTTAGATAGTCGGTTCCTAGTGGTTTGTATGAGGGTAAATTGAGGGGGTAGCCATGTCTTACGAGTTCCTTATAGGTGAGAAGCATGGTTAAGTGTATTGGGGTATGAAACTGGTACTTGTGTAGAGTAACCATGTATATGGTATAATCATGGTGATCCATAAGAAGGATTATGATGATGATCTATATGGGTGCTAAGGTTTTTAGTTATCGAAGTGGGGTTTTGTGGGATGGATCGATGAGATACCTGACCCTATTGGTAATGGATGTGTTTCTGACTAGTGAATATATAGAGCATGGATTTATTTTTGTGACTTACAAACAATGATTATGTGGGAGGGTGATCATGTTTTTATAACTCTGCATAAGTGATGTTCCTAGTTTCGATCTGCATAGTCAAGGGTAATCTGTGTTAAATGAGATTGACTTATCGAGTAACATGGTCAATTGTATAGAAGAATTTTCATACTTTTAATGATTTTATACTCATGGTACAATGTGTTAGGATTTAAAAACATGTGGAAAATGAGAGAAAAAATTTTAATTTATAACGGGATCATGAAGAAAACAATGGGTATTCATGGAGCTGTTAAATTATGAATGGTGATCATCCATGTTTGAGATGAGGACCAAGGGATTTGATGTCATACCTACAGTAATGGTTTCCCAAAAATTTAAATTAGGATTTTAAATAAACCAATATGTTAAATGAGATATTGTAATTTTATTGGGTTACAAAGACATTTTCCTTCCTGTAAATTGATAGAAGTTTGGTACTGATAGGATATTGAGTGAGGTAGAGAAGGAATTACCATGTGTGATGTTGTGGATCCTTTTAGAGGTACCGAAATGTATTTGTGTAGTGAAATCCACATAGTGGGGAGTAACCCATACTGTTTTTGAGGGAGTGTCAGATGCATCATTTGAATTTTTGTACCTACAATGGATGATGTTCACCTTGAATGGTAATGGGCTGTGATTATTGTTTTTTGGTAGTTAGGTATGTGGAAAATGGACACATTAGACATTTTTTTATGATGGATGGTGGGTGGTCCCTAAAGATTGCAGATTTGAACTTAAGTATAAAGGAAACAAAAACACCTATGGTTGGGAGCATCACATTGGTTGTGGGAATATAGACCTTTTATGAGAATGGTTGTGGATAATAGAGAACAATTTGTTGATTTTCATGATAGAATTAGATGTTCGTGTACAATTAAATTCAACATTATATAGATTCCCTGTGGAACACCATATGTGATTTTTGATGCAATTTTAGATGGATTTGAAGCTTGGGAATATATTTTCTAATGAACTTGAGAGGATACTAGTTTGAGTCATGTTGAAAGTTTGTTGGTGATTATGGTATAACAAGATAGTAGATTCCTTTGGTTGGGAATCCAATAATTGAATTTCACCAAGGGTCATATTTATATTCTATTGAGTGTGATTAGAAAATCATGGGATTATTTCAATATTTACTGAATTTTTATCAGGGAATTTTAGAAAAAATTTAGCAGGCATGGAAGAGCATATTTAGGAATATTCAAATAGTAGAGATATGACCTGTGTTTTTGTGTGTGATTGGAGGATACAACATGAAAACCACATTGGGTAAATTTTTATGGATATTATGGGTATGATTTAAAGATTATAATGGGATTTTCAAGATAATATATGGTGAATGCCATTGTTTCTTAGAGTTAACGAAGTGGGAAGATGGTTATGGTGGGTTGCGCTTAGGCCTATAGTTGAATTGATTGATAACATGCATTTATGAAGGAATGAGAAAACCCATTGAGTTTACTCTTAGTGTTTTAGAACAGATAATAAGTGGTGTATTTAGTTTTAATACTTTTCATGACCAGGCTTTGGTGTTGTTTTGTAAAAGTGCTTTTGGAATTCAAGAATGAAGCACAGACAATGGGAATTGAATTGATGAAAAAAATTGGTCTGGTTGTGTGAATGGATGACCATAAGGACATCTCAACAATGAGAATTGTTATTATGGGATGTTCATAAGAACCCAAAACTATATGAGTGATGCAAATTAGAAGAAAGTTTAAATTTTTGGTGTGTAGTTCTTATTCATAACAAGAACACACAATAGTATTCCAAGAGTTTGAACATCAAAAATGGCTGACTGTGGAAAAGTAATATGAATCAGTGTGTTTTAAGTGGCTCAAGTTAGCATCAAAAGAGTGATTAGGTTTCTGGGATATAATTTTGTAGCATCCTATATCCATCGACTAGCTGGTGGAATTCAACATAGAGTAGGACAAGCCTACTAGATGTTCTCTAGGTCCCTGGGGAGCCCAGACCAACTATATTGTGGTATTATAGTGGGGTTTTGAATGATTGGTGTAGATTGTTAATTTCACCAGCCAAACTATTCATTATCTGAAGAGTAAATTAGGTATAATAGAGGAATTTGTTTGAGAAAATCCCAGGATTCTATTCCATCATCCCCCATAATTGGTGGGTGTTCTTCTAAGACTTTGAATAGATGTTTCTGGATGGCTCATCAATTTTGGGTTTATTATCAATCCCACCCACATCCTTATTTGATTCAGGTATTCTGGATTAGTTATTCAGGTAAATATTTTGGTTGATAATGGTGGAATCATCCGAATATGGTAGGTATTTCATTTATCTATGCTAGATATAATCCTAATATAATTTCCACATTCTGTGACATTTCTTATCTTATAGGAATGTTTCAATTGTGAATTTTTTTTATGATTTTTAATAAAAATATAAATTATTTGGTGTTTTTTGGGATGATTTTTTCTTGGGATGAGTATGAAGGAATGAATTTGGTCACGATTCAACTATAGTGGAACCACATAGTAGGTGTTTTGGAATTTATGAGTCACTAAATAAAATTAAAAAACAAAATTCTATACCATCTAAATTAATTATAACTTAATTCTGATTATTTTATGAATGTTTGATGTGTTTTATGGCATCATGGTTGGGGGTAATTTAGGGATGTACTTCAATGATCTTGGGACATAGTTACTGAGATTTGGTTCCATATTTAAATATATCTGAGAGTGGTAGGTGGTCCTGTACATACAATATGGTAATATTCATATTTATATAGGATTCACGGACATTTTTTATTAACACTATGAAATTTAACATTAATAAAAACGATGTCTGGGTTATTTAATTTAAATAAAATGTTTCACAAAAAATAAAATTTCTAAAAATTTAAATCAAAATAATGTTCCAAGGCCATGATAGTTGTTAGGCACTGGATGGATTGCCTCACCTATTGATGGTCAAGGGCATGATTATTTTTATATGACTCCTCATGTATAGACCCTAAATGAAATAAAATATAGGTTATAAAATTAATTATATTTAGTGGACCCAATATTAGGTGGCCTAATATACCTTCTGGAAGAGGAGGAGATCATTATAGATGGATAACCAATGATTATACCATGTGAGAAAACTTGAGAAACTTTTGTGTCTTTATGATTTTCAAATTTATTTGGGGATACAGATCTTCCCCCACTAGATGTGGTCCCATGGGTTGGTAGACCATTGAGAGACTGATAGATAGTTTGAGTGTTCTGGCCCACATAGATTGATATGGGAAGAGTATGGGATTGGGGACTTCTCCCTTATAAGATCATTACAGGTTTCCAGTGAGACATTGATAATTCCTTGACGATTTCAAGGGATTTTATTCCCTTTGTTTGATTGTTATTTACCCAATATATGAGTATTGGATTGAGAGGCACTTATAATGTTTCTTCACTATGATGAATCAAGGTGACCCCGGTGGGTGCCCCATATATCTAAAAACTGGTGAGAATGTATACTTGAGAATTGGTAGTGATGATCAAGGGTGAAATAGTAGAACCCAGATCAATGATTTGAGCCTATTGTGGTGTGACAAGATTAGTCAAGCTCTGAGGGGTCTGACCAGGGGTTGGATGATTGTTTAGGAAGACAACCTGTAACATCAATGATAAATGTAGAATATGATATTTTCATATTTATTAAAAATTTTGAATTAAATATTAATTTTACTTTAAAGGGGGTTCTATGTTCGATAGTGTACCCGATATGCAACAACGGGATTCTTTGAAATCTTACGTTGCACACTAACAATATAATATTATTTTTTTAAAAGGTAGTTAACGCCTAGCTATTATAATGGCGGAAATGAAAAGAAATAACTAAAAAATAATTATTCATGGATTTAAATTTATGAAATAAAAGTTAGAGGCTTAAAATGCGAATGAATCTAATTTTATGCATGATTTACATTAATTGGACGATTTACCGCCTTTTAAGGGAGAACCTTCATTGAATATTTTTTTGGTCACTTTAATACAATATATTTGACCAAATAAAATTATTCTTTAGGATAGAGACATCAAAATTTACATTGTGTAATTTTTTTGAATTTTTCCGATAATGTTCATTTTAAATGAATAGTGAAAATATAGTATTTTAATTCAAAACTATGTTTTAATATAATTTATATATATGGTTAGATTATCATTTCAATTTTTTTTGGAGTGTAATTAGAATATATTTTTTCCATTTAATCCAATTTTGGTCATTGGAGTTAACTTCACTTTGAAATTGGACTTAAATAAGTGGAAATCTGTTGATAGTTATTGTTTATTAAACACACACTATTTGTTTTAACAACGGGAATTAATTTTAAAATTAGTTAATTACAATTTTAAGTTTTTAATTTGGAAAAATAAACATCATTTTTGAATTTGGAATTTCAAATATATCTTAGGCTGAATTTTTTTTTTATTTTTCTGAAAAACTTCAATTTTTGATGAATAGGGAAACCACTTAGTAGTAGTTAAAAAAACAAAAAATTTCATTTAAATGAAATTTTATCACTTCCGTGAATTGAATTTACAAAATCCGACATTCATGGTTGTTATTAGTTAGTAAAATTTAGTTCAATAAGACGAAAACAATTTTTTGTGAAAAGTAACTTTTGCCTTTTATTTACCGCAGTTATCGGTAAATAAGGCAATTTAAGGTAAATATAATATTATAATAATTCAAAATTACCATAAAACTTATCCAATCAATATTGGTTGAGTAATTTACAACCATGGTCATCTTTGGGTCGATTGTGGGACCTCATTGAGCCACTTATGAATGATAATGACACTTTAGATTAATTAATTTAATGTAAAGGACAAATGACATAAACAAAAAGCTTTTACTAAATTATTTTTTATATGTTGTTATATAAAGAAATATTTTTGTCTATAAATATTCACTGGAAATATAAAAATATTTCTTACATGATAATATATTTTTTTCAATTTTTAGACATCTAATAAATTAAAAAATTCATGACACAATAATGATGCAGTATTTACCTCATTAATAAATGATTTAATTAAATAAGATTGTAATGATTTAAATATTATCCAAAAACTGTCTAATTCTTATTGGATTATTTTAGTTCGTCCATGAGACATCTTATCTTCGACTATAATGATTTTTTGACCTTTTAAAAAACAATATAATTATATAAGAAAATAAACTTTTCACACTTTCTTAAAGAGGCCCTCATCTCCCTTATAAAAGGAGTCCACTTCTAACTAATTCCCTAAGCCTCTCAAGCAATTTGGATAGACCAAAATCTGACCAATTAATCTCCCTACATCCCTATACTCCTCCTAGAAGCCTTACTTTAGGCAGAAGGCACTTCAAGAAGTCCTTTTGGTTCAAACCAAAGGAAGTTACCCAAATTAAAGGTAACGATTTATCTTAACTTAATTTTTTTATTTTACTTCTCCAACCCTTAAACTCATTTTATTCCTTTAATTTATAGAAACACCGGTATCCAAAATATACAATGTTGTTTTTATAAGAAGTATTTCAAATAAACTTACACACACCTCCATCTAATGGATGAAGAACATAATGTTTCTGTGGATCGAAAACTAATGCCTCATGAAATGATGATTGTTCAATTACCTCCTACCACCTCTAACGGTTGACATTATGAATGAAATGTATTTATATATGTTATATAGTATGTTTATGTTTTCTTTATTCTTCTGTATTTTCAATTTATATCATACCTTTTTTGTTTCCATTGTGGGTAAACATGATAATTTCATTTAAGGAAGTGGACACTACCGCCCCCTCAAAGTGATATGACTCGTTAATTCCAAATGTGGGATGTATGAAATATGGAGTTAATGATATTATATATGATATTATACTGTAATTATAATATAACTATGTATTATTATGTTTAAATTATATTAAAATAATAAATTGGAATTAAATTAGCATTCATGCGTATGTACAGCTTACTGTCTCCATGAACGATGCATTTCATTTCCTACCTCCAAATGATATATACTGTTATAAAAATATATATTTATATACTGGATATATATGATATATATGATATATAAATATTTAATTTCCTTCTGTATATAGTGGAATATTGAACACATGGACAACTTGTAAATATAAGGTGTTTATTTTTTAATCAAGTATCAAATATCGACAAAATGAACGTTATTAACTTAAATGATTACATAATGATTATAACATGGTACTAAGTGATATGAAAGGAACCATAAACTCAAAAATGGTTCTTAATCATGTATTAATTAACTTTATTTTATTATTCAGGATATTAATCAATGATCATGTCATGTCGGAAATGAGGTAAAGGATTTACTTATCTCCCTTTTAATTCTCTGAGATTTCCATTGTTTGCCACCTATTCATTGCATGTGGTGGATTGTTTTATTCCATTTGATATATATTATCATTATTCTCATTATATTAAGGGTATTATGTGATTCATTTGGTGGTTATTAACTTTTTTTCATACGACTCATTTGGTTTTAACGTGGTAAAGGGTTTCATCTCACTTTTTATTCCCGTGATATTCATGCTGTTTTTGACACTATTTCCTTTTGTGTGGTGTATATAATGGCCATGATTGTAATATTTGTGTAATATAATTTAATTTATGTGTATTTACAAGTTCATTGTATGATCCTTCTTTCATTTGGTGTATGTTTTGTATGTTACCAAATCGGTAAGGGAACTTTTGACCCTCCTCTATTTAAAAGACTTCTTTTTCATATATCTTTTAATTTAAATATTATTTTGTGGGGATATGTTATTATATATCCTCATTTATGTAAACTATATGTACATGTGATTATATATCCTTTTTATCATGTCAAATCATTTTCTGAATTTTAAAGTGACGCCATTATGTTGTCGAATTTTTACAAGGGAACTTTTTAACCCAATTTCAATTCTTTGGGTTCAACATGTACTTTTTGAATATGTCATCCTATGAATATGTGTGAATGTACTCTGACTGATTTACACTTAATATCCACTTATATTGGGTATATTTATATTTCTCATGCATAAATATGTTATTGATTTATCTTTAATTAAAGGATACCATCTTTATAAGGGATTTCATCCCAATTTACATTCCACTGAGACTTCATTGTTGTTATGCACAAATTAAATCTTTTTGGTGTATATATAGTTCATTGACATATTATTTCATGATTCAATTTATTAAAATGATATTATAATGTTCTGATTAAATTTTATTCTTCAATTATTTGTATTCAAGCGTCTCTCTTTTTGTTAAAAACTCATTAACTAAAATATAGTTTTAAATGTTTTAAAGATTTATTCTTCTAAGTATTTATCATTAATGTAAATGTTGTAAAAGGGGGTATTAGGATTTATTTATATTGACATTAATTTTTTCAAATGATAATTCATTTAAAATATTCAATGTGGTAAGGGACAATTTGATTCAAAAATCTCTTTAATTGGTTTGGAAAATTATTTGGTAAAACATTGTTTATTTCAATATCATGATTTGATATATTGGAATATTGAAATGTTATCTTTTATTTATACATGTGTTATATGTTATGATCATGTTATGGTTATTGGGAATTGTTTACGTATACGGGTGGTTCCGTGGTAAATCTAGGGAGGGTGGGCCTAAGATAGCTCTGCAATGCATTGGGTAACGTAACAGAGGTAAACCTGATGTTTCTCATATGATATTTAGGAAATATACTATGATGGGTATTCCAAGCATAACTCCCTATGTAGCTGTGATAGATACAATATATGTTTGATATGAATGTTATAAGTAACCTTTATTATTTAGGATTTTTGTGTGTTATTCATAAATCTTATGATTTCGTAAGGTATGTTATGATTGAAAAGTATGGTTTCATTGATTTGTATTCATTGATGGGATAATGTTTTCCTTCCGAATTTTATAACCCGTACTGAGATTTTTATGCCCATCCAATGTTTTTGAAATGATTTTCATTGGACTTAAAGATGAATAGGGTCAAGGATTGGATCATGGAAAATTCATTCTATATAAAACATGGAACTGAACATGTTTCTTTTAAATAGTTTTTATTTTATGAAAAAAATGGATACTGAGTAGTAGTGTCTATATATAATATTAAAGATGTTATGTAATAGTTATGGCGTAATTCTCTAAAACTATAAACCTAAAAAGATCCTCAGTGTGAATTATTCAATTAATTAGATATTGTTTTATGTTTTAAGGTTGGGTCCTTATAGATGGCATTAGAGGTCGGTTTAGATAACTTTAGAGGTTAGGGTATTCATTAAGTATAAATGTCACTACCATAATGGTTAGGATTTCAGAAAGAGTAACAGTTTTTTAAGATAAAGTGAATGAGTTTAAGATAACATGAATAATTATATCTTAGTATTTACCCTCCTTATAAACTATTATATGATGATTTTAATTATATACTCACACTGACCTTTTTGGTTTTAGTAAATGGCTCGATCATTCTGGAACCAAAGTAATAGTGGTTTTGACGAAATCTGTGATATTTTTCTAAAGGAGCAACTAAATGATTTGGGAGCTGCAATGAGAACTCTTGTGGTTATTCACAACCATCTATTTAGATTCATGATTGACCACCTAAACCTTTGTGATTCTTATAAGGGAATATATATGCGAGAAAAAAATCCCTACAGAAGTTCAACTAATAATCATAAAGGCATGTATGTTCCAAAACCTATGTGTCAAGTATGTGGAAAGAAACACCTATGAAAATGTTTCAAAGGGACAGTAAGAAGCTATAGATGTGGAAATGAAGGTCATAAAGCAAGAGCCTGCCATGGAAAAAAGGAAGGAACTAGTTGACTCTATGAAAGGGAAAGATGTTATTATTGAGGGATCAATTGAATGATTTATATGTGTTGTGCATGGTAATTATACAAACAGATGTCCTATTATGATGTTTCGGGAATGGGATCACCAAGATCATACAAATATTAGTTTACTAATACCTAATTCCATTACGATTGTGGATGAAGAAACTTGCAATGTCCAATGAAATGTATGGATTATTTCTTAACATTTGTTTTGATATTATTGAATCTTAGGATATGATTTATTATTTTGTTTTTAGGAAATATGTATTTCAGAATAAGTTGAAAAGGAATAGTTAAGGGATCATGAAGAATGTTGAATGACTAAGAAGTCAACATATAAGGGATTCGAGAGTTATGGTAGATTTTAGGATGGTGAAATGCTTAAAAGTAATAAGGATTTTTAATTTATGTGAATTAAAATAGAAGAATTTTTATAGTATGTGAATCCCTAATGTTTGATATAAAAAAATTTATTTAAGGAATATTTAAATTTTCATTTGTGGATATGGTTATAAATAACAATTTGGGTTTATATTATCCTAGAATTTTAGGAAATTTCAGGTTAATACATTTATGGGATGTAAAATGAATTTTATTAGATATACTTCATGGCTAAAATATGTTATGGTTATTTTTGATAAATTTATCTCTTTTTGGGAATGTTATAAAATTATATAGTTTCTGAAAAAAAGGACAACACGCGGACCCTATGACAACTCTTCGCGTCGGACAAAACTGTGGGAATCAAACCCACAACCAAAGTGCGAATGGATTTATCACCTACCACTGGACTACATGAAGTCCACGGTTTGTATGACTTATTATTTTTAGTTAGATGATTTTAAGAATAAAAAATAATACTTTTTTGTTATCTATGTAAATGATTAACCTATCATGGTAAATATGTGATTAAGTTAATTACTTTTCAATATGAGACTTTAAGAGTAACTAATTTTATTTGGAGATAAATGTTAAGATTTATTTTAGAAGATAATGTGATTAGACTATTTTGAAATTTGGGTTTAATATTAGTATGTATTACTTTTATGAATTTAATAGACAGCGGTTTATTGAATTGTCTTTGTTGAACATTGAGTTTTGTTTGAAAAATTTGTGAGATTAAGAGTAGTTTTTCTTTTTGTAAAAGAATATCCTTTTTGGGGATTTTCTGAACTTCTGCTAACCTTTTTGGTTTTCGATAAGTAATAAAGACATGGAAAATTTATAGTTCATCTTTTTTGGATTATGTGATTCTCTTGAAGTTGATTATAACGATCTTAATTGGAGAAAATTCATCCTGAATACTCATCGTTTAGAGAAAATATGAGTTTGTGTTAGAAATCCAGTAAAAGATGAATGTATAAATGAAAACTAATTATATTTCCTTTTATTTTTAGATAAGCTCATAAATAAATTCCTCAATTAAAAGTAACTTAAAACAAAAACCTTATCTATTAACTATTCTTACTGGGGAATCAAAGATTGTTTAACCCGCTACAGGTTTGTGATTTTATGGTGGTTAACATTATCATTAACATGTTTTCTATCACTCTCCATCTGAACATGATGGTTTTTTTCTCCTAAATATCCATGTTTTCATATAATCCTAGTATCTGTTTTCTCGGGTAATCCTTGTACTTCTCTACCTTTCTTTTAAATTTATAGTTTTATTGACTCTTTTTCCAATGTGGGGCTTAAAATGAAGTTTCGGAGCCCAATTTTAAAATTGCGAGGACAAAATTCTCAAAAGGGGGGAGGATGTAAAATCTTGGAGAAATGAAGAATATAAAATTTCCATATTTATTAAAATTTGTAAATTAAATATTAAATTTACTCTAAATGGGTTTCTATATTTGATAACGTACCTGATACGCAACAACGGGTTTCTTTGAAATCTTACATTTCAGAATAACAATATAATATTATTATCTTAAAAGGTAGTTAACGTCTAACTGTTGTAATTGATGAAATGAACATAACTAACAAAAAAATAATTATACATGTATTTACATTTATCCAATAAAAGTTAGAGGCTTAAAATGGGAATTAATCTATTTTTAAGAAGAATTCAAATTAAAAGGCTGATTTACTACCTTTTTTGGGAGAACCATCTTTAAATAGAGTTTTCGTCACTTTAATACATTCTATTTGACCAAATTAAATCCTTATTTAGAATGGGGACAATAAAATTTACATTGTGTAAATATTTTGAATTTTTCTGATAATGTTTATTTTTTAATGAAAGTGAATATATTGTATTTCAATTCAAAACTATGTTTTAATCTCATTTATATATATGGATAGATTATATTTTTAATTGGTTTTATAGTGTAATTAGAATATATTTTTAATATTTAATTCAATTTTGGTCATTGGAATTAATTTCACATAGAAATTGGACATAATCAAATGTCAATCTTTTGATAGTTATTGTTTCTTAAAAACAGGCTATTTGTTTTAACAATGGGAAATAATGTAATTCAAGGTAAAAAAATACTATAATAATTCAAAATTACCTTAAAACATGTCCGAACCTTATTGAATGAGTCATTTACGACTATGTGAAACATTGGGTTGATTTTGGGACCACATTGAGCCAATTATGAATGATATTGACACTTTAGATTAATTAATTTAATGTAAATGAAAAAATGATATTAAAAAATATCTTAGTAAATTAGTTTTTATAAGGTGTTATATAAGTAATATTTTTGTCTATAAATATTAATTGGAAATATAAAGAGATTTACTACATAGTAATAATTTTTTTATAATTTTTTAGATGTCAAATAAATTACATTATTCACGAAACAATAATGATGCAGTATTTACCTAATTAATAAATGATACAATTAAATAAGATTATAATGATTAATATATTATCTAAAACCTGTCCAATTACAATTGGATGAATTTTTTTCTACCATGATTCATCTTATCTTAGACTATAATGATTTTTGGACCGTTAGAAACCGAATATCATTATATAATAAAACAACATTTCACACTTTCCTAAAGAGCCCCTCCTCTCCCTTATAAAAGGGGACCACTTCTATCTAATTCTTCACACCTCTCAAGCCATTGGGAACATCCAAACTCTTCCCAATTAAGCTCCATACATCAATCTACTCCTTTTAGAAGCCATAAATTAGGCATAAGGCACATCAAGAATCCCTTTTTGTTCAAACCAAAGGAAGTTACCCAAATTAAAGATAACGACTACTCTTAACTTCTTTCCTTTTATTTTACTTCTCCAACCCCTAAAATCTATTTATTAATTTATTTTGAAGAAATAACAGTATCCTAAATATATTAGGATTTTTTTATAAGAAGTATTCTCACTACACATACACCAACCTCCATCTAATGGGGGAGGAACATATTGTTTCTGTGGATGGAAAACTAACACCTCACAAAACGACGATTCTTCAATTACCTCCTTCAGCCTCTCATGATGGCCATTATGAAGGAAATGTATTTATATATGATATACATTATATTTATTTTTTCTTTTTTTTATGTATTTTCCATTTATATCATTCGTTTATGGTTTCCATTAGGGGTAAACGTGATAATTTCATTTAAGGAAGTGTGGACTACCGCCCCCTCAAAGTGATAAGACTCGTTAATACCATATATGGGACGTATAAAGGATAGAGTTAATGGTATTAAATATGACATTATACTGTAATTATAATATACCTATGTATCATTATGTTTTAATTCTATTCAAATAAAAAATATAAATGAACGTAGCATTCATGTGTATATACGGATTACCATCTCCATGAACGGTGCATTTCATTTCTTACCTCCAAATGATATGTACTGTCATAAATATATATATAAACTAGATATATATGATATATATGATATCTAAATAATGTATTTAATTTAGGATATAATGGACTATTTACCACATGGACAACTTGAACATACAAGGTGTTCATTTTTCACTCAAGTACCAAATATCGAAAAAATGAACGTTATTTACATAATTGATTACATAATGATTATAACAATATAATAAGTGATATAAAAGGAATAATATACTTGAACATTTTTCTTATGAAATTATAAATTAACTTTATTTTATTATTCAGAAGATTAATGAACGATCTAGTCAAGTCGAAAATGTGGTAAGGGATTTTCTTATGACACTATTAATTCCGTGAGATTTACATTGTTCGCCACATATTCATTGCATGTTGTGTATTGTGTTCTGCCATTATATATATATTATCATTATTATTATTATATTCATGGTATTATGTGATTAATTTTGTGGTTATTAACTCCTGGTCATACAACTCAGTTGATTTCAAGGTGGTACAGGGTTTAATCTCACTTTTTATTCCCAGGAGATTCATGCTATATTTGCCACTTTTTTCTTTTTCTTTGGTGTATGTACTGGAAATGATTGTACTCTCTGTGTAATATAATTTCATTTATGAGTATTTACATCTTAATTGTACGATACTTCTTTCATGTGGCATATGTTTTTTATGTTACCAAATTGGTAAGGGAACCTTTGACCCTCTTCTATTTAAAAGAATTATTTTTGTTATGTCTTTTAATTTACATATTATTATGGTGGGATATGTTCTTATATATACTAATAGATGTAAAAAAAATTTCCAAGTGAGGATATACCCTTTTTATCTCATAAAACAATTTTATTAATTTTAAATTGACGTCATGATGCTCTCGAATTTTTACAGGGGATCTTTCTAACCCAATTTCAATTATTTGGGTTCAACTTATACTTCTATAATATGTCATCCAATGAATATGTGTGAATGACCTATGAATATTTTACACTTAAAATCTTCTTATATTAGGTGTATTTATATTTCTCACACATAATTATGTGATTTATTTATCCTTAATTTAATGTTACCATATTTATAGGAGATTTTTTACGAAATTACATTCACTAAGACTTCATTGCTGTTATGCACCAATTAAATCTTATATGGTGTATATAATTCCCTTTGACATATTATATAATGAACCATTTATTCTCATGATATTATAAAATCTTGATTCAAGTTATTCTTCAATTATTTTTATTCAAGGGTCTATCTTTTAGTTAAAAACTCTTTAACTGAAAAGTCATTTTAACTTTATTAAATATTTATTCTTCTAAATATTTCTCATTAATGTACATGATTTTAAAATGGGTTTAGGATTTATTTATATTGACATTAATGTTTTTAGTTGATAATTCATTTATAGGCTTCTAATTGGTATGTGACACTTTGATTCAAAAATATCATTAAATGGTTTTGAAAATGATTTGTTAAAAAATTCTTTATTTCAATATCTTGATTTGATATATTGGAATGTGGAAATGTTATCATTCCACTATAAATCTATTATATGTTATAATTATGTTATGGTTATTGGGCATTTTTTACGTATACGGGTGGTTCCGTGATAAACCTTAGGTGGGTGATCCTGAGATAGCTATCCAATGCATTGTGTAACGTGACAGAGGTAAATGTGATGTTTATCAAAAGAGAGTTAGGGAATATAAATTGATGGTTATTCCAAGTGTAACTCCCTATGAAGATGTGATAGCTACAATGTATGTTCAATATGGATGCTGTAATTATCCATTATGATTTAGGATTTGAATGTGTTATTCATAAATCTTAGGATTTCGTAAGGTATGTTATGATAGAAAAGTATGGTTTCATTGATTTGTATTTATTGATGGTCTAATGTTTTCCTTCCCTATTTTATAACCCTTACTGAGCTTTTTTTCCCATCCCATGTTATTGAAATGTTTTCCATAGGACTTAAAGATGATTAGGGTCAAGGATTGGATCAAGGAAAAGTCATGATGTCTAAAACATGGAACTAGATATGTTTCTTTTTAAGAGTTTTTATTTTATGAAAAAATGGATACTGAGTAGTAGTGTATACAAGTAATATTCAAGCTATTATGTAATATTTATGGCCTAATTATCTAAATCTCTATACCTGAAAAGATCCTCAATGTGAATTATTCATTTAATTAAATATTATGAAATGTTTTAAGGCCGGGTCCTTATATGACCAACCATTTTAATGAAACATACATTTTTATGTCTATTTTCGATATATTTTATATCCTTAATATGGTCATGCAATAAACTCAATTTTAACCATCGTGGAGATGTCCCAAAAACAGACCTATATTGAAAATAAGAACAATACTTTTGAAAGAGTATATGACACACAACCCTCAACCTATACGATCCATAAATTTTTTTATTATATATTATAGTAATAATATAGTTGTTGAATTGGTAGGTATGAATATTATTTACATCATTATGAAAAATATATAAATATCCGACTCAAAAAATATTTTATTCCTAACTTTTAGGAAATAAGATTTCAATTTATTAATAAATTCATATTAGGCGTTAAAAATTTATTTTGTTGAAACATGATTTTTATTTCTTATTTGGAGTTAATAATATATTTAACTTTTAAATCTTATTGAAATCTTAGTTGAAAAAATAAATTTCATTTTTTAAATTAAGTCATCAAAATATACGTAGTTTTTTTTATATTTGTTGAAAATTCTGATTTTTTGTTGAATATTAATAATTAATGAATTTTATTGAAAACAGAATGTTTTTTTCAATAATTTATGAAGATATAATTTTTATAAAATGGTTTCAAAGTAATGTTTGTTAAATATTATTATTAATAATAAAAATTATATCAATTGGAATCAATTATATTATAGAATTTGGTATAAAAATATTTGTATAATTAATTTGGAATTTTGCTGAAAAACTATTTTCTGTTGTGTTTTGTGTTTTTAGATTAAATTTATTTCTTCGACAATATATAAATTGAATATTGAAAAATGGATTTTATATTTTTAATCAGCATTTCCAAAAAATTTATAGGACCCTTTTACTTTCAGTAAAAATAAAAAATGACCATAGTAAATTTTTGTCAACTTAGTAAGGATATAACAAGTAAAATAAGATTAAAATATTAGAATATGGCCTCAAAATTTCTATCCCACTTACCTTTATCCACTTATTTGAGATTAGTATTTCAATTTTCATTGAATAAATGAATATATTGTCAATTGTTTACGATTTTTTTATTATTACCATTATTTTAATTTTCTAAAATTATAAACTAAAAAAGTTAACCCTCTTGAATTAAATATCTCTAATATTTTATCATAAGAGAAAAACATGTAATGTTTTGTTATAAATGTTAATTTCAATTTTGAGTGAATTTTTTTTTATAAATTATTTTCAATTTTTATTGATTGAATAATTAGTGTAAATGATAATGAAATACTAATAATGTATTTATTTAATTAACATAAAATTAAAATAAATCATTTAATAGTATTAAAAGAATAAAATAGATGAATTATTATGTCCCATTATTTTTTAGATAAATATAAAATACACTGAAATTTTTTATGTTTTATATTTTAATTCATGTAGTGTTTAATTATTTCAAATTCAAATAAAATTAATAGTGCCAAAAAAAGACATTTTTGATATTTTCAGAAAATAAAATATTATGAAATTTAAAAAATAAAAAAATTGAAATAGGAAAAGTGGGATAATATTTGGTCTAAAATATTTTATTTTTTCCATTAGTTTTCAAATTATCTCCTTATAGTAAAAATTATAGCCATTTAATATTGACAAAGTTGATACCGTGGTTAATGTTATAATTGGTTAACCAATGTGTTTATAAAAACCGTAAGGATTAAAATGACACCAAAACCTAAATAAATTTTATTTTTGGATGATATTTAAAAATTATACTATTTTAAATAAAATGTATTTCCATATTGAAATTTTTTTCTTCTGAATGACTAAATAATAATTTAATCTTTTGATAAATTTCAATAATTCCCATTCCGTGACTTATAAAAGGGTGTCATATATCCTCACATACTCATACCTTTTGGGAGTTCAATATCAAAAAATACCTACTCTATAATCCTATAAAATTACACATTCATGAATTACTCAGGATTTAATTATTAATACACCATTCTAATGGTCATTAAGAAAGGGTCTAATGGAGGAAAACCAAAGGAGAGGTACTCATCATACCCAACCTCTTTTAATTTTGTTTTTATTTTACCTACTAAAAATATATTTTAATTATAATATAATTATATATTATGTATCATAAATATATTTAAATGATTTTATTATTATATAACCTCCTTTGTAAGCCATAATTTCCATCAAATGAGATGTGAAAGTATTACTAATGCTTATGCGTGGAAACCACCTTCTTGTAGTGATACAATTAACATTCCATCACTATATTTATCAGATTTTTATTAGGATAGGTAATTTTTATATATATTATATTTATGATATAATTATTATTAATTAATTTTAATATCATATCAACCTTTTTACCTTTGATATATTTGGAAATGAATAATGTTTCCCGTTTATATGTGTGGACTACCTCGTCCACAAAGCGATGCGATTTTTTTTCAATTCAATATTCGATGTATGGTAATAATGGTAGATATAATGAATAATTATTATATATATAATGTAATAATTAATCAGGAAATGTTATTTAATATTTTCTTTTCTTTTGTTATATTCACCAAAAAGTGAAAACAACGTTCATTCCTACATACATCGTATATTCTCTATAGACGGTGTAATTAATTTTTCAAACTGTACCTTTTATGGATGCATATGAATATATATATATTAATTTTTTATGATATTTATGTTATGAATATCATTTTTGAATGATTTATCTATAATAAAAGTAAAATTAAATGAACAAGAGGACCAAATATAACATAAAAATCGAAACATGTAACACCCAAAAAATGACTACATTAATAAGGAATTATTATAAAATTTGTGTTACAATTTTATAATAGGATCATTTATTATATTATAATTATGTAAATTATTATTTTATAATATTATAAAGAAATTAAATATATTATAATGAATCTTAATTTGCTTTAGAAGAAATTGGAACTCGAGGTAAGGGATTTATTTTACAATCTCATTGTTTATCAAGATTATTTATGAATATTCTTAAGATAGTAAAATACCAAGAAAGGATAATCGACTTTATTTCACTCTTTAGTTGAAAACATATATTATTCTCTGTCTGTATTCTCATAAATGTTTTAATATTATTATATAATTTTATAAATTAGTTTTTTAAAATTATTAACCTTTTAACAAAATGGTTTAAATTTATTTTTTTATTCATTTGATAAATGTGGTACTTTTTCACTTTTTAATGATAAATTCGAAGTAAATATTTATTTTATAAAACATGACATCTACATTATTTATCGATATCATAATTGTTCAATGTTTTTAAAATTTATTTACAGTTTTTCAAATTTATTTTCAAATAAAACATTTTAGTTAATATTTTAAAAAATTTATAATTTTAGTATTTGATTTCAAAATAAATAAATTATTTTCCTCATGAAATATTACACATATATTTTAAATGTATTTCCATATAAGACAGAATCGTTTATTATTACTTATGATTAATAGGGCTTTTATTATCCGATACCAACCATTTAATTACTTTATATGGATTATGATGATAGAGATTTATGTAAGATTCTATGTAACCCGTTTCATTTCATGGGTTAATTATGTTATGAAAACCATTTATTTTCTACAAGGGATGCTATGATGGAATAATGAAATGTTTATAATACCCATTTCATTTTTACATGATAAGATAATATGAATGATTTATTATCTTATAGTACACACATGTTTGATTGTCATTATATCTCACATGGACCCGAAATTATATATCCCTCCAATTTATAGGTTAAAAATGGATATCTCCTCTGATAAAAAGGATTGCGATAGAAACTAAAAAAACATTATTAAGGGACTATATCTATTATTATAGTTTTTTGAGAAAACCTAGGCTTTCAAGATGGAATAGGGTGAAAAAAATACACTATTATGGTCTAGTTAGTGGCCCTTGACAACTAAGGAAATTATTTTCTATGTATATTTGTTCAAAAAGACGGGTCTTATTCCAATGTTGTGATTTCATATGAGATTTTAATTGATTACAATATGATTCATATATTATGAAATAAAATTATTTATTAAATTCCTCAAGATTGTAATATTTTCTATATAGGGTATGGTTTTAAAATTTTATGCTCATATTCTAATACAATTTTTCTTTTGATAGATTTATGTGATCAAAGATGTCTTAATTGATTACTTATATTGATAATCTTATATTAATCAATCTCATGTTTCCTTTGCCCATGTTATGAAAAAAAATTATGTATTATTTTTCTAAGAAGGGTTCATGTTATGAAGATATATGTGGGTGATCAAATGTATTAATATGAAAAATTGTATTATCTCTCTAAATATACAATGATACTAGAACGATAAAATTCTGGCATGGATCATTATGTTATTTAATGTATATAAAACTAATAATACATAATACCTATTTATAAAAATTATGGGTCATTATAGTGTGTATAATTTAATGGTTTAGTAAATATATAGATATAATAATTGAGATAATTGTTTATAATAATGATGAAAATAGTAATTATTGGATAACAACATAATGTTTTTGTAAAATAGTGATTATGTAGTTTTCCTAGAAAAAGATCAATGTGTGGATACTAAAAGTGGAAAAGTTTTTGGAATAAACGAATCATAGTGTAATTATCTCAAAAATAGATGATCAATTATATCTTAAACATAATTTTATTAAAAATTGAGTGGGACTTTATTTGACACCTTATTTGATAATCATAGGGGATATTATTCGATTACATATCATTTTATTTATTGACCATTATGATGTATTTAAATGGATGAAGATCATGGATGAACTAGGTTAAACATATGATATAAAATATTGAATGGAATATGTCATGATTTAGAGTTATTTTTAATGTTTATATGATAACTCATTCTTGATAATGTAACTTCTATATATGATTTTTATTCTGTTTTATAAAATGGATAGAACTAGGTGGAATCACGTTAATGATAGATTTTATAGAAAATGTAATTATTGTTATCCAGAGAAATAGAATGAGATGACATAAAAAATTAGAAACTTTATGATTACCCCAAATCATATATCATGATATATGATTGAAAATTTAAACATTGAAGAGTTTTCTAATGAAAATAATATCAGCAAGATGTACTCTTCTGATATTACATATTTTATGATGATAGATTAAATACGATTAAATTGTATATATATCATGAATATAGGAGGGAGAACCTATGAGAATTTTTTAAAGAAATATGAAGATGTTTTGGGTTTGAAAAATGACATAGAGCAAGTGATATTCAATGAACTTTTTTCTATTAATACAGTGGATGAGAAAAATGGTTTCCCAAATGTGTCATCAATGGATTAGTGTTATAAATCTATTATGTATGAGAATTATGTAAATGAATTTTTTAAGGGGAAATCATGAAAATTGGATCAACAATGTTTTATGAGTAATTGTGTTATTGTTAACGATGAAGAAACTACAAATGACATATAAGGGTTTGAAACTAATAAGGAAAAAGAAGATGAAATCCATTTAATGTTGGATGAATGAAGTAAAATTATTGAATTGTTTTTTCATAGGACTCTGAAGAATGTCATGTGGATGTATATTTACCAATTGAATTGTGGTTTTAAGAATCATGAAACATGTAATTCTTGTTTTGTATTAGTTTTTCAATATGTATTTTTAATAATATGTAGAATGTTATAAACGACCATGATAAGTGATTTATTGGTGAGGTAATAATTTATAGAAAAATACATGATCGATGTAAATATAACCCTTATTATATTCTTGAGGATGATATAATTAGTATTATTTGAGATAAATATATTATCGATAAAGTAAATGGGATCATATTGAGGACTTTGGAACTCATTACTGATTTGATTAAAAGTTGGATTATGTAGTATTTGAAGTTGTTTACATAGTTTTTGGATTTTTGTTTTATATTTGATAATATGTAATTTTACTTTGAAGAGAATCTTAAATTTCATAGCATTTATATTTCCATTTCGGTTTTATGTTAATTTTGGTTATTACTATCTTTTAAGAGAATATATGATCAATTTATTTATATATTATGTATATGACATTTTGAGTTACTTTATATTGGTTGTATGATTAATGTTAAGTTTATTTTTGGAAATTAATTGACCTATATTAAAAAACAATTATTTTGAATTTGATGAGACATATTTGGGAATGGGTTTTAAGGTTAATTACTAATAAAATGATTTAAAATTACATATGATTATTTGAGGTTGAAGTCTGATTTATCATATTTGATAACATATGATAATAATTTTGGATTTTTTAAAAATAGAGATAAGGGGAATGAATTTTACATAATAAATAAATCATATAATCTATTAAAAGATAATTTTAGTGCTCCTAGAATGAAATATTTATCTTTAATATTCATTTATTTGAGTAAGAGATGATGTGGAAATTTATTAAAGAACAACCAAAGGAAGAAACTATGATTATTTGGAAAGAAATAAACTAATAATATTTTATAAATTTCTATATATTAGTAGTAAAAAATACAAAATCCTTTAGAAAAGGTTCTTGAAATAAACTATTATATTTTTACCTTAAATTCAGATGAATCAAGTGTCGTTCCACTCATCAAAAATTTATATTTGTTTTCATTAACGTTCTCATTACTATATTTGTAATGACCCAAAAATTCTATAAAAAATATTCCTCTTAATCTGATTAAATTTATTAATATGTTAAACGGTTATATAAAACATGCACGTCTTTGGTTTTATGTTATTGGATTTTAAAATACCGTTAATTTTTTTTACCATTGCTAATATAGATAGTGAACATTGATCACATGATTAGTATAAATATAGGGCTTTAACAAATTCAATTCACTCAGATAGAGGAAGTTATGGTATCATCCATTAGACATGCCCCGTATGAAGACCATTTTTTGGAGCTCGGAAAGGATGTGGCGTCATTGGGCTTCACTCATGACTATGCCCAAGAGTAAGTCACCAACCCAAACCATAGCCTAAGGACATAGGTGGTTGTTATAAGGGGTTATGTAATAAGACCATAAAATTATGATTATGAGAATTATTTTGATATATAATAAGGAATATATAGTCATTTTATTTTTGTTACGTTGTAATTAGCTTTTAAAGTAGAAATATTATTTTTAGTTAATATTCAATTATGAAATATATTTTGATTAATTGATGGATTTTTGAATTAATTCACATTTTAATAAAATATTATTAATAATTTATATTTTTTAAATATAAATTATCGGGTAATTTTTTGAAAACAATTGTAATATTTATTAAGGATTGAAGGCAGTTTTTGTCAAAAACCCCTGAATTTTCGAAAAATGTCGGATTTTATTTTAAAATTAAAATTTCACAAATTTTGAAAATTATTTATGTGAAATGAATATATTATTTTTCGAATCATAACATCAAAATCATCCAATGGTAATTTTTTCATAATTTTCTAATACAATTGAATTTTTGGGTAAAAAATAACTACTGTTTAAATATATAATGTGTTTTTTGACATCATAAAGACCCAATAGTGATGTAAAAAAATACAATAAAAATTATATTTGTCCAATATATGTATTCCAATTAAAATAATTTTATTTTTTGTTTGTTTGATTTATTTTACCAAGCATTAGTGTACCCTCTAGGCTTATGAAACATTTTATCTTTTTAATTCGATTTCTGTGAGTGTGTGACTCACCTCCACATAATGAATCTTATTATTTTAATAAAATATTCCACTTTCCATATAAAATATTTTTTTCCACTCCCCTTTTTCAGAAACCATGGGAAAAAACAATGGTATGGGTCTTGGTTTTGATTAGTTTAATGTGTGGTGTCCCAAACCTAAATAAAAAAGAATTCCCACCCCTTACTTATATAAACACCTCCATGCTTCCACTTCCTCTTCACTAAAAGCCTTTAGAGTTAATCCAACTTCATTATACTCTCTATAGAATCCTAAAAAGTCTCCCCATTCTCACAGGAGTCCACTCTGAAGCCCCTCCCATGCCTTTAAGATCACACTTCCAAGTATGGGATTCTCACTTTCCTAATTTATGTCCAAGTTTACTAATATTATTATGCCCAATTATTTTCAATTATAATTTTTGTGGTATGATTTGGAACCTCCCATATACTATCCTCTTTTGGTTTTAATGATGAGAGACCCATTTCTCTCTCATGATTTCTTTCCTTGTATACCCATTACCATGCCTATATTCAGTATGAAATTTCTCTCTCCACATTTACATTAATGAAATTATTTGGTATTATGAATCTAAATTCCATTACCTATGTTCGGACATGTATACATATTAACCCCTTACTGTAAATTTTATGTATATATGATGAGACAATCCTTTATCTCCAATCAACCATTTTTATGAATTCTTATGTCACGCTATTATGCTGCCGAAATTGCACCGAATTTCCAAGCCAGGGTCATTGTGTAGTGTATATCATCCCCATTTACCTATCAAGGGTATTAACCTCTCTGAAAATTTACATACGGATTATATATCATCAACTATTTTTTATACATCCCTTTATCTTGAAATAAATTATGATGAATTATTCCATATTGTATGATCCATGAGGCACACTTATGCATGAAATGAAATGTTTAAGAAGGGTGTGTCCGGATAGCGCTACAATGCTTTAGGTGATGTATAGTATCGTGATACATCATGTGCAATGAGTGTTAACACATGATAATTAATGTGAAATAATGTGTTTCTATTACTTAATTTGCAATGATGGTTTACTCATGCTCCATGTGCAATGAGCCTTGGCTAATGAAAATGTTATGTTAAATGTTTTTGCCACATCACCATGTTATAACAATCATTCTTTATCATGCCTTTATGTTCCTGTTTCTCTTGTGCTACATTTAGATGACTATTTTAAAATATGTATTTTATTACTCATTTATTTCCATGCTTATTCCATTACATGGCTTTTTATCTCACCCTTATCTTATGAATGTCCCCTAGTTATCCCATGCAATGGTTTATATGACGGAATGTAGTGGTCATGTAAAGGAATTTCTCATCAAGATGTTGCATTTTATGTTTTATGTTGTTATGGAATGTTCCTAAGACCCAAAAAACACTATACCCCTAATATTATACATTATATCATTCAAAGGTCTTATGTAATAATTTATGATAAGTATGCAATAAAGAGTAGGGTTGTTATAGTTGGTATTAGAGGATTGGATTAGTTATTTTTGGGATTAGGATTACAAAACCCTAGTGAAAGCATTAGGGATAAGAAAATGTACAATAAAAACATCCCTATGTTTTGGTGAATATTGAGTAAGTTTTTTATCAAGAAAATATATCCCCATCTATATATGAGCAGGTAGATGAAGATCTGGCATAGATGTACCTAGGAGTGAAAACTCTGAGAAGGTGTTTCGGGCTTGACCCAATGTATCCTTTTTCACAACAATTGGCCTTGAAAAATCTTGGTTATGACACTCTTTAAGGAAATGACTTATTAAATTCACAATCATAGTATGAACCATTATTATTGGAATTAACAAAATGCCCCTAAAAATATATGTTAAAACGTAGATCATGGATAACATAGATTGAATCCTATAGATTCATAATTTAAGCAAAAAAAGTTATTTATAAGTCATTTATTTTGTCCTTGGATTACCCTTTACGTGTTACCTCGAACATTCCTTTTATTCTAGACAATGGACGGTAATATGAGGACTTATTCTAACAACTGATGTGAAGATAAAGTTGAAGACTATTCTAATGAGATGCCCAATCTGATGGAAGTAGGAATCATGAACATTGTCATGATACTCTCTCAATTAACTTAGGATTTGAATATAAACAAGGGTTTAGAGAACATTTCAACCCCCCCTAAAAATGAACAAGTCATTATCGAGAGCCTCATGAGACATAGGACTCTTACATTTAATGGATCATATGATCCCTTAATCACCGAACAATGGATCAACATAATTGAAAAGATATTATACATCATTCAATGATTCTAATAAGATAATGTTATTCTGGCTAATTATCATATAGACGTTGAAGCCGATCAATTGTGGACATTTATCAAAAATAAGAAGCATGATGAGGAGATCGAGGTGTTTGAATGGAAGGATTTCTGGAAAATATTTTTTGATAAATATTTTCCTCACACCCTCCGGCTTAAGATGGAAGGTACTCCCTTGCCCTCAGTAATAAAGATTAAGAATCCATCTGAGCGTATTAGGAAAACATCACAAGGCTTGAATGATTTACCTATATCATGGTCCTTACCCTTGAATACAATGTTGAATGCTTCTTTGGTGGGATGAAACCTAGCATATGAAAAGCCCTGGCGATCCGTGACTTTGATAGCTATGAGAAAATTGTTCGATGTTCTTTCATGGTCATAATGGAGATCAGTGAATCTCATGGGTATCATGGGGATAAGAAGCATAAGTTGGACTTCAATTCTGGAAGTCCAATGGATAAATCCAATGGTTTTAAGAAGAACAAGAACTCTAGTTTCCAATGGGGAGAAAGAAGCACCCTAGATATTGATTTAAGGGGATGAGGAAATGCTCTAGGGGTGGAAATGTAGGACACCAAGCTGTTAACTACTGACATGAAAATCCCAAAACTGCAACGGAGGAGAGGAACACTCTATTTGAATCTCAATTAAATATTCATTACTTCAACAGTAATGAACCCGGGCACCATAAAAATCAGTTCCTTAAGCCAAGTGTTTTCGAAGGGAACCGACAACATTTAAGGAAGAAAGGGAATTCTTTTTCCATCACTACCACTAAAGTGAACCCAGAAAATGAAGTGGTGATATGTACGCTAGTAATTCATTCACGAATGGAGAATTTACTTTATCATTATAGTTCTATGAATTCTTTTGTATCCCAAATGTTTAGTAGAAGAATCCAAACACCACCACAAAATCATGGAAGTAAAGATGTCAGTGATTACAAAGAAATGGGGAGATCACTGCATCCCATGAATATAACTCCTCCACTTTCTTAATCAGAGGATTGAACATCGTGGAGAACCTCATCATACTCACTCTAGTATAAATTTATGCAATTATTGAAATAGATTGACTTTACCTATATAGAGACATCATATATTTCCGTGATAGTGAAATCACTCTCCATATGGAGAATCGACCCATGATTGTATTCAAGTGAAAGGAGGGAGATGAATCTTCTTTAGGACCATAATCTCATGCATGTATATTAATTACCTATGAGAATTCATATCTATCTCAAAAGATTGAGTCCAAGGAGAAACCATCTTTGAAGACATGCCTATCGTGGGGGAATTTGTTGAAGTGTTTCCTGAGGTATTGCTTGGTGTTCTTCCTAGTAGAGTTGTTGAATTCTCAATTGACCTTATACCTGGGGCATTGCCAATATCCAAGTCTGCAAATTGAATGACTATTGTCTAGAATTAGGAGCTAAAGAATCAACTGTGGGAGATTTTGGATAAATGGTTTATATGCACAACTGATTCACCATAGGGTACACTAATATTCTTCATCAAGAAGAAGGGTGAGTCATTGGGCATTTTCATTGATTATAGTGAGATCAACAAAATCATGATAAATAAAAAGTATCCACTTCCACGAATTGATGAATTGTTTGATCAGCTTCATGAAGCACAATACATAACCATTCTTGAGTTATGGTCGGGATAATATCAATTAAGGGTGAAGAAGGAAGATATCCCAAAGTCTGCTTCTTGTACAAGATATGCACACTATGAATTCATAGTAATGCCAACCGAACTCACTAATTCACCCGCAATCTTCATGAACTTGATGAATAGTATCTATAGAGATTACATTGACATATTTATGGTAATCATTATAGATGATATTATAATATAGTACAAAACCATTTAGTATCATGGGGAGAATCTAAGAACTATACTAGAGACCTTGTGTATGGAGAAGGTCTATGCAATGTACATCATGTTTGAGTTCTCAATAAAGGATGTCTCATTGTTGGGTAATATCATCACAAGCAATGAGATATCTGTCAGCCCCTCCACGAAAACTGCAATTGAGGGATGGCTGTGGCCAACATCAGAAAAATATATCCATAGCTTCTTGGGGATAGCTATATATTATCACCGATTTGTGAGAAATTTCACATGATTGTCCAGCCATTTTACTATGCTAACACAAAAGGGAGTAAAGTTTTCATGGAGTGATGAATGCAAATAGGGGGTTAATGAATTAAAAAGAAGGCTTATCACTGTGCTTGTGCTCACATTACCCACAAGTGGAGTACTTTTTGAGGTATTCAGTCATGCTTCGAAGAAGGGACTAGGTTGTATGATGATGAATAATGAGAAAGTCATTGGCAATGATTGGAGTAAATTGAATGTTCATGATCAGAATTATCCAACACATGATCTGGAGATGGGTGCAGTTATCATTGCATTAAATATTTGGAGGCATTACCTTTTGGAGAGAGTTGTGAAATATGAATGTATCAAAAAAGCCTAAATAATATATTCACATAGTAATAGTTGAATATGTGCCAATGAATATGGTTAGAGCGGATCAACGATTATGACTGCTGAATCCATTACAACCCTTGGAATGAGATGAATGTGGTGGATGCACTAAGTAGAAAGGATCCAATGATTATGTCATTGATGTGAATTGAGAAAGATCAAATCTTCATATATTTGATGAAGATGGACATGGTAGTATTAAAGTAGGGTACATCATCAATCCCATGAAAAATTATTTTCCAACTGTCTCTTTTGGAAAGTTTAAGGGATTCTCCAAGAAAGGATGTGGAAATTCTATAAAGGGAGGAAGCTACCATACATGGGAAATCCTTAGAGATCATTGCTGAAAAGGATGGAATTGTGAGATTTGGGTCACTATTATGTGTAACATCTGATCTGGAGATAAAGAAGGAGCTTCTTAATGATGTACATAGCTCAACCTTCTCTATTCACCTGGGGAGCACAATGATATATTGAGATCTCATAGAAAAATATGTGTGGGAAAATATGAAAATGGAGATTGCTGAATATACATCACTGTGCCTGGTATGTCATCAAGTAAAGGATAAGAGGAAAAAGTCTTAGGGGATGATGCAACCACAACCCATACCAAAATTAATGTGGGGGAACATTACCATGGACTTTTTCACTAGAATTCCAAGGACATCTAGAGGATACAATGGTATATGGGTCGTTATGGATCATTATATGAAGACAGATCACTTTATCATGATTCAAGAGAACTTCTCATTCGATCATCTTGCATATATTTAAAAAAAATAAAAGGTAAGGCTGCATGGAGTACCACTATTTATTATATCTTAGCGTGATTCAAGATTCAACTCGATGTTATGGATAAGTCCTTAAATTATCTATGCAATGAACTGAACTATAGTACGTCCTTCCATCCTCAAACTAATGACCAATCTAAGAAAACTATTTAGGGATTGGAAGATATGTTAATATCATGTTCTATGGACTTTAAATGTGGATGGGACTAACATTTTCCATTGGGTGAATTATCCTACAATAGCCATTTATACTTGAGCATCTGAATGTCACCATATGAAGCCCTTTATGGGAAATGGTGTAGAACACTGACGTGTTGGGATGAATTGGGAGAGAGAATGCTTCTAAGACCTAATATGGTTGAAGAAATGGTGGATAAGGTGAAAACCATTTAGCAGCATATCAAGGCATCACAATGTTGATAGAAGAGTTATGCATATAATTGTTAGGGAGACATTGAGTTCAATGTTGAATACATGGTATTTCAATGCATATCTCTGTGGATGAAGGTCATGAGGTTTGGAAAGAAATGGATGTTATGTCCTAGGTACATCGACTGCTTCAATATTCTTAATAATGTCGGGGTTGTGGCCTATCGACTAGCACTTCCACCTACTATGGTCAAATTACATGATGCCTTTATTGTATGCCTCTTAGGGATGTATATTCCAGACCCTTCACACATAATATCTTCAGAGGTACGACATTTAGAGGATGATATTTATTACATGGAGCATCATGTGAAGATCTTAGATCATAGGAAAAAAGTTCTAAGAAATAACAGAATTCCCCTAGTGAAGAGGTTGTGGAGAAACCACGTGTTTGATGAAGCAATGTGGGAATTAGAGAATGTGATGAAGTAGATATACCCACATCAATTTTAGTGAGGGATAAGGAAATTTTGAGAGTGAAATTTCTTAAGGGGGGATTATTGTAATGACCCTAACATTCATTAATGAAAATTCCTATTGATCTGATTAAATGTTTCATTATGTAAAATGGTTATATAAAATATGCACTTATTTTGTGTTATGTTTTTGGATTTAAAAATACCTTTTATAATTGTGATCGTTTCTAATATAGTCATTGAACTGTGATCACATGATTAGTATAAATAGAGGGCTTTAACATATCCAATTTACTCAGACAAAGTAAGAGATGGCCTCATCTAGTAGAATTTCCCTGTATGATGCTCGTTTGTTGGAGCACAGAAAGGAGGTGGTGCCATTGGACTCTCCTCTTGACCAATACCTAGATGAGCTTCAACATGTTATGCTCGAACAGAACTGCTAACATGAGATGTGATATTTTATAGAGATTACCAATCGAGCGATGTTATCTGAGCCACCCCCTGATTCTGTTACAATCATGCATCTTACTGTAAGGTTATATGCGTGTGTTATAAGGGGTTATGTAACAAGACCTTAGCACTATTATTATGTGCATTATTTTTGTATATAATAAAGAATATACATTCATTTTATATTAGTTAAATACAAAATAATTTTTAAATCACAAATTGTATTTTTGTTAATATTCATTTATCAAATATCTTTTGATGTGTTAATAGATTTTTGAATTAAATAAATATTTTCATAAAATATTATCACTAAATTAATTTTATTATATATAAAATATCATAAAATTTTTAGTAATATAATTGTAATATTTATTAAGGTTTGAAGTCTGTTTTTGTCCAAAAAACTGAATTTTTTATAAATATCGATTTTTTGAAATGTAAAAATTCAAATATTTTAAAAAATATTTAGATAAAATGAATAATTTTTTGGAATAAGGATATTGAATTTATTCAATGGTGAATTTTTCATAATTTTCTATGTTAGATAATTTGTTGGGTAATAATTAAATATTGTTTAAATATATAATGTGTTTTATGACATCATAAGGACCCAATAGTGATTTAATAAAAAAATAGAAACATTATATTAGGCCAATTTATTTTTTTTCCATTAAAATAATGTTATTTTAGGTTTTTCTGATTTATTTTACAAAGGATTAGTGGACCCTTAAAGTCTTATAAAACATTTTAGCTTTTTAAACAGATTTCCTTGAGAGTGTGACTCACCTTTACATAAGAAACCATATTATTTTAAAACGTATATACATTGGCCTAACAAAATATTTTTCTCCACTCCACATTGGAAAAATCCTTGGACAAATACTTGGTATGGCTTGCGGTTTTGATTAGTTTAATGTGTGGTGTCCCAAACCTAAATAATAATGAAATCCATCCCCCTCCATATATAAACCAACCCAAGATCCCTATTCATCTTCACTAAATGCCTTTGGAGTTCATCAAGCCTCTTCCCAACATTCTATAGAATCCTTTAAAGGTGCCCCATGCTCCCAATAAGCCTCTCCCAAGCCTCTACCAAGCCTTTAGAATCACAATTCCATGTAAGAGATTCTCACAATCCTTATTTATTTCTTGGTTTCATTATATTGTTATGCCCTTTTATATTCCATTATAAATATCTGTGGTATGATTTGGTACCTCTTCTATACTATCTTATTTATGTTTTAATTATGAGATTCCCCATTATCTCTCATGGACGACTTCCATGTATACATGTTTCCATGCCGAAATACTGTAAGGAATTTATCTCCCTTCATTTACATTCTTGTAATTATTTTGTATTATGAATATAAATTCCATTACCTATGTTCAGACATGTAAACATATGACCCCTTACTTTCTATTACATGTATATATGATGAGACACCCCTTTATCTCTCATTAACCATTTTTATGAATTTTGTTTCACGTAGTTACGCTGCTGAATGCTTACCGATTTTCCAAGACAATGTCATTTTGTAGTAAATATCTTACACATTTATCTATCAAGGATATTCAACATTATGGACATTTACATATTTATTATAAATCTTAATGTATGTATTATACCTCCCTTTATCATGGAATAAATGATGATGAATGATTCCATGTTGTATGATCCATGTGGGAAACTTATGCATTAAATGAAATGTTTAAGAATGGTGTGCTCTGATAGCACTCTAATGCATTGGGTATAGTATAGTATCATGATACATCATGTTCAATATTTTTTGACTCATTATAATTCATGTTAAATGAGGTTTAACTTATGATTCATGTGAATTGAGGGTTTACTCATTCTCCAGGTTCAATGACTCGTGGCTCATGCTCATATCATGTGAAATATTGTTGCCACATCTCCATGTTATGATTATCATTGTTTATCATTCCTCTATGTTCATGATTCTATTATGTACCATTTACCTACCTATTGTCTAACTTGTATTTTATTCCTCACTTTATTCCATGTTTATTCCCTAATTAGGTATTATATCTCACCCCATTCTTATGTATATCTTCAAGTTATCCCATGCAATGCTAAGTACGAGGGAATGTAGTGGTTAGGTAAAGGATGTTTTCAATAAGATGTGGTGTTTTATGTGTTATATTGTTATGTAATGTTACTAAGCACCAAAGACACTATAAATATATATCTTCAATGTTATATCAGGTGAAGGTATTATATAATAATTTATGTTATGGGTGCAATAAAGAGCAGGGTTGTTATAATATTCTCTATGACTCTCTATTATTTATCTGGTGTTAGTTTTCTTGTCCAAGTATTTATTTTCATTTAAAACTAATCTTATTTTATTTTTAATCATAGTTTTGTGTTTTTATAGATGACCATAATATTTTATTTTCCATTTTAAAGAGGAAGTTTTATTAAAAATGGTTATAATTAGGGTTTTCCAACAAGAAAATTTCAAATATAAAAAATTTGATTATTGATCAAAAGATGATATTTCAAGGATGTAATTTATTTAAGAGAGGAATAATTTAGAACTATTATATTTTAAAAGTACAACATTATACTTTATAGTATATAATACAAGCAACACCCAGCCTAAACCAAACAAGAAATATTATTATTTAAATATGATTTTTATAACATATTCATTTAATATATGGGTATTAGTAAGAATAACCAAATTAACGAATATATATAAAAGCCCTAATAAATAATAAAATTAATAATTATTTATAATTAAGAAGTTAGTGTTTTAGTATGGTCATATCGTCCTTCAAAAATATGCTTCTTTCAAACATCATTTTTGTGAGGAAATGTTATATTTATTTTTTACAATTTTATAAAATATATTTTATAAAAAAATAAAATTTTGAAATTAATTTATTCAAATTATATAAGAGTGAAATAATAATTTTCGTAAATGATTGATCTGTTGATGAATAGTAAATAAATAATGATTTTCATTAAATATTGAATATTTTTTTTCTGTAAAGACCCATAAAATTCAAGGGAAATTTTTTTCATAATTTTCTTTGGATTTTTACAAGAACGCAGTTTCTGATGGCACTTGATTCCGAGGCCCGGTGTGCCCGGAATTTCATTCTGAAGTTTAGCTCGGGAACGTTTAGTAAACGAAGGAGTGGGTTTTTCTAATTTTTGAGCTGGTGCTCGGAATCGAATTCCGAGGGCATAGATGGGTTCGCAACACCGGTAATTTCTTATGAACACCTTTTCCGGAGTTGCGTTTTCGTGAGAGGAGTTAATAAAAATTGTGGAAGTTAAAATAAAAATTTAACTACAATTTTTATTTTCTAAGTGTTTAAAACCTTTGGGTGGAAGTTGGGGGAAACCATCCAACTTCCCATGAGAGGTTATGAGGGTGGAGGGGCCCACACGAACCCCACCCCTTCATATTATCTAACTCCTTCAACCCACCATTAATTTTGATAACTTAAGTTAATTAAATAGGTGAGATAAATTTGAATGCTTAAAATTCATATGTTTAAGTTATGTTAATAAAATAAGTAAGGGACTTATTTTATTTTTGTTGGGGTCTTCTTGCTTTGAGAGTTTTTGGGAGAAAATATAAGGAGCTTAAAGAACTTCTTCCCCTTCGACGAAGAATTCGAAGAACGCGAAGAATGCCGGATTCCTCAGAGATCGATGACCCGACTCCGTCCCCACGACGTGACTCTCTTTTTCCGTGACGAATCCTCGCTCAACGATTCGTCGAGGTTAGGGTTTATTTATTTCGTTTGTTCCTGATTACTTCATCGTTGGTTTATCGTCTATTTTTAACCTCATGTTATTGCAATAACGGGAGGAGGTCGGACCGCACAAACACGATCGACCCTCCTCCCCCATGTTGGTTGATTTTTGTAGTAGCTCATGTATGGCGGCGCGGTGCCGAAGCACCGCATGGGAAATGTTTAAGAAAGGACAGAGAAACACGGAGTCGTCGCGCCAAGCCGTTGGAAACAAACTAATCTACGGCGCCGTCGCACCGCGCCAAAGAACCTAGAAGGACCCTCGAAGCACCGCAGCCGGAGCGGGGCCATGGAGGAGGGGCGCGGTGCTGTCGCGCCGCGCCGGACAGACCAAGGTCACAGCCGGTTCCGGGCCACAGCGGAGCAGGGGATCCGGCGGCCGATTTCGGGCCGCCGGCGTCAGAGCAGGGGGACCGGCCTTGCCGGTCCTGTGTTAGCAGCAGCCGGTCGACCGGTGCGGGCCGACCGGTCAGTGGAAGAGTCAGGGGTTACAAACCCCCAGTGTCCAACTCGAATGTCCCCTCATTATGGGGGCCGCGGTTACGAAAATAAGGGGGCATCCCCCCCCTCATCCCCTCGGCCGAATGGCCAAGACCCTGGCCAGCGCGCCAGCAAGCCGCACCCTGGGCCTGCTGCCCTGGCCGGTCCTCCAAAACAGGCCACTAGGCCGGGCCGCGCCCAGGCCAGGCCGGGCCACACCAGTCGGGCTGGGTCGCGCCCAATCGGGCCAGACCCGGACTCGGGTTGGGTCGACCCTCTTCGGGGCGACCTAGGGGGTATCAGGCCAGGTCGGACCGGGCACCAACCCCCTAATACCGGACTATTTCGGTTTGTTACCCATAACATGGGCTGCAGACCACCGATCGACGCACCGTCAGTGGCGATACGATCCTTGGAATGAGACGGTAATTTAGATATATTACACTCAAGGTTTCGAAGTACTTTAGGTTTGGTCGGGTTGGTTCGTACACGAAACCAACCAGGCCCTCATAGAGGAAACACTTATAACATGAGCTCCGGACATCTGATTGACGTGTCGTTGGCTTTGATGGATTCCTCGTAGTGAGAAGGAACTTTTTTCTTACTCCGCTCAAGGTTTGGATGCAATTAGAGTACGGTCGGGTTGGATTTGACTTAAAAACAAAGAGGGCCCCTGGAATGAAAAATCCAATAACTCTTAGACCGAGAATCCGATTGATGTGCCATCTGTGACGCTGAGTTCCGGTTGATGATACTGAACATTTTGATACATCAACTCCGGACTATGTGTCAGTTGATGTATCAACCCTTCGGCTCATGGAGCAGACCCTCCCGAACGAGCTTGATGTGTGTGGGACCCCTAGAGCTGGCTGCGACTGCGATGACGATGACGACTGGGAAGAAATCCTCTGTGGATTCGACAGCGACGACTACAACACTCAACAATCCTATGTGGATCAGTGCTACTGATCCAGTATGGGTCAAATACTATGTTGGTCGGCCCTCAGTGGTCCTATGTGGGCCAGCGCCTACAGATCCTGTGTGGGTCTAATCCTTTATGGGTCATTGTGGGGGTTAGTTACCTATCGATCTTGTGTGGGTCCGATCCTATGTGGGTCATTACAGGGGTTAGTTACCTATCGATCCTGTGAGGGTCAGATTCTTTGTGGGTCATTGCGGGGGTTAGTACCTATCGATCCTTTGTGGGTCCGACGGCTTAGATGAATCAGTGGCAATATCTAATCATCTCTATCTTCATACGAAGAAGTATACCTGTGTGAGATGAATCTTGACTTGATTTCTTATAAGGATTACATTATGCTATCCTGTGTGGATTGGGTTGTGGTTTCCTATGTGGACTGGGTTGTACATGGGCTCAGATGTCGGAGCGAACTGGAATTGATGATTTAGGTATATGTATGGTCATATACCTAAGCAGTGTCGGATGTTACTTCGTGATTGTATCTATCCTTTGTGGATTATCCTTTGTGGATTCTGGGAGACCTTCGGGGGTCTCAGGGTCACTACTGAGTAGCTTATACTCACCCCTGCATGGGCTATGCCAGCACTACGTTTTGTTGGTTGCAGACGATGGACATCGCTGATCGTGGTTGAGGCTTGCAGAGCAGGTCGGTACATGGAGGTGGACCACTGGGCGGGACGTACTCAGAGCGGACGGCTAGACCCGAGGAGCTGTGGAGGCTATCTATACCCACCCTTTAGGTGGGAGTTCCAGTGGACGGCTCAAGGCTGCGGTTTTACTTTCAATTGTTGTTTTCCAATTCCAATTGTACTTTACTTTCGGTTTGGGTTTGAATTCTGGCCCACTTACTTTTCCGCACTTACTGTTGTACCCTGTTTTCACATAGTGTTTACTTCTTCTTGCTTGCTCTGTGGTGTTTGTTTACATTGAAAAGGTAATTCCTTCCCTTTTTTCGGGAATTATGCCTTGGTGCCAGTCGCCAGCCCCTGGCCTATGGAAGGCGGGCTTGGGGTAGTCACGGAATGAGCCCCAAGGACGGGTCGCGACAAATTGGTATCAAAGGAGTTCGGTTCTACCGCAGAACTCAGGACTCTGATCTTTTTCTATGTGAAGCAATAGTGTAAAGATTATTGAGTGTGGTTATTAGTCCAAGGAGTCCAGTGTTGGTGTGGAGGCTGACATATCCATACACCAGGACCCTGACTTCTGATTTCCGACCTAATGCACGAAAACATTGATTGCATGTGTGTTTCATGTTTTCTTTGTGATTACTTTGTGTCAGCTCACCAGGTATACAGTTTGACCATGGTGCACCTGTATCCTTTTTAGGATGACCCCATGATGGCAGCCATCTAGGGTTCCAAGAGTTGTGCGTGACGATAGCCCACTGAGCGACGAGGCATCGGCACAAGGCCCTTTGATAGCAGAGGCACCAATGGTACCTCTACCCGCTGAACCACCGATGCTACTATCCCCAGCCGCTGACGATGTATGTCTCCTTAGTGAACTACACGAGTTTCAGCGCCAGCGACCTCCTAGGTTCCGCTGGGAGATGGACCCTCAGGCGACCGAGGATTGGCTGGAGGCAGTTGTACGGGTTTTCAGGTTAGTGAGGACACCAGCAGTCCTCATGGTGATCCTCGCAGTGAGCCTACTGCACGTGGCAGCAGGCAGATGGTGGAGCTTGATGCTCCAGGTGCACGATGTGGCATCTCTCCTCTGTAAGGACTTTGAGAGCCTCTTTCGATCGGAGTTCATCCCAGCCACCCTCCGTGCGGTGCGCATCGATGAGATTATTCAGCTGCTACAGGGCAACTTTACGATCGCCCAGTACTCGGCGAGATTTACCGATCTCTCGTGCTACTCGACACACATGGTATGGCACCCATTCTTCTGGGCCTGGAACATCGAGCATGGTTTGTGGCAGGAGATCAGGGCATCGCTAATATCCCTCAGCATTCTGACACAGGCAGGAGTACTGGAGCGAGCCCTTCTGATCGAGAGCTTCCTTACTGAGCCTACTTCAGCAGCGAGAACTACTGCAGGGTGACACGTAGCAGAGTCTTCTGCAGCAGGCAGTCGACGGATGACTCATGGGTCCAGGCAGACTAGACCCTCAGGCAGGCGACCTCAGGACACTGGCTCAGTAGTGCGGGGCACACAGCACGAAGCCAGTCTTTGGAGAGGCAGACAGTGCTACGCATGTGGTGGGAAGGACCACATGTCTCGTGACTGCCCGAACCGCCATGTGGAGAAGAAGCAGACGGTTGAGGGACCACTCAGGCAGAGGAAGAGGGTCAGCCGTGGCGGTCCGCATGGAGTAGGCGGACGAGGCAGAGGAGCTGGCCGAGAAGCAGGTGGTGGGCGATGCTTTGAGGCTCTACCACTACCACCACCAGGAGGTCCACCCCAACCATAGGGAGCTGCCGGGCAGAGACATGCACAACTTCAGGCAGTGGAGGCCTACGACCACGACACACTTGAGATGATTCGAGGTACTATCTGTTTCTATTCCACCCATGCTAATGTTCTTATAGACACATGAGCGAGTCATTATTTCTTAGCTGTTGTCGTTGTTCGGATCTCGGAGATTCCGACGGAGCCGTTGTCTCAATCCTTACGGATAGAGACTCCTACGGGAGCAGACTCGATGATTACGAACTGGTGCCGGCAGTGTTAGAATACACTAGGAGGCGAGATCTTCAGCTGGGATCTTCTTGTAGCAGCATCGAGGCCTTACGACGTCATCTTGGGCATGGATTGGTTATCTACAGTCCATGCTCAGATTTACTGTATTAGGCGCAAGGTGCGATGTGTACGCACCGACGGGAGCAGGTCCACCTTCACCGGTGATTGGGGAGCCTTCGTAGCACATGATAAACTCCCGCAGAGGAGAGGAAATCCCATCACTCATCAGTTGGCTAGCCTTATCCTAGGAGCAGTTGACGAGCGAAGTCCTGGTTTTCCTGCAGTAGTGGATCAGTATGCAGACGTTTTTCCCGATGATGTTCCGGGACTACCTCCTCATAGAGAGGTAGAATTTTATATTGACATGTACCCCGGAACATCCCCGATATCCACTCCAGCATATCAGATTGCCCCCAATGAGCTTCGAGAGCTACATGTACAGTTGGAGGACTTGGAGGGAAATGGATTCATCCGACCCAGTGTTTCACCGTAGGCTTCCCCGATATTGTTCGCGATGAAGGAAAACGGGAGCTGGCGACTTTGTGTCAACTATCGTCACCTGAACCAAGTGACAGTGAGGAAAAAGTATCCTCTACTGAGGATTGATGACATCTTCGGTCAGCTCAAGGGAGCATGGATGTTCTTGAAGATAGACCTTAGATCAGGCTATCATCGGCTCAGAGTTCAGGACAAGGACGTGCAGAAGACGACATTCAGATGTCGATACGACCACTATGAGTTCTTGGTTATGCCATTCGGCGTAACCAATGCTCTAGCAGTGTTCATGGACCTCATGAACAGGATATTTCATCCATACCTCGATCGATTTGTCATGGTCTTCATCGACAACATTTTGATTTACTCGACGACTGAGGAGGAGCATTCCTACCACTTACGGGTTGTACTAGACACACTCCGAGAGAACCAGTTTTATGGAAAGCTCTCGAAGTGTCAGTTCTGGATACGTGAGGTCCACTTCTTGGGAAATGTCATCTCTGAGGCGAGTGTTTCGGTGGATCCTGCAAAGATCGAGGCAGTGCTAGCTTGGTAGCCACCCATGAGCGTGACGAAGGTACAAAGTTTCTTGAGAATATCTGGATACTATCGGAGATTTGTGCAAGACTTATCCAGAGTTGCGACACCACTCTCGGCATTGACGAAGAAGGGGAAACCCTTTGTGTGGTCAGAAAGATGTCAGCAGAGCTTTCAAAAGCTGAGACAGAGATTTATCAGTGCCCCTATCTTGTGGCTACCTGAGGAGGGGGTAGGGTACGTAGTCTACTGCGACGCATTAGGGACTAGACTCGAATGTTTCCTGATTCAGGAGCGGTCCTTGATCACCTATGGATCACGTCAGTTGAGGCAGCATGAGAAGAACTACACTACTCATGACCTGGAGTTAGGAGCAGTGGTCTTTGCTCTGAAGATGTGGCGACACTATCTGATGGGCGAGCTCTTTATGGTCTATTCTGACCATCAGAGTCTCAGGTACATATTCTATCAGGAGGACCTGAACCTGAGACAGTGTCGATGGCTTGAGTTCTTCCATGACAATGACTTTGAGATAGTCTATACTCCTGGGAAGGGGAATGTAGTAGCCGAAGATCTCAGCAGGAGGACGGGCGTTCATCTACTTGGGGAGGCGATAGAGTAGCTAGCTGCTTTGCAGATATCATTCGTGGATAGAGATGGAACATCCTTCCTTCAGTCACTCACAAACACTCCTCAATTACTGTAGTAGGTCAGAGAGGCACATCATGGGGACGCTGACTGTGAGACGCGGTGTGAGCAGATATCCTCCGGACAGGCACCTGATGGTTTCTCCCTTGGAGGAGAGCACGACGTCCTTTTCAAAGGACGTAACTCGGTACCAGTTGCTTTACGGGAGGAGTTACTGAGAGGGTTTTACACTTCTCCTTTGGCAGTACATCCTGGAGTGGCGAATATGTACCAGGATCTCAGACGACAGAACTGGTGGCCGGGCATTAAGAATGTTGTGGCAATGTTCGTTTCTCGATGCCTCACCTGCCAGCATGTGAAGGCAGAGCACCAGGTATCAGCAGGCATGGTACAACCCTTGGAGGTCCCGAAGTGGAAGTGGGATGGGATATCTATGGACTTCATGACTGGACTTCCATGCACTTCCAGAGGTCACGACACCATTTGTGTGATTATTGACCGAATCACCAAGTCAGATCACTTCTTACCCATCAGAGAGCAGGGCTCAGTGGAGAGCCTGGGACGTCTCTACATTCAAGAGGTTGTACGACTTCATGGTGTGCCATCACATATCATCTCTGATTGAGATTCTCACTTTACATCCCAGTTTTGGAAGGGTTTCAGGAGGAATTCGGGACTCAACTACATCTGAGAACCGCCTTTCACCCTCAGACAGATGGTCAGATGGAGAGGACCTTTCAGACTCTCGAGGACATGCTCCACACATGTGTCCTCAACTTTGGTCGTAGCTGGGAGGACCACCTACCCTTGGTGGAGTTTGCGTATAACAACATCTACCACTCCACCATCAGGATGGAACCATTTGAGGCATTGTACGACCGACCTTGCAGGTCACCTCTGTGCTGGACAGACCCTAGGGAGTAAGCACTTCTGGGACTAGAGAAGGTCGAGGCCACGACAGAGAATGTCCAGGTCATCCAGGAGTGGATGAGAACAGCTCATAGCCGACAGAAGTCTTATGCTGATAGGAGGTAGAAGCAATTGGAGTTCGAGGATGGAAACCACGTCTTCTTGCAGGTCTCACCTCGATGTGGTATACAAAGATTTTGCCGAGGAAGCAAGTTGTCTCCACACTTCATCGGACCATTCCATGTCCTTAGCAGGATTGGCGGGGTGGCTTATCACCTGGCTCTACAACCTCTGTTGCACCGAGTGCATGGCGTCTTCCATGTATCTCAAATGAGGAGTTATGTGTACCACCCGAAGCGTATCATTGACCATGGAGAGCTGGACATTGATAATGGGGCGACTTTTGCAGGGGTCCTAGTGGAGATCGAGGATCGACAGGAGCGGGTCCTACGTGGATGGTCGATTCCTCCAGTGCGCATCAGATGGCAGCACGGGAACCTCTAGAAGAGCACATGAGAGCGGTAAGCTTAGATGAGTTCCCAGTACCCACATTTTTTTCCTTAGTTTTTGATGTACCATTATGGGGACGTAAATACCTGAGGTGGGAGTAATGTAATGATCCATAAAAATCAAGGGAAATTTTTTTTTCTTAATTTTCTTGGGAATTTTACAAGAACACGGCTTCTAACTACACTTGATTCCGAGGCCCGGTGTGCCCGAAATTTAGCTCAAGTACGTTCAGTGAACAAAAAAGCGGGTTTTTCTAACTTTTGAACCGTTGCTCGGAATCGAATTCTGAGGGCACCGATGGGTTCAAAGGGCCGGTAATTGCTTAGGAACACATTTTCCAGAGTTGTGTTTTCATGATAGGAGTTGATAAAAATTTTGGAAGTTAAAATAAAAATTTAACTACATTTTTTATTTTTTATGTGGTTAAAACATTTGGGTGGAAGTTGGGGGAACCCACCCAACATCCCATTGGAGGCTATGAGGGTTGTGGGGCCCACACAAACCCGACCCCTTCGTATTCTCTAAATCCTTCAACTCACCATTAATTTTGATAAATTAAGTTAATTAAATAGGTGAGTTAAGTTTGAATGTTTAAAATTCAAATACTTAATTCATGTTAATAAAATAAGTAAGGGACTTATTTTATTTTGGTTGGGGTCTTGTTGCTTTGAGAGTTTTTGGGAGAAAAGCTAAGGAGCTTGAAGAACTTCTTCCCCTTCGATGAGGAATGCGAAGAACGCGAAGAACACCGGATTCCTCGGAGATCGACGACGCGACGCCGTCCCCGCGACACGACTCTCTTTTTCCGCGATGAACCCTCGCTCAACGATTCGACGAGGTAGGGGTTTATTTATTTCTTTTGTTCCGGATTAATTCATCGTTGGTTTATCATCTGTTTCGAACCGCCTGTAATCGCAATAACGGGAGGAGGTCGGACTGCACATACATGGCCGATCCGCCACCCCTTTGTTGGTTGATTTTTGTTGCGGATCGTGTGTGGCGGCGCGGTGCCGAAGCACCGTGCGAGAAATGTTAAAGAAATGAAAGAGAAATGTGGCGTCATCACGCCACGCTGTTGGAAACTAACTACTCCGCAGTTCCGTCGCGCCGGTCCAAAAAACCTAGAAGGAAACTCGAAGCACCGCGTCCGGAGCGGGGCTGCGGCGGAGCAGGGGATCCGGCGGCAGGTTCCGAGCCGCCGGCGTCGGATCAGGGGGACCGACCTTGCCGGTCAAGTGTCGGCAGTAGCCGTCCGGCCGGTGCGGGCCGACCGGTCGGTGGAAGAGCCGGGGGTTACAAAACCCCATCGTCCATCTCGAGCGGCCCCCATTATGGGGTCCGCGGTTACGAAAACGGGGGGGCAGGCGCCCCTCCCCCTCATCTGTTCGGCCGAACGGCCGAGCCCCTGGCCAGCGCGCCGCACGCCGGGCCGGCTGCCCTGGCCGGTCCGCTAGACCGGGCCGCCATGCCGGGTCGTGCCCAGGCCAGGCCGGGCCGTACCAGCCGGGCCAGGCCGAGCCAGCCAGGCCGGGCTGCTCCAAAGCGGGCCGGACCCGGACCCGGTTCGGGCTGACCTAGGGGGTATCAGGCCTGGTCGGACCGGGCCCGAATCCCCTAATACCGGACTATTTCGGTCTATTACCCATAACATGGGCTGCAGACCTCCGATTGATGCACCATTAGCGGCGATGCGATCCTTGGAACGAGACGGTCATTTCGATATATTACACTCATGGTTTCGTAGTACTTTGGGTTTGGCCGGGTGGGTTCGTACACGAAACCAACTGGGCCCTCGGAGCAGAAACACTTATAACTTGAGCTCCAGATGTCTGATTGACGTGCCGTCAACTTTTATGGATTCCTCTTAGTGAGATAGACCTTTTGGCTTACTAAACATGAGTTTTGGAAGTAGTTGGAGTACGGTCGGGTTGGTTTTGACTTAAAAACAAACCGGTCCCCTTGAACGAAAAAGCCAACAACTCTCAGACCGGGCGTCCGGTTGACGCGCCGTCTATGACGTTGAGTTCCTATTGACGATACAGAACATTTGGATACATAAACTCTGGACTATGTTTCAATTGATGTATCAGCCCTACGGCTCGTGGAGAAGACCCTCCCGAACGAGCTTGATGTGTGCGGGAACCCTAGAGCTGGCTGCGACTATGACGACGATGACGACTGTGGAGAAATCCTCTGTGGATTCGACGGTGACGACTACAGCACTCAGAAATCTAATGTTTATCAGTGCTACCAATCCTGTGCGGGTCAGATTCTGTGTGGTTCAGATCCTGTCTGGGTCAGCGCTCAACGGTCCTGTGTGGGCCAGCACCTACAGATCCTGTGTGGGTCCGATCCTTTTGGGTCATTGTGGGGGTTAGTTACCTATCGATCCTGTGCGGGTCTGATCCTATGTGGGTGATTGCGGGGGTTAGTAACCTATCGATCCTATGTGGGTCATATCCTTTGTGGGACATTGCCGGGGTTAGTACCTATCGATCGTTTGTGGGTCCGACGGCTTAGATGAATAAGTGGCAATATCTGATCATCTCTATCGTCATACGAAGAAGTATACATGTGTGAGATAAATCTTGACATGATTTCCTATGTGGATTACGTTATGCTATCCTGTGTGGATTGGGTTGTGGTTTCCTGTGTGGACTGGGTAGTACATGGGCTCGGACGTTGGAGCGAACTGGAATTTATGACTTAGGTATATGTATGGGAATATACCTAAGCAGTGTCGGATGTTACTTCATGATTGTATCTATCCTTTCTGGATTATCCTTTGTGGATTCTGGGAGACCTTAGTGGGCCTTGGGGTCCCTAGTGAGTATCTTATACTCACCCCTGCACGGGCTATGCCCGCACTATGTTTTGTTGGTTGTAGATGATGGATAGCGGTGATCGTGGTTGAGGCTTGCAGAGCAGGTCAGTACCTGGAGGTGGACCACTGGGCGGGAGGTACTCGAAGCGGAAGGCTGGACCCAAGGAGCTATGGATGCTATCTGTTCCCACCCGTCAGGTGGGAGTTCCAGTGGACGACTTGAGGCTACGGTTTTACTTGCAGTTTCTGTTTTCCCTTTCCAGTTGTACTTTACATTCAGTTTGGGTTTTTATTCTGGCCCACTTACTTTTCCACACATACTGTCGTACCATGTTTTTACATGGTGTTTACTTCTACTTCCTTGCACTGTGGTGTTTTTTTACATTGCAAAGGTAATGAATTCCATTTTTTCGGGAATTACGCCTTGTTCCTAGTCGCTAGCCCCTTGCCTATGGAATTCGGGCATGGGGTAGTCACGGCATGGGCCCCGAGGAAGGGTCGTGACAATTTCAAGTATTTAAAATGATCCAGATTTTTTTAAAATGCTTTCAAAGTATAATTTATTATCATATATTTTTCATAATCTAATTAAATTAATTGTAAAAAATTTTAGGATGGAATTTGGTATAAAAATAATTTTTTACCTAAAATAAATTTTTATAATGAAATGTTTTTCTTTGGATTCTATTATTTTATTTAAATTAATTTCTACTACTTATATAGATTGAATATTGAAAAATGTATTCCATTTTTTAATTATTATATAACGATTTTTAAATATTTTATTTTTATTTTTTTTCAATATGATTGATAACCATAATTAATTATTTTCACTTCGATATGGGTAAAACAAGAAACATATTGTCATATTTTAAGATAAGGAATTATAATTTCACTAACACTTGACTTTCTAATATTTTATGGGAATAAATATTCCATATCCATGCATTTATTAAATATGTTTACACTTTCTACCATATTTCTTTGATTATGATCTTTATTTTAATTTTATTGGATGATAAAGTAAAAAATGTGACACACTTGACTTTAATATTTAATATTTCCTTTATCAAAAGGTAAAAATATATAATTTTAAGTTATAAATGTATATTTCAAAGATGAATTATTTTTTCTATCATGGTATATTATTTTTAATTTTTATTTATTTATTTATAAAATTAAATTCTTAAGAAACACTAACACAATATTTACTCAATTATTGGAAAATTAAAATAAATGAAAAGTAAAATATTAAATTTAATTTAACATTGATGAGTTATTATGTTTTATTAAATTTTTAGATAAATATTAAAAACGAGAAATGTTTTAAAAGATTATATCCATATTCATTTATAGTACTATTTTTCATAGACATGTTTAATGAATTGTGTCAAAAATATCCTTAATGATATTTTATGAAAATATTATTTTATTAAAGTATATAAAATCATAAAAATATTGAAATAGGGTAATATTTATATGATATTTCTCAAATTTTATCCCTCTAAAATTTATGAGCCATTTTTACCTTATTAGTTAGAGTATAAAACATTAATATTAAAAAAGTTATCACTATGGGTAATCTTAAATTTTGTTAACCTAGGAGTTAATAAAAAATATGAGGTTTAAAATCAAAGGAAAATATATTTAAATTTAATTTATGTGATGATATTGTTACAATATTTAAAATATTTTTAATATTTTACCATTCTGAATCATTTTTCTTGAGAATGAATAAATTATATTTTAATTTTTTTATAATTCCAAAAGTGTCCCTCAACTAAATTATAAAATTGAACATATTATCCGCTCTTACTCTTTCTTTGGATCCTTATATATCAATAATATTATACCATATTCCATTATAAACTATCATAGAAATGAATTATAGGATTTTTCTTCTTAAATGAGGATTCTATGTTTCCCTAAGAAATGATCTAAGGGGTTCGAATCGAACAAGATGAAATCGTTAAAGCTGACCTCTATCAATTTGTATCTTCTTATACCTCCTCTAAATATATTATATTTATAATTACATAACAACTTATTTATACTTAATAAATTTAAATTTTATTATTATTATGGGACCACCAATATCAACCCATTATTTCATTAAATGGAATGTGAATCCATTCCTTGTGCACATGTGTGGACTACCACCTACAAGTAGTAATTTGATTGATTTTCTATCACAATATTTGATGGATGGTAACAATGATATGTTTAATTTTATTATATAATATTTATGATTTAGTTGATCTTTTATACATACACTACCATAAGTATCTTCCTATCATCGATTCTATTGGAGAATGATAACATTGTTTGTGCGTATGTTTGGAATATTGCTTCCATGAAGAGATATGATAGGTTTTATGATTCTAATTTAAATGGATAATAATAAGGTCATATTTATTTAATAAATATGATTTATATAATATAATAATAATTTTGTAAATTTTAATTAATATTTACCTTTCATTCATTCTATCTATTGAAAAGTGAAAAATATTGTGGTTTCATATCTATAACTTATCATCTCCATGAATACTGTAATTTATTTTTCTAACAATACCTTTTAAGGATGAATATAAAAATGTCTATAATGAATATATATGATATATAAAAACGGAATAAAATCTATGATATGGTTGAAACATTATAATTTTACAAGGATTAGAACTTGTAGACTGATATTCTAATGAAAAACAAAGAAGTTAACACACTAATGATGATTTTAATAATGAATTATTACTAAATAGTTTGGAAACCTTATAGGGTGATAATATATGATATTATAAGTAAATAAATTATTATTTCATATAATTATAATAAATAATTTTTTTGATAATTGTGTTTAGAGTACATATTATGAAAGTGGTTCTTAGTCAAATGGTTTTATTTTACATTCTCATTGTTTATCAAGATTGTTTATAATTATTTTTTAGATGATGAATTTTTATGATCTATCACTCAATAATTTGGTCAATTTTTATATCATATGATTACATTAAAATATTATAATTTTAATTTCATTTTACTAAAATTAATTTCACTTGAGTCTGAAATTATATTTTTAATGAAATTTGACTTTATAAATTTCTTCTTTAAAAAATCAATTTTATTCAATGTCCAAGGTTTCATTAGAATATTTTAAATAATTTTTTAATATTATAATATGATTATATATATCCTTTTTACACAATGTTTTTGAGGAATAGTTTAAAAATAAGTTTCTTATCATTTTTTAAAATAAGTATTTCTTGTCTTATTACTGAAAAATGTAAAAGGAATATTTTTTTACATGCACACAATAATGTTATTTATTAGTGTCATGTTCAATGAATAGAATATTCAATTATTTGCTTCCATAGATATTTAAAAAAACATTATTCCTTAATATTTTATAAATTTTTATATCATAACCATTTGATTTCAAAATAAAAAGATTTTTTTCTTCTATAAATATCTTAGATATATTTTAACTGTATTTTCATACAATATAATATACATTTTTGTTACTTATGTTTTACTATGGATAAGATTAAATGATACTATACACATTCATTATTTTAATGTCTTATAATGATAATGAATTAAAGATGAATCTATAAATACCATTTATTTCCCATGGAGTAATTAAGATGTGAAACTCATTTCAGTTCCCTAGGTTATGTTGTTAATAAATAATGAAATGTTTATGAATCTCATTTTATTTTCATAGGTTATGATATAATGAATGATTTCTGATATTGTGTCAATAATTAGTATATTATTCATTATGTGATGTGTGGGACCAAAATTTTATGAGCTTCTAATTAATTGGGTAAATATAGATACCACATGAGATAAATAAGACGATAATGGTGATTAAAGTTAGTTAAATAAGGGAATTTGTAATCAATAATAGTGTTTTGAGTAATCCTTAACTACCTTGGAATAATGGAGTGTAATCCCAATCCACTATAATAGTCTTGGTAGTAAGTCTTTAATAACAAAGAAGTTATTTTATATTCTCATTTGTATGCCACAAATCATTGTCTTATAGAAATGTTATGGTCTAATGGCTCATGTTCATTGATTCCATTATGATTCATGTCTTATATGCTACCAATATTATTTCTATTATTTCATATGTTAATATCGCATTCTCATTCAATTATTCTCATGTTAAATTTAGATGATCAATGGTATCTCCCTTATTAACACTTTCTGAGCATCTGAGCCCAGATTTTTTTGTTTCTCTATCCCAAGATTTGAATAATGGTTTTATGTAAGATATTTCTTATATGGGTTCTAGTTATTATGAAATAAGTGGGATATAGAGTATACCACATATGAATAAGTTGTTTACGTATATGAATTCCCAAATATACAAGACCTATATGATTCTAGATTGGATTAAAATTTTATGTAATTACCATTCATATAATTAGATGTAACATATATGTATAAAAATTTATGGTCACTATAGACATGATTCATTCTAATGAAAATACCGTTTAGACTTCCATGAAATTCTAGTGTTGATGTTGTACGATCATGTATCATGATATCAAATAGTGCTTCAGCTGGGAGACCTAGTGGGGGCACCTAAAATCTACTAGAGTCAAGGGTACATGTATAGACAGTTCTCTAATAAATGATTTCATCCACCATGTCTTCTAGTGGGGGCCTAGTGGGGTACCTATTATCAGTTATAACAATGTGATGTAACATGACTAATTCTGTATACCAGTGTGAGGAAGTCCCCACGTTTTTATCCTTGTATATTGTTCTTGATCATAAAGTGTTATCACGGTAGGGGTATTATAGTTGGGGATCCAGGAATAATATCCACCAGGATCCTACTATCTACCCAGGAATGTTCGGTCATATGACACATATTTTCTTGGGGGTCATACGATGGGGTTTCATGGGCCAATTTTTTTGGGGCCTACTATCTATCATGTCATGGACAGTGAAGTATACTCGACTGAATTTATCCTAAAGGTTGTTATATATATATATATACTAGGGTGGATCAAGACAATATATTGTTATAATAGTTGTCATAATGAATGTGACATGATCATATATATTCTATCATAGGTCTATGTATGTATGGTTGATTGTTTAATTGGTCCCATGGATTGATGGTGATTATTTTCCATGCTCAAGAAACAATAAGGTTTTTATGGTTAATATGATTATGTGACATGATCATAGACACTCTAGAACCAGTCGAAGAAGATTGATCTATCCTAATGTGTCACTATGATACACTAAGTCCATAGTTTTAATTTTTTCTTTATGTTTGGATGTTATTTATTTCATCTTAGAAATTCATGTGAACATACACTACATTTACCGGTTTTTTATGAGACCAAATTTGTGGCTACCTACTGATTTTGGTACACAATAACTAATCTAACAACCATATCACTTGGGTACATGAGTTTATCTCATCTGGTTTTAGTTTTGGGTATGGGAGATGATTACTATTTGACGATCAGTTTGGAGCTACTTGTGGGTTGCAATAAATAGGGGAGTGGAATTGGGTATGTTGTTGGGGACTCCTATATTGTATTTCTCTTTTTAATTTTACTTATCTGCTATATGTGGTTGACATGGTGGGAGGATTGTGAGTATGTATAACATTATGCTCTCATATTCATTTATTATTACCGATGATTCTCATTTATCACTCTATAATTCTTGGATTACTAATAAAATTTGGTGTTTTTTGGTTATTTTCCTCATTTTTAACATTCTGATATTTGGGGTATAATTACCTTACAATTCCTGCTGACACCAAAACTACTAGTCAGAAGCATCTGGTGAACGACCAAGCATGCTTGAGGTCAAGACACCATTGATCTGGCTACTATTCATAGTGAACCGAATCATGAGATGACAATACCCTTTAGTTAAAATATATAAATAATATTTATTCACAATTTAGATTATATGATAATATTTTTTCTTGGAATCAATCTTATTATAAAAGGATGATATAGAATTGTTGTTATTGTATCAAACAATGTATCACCTTAAAAGTGTAATCGATGGATGTTACTAAAAAATTGTCCTTACTAGTGAATGAATAAGAAATGTGGTCTTCCTATGGATTGGTATAGTGGTTGAATAGACTATATGTAAAGCTAATAGGAATGTAATAATAATAATTAATTAAATGGTAGATGATAAAATATTTATTAAACAATATATAAACATAAACTTAATCATGGAAAGGATTACATTAAAGGATTTTTTACTTTGTAATGACGAGATATATATTTATATATGTGGGAAATAAAAGGAACCATTTATTTTAATATTACATTCTAGACTTACAATAATGACTCCTTAAGAAATTTATAGGATATTAAAACTATATATTAAAGGGAGGATAATTGGGAGAATTTATGAAACTATTTGAGAATGAATATAGAAGGAGATGAGAGGTGGGTACTTATAAAAAAGATATAGTGAATATTTAATTACTTATAAATATTGGCCTTTGAAAATTGGCTTGTTAAAAATTCATTTTAAAATATTTACATAAGGTTTAGGATCATTATTTTAACACATAAAGAATGTGTTTTGAGTTCTTAGTCATTAGAAACTTAAATTACATATTATAATTTATTTCAACTAAGTAAAAAGCTATTAAGATATTATTAATTAGTTCTTAAAAGGATAAAATATATTTATGAATTTGAATTATATTAATAGGTTTAGAATTAATGTTATAAAATGAATTATTTATATTCATTATACACATTCTAGGTCAGATAATATTATTAGAAAACATAATATCATTTTTACATTAAAATTATTTCATAAAATACACATTATACATAAATCATATTTTATAACTCACTCAAAAAATCAAAATTTTCATAAAAATTAAAAAAAGGAAAATAATTTTGAACTAGTATTAATGTGTGGATTCTTGATTTATAAGCCCTTTAATCAAAAAATCTCAATGAGAATTAAATTAGTATTTTATATTGAAAATATAATATATAAATGTTCTATAGAAAAATGAAAAACATTTGTCTTAAAATAATTATTTCATTATAATTTTTTCAAAATAGTTGAATTAAATAATTATAATTTTTTATTCATTGTATCAACTTTGATAAACTATTATAACTATAATATATGTTTTATTTATTGATGTTTACAATTTTTTCATTAGTTTTATATGATAGTTTCTTTAATATAGATAGTAATTATTTATTATGCTCGCAATCATATTTCCCATTGATATCTTTCCCCTTACAATGATCATATTAACTATTTATATTCAACAATTACCCTTTATGTTCTTAACCATTCAATCACCATGTTTTATTAAAATTTTCTCTATAATTAGCTTACACAATCACTATCTTATTTATTATATATTTCATTCATAGTATTTTTTTTCTGGATATATAATTTTTTGGGGACCAAAATTCATCATATTTCAAACATTTAAACATACTATATAAATTATTTTGTTGTCCCAATTTAGTTATATGAATCAAATTTAATTCATTCTTCCTTGGATTTGAATATTTCATTTTGAAGAATTAAAATAAATTTCATTTCCTAATGTTGTGTATAAAATATAATATATTTATTTATTTTGGCTAGAGATGAAGCATATTTTAAATTTATATAATGGAAATATTTTTTCTCAGATGATGAGACCTATTACATGGACCATTGGCCCACAAGGAATTAATTCCATTTAGATAGAATTGATGGATCCAAATATTCACTCAAAGGCCCTTTAGTGAAATGTACTATTACAGTACTGGGGCTGTTATTGTGCCTCCACCACTGTAGATCATACTATAGGGCTCATACACTGCTACAGTGTCACCATTACATAGATTACAAATTCTATAATACATGTTACTAATGGTTTATAAACCCCCATATTTGATATAAAATACAATATATATATATATATACTTTTTATTATTTGTATTGTTCTATTATTATTATTTTGATTCTTATCATCTTGAGGATCAAGATTCAATAAACGATGGATAGAGTATTTTTATAATATGATGCAATTTAGGGTTAATTTGTACTCATGTTAAGGTGCTATTCAGTTTATATAGTGGTGAAGGATGTTTTATGTCTTCTTCTAACTAAATTATGATTAATGAAGTGTAAAATATTATAAATATTTCTCAAATAAGAACAATAATTACATTATATAGTCATGGATTATTATATAAATTTTTATGTGGGATCCAAATTACAAATAAATATTATCAATATCATTTTAGTGAAATATTATCTTATCTATGGAATTTATAAACATAAAGAAGATGGAGGATACTGACATTAGAATTTGATTATGGAAGGAATTTTTAGTATCATGAATGTGGGTTAGGGAATTATTGGTGTATAATGGCATTAATTTTGCTCCTATTTATAATGTAGTCCAACATGATGGGTGGACTCAATTTTTTCAATATATCTTCATTACTAAATGTTATAGGGATGAATATTTTATATAAGGCAGACTTTGGAACACTCAAAAAAATGATACCATGCCATATTTTCTTCTAGATCAGTGGAACTGGATAAATTTATAATTCCTAGATTTAGGGGACCTTATAAAAGAACAAAATATGTGGTGATGGTTGGGATCCTTATATATATATGAAATAATACATGTATGGAACTAAAATAATGAAGTTTTTTACTATGGTGGTATGTTTTGTGTTTTCATGTTTCTTCTTTCTTATTCTTATATAATCATTGGTAAAATTTTTAAGGCATGTTTCTCCATGATCATAAATGTTTTATTATACTATTTTTATTAACCAATTTCTAGGTTGTCATTGGGGATTCTAAATCTCACAATTACCTATTTATAATGATGATTATAATTATTAGAGTTATTATTATTATTATTATTATTATTATTATTTGGAAAATTACTAGCTCTAACACTTCACCTCTTATATCATTGTTATTTTGGATTTGAAGGGTTATTTTTGGAATAAGGTGGAATTTTTTTTAGTTATTCATCATGTATTCTAAGACACACCTATATTTTACCATTTAATATTATGATCCAATTATATTTTTCATGTTACATTCTTTAATAACAAGTATCTATTAATATGCAAAATTTATCAACTGATTAGAGGTGATGATATTCCAATGTTATCATAATTTCATCCTAAGGTAGAATAATGATGTAATGAATTGATAAAGGCACAAAATAGATACTAAAGTTAATATTTTTCCACATAATTATTGGTAACCCCCTATTATTCTAGGATAGAAATGTATTTGGATATTTACAATAATGGATTGATTTAACTAAGTTACTAATAACATCCCCATGACAAGAATTTTTCTCTAAAATCATTCTTTTTGGGATAATATACTATAATCGATAAAAAATTCCCACAAATTAGATAACAATTTAATTATTATTTTGAATTTAGAAAAACTAAATATATAACATTAATATATCTAATTTTTTAAAAAGTATCATAATACACTAGAAAAATTCCTGAATTGAATAATAAATAAAAATAATAATAAAATTGATGATTTGTATTTCAAAAGACCCACCACATAAACATTTAATATATAAAAAACCAAAAAAATAATGGAAATATTATATATGAAATATAAATTTACATAACATTTTTTATAAATTCTTTTAGAAGTAGGAAATGATTTTCATAAATGTCACATCTCCTCAATTGATCCACCCATGTGGTTGCGATCTATCATTAATTTAAAAATAATTTTTTCTTTACTGTTGTCTTGAAAATATCTATATACACACTACAAGGATTCTTATATAAGAAATTAATACAAAAATGAATAATATTTCCACATATGTTTCACATAATTTCCCATACATATGAAATTAATGAATTTTTGTTTCAATGTAATGTAATTATGTACCAATTATCATATTTATTATATTTAAAAAATAATTTTTTGAAAAACTATTGACTTAAAAATATTTGATTCATGGAACACCAATGTAAAATATAGAGTAAAATAACTCAAAAAATATCTACCACCCATGAAAAAACATCATATTCAACCCAAGAAAAATAATATATCATAATGAACTCTTGAGAAATACTATATGTAATCTTGAGAAGTAATAAATGTCCAATCATCATGAGTGAAAATAAAAATACCAGATCCTGACATTTGAGGATATCTCAATGGTAACAAATAAATAGGACTCCTTTATCCATGCATGAACTATACATTTATCAAGAACAACTAGCTAACCTATAATTATTCTCTTAATCATCTAACCATTTATTCCTAAACATACTACCCTCATGATTCCACTAAGTCCTTATTAATATTCTCAATAAAATTAATCTTAATGAATTCAAATAAATTGAGAATTTTAATTATTTATGTAAAATAAATAAAAAACTTCAAATAGAATTTCACAATTTAATAAACTAAAAGGGAAAACCATCCCATTAATTTAAAATAAATTTAATTGTAAATATATTTTGTATATATTGTTTTAAAAAAATTAAAACTTGTTTAGAAATGAAGAATAATATATTACTCAAAATAACTCTATTAAAATAGGATAATGTTTTTTAAAAGATGAGGATGTATCAAAACCACATACCTTGAGGCATTACCATTGTGAAGTTGATTATGAATGATGTAGATTCTATGTTCTAAAATAATCTTCTACATAAATGAAATAAAACAAAAAATTTATAATAAAACTATCTTTTATCATGGAAAAATTCCCAGAATAAATAATCCAATGTAAAATAAAATGAGAAAAAAATGTCATGAGTGTGAGTCAATGGAATATTTTTCATATATTCCACAATAAATAACATTAAATTGATTAATATAGAAGGAAAAATGTTTGAGAGGAAAAAAGATTCCCAAATAATCTATATTTGTTGTACTGTGAAGGATAATAAAGAAAAATCATGTTTATAGAATGATAATTTAAAATTTATATCATTTAGGTTTTCATTTTTATGTAATACATTGTTACTTGGTATTATTTAGAAATTTTTATTTTAACCATTTAGGGGAAAAATATTTATCCATGGACTAAGCTTAATTATGTTGTATGTTTTAAAAAGAGTAGACCATAACCATAAAACAAACAAGTTTCTACCAATTTTAAAAATTAGAAACTTGAAATCTATAAAATTAAAAAAAATTACATACGTATAAAAACTATGGTTTAAAAATTCTCTACACAATATAATTTTTTAATCCCATAAATTTATTAACACCCTGAAAATAAAAGATTCACCTATTTTTATTATATGACATTTTCCCTCTCCCAAAATTGCATTTAAATAAAATTACAATGTTATAACACAAAATCCAATTTAATATTATTCCATATAAACACTACTACCTACTAATAAATAGTGAGAATATGATTTTTCAAAAATATATTATTATCCTCAATATCTATTATGTCCCTTTTGATAATATGTGATAGGTCATACTATTATTTTATAAATTAAGTGGAATGAAAAATTTTGTGAATTTAATTGAACCACCTTGTTAAGTTTATATGGTATGGAACTTATTTAACCCATTCAATAATTTTTTTTCATGTTTTTTTATTTTCCTTACATTTTCTAATCAACTAAACCTATTTAATAATATTTGGCACCAAAACGATGAAAAAAGTTAATAATTTTCTATTTTTATTTAACTGAGAGGGGAAAAATGTGGAATCCTATATAATAATTTATAATATTAAATGGATAGAAAAATAATTATAATTTGAATGTATTGGGTTATTTTAGAGGCTTTAATCCACATGTAAATGTTTTATCCACAATTCAATAAATTAATCAACCCCCTAAACTCATGATTTTTTAATTTTCCAATTTTTCACTTGGTATATGAATATATAGGTGGGTTTTACCCATGAAATAAAAATATAACCATGCTTTTCTCCCACCTTCATATATTTATTAACAATATGTTAGAAATATTCTTAACATTACACATCCATATCATTCTAAACCAATTAATTTTGGACCAAATTTATACACACCACATTTATTTATTTTGGATTATATTCGTATTAAATATTGAAGTTTTATAGATATTAAACAAAATTCAACCCCTTAAATTAAATATTACATAATGAAAATACATTAAAAACTTTTATAATCTACAAACACTACGAAGTTCTCTGAAAATATTTTGTACTAATATAATTTAAAAATTATGTATTAATTACATAAATTCCAAGTCATGAATAGAATAATTATTTTGATATATTCTAAAATTTATATAATTATAATACATAATGTTTTCTCCATGGAAAATGATACACTAAATCCCTATCCTGGGGAATCCAAATATGGAAAACATTCATCTCCTCAATCAAGTAATATCATATATAGATTTTACATGGGACTTTTTTAGTGTTTAATAATATTTTTTCATTAATAATTATTCAATTAAATTAGAAAAAATATTGTCCCCAATAATGTTTCTCATAAGTGATTCCAATTTTTAAAAATCCTTTATAAATCACATGTAGTATCGAAACAACCCTAGGATAATCTAAATTATACAAACCATATTAGGAATTTTCCCATAAAATTTTATATTTTATATTATGTGGATTAATATAATTTCTAATTTAATGATAAAATGTATAAGAATTTTTACATAATAAAATTTCAATTTAAATTTATATTTTTTCTAATATATTTAATTATTTAAGAAGTTCTAAAAAACTAAAGTAAACATTATTTTACGTCTTTCTTTTGGAATCAAAATAATATTAAAACATTGATTAAAAATGACATAAATTATCTGTGTTATATATAATTAATTATATTTATGAATACCTTAAGAACATTTATGTCACTAAAAGATATAATGATGTACATGTAGTTACAATAATATCATTTAAAATACATTTTGAAGACTATTTTCACTCTCCCCCTTAAATAATGGAATCCTAATCATGGATAGATTTAAAAAATCAAAATCCCCTTTATATGATCTAAAAGATCATATATATGAGTAAAATTGATAATTTTTTAATTAAAGACTAATTTAGATTATTTATAGAATCTTATATTAATAAATAGTAATGATATATTTTAAAATAAAGGGCACATAAATCTCAATGTGAGTTAATCACTTATATAAATAATGTTTTTTCTAAATTATGCATATTCACCATTAATTAGTTATGTTTAATTTGATTTCTATGAAAATAAGGTAATGAAATCAGCTTAGTTTTTTTAAAAAATATCAATTAATAGTTATAATTCACTTTAAATATGCATGTCAATTAATGATTCATGAAATAAATAAACTTACATACCCTAGAAATAGTAATCTGATATATGAATATTCTTCAATGGCCCAAAAAATAATGCAACCAATTGATATTATACACATATGAAATACTTATAAACTCCTCATAATATTCTCATGTTCAAATAAAATTTACCCTAAAATAATAAGCAATAGAATATAGGGATGTAAAAGAAACCTTCATTATCTTCATACTCTTTAAATATTAATATATTATTCCTTGATCTCATTATATTCCCTTTTTGGATTATATTTTTTACAAAAGATTAATGAGAAAAAACCATTTCAATATTGAGTTTCTATGATAAATTCAACCCTTTTATTATTTTATTAACACTTATGTATAAGTTAATCTAAAGAAGATGACATTAAATCAAATATTTGATACATATTTGATATCATAAATTTTAACATAATATAGACTGATAAATATTATGGATTTCATAATCCTTGATGTATTTAAATAAAATTACTTGTTAAAAGAATTATGAATACCTATCCAAACATGGTCTTTTGAAAAAAATAATTTTAAATTAATCAATATATTATATAGGTAGATAAATATATTTGGTGTTCTCGTTAATCTATAATAATTCAATGATTATGTTTTATCCATTTAATCATTCATATACTATCCAGGGTCCTAAGTCATTATAAGAATATTTTTCAATAAAAAAATTTAAGATTAATACATATTATAATTTATAAACATACTCAGTTCTATATCAAGGTTATAATGACCAGAAACAAATATTTGAAGATTTTGATCAATTGTAGGATCACATGAAGAGAACACTTTTTTATCCCCCTCCTAATGGTATGATAGTTTAATAATGGTTATTATTATCAACCATTACTAACCAATTTAATAAATACATGATATAAAAAAAATTACCTCCAAATGTATATTAACTGACACTTATGTATATATTATATTGTATATAATTTATTTTTAATAGAACAATTAATTTTTTCTATGTATGTATGATTTTTTTATGTATTTTATAAAACTCTAAAAAAAAGTGTTAAAATTTTCCATTCATTCTTGATTATTATGTATAGCTTAATAATCATGCACAAAAATTATTTTTACTCAACAATATTGAGGTGTGTGGTATACAAACCATCACAATTGATTATTACTGTTCAATGTTTAACTCATTTTCTTACCAAACAATTATTTACACTATTAATCTCTTATCCCTAATAAGAATTACTCAAACTGTGATTTTACATCAATTCCCTACTTACAATTTATACTAAAATAAATTTTATTGGAGGATAACCTTCTTAATGGAAAATATTGAAATAATCAATATATTTATTTAAATAAAAACCAAGACATTAGTAGTCATTTTTTAAAACAAATTTAGTATTAAAATATATTAAATCAATTGAAACCATTTCACAATTCATTAAATTCTTATTGGTATCAACTATAATGGGTGAATAAAATTTTATCATATCCCATCATAGGTATAGAATCCTCAAAAGTAAGAAAAGTCCTATGAATAGATCATTAGTCTTATGTTGTACGTGGAATCCAAATTAACTCAAGTTTAACAGTTGATTTTTCTACTACACTTATTATTAAACACAATCAATAATACCATTTTTAACACCTTGATATTGAATCGATACCAGAATTATATATTTCACATAGTCTCAAGGGTTTCCCCCAACCGCCAATGGGTCAAAACAATGGTTAGAGTAAAAAAACTATTTTGATATGTTTTCTAACTAATAAAAAATTTTATTCGTGGAAAACGTTTCTTCAAAAAATTAACATGGGGTGCCAATAAGTCTACATTAAACATGTTTTTTATGGAATAAATAAATTTTATTATAATTATTATTTGGTAATACATAAGGATTTAAATATTAATTTAAGACATAAAATTACACTACACGCATCCAAATCCACCGATGAACTAAACAACATGTATAATAAATGAAAACCCAATAAACTTAAACCATAAAAGTATAAAGACTAATGATATTTCAGTTTAAAATATACTAAAACAAAACATACAATTCAAGGACCTAAATTTTTCTAAAACATGAGAAAATAAAAAATTCCCCAAATGGTATGAAGAGAGGCACCTATATATTACTTCTCCTTCATAAAATAAATTCCTTGTCTATAATATATTTGAGATAAATATATAAGGCCTATTGTATGTTTTCATGAAAAAACATCAATATTTAAATATAAGGTATAAATTTACTATTGATAAAGTAAATAATAATTTTTATCTTTACATATTACACTAAGAATTTCCAGTGCATTTGTAATATGTTTATACTAGTATGATTTTAAAGTAAGTGTATTAAACATATAATTAAATTTATTTTAATAACTATAATTTGAAAAATCAATAAAAATAGTTAAAACATTTAAATCATTGAATCCTAGTTCATAAAAATTTAGTAAAGTAATATATATAATGATCAAACACTGATGAACTCATTCCCAATTTAACCTATATAAATATCATATCATACTAAAACCGAGACTAATCCAATAGAAAAAACAGAATAAAAAAAATACCTTTTCATTAAATATAATCATCAAATATCGCAAAAAAATTGTACTCTAGTAAATAAATAAAATCCCCTAAATACGTAATTATATAGCACACCTTCAAATAGTTGAGTGAAATGTAATCATTCTTCTCTTAATTAATTATCAATTTCATCTTCTAGTCTACAATGGTGTTGTGGGATGTTCACCATGGTTCCCACATGATGGATATTTCAGTCAGGACATAGGGAATGGAACCATTTCATGGATCATGTGAATCATATCATAGTCGAACCCAATTATTTTTCAAAAAATATAAAATTATTATTATAGACTTAAAAAATTGAAACCCATAATCTACATCACAGTCACCCCAATCATTTGATCCCCATGATACACCCATGTAGGGATGCCTCACACTAATCACCCTCTCCCTTGTCATTTGATTCATGGTTCTTCTCCGTCTTGTTTCATTTTTGATCTCCACTTATTGGTGTTTCCTCCCATTTTCCTCCTCCTTTATCTCTTTCTATCTTGATTTTATTATTCACTCATTATGTATCATTTTTTACAACCATGATGGTGTTATATTTAAATATTTATTAGGTTTTTCTTCCACATATGGTGTGAGATATTATTTTTGGGTCCCTTCCATCACATAATCAATGCTAAAGACCATCAACCTTCAATTTCATGTCGGGTTTCCCCATGATTGTCCTCTTAATTTAAGAACACTTGATTAATTGGATTTTAAATTTATTTTTTACTAGATAATAATAGAACTATGAATATTTGTCATATTTCAATGGATTTAATTTGAGTCTATCTTGGTTTTAATAGATAGTGACGACTCTTTCTTTTTTAGATATTGGTTAAATCTTAATTTCATTAATCATTCACATAGAATTCTTATACAATTATTTGAACAGATATTTAGAAGTTATATTTACATGAATAAATTTATACATTGTTAAAAATTAATTCCTAATGGGGATTATGGGAACATTAATAATGTTTTTGTTTTTAAAAAGATTAATTACAAGTTATTAAGTGTTACATTAAATTTTTATTGCTAATTGTGATTCATATATGTCCAATTTCACAAATGCCTCTTGACTTATTTGATATTTATACACATATTCATGCTTATATATACATTTAACGATATATTTAAAAATTCAAATGAAAATATAGTAATTTCATCATTAGGATACATGTGTATGTGTGTGTGTGAATGTATATGATCGTAAGGATAGAGAGAAACATTGAGAAGGTAAATTTTGTGATAAAACTAACATTACATAACATGTTTTATGGTGTTTTTATAATTTAAATAATAAATATCCATTTATAATGATTTACCCTGATTTATATTTTATAAAAAGAATTAATTATTTAACTTTATATAAGTTAGGATTGTTTTGGTGTTTTTTTATTTACCTCTAGGTTATTTTAAATGTTCCCCCTCATTTGATAAATGTAATGGTTTAATGTGGGATTTATTTTATTTGAAATATAAAACATTTTGTAATGGGTTTATTAAAGGCTAATTTTATATTAAATGTTATATTATTGAAATTTTTAAGGAACAGTGGAATCCATATATATAATATGGGAAAATATGATTGTGTAACCTTTTGGATTAAAATATACTAACTAAACACTTATCCTTTCAAAAAGACCATGCTGTCATGGAAGACATTATTAAAACTCTAGTCCAAGGAATATAATCCTTAAAGTATATTGGATTTGGTTTCTTAGTCGGGTAACAACACACCATTAGTCCATTTTCATGTGCTTCTAGTGATTAAAATATGATTTGTATTTTGACTGGTCAAATCACAAGTGGATACCATGATCTAGAGTTCCCACTAAATTTATATTGAAAAGGAAATTTACAATTTTTCATGTCAATAAACTGGTTATTTTATAGCACATTAATTTCCTTAGAAATTTAGAATCATTTGGCTTTTTATTATCATTTCATTTCAGGTTTTTAATGTATTTATAAAGATATTTAATATTGTTTATTTCAATTTTTTGGTACATTATTTCTATAATATTCATAATAAGTGGATTTTAAATATGTGTTTAAGCATAGTATTCTTAAAAATAGAAATTTTTTTCAATGTGATGGTATTCATTTTAATAAATGAAATAAAATTTTATTTAATGGTAGTAATTTTTTTGTTGTTATGAAATAATTGGATAAGAAAACCAAATATATAAATTTATATTCTAAAAATATATATAATGGATTTTTTTCTAAATGTTAATAATGTGGAAGTTAGGGTGATGAAATACTAGGAATTTTTATTCTCACAACTAATATATAATTTTTTTAGGTTCTAGACCAGCTTATGATCTCCGTTAGAGCATTTTTTGTGTGTCAAATTAAGTGGGGGACTCATGGAGTTACATGGAGGGTAGTTAGTTGTATTATTTTATTATTGTTTCCATAATGCAACTAAAGCATCACACAATCTTGTTTTTTATTTTCCTTTGTTGGTGGTGTTAATTATTTAAATACTAGATGATATATCTTTGGGGATATTTATACAGTGGGCTTTGGTGCTGAGATGAAAAAATACTTTTTGTAATTGTTTGTAATCATTATATTATTTATATTTAATTTTTTATATTTTACAAAATGGACTCTTGAAATTTGAAGGGATCATAAAAGTTTTTTCTATAGTATGTTTAAATTATTATTTGTGAAAATTTATATCCAATGATTTAATTTAATGAAAATTAGACTTTTTTATTACCCCAAGGGGGTTAGGGATCCCCCTCAGGTTTTTCATGGGCTACCCAAGGTTTCTCTTGGTGATGACCTAGGTTTATTCTTGAAAGAGTTGTTTCGATGATTGGGTTCTTAGGATGATGTTGGTTTTAGTGATTCCTTTATTATTTTTCCAGTAACGTTATATCGAAGATATAAATTTTAAGACACAAATGGTGGGAGAAAAAATATTATTTTTGTCTCTTATCCATTTTAATTCCTGAATTAAAATTGGTTATTGACATTTAAATTTGGTGTTAGGGATATTATATTTATTTTCATTGATATTCATTTGTATTCATTAGAATGGTATGTTTTCTTGGTGGTTATTATTTTATTTTAGAATGAATATTGAAGGATGATTGTAGTGTGAGGTTATGTTACATGACCTTATTGACTAGGAAATAATTAATCAACAGATCTAGAAATGTTCTAGGAATTATTTTCTATCTAGAACATCTCTTATAAAAATATATATTTGATTCAAAAATGGTTTAAAATACTTCATGGTTCATTTATTTACATGCCTAGATTATTGTATCTCATTATTGGTTTAGGGTATCAAACTAATATTTGGGATATATTGATACTGTTATGGTTAATATTTGTTTTTGGAAATTTAGTGTTTGAAATATTTGGCACCGGTCATGATTTTTTTGGAATTGGTAGAGATATTTTATAAAATGATTTATTTTAATGTATTTTGGGTGTTTATTTGAAAAAGAGGGTTCTTATTCACATTACTTGTAAAATTAATGATTTTTAAGGGTTGGGGTTAAGTAAATGTTAATGAAATTTTTATTGAGGAGTATTTTGTTGGTTATCTAAATTGGAATTGAAATTTTATAAAGGTTTATAGTGCTTTCAAAATAATTTTTATTTTTTATATAAATGTAATTTGGAATTTTTACTTAAAGTTATTTTAATAGAATGTTTAGGTAAAATATGTTCTTGGGTATTTATAGGAATTTATTAATTTTTAAATAGCAGTTTTATAATTTGTGTAAAATATTCCATGTTTTGATGGTGTTATATTTTCGAATTTATCCCTTTATTATGTATAATTTTATTGATTTTTTGGGGACATAGACTAATAGAGTTCATGTCTTGAGATATTTAAATTATTCAACCACAAAACTTAATGAAAAAAGGTTATATCTTTTGTTTCAAGTGATGAACCATATGGAATGTTTCTTCATCACTTGGGTATAACTCTTCTAGTTTGTGGCCCCACATAGATCCTAAATTGTGTGGTGGTGCAACAAACCTGTCTTATTCCCATATGGGGTTCATGTTTTATTGAATAATTTTACATACAATTTTATATTGTTCTTTAGGATCATTAACTATGTGTTTGGAATATGTAGCCAAGTTTTTAATCCCCAGTGTACCTTTTATTCTCGTATTTAATCATAGTTTGTGTTATTCTCTTTTATTGGATTTAGAGTCAATGCAATCCTTTAAGTATTCACTGACCATGTTTTTTATTTGGTTGATTATCTATATATGATTTTGAGATAGAGTTATTTTGTTTTTCTTATTACATAACGATGAAAATGTATCTTTGGGGTTCTTTATACAGAGTTTGGGGGTTCAGTTCTGATAGTTTGATCATATAATCCTTGGATAGTTTTTAGGGGATGGGGATGGATTTTGTTCTGTTTAAATTTAATTGGGGACATTCATGTAAGGTTTCATACACCATGGGTGACATTACATGAAAGAGGTTTTAGTTTATCCCCTTTTTCAGTTCCCTAACTCATGGATAGAGCCCATAATTTTTTGATTAATAATATTTGTTGCTAATATTTACATTTAATTTATTATATCTTATATTTGTATTAGTGAGTCATTTATTATTCATCATATTTAGACTTATATAGTTTACTTATTTTATTTTTTTGAATAATTTGTTAGAGATTTTTTTAATTTTTTTTAATACTTACTTGTCTTTTCTAGTGTTTGTTGCCAATTATTTTTTTTATTTTATTTTTAGTGTCATAATATAGGAAATTTATGATCTTATATCCATAGATATATTCTTAGTTTATAGTTCTTCACATATTCATATCAATTTGAGATTCGTTCCATTCATTTAGCATTTTCTTGGAAATGACCTTATCTTATAGTCCCTCTTTTTCATGAGAAATTATGAAATGGTAAGGAACCCCACAATAGGTATACTTTTCTTAATAATTTTATAGAATAGTTTAGTGTGTGATTCTATTGGATATAGTTGAATTTTTTTTAATTAATTTCTTTTTCGTAATACGTGGACTCAATTCGTTTGTGTTTTCTTTCATTAATAACTTTAACTCCTTTTTATATTTCTTTCTTATGATTTATATCAAATTCTAGGAGTAAAAATGGTTATGGTGGAATGTTATATCACACCTAGTCACATATTTCCAGTAATTTAGATTTTTATTTATAATGTTTATTTTATTCTTATTTTCATTGTTTTCATAGGGTTTGGGGGGCCTAAAAGTAGGTACAAGTGTCTTTTGAGGATCCTAGAGATCCTACATGCTCTCCATGGATTCCCTTGTGTGGTAGTTCCCACAGTTTTTCACTTTCTGTTTGACCAAAGGGATACTATAATGTAGATATTCACATGGAAGGAGTGAATTCTCCAAATACGAAATGGAAAGGGTGGAACCACCTCCTTGTTCTCACGTGGTTGCCATTTTGGCCTAGCCCAATAGATTAGAACCATGACATTTCCCATGCACACCATGTCATGGTTTTTTAGAGTATTTTTAATTGAAAATTTATATTCCACACACATAAAATTACTACCCACAATTTTCCTAACCCTATACCCTTTAAGTTGAGTCCTGCGAATCACCGAGGGAGTTCCTTCATTCATAACTCCTCAACCACCTTCCCCTTGGATTATAGAATATTCTCCATCTTGAATAATGTGGGATCTTCTCCGGTATGAGGTTCTACCCATCTATCATCTCCTTCAAATATTTCTCTATTTAGTTTCTTTTTACCTCATTTTGTAGGATTTTGAAAAAACATATTGTGTCTACTTTTACTTATTTTTATATTTTTCTCATGCCTTGGATTGTTATCAACTTTTCTAGTCTATTTAATCCCATGTATAGTGCTACAAACCTTCAACCTTTGATTAGAGGTAGTATTTTCCCCTACATGACTCTTTATTTTTACGACCTTTGATTTTTTTTTCATTTTAATTTATATTTTCTAATTCTAAATGATCATATATAATGAATGATTATGTAATTTTATAGGATTAAATTGGATTCCAAATTAGTTTTTATATAAAGCTAATAGTCGTTATATCTTGGAAATTGGTTTATTCTTAATTTCATTAATTATTCACACCAGATGATTTTAAATTACCTCAATTCCAGTTTATGTGATATATTTAAATTAATAAATGTATAACTAGTATTGAAAAGAATTCATAATGGGGTTATGTGAATATTAATGATGAGTGTCTTTCTTAAACTAGTAATTATAATCTTTTAAGTGTTTTTTGTCTTTTTAGTGATAAATGTTATTATTTTATGACTAATGTCACCAATTTATCTGGATTTAGATAATTTTTATACACAAATACCTAGGTATACATATAAATCGATATATATATATATAATAACACACATGATAATATGGTATGTTTTCTATTTAGATAGACACACACACAAAGATTTATATATTTCTGTGCTTTGTTGAATGTATTTGATAATAAAGATAGGGGAAAACATTGTGAACATAAATCGAAATTGGTTTAAAAACACATTTTAAATTAACTTCAAATATAAAATATAAATTCTAGATTGGAATGATTTACCTTTCATTCTATATTTTAAAATAGATATTTTAATTTATTAATGTTTTGATATAATATATTTTGTGATTTATTATATATCTATATGTTTATTTTAAAAGTTTAACCTTGATTTGAGATATGTAATGGTTTAAAGAGGTGTGTGTTGTATTTCATAAAATAAATTTATTCTGATAGGTTGATAAGAGGACCCTTTTAAGAGAATTGTGATAACTTAGAGATGGGTAAATCACAAAAGAATATATATATATAAAAAGGGGAAATTATATTTTGTATCCTTTTGGGTTACACATAAAAAACTATACAATTTGACATGGATAAAGGTCACGGTGATAAGGATGGGAGTCACTACATGAATATGTCAGGGCATGTTGTCCTTAGATAATGGATTTATGTGGTATCTTGGAAGGGTGACACCACCCCACTAGTCCAAAGTCATGTTATCCTTATCATTTTGTGTGGGAATTGGATTTCGAAATATTAGATAACAAGATGATACAAGGACTAAGAGATACCACTAACTATAGAAAACATAGGTATTTCCCATTGTTCATGTAAATGATATTGTTAGTTTTATGGAACATTTATTTATTAAAAAGTGAAGATATCTGGATATTTTTTATCCTTATTTCATTTCGATTTTTTGTCTATTTTTCGTATATCTCATTGAAATTGTGTATTTACAAAGTGTTTTGGATCATGATTACTAATGTAGTTTTCAGAAGTGGATTTTAAATAGATATTTTACTAAAAGAGGATTTAGAAATGAAAATGATTTTAAAGAGATTATTTCTTTTAAATAGAATAAATATATATTTATTAAATATTAATTAATGTGAAGTTGGTTTTTATGAATGGATTTTAGTATAATATACACATATTTATTTTCAAAAAAATCCGGATATTTATATTTTAATAAAGGTTATGATTTTGGAATTGAAATTGTAATCCTTATAAGAATGTGTGTGCTCAGGGATATTATAATATTTAATCATTAGGTTTTTGATTATCTTATGATCACTATGGGAGAATTATTTCTCTCATGTTGGCATGTTGTTGGAATTTATATTACGATTTTCAAATTACATATTTAATTTTATTTTTTGATAATCATTGGAATTATGAAAATCCATGGGGGTTCATAGCAAGAATTTATATTTTACATCCTGAAAAACTGCATAATAACCAAACCCCCGATTTGATTTTTTCTATAATTATTGCATGACAAACAAATAGCTCATTAAAATTTGTGGTTGGGTTTATTTTTGTTGTAATCCGACTGAGGTTTTGTTATTTTGAACCATTGATTCTTGTAACCAAGTTGTGGGGAAATTGATCAAATTGGGCCTTATGATATTTAGAGAATGAGATATTAAATTTTTTATTTGGATTGGCATGTTTTGTTTCATGTATTTATATCCAAAATATTTTATATGCGAACATATATTTTATAAAATATTGGTTTTAAAACCAGTTTGGGTTTCTGTTTGAAAAAAGGGATGTTTTCTTTTCTTCGCATGCTCTGATTTTGAAAAGGGGCATTCAAGTGAAAATTTCAGTAAATGGGTGTTGGGTAGAAGGATTTCTGTTGTTTTTAAAAATTAAAATAGATACTTTGTAATGGGTATTATTGTTTTCCAAATAGAATTATTGTTTTTTTGTAAAATTAATATATCATGAATTTTTATAAATTTATAAAATGTTTTTATTGGTAAAATGTATTTCAAGGTATATATATGATGTTATTGATTTTGGAAAAAGTGTTTTCTTAATTTTTGAATGATATGTCTTGTTTTAATGGTTTGATTATTTTGGATTACTTGATAATCATGGGCCTGTTTAGTTTATTGTGGGATACATGATCCAATTCATATCATTTTTCACACTATTTAAATTATATCTTCTAGGATGTTCATGAAAATCCATGGATTACTCGTTGCAATGTATTAACCTTTTGGGTTTATCTATTCATTCATTAGGTGTGGATACTCTTGTTTTTTTCACCACCAAAACTCAAAATTGGGTGATGGAGTCAAAATTATTCATATTCCTATACCACATTCATTGTTTCATGAATCGTTGTCCATAAATTTTGGAAAATTTATCACTGTTTTCGAATGTTTTATTAGTAGAAATAGGTCAATTTATATTAAAATCATTAATTCGTTTATTATTGAATTTGTTATAATTTTTAGTTTTTCTCTTTCTATTGGATTTGGAGTTGTTATAATACTTTAAGCTGTCCATGACATTGTTCGTTGTTCAGATGATTCTGTGAGGAAGATTTTGATATATTTTTTTATTGTACCATGGTGGTGATCTTCTTTATTTTGCTACCTTTTTTCAATGATGGGGGTTTATTTATGGTGATTTAATCTAAGAACCCATGGGTAGGTTCATGGGGGCATGAAAAAGATGTTGTTCAGTGGCGTTTTATTTGATGCTAGTAGGGTTATATTGAATGAACCGGGGATATAATTTTATGAATGTGGTTTTGGATAATAATTTTTCTAATTTCCCTACCATATATATAATGACTGTTTTATTTTTTGAATAATATAAAACCTTTTCATTTTAGTATATGTTATTTTTATATTGGTTAGTGGTTTGGTGATCACTGTTTTTAGTCTTTTAGATCTTATTTATACTTTTTCATGATATAGAATTTATTAGATAAGTCATTCAAAATACTGTATTCTGAAATTTTTTATAATGTTTATTTCCTCTCTTTGTAGGTTGGTTATAATTGATTTAATGAACCAGTGTAGACTTTCATCTTACCAAACACTTGACCCAGCCTGTGGCATATCCTCAAAGGCATTATTGGTCCCTTATTAAATCATTAATTCTTGGGATTTGAACAATTTTTTGGGAATTATTTTTCACAAAATAATTATGATATCCGAATGAAAAAGATTCAACACATTAATAAAGGATCATAACCCACAAAAATTAAAATTTATACAAAATAGGTCTATAATTGTTGCAAGTTACATTTACATTTAAAATTAAACCCAATTTTTTAAAAAAAGACGAGATATAAATAACAAAAAAAATCTTTATTAGAACACTTAGACAATCCCTCGAAATTAAACAACTATAAAAAGTCTTCCAAAGGATAACAACTAGAATGAGTATCCACCAATCCCAATCCCAAACATTTTATTTTTCTTAATCAAAAAATGACGTCAACAAATAACGATTAGGTACATAAAGTGTTTGATCTCATTTTCCCATCAGGCTACCACTAGGTGAATCATTCATAGTACTTATAAGATAAATAAAAATTCATATTTAATGGAATGTAAAAAAATTAGTTTGAGAAGTAATTTATCTATACATATGAATCAAATGTTTTAAGATCATCTGAGAATGGGTAAAAGAATATTATAAACCCATGTGATGTCCCTATGTTTCTAGGTTATTGGGGTTCTAGGAACATTTAATCTTTCTAATAAAAAATATAGGGATCCCTTTCTGTTCATGAGCCAATAGAGAAGACTCACTCATTATCCAATGGTAATAGTCCATGTCGCATTGTGTAATTAGTGTTCCATCTTAATATGCAAGTGAAACTAGGATACAGACCCATTGTCTCAATTATCAACTAGTTCTAGCCAACTTGTCTAGGTACTTATGTTACTATGTGATTTGTTTCATTTTCCAAACATTGCAATCCCCATTTACAATAAACCGACTCATCATAATCCAAGAATGCAATTATTAAAAATTTTAAAAAGGGATAATCCATTTATAAACCATCATGAACACTAAAATGTTTGAATTAGGTATTTTAATAAACACAATAAAAATTTATAAATCATTTAGAAATAGAGGAAAGAAAATTTAAATTAACATATAATAAAAAAATGTAACATCCTTCCTTTATTCATAAACCCAATGCTAATTGGTTGAAAGACACATGACAATATGAGAGGAGATCATAAGGAATAATGAACACATCACCAACATCCAAACCCATTAAACATGTCGGTCAAACCCACTTTAGGTCAGAAAAACCACAAAAGAGGATACAACCTATAAAAATGGTAGGAAAACAATGTTAAATAAAGTGGAGGAACTTAATTTGAGTTTCATCAAAATTAAATACAAAACCACCTAATATTTGATTATAATAAGGTTGTTGAAAAAAGGTGACACTCTTTCAGGTCTGAGTATGTTGAATGGGGGGTGATAAGGGGTAAAAAAGGATTAAATTTGCAAGGGGGGTTGTTATAAAATATTAATTTTAAAAACTAGGATGGTTGCATGTTTAATATGCATATAATACTAGACCATTCACCAACTGTGTGGGTGAATCTATCTTAACATGTGTAGGCCACATGATCTTAGCCCTATAGTTTCAAAAAACATATGGGTACTCCCATTCCACAATCAAAACTTCATGGGCGTATGTTTTCTACTAACCGTGCTCCAATTGTGCACTACCCTCTATCCATCCAAAACATCCATTTTCCATTTATAATAGAAAATAATCCATAAAATATAATTAGTACCAAATATAAATTAAAAACAACTTAAAGTAAAATTGTGAGTGTGATAGTTCATTTTGCCTTGTACATTGAGAATTTTGAGATTTTATGTCTATTTGAAGAGGTTAAAACTAGTTTTTCAAGAAATTATGTAAATGTTTTAGTATGAGTGTTCTTCTCCAATTTTATTAGGGTAGAGATCTTGGACAGGCCTCAAGGTGATAATTTTTAATGAACTTATCTCATTGACCCACATTGAATGATAGATTATTTAATGGTGGTGTGACCAATAATGAGACTCCATTTACTAAACCTTTTACAGGATGATCATGTTTGACATGTGGTTGGATGTGGATTCAATCCTGATGGATTTAGCATATTATAATGTTCTCAAAGTACATACATATTGGGTTTTCTTTTATACCATCTTAAAAACTTTTGATATGCCATTTTCAATAATTCCATGGATTTTTTGTTTGAAAAAGGGTTTTGGTGGGGAATTTTATCACACCCCATCCCTTTTTTAATTAATTTTTTTTGATATAATTCTTGGTTTTATTGGTGTTAATGGGGAAAAATAGAAGGTTTGGTTGGCTTGGGGTTCCTAAAGATCAAAATGGATCACCATGGATTTCCCCATGTCCTGGTGCTCTAGATTTGGATATTTCATCCAGACCATAGGGAGAACACATCATGGAGATCCCCATGGTAGGCTAGGGTCACCCTTTCTGAAATGACAAGGTGGGTACCTCACCGTTGTGCTCTCTTGCTACCCATTTCCTCCAGGCCTGATGGATTTGCAACACGCTACAGTTAATTCATACCATGTTGTGGTATTGCAATTTTTTTTTAAAAAAATCGAAAATTCTAATTCTACCCTCCTAAAACAAAAACACTCAATCTGCCTCAACCTCATCCCTCTTAGATGATACCCACAAAGCTTGCAGAGATATGTGGAACACATGATTTTGTTTATATATTTATAGAGGGAGTTATATGAAATAATCAATAGCCCTGATGCAATAAAATATCTCAGATGTTTTGATTTTTCTATTTACCAAATTCCATTTCATTCCAACTATCATAACATTATTCAAATGAGATATTTGAAGGAACACTTGGTTACAAACTTCAATCACTATATCTCATCACTGATTATCTGTATAAATCTTCTATCAACTTCATAAAAATTTCATATGGCACTGAATGGTTTGTAACATATCCATCATTTCATGGATAATGTTAGGACCTATTATCTTCCACTCTCAAACTTCATCACAACATGATGGAGTTATACATATTTTCTCAAAAAATATCCTTATATTATTTCATATGAATGATTAAATGGGAACCATTTATATATGATAAATATTATAGGGAGATGTTTTGATCCTAATATCTTGGTAAATCCATTGAACAAGATCTCATCATATCCTTAAGAGTTTGAATGCTCCCCTCATACTGACCATCTCTCTATGGATGATAAATTGGGATAAAAATAAACTCTTCCTATTATTATTTAAAAATACATCTAAATACCCTCAAGGTATACCATAAACCGATATTAGATGTAATATAGTTTTTTACTCTATGGAGATATACCACATCCTTAATGTATGTCGTGATGAGTTAGTCAAGAGATAAATATTCTTTGATGGAAAAAAATTGTGTTGAATTTAAATAAAGATCTACTATAACCATGATATAATTATGGAATTTATATATCCTATTGATTCATTTAACAAAACCAACAATGATGTTTTCCCACATCCATATTATAATGACTATTTATTGAATCATCACTTTATACATTGGTCCTTCGACCATTACATATTGGCATACAAAACATTGCGATATTTATACTACAATTTCACTCTCAATCTTATCCCACCATTTTTTTAGATATCTATACATATTTGTTCTTTCTATATGTATAGTGAAGGATTAGATATGATAACTATCCAAAAAATCCGTCTTCGGTACATGTTTTGAATGAATGGATATCTGAGTTACAAATAATATAACTTCAACATTATCAAGGATAACTCTGGAATATTCAATACCTTTTTCTGTTGCTTTATATCATCTTTCTTTTCTCTTTGATCTTCAAGTAAATCAAAGGTTGTTCAATAACTTAAGAATGATAATTTTTCTCTCCTTCCATTATTATTTCAAGAATCATTGATTACAAATCCATTAATATTGTGTCTTTTTCAACACTCTTCAAAAATATGGTTGTATGGTCATTCATGTTCAAAGCATAGACTACAATTTTTTCCTTCCGGAGGTGGTAAGGTATTGATCAGTAATAGTCTTTGATTAATTCCTACCATCTCATTTAACACAAATTTAACTCATTATATGTGAATTTATATTTCAAAATATTGTGACTAGTATATATATCACAATTTTTAACCATAGACATAACTATGAAAAATAATATATGAAAAGATCAATGGATCCCACTCAAAATCATTCATTGGATAATTTTTCTCATGATTATTTATTTGGAATGAGGCAGACGCAACTACATTTTCATTCTACATCATGATGTGTCCCAAGTTGTTCACTTTGAAATCACTCAATATTACAATCCCATCCAAGAAACAATGTAATTTTAGTGTAGGTGTTGTTACTAATATCTTATTTAGTTCCATAAATGGTTCTTCATGTCACTCAATTTAAAGGAACTTTATCCCTTTTCATGTGAAATTGGTTAGTGGATTCAATTTCCATGAGAAATTTCTCATAATTTATTTATCAAATCAATATATCCCATAAAAACTCTGGATCTTGGTTATTAAGGTTAGTCTAGTATATTATTCAATAAATTATATCTTTGAATATTTATAAATACTCCCTTGATAGTTATTTTGTGATAAATTAATGATAGTTTTTATATGTAAAATTCAAATTTTCTAAATTTTTCACATAAAATTACCATTCTTAAGTTCATCTACATAATATGAAAATAATCTTCATCATTATATTTTCCCTTATAATAAACAAGAATATCATCTATGAAGATGACTATAATTTGATCCAAGTAGTATCAAAAGACTATATTCATTAGATATGTATAGATTGATGGTGATTAGTCAACATAAGTTGAATAATGATAACATAATTTTTTCTATACGTCATTTTTAATGATATATTTTAAATATAATCCCATTAGACCCTTAACTAATGATATCTCAAGAGAAATTCAATATTTAAAAGTATTGAGATTGTTTGAGATGATCAAACAATTTCATCAATAAAGGGTGGAGGAAACTTGTTCGAGATCATGATCCTCTTAAGCTCAAAAAAATTAAAAGGAAAAATTATCCATTATTATTTTTCAAGAAAAAAAACTGGTACTCCAACATGTGATGATATCCTCCCATTTAACTGAAAGTTGATGATTTCCAAATTTGAAAGTCATTATATGAAAAGTATTGTGATCCTATGATCATGCCGAATAAGTCATTGATATATGGTTGATGACACATTTTATTTATCTTGATCATGTAATGCTAAAAATATTCTATAAAAAGAGGCATTGATCGATCATTCATTTTGGAAATAAATTACTTGTACAACCCTAGTTATGTACTTAGTGGATAAAACTCGTCTCCATATTTTTTGTAATTACATATTTATTTACTTCTTTTCAATTATAGATTTTATTTATGGACTACTCAAGATAAGAAAATATATATATGTATGTGTAATATTGAAATTTCAACCTCACACTTCAGGGGAATACCATGCAGTTCATCAAGGAATAAATCAATATATTCCCACACAATAGACATTTCATTAATCATGGATTCCTCTATAGTCATTTGAGAAATAAATATTTCAATGTTACTAAGAAATTAATCCTTAATAGTGGTTTATAATATAATATAATAAAAAATAATATTCCCCATGAGTGGAAGACTAGGGTGTGGTTTGTACACTTTATCATGTACCCAGTGACGATTGAGTCAATACCCAAAACACTTTTTTAGGGTTACGACCCCTAGATACATCAAAGTTAGTGCCTTCATCCACATTTTTTATCTTCACAGAGATGTATTACAAGGATATTCATTTACACAAGACTTTACATATATTTTATTATATCACCCTAAACATAGAGTCATATCCATTGTTTCCACTATTTTATCTAACCATAATTTAATCTCTAAAAACAAAGTTACCCTCACTCTGATACCAACAAAAGATAGCCATGAAAAAATTATATTATTCTATATCTTTTATATGATTTAAAATAATCAATATCGATATAATAATTTCCCAATAATTGATAGTTAGAATATATTTATATACTAACTACATAATAATCTTATTTTATGAACCTCATGATCATTTCTTCTTAATGTATTTTTTATTATCTATATTTTAGATAACTCATGAGTAAAACCATTAAACATATCCTAAAAATAGAAAAATAAGAAATGATTGATTTTAAAATCCCAATAATCTATAAATAAGAATGTCATAAACTATGATTTCAAAAGTATTTGTGAAGAATATGAGAATAAGGTAAGAATCATTACATCATGAGTGATTATCTTAAGACATTAGTGAGCCTCAATGTACATGTCTCATAAACTTGTAGCTAAATAGGTTAAACATGGATGTATAATAGTTATTGAATTTCATATAATGATTTAACATTAACATTAATTCCTGAGAGAATAATATCGTAATGAATAATATTCTTTAACTATAGAAACAATTATCCTAGGGGAACATTACTTTCATGAGCCACACCATCAGTGGTGATGTTTATAAGTCAAAAATTACTCGGAATACCTATCTCATGAGATATAAAATCTTATACAAAGCATTAGAGTGTTATATGAGACCTCATCCATCATTCATGTATACTTATATATTCCTCATAAAATAAAATTATTTTTCAAATATTAAATTACCTACATTAATAAAATTGGTTTCAAAAAATATCTGAATGGTATAAAATTACATCATGTATAAAATCGATTGATACAGTAAACATGATCACCCAAAACAATAACATAATTAATGAAAAATATTGGGTTAAATGTGATATATAACTCCATTGGAGATATATCATTTGAATAAAATGAAAACAAAATAATTAAAAGATTGTTTTTGTGTAATAAGTTTGGATTCATCGTTTTAAAAGTCATATCTATTAGTTTATTTAAAAAACCATCATTAATTTTCAAATAATGAAAATAAAAACATTCAGGGAAATTTATTTGGTTAAAAAATAATTTTCCACATAAATTAAACTATAAAAACATTCAATATGTTATTTCTAGGAAAATTAAATTTCAATAAAAAAATTACATAACTAAAATAATGGAGTTCGAGTTATCAAGTGCCATACTATTACCAATGATTTCCATGTTAGTGATTTAAGATCCTATATAGTAACTATAAAAATTTAAATACCCATTTTATAACTTAATTCATATATACTTCAAATTAAATTCTTCATTAATGAATTTATATATATATGATTTTGATACTATATTTTCAACATCGGGTGTCAACAATCATGACTGTTTTGAACTCAGTTTATAGAAGCCTTGTCGGTCTTCCTTATTTTCAAAAATTAAAACATTTTAAAAACATTAAAATTATTTTTTATTATTTTTTATAAATAAAAATTATGTTATAATTTAATTATATTGTATTTTCAGTCATGTATCATGAGACATAAAAGGTTAATAACTACTTTTGGTTTATTCACTCATATCAAAGAATTAACTTGTTGTAATTGTTACATTATATATTTTCTAAAAAAGAAATTTTATTGATATATAATGCTTCTATATATAAAATTTATAACCATGAAATATAAAATAAACCATCCATAGTGGTGGTAATTAAAACAGATTGCATCATTCCATAGAGAAGGTTTTCTTCACATACGTAGTGATGATGATTTCATTTTTAAATGGGTTGAAGGAAGAACTACTAAATTTTATCATTTAAATAACTGAAATATTAAATATATATATATCATAAATATTTCTTCAATTCCCATGTTTACCTTCTAGTTTAGGTAGTTAAGGAAAAACATGTTTCTTCAGGAAGGTTGTTGTCCACACTTACACATGATTCAAATTTTTATTTTTCGTAAAGGAAAAGTGAATTGTGGTTATTAATTTTACCTTCATTACAATTAAATAAAAATATACTAATGAAAATGGTGTAATAAATATGACTACATAAGTGAATTGTGGTTATTGAATTCATATTTTTATTTTTTATAATATTGTTTTGACAATATTACGAGTTAATTTTATTTTTTCACATTTACATTCTAAAATTTATAAATATGACTAGAAAATGAAATGATAAAATTTGGTGAAAAAACTATTCTTATAGGAAATTATTTTTTGGTATATTTACTATTCATATAAAATTACTAATAATCTTATATATATAAATCATAAAAAATAAATAATTGAAAAATTAAATTCTAATCAAATTATTTTTATTAGTTCCTTATCCACAATTATTAAAATAGAATTAAAAGAGAACATTATTTTTTGTGTTGGATAAATTTTTTTACCCCTTTATTCAATAGATACAATACATTAGTCCATATATATTTTAATAAAAAATCAATTTGGTTCATTTGGTTTTATTTATTAATTTGATGGAATTTGTTGAACATAATACTTATTTAAGGTAGAATATATCACGTAACCCTTCGGTCATACTGACCCCCCAAATCATTCCCTAGGAATCCATGGATCCTCCCCCTCTAGTTTTATTTGGGATCTTCTTTTGTTAGAGTTTCTCCAACTTCACATCCATCATCATATCATTCTATATTTATTTTCTTCTTTAATATTTTCATAGAATTTTGGCTAAACAATAGAGTTTTTGATGTGATGATGAGTTTTGTTTTTCCTACGTATAGGGTGTGAAATCAAAATTTTGGGTCCCTTTCATTCCGTATTTGAATCTATAAACTGTATATATTTAGATTTAAAGTATTCTTTCTCCATTGACGACTCTTTAGTTTGAAAACAATTGATTTCCATGAATTTGAATTTCTTTTAATACAAAATCATAGTATTCAAGAATGATTGTTTATTTTCTAATGTAATAACTAGAATCTAAATTTCATTTTATATAATGGAATGATTCATTCTATTTTTACATATTATTTTGATATGAATTATTCTAAAAATGTAGATCATATTTTTATGAAATTTCATAAATATTTCATTAAGGTGTAAATTTTAATTAAAAAATGTATTTTTGATTTTTAAATTATTTCTTAAATGGGTTTTTGGGAACTTGAATGATGTGTTTGGGTTTTAAAGGAGGAATTTCATATTAATAATTGTTTTTTATATTTTCCAAAACAAAATATTATTTATTTATGAATGATTTTATCAATTTCAATTAAATGTATTTGATAGTTATATATATATAGGTTGGTATAGACACATAGTATCCCACATATATATATACAAATTCACATGATAATATATTAATGTGTAAATTATAAAACATTTCTAAATGTGTCTGTGTGTGGGTGTGTTTGTGTGCATGTGTCAATTTATATAATTATAACGATAGAGGGAAATTCTAGAATCCTAATGTAAGAACCCATCTCTTCTTTTCAGATATGTTTCCTTTCTGGTTTTTTAGGGAAAACAGATGTTTCTAGGAATTTAAGGGGTACATGTTGTGTACATATATGTATATGCCCTGTACTCAGTTTCCACACATAGTCATGTGCTAGGAGTGTAATGGCTGAGCACATTGCCTTGTTTGGTGACCTGGAGACCGCCTAAAGTGGAGGCTAGAAAGGGCATGTACATTCCTTGTACTTTATCTTTTTTACATTAAACGTAATTGGGTCACGTCTAGTGGAAAGAACCCTATTCTTATCCATCTACTTCGTCCAGGAGCAACTGTAAAGCTGCTGAAATTCTATAAGCCCCTAACTCCCCATCTGTTCTTATAATCGAACTCCATTAATTGCGTTAAATCTACATTGGTGAGTTCTTCCTTATTCAGGAACATCATAACCTAACATCTCATCCCTCGTGAGATATCCTTAGTTGAACATTTTGATTTTTTTTAGATCTATGGAATTCTAGGGTGAGTCAAGGCCTGAGATTTCTGTATATCGATTTCCCGAAACCGAGGCAGGTGGTTTGTGCCTTTCTGTAGTTATTCTTTGAAATTTATGTGAAAAAGTGCCCAATACCCAAGAACGGGGAATTGTGTGTTTATTATTTTAGCCCTGTTTTTGCCTAATATTCCTAGATTATTTGGATAGAGGTTAATTGCGGTGAATAGTGTTAACTTTTCCTTGCTATGAATGTTTTTCCCATGTTCCCTTTTTTTGACCGTTTTATGTAGCTTTTCCTATTATGCTGCTACTTTGCTTTCCATGCCTAGTTTTCTTTGGGTGGATTAAATATTTTATGAAATTCTATGATATGTTGAATATTGTTTAGCCATGTAGTTTATGAGGTTTACATTGGCTACCATATATCATTGTGCTCGATTGACTAACATAGGGTTCTGAGAACATTATTTAGTAGACCATATGGATAATGGACGTTGAGGGCTTCTCTATAGTGTCTGTTTTACTGTTACGTTGCGATAACTTATGGGGGTTGGATGTTGAGTGCTCCCTCATAGTGTTTGTAGTTCCTAGATGTAGAGAACGTGGGGAATTGATGGTGAGTGCTTCCTCAGAGTGTATGTGCTAATGCTGAACCAATCGGTTATAATATAAGAACTTCTCAGAGGGTTGCATGCTTTGTTTTGGTTGAACCATAGGGTTTTTCCTATGAGTACATACTAGAGGGTTTCCTATTTGAGATTACCTTCATGCTTGATATATTAAATTTAATGAAATTGAGACTGTAGGATTGTTTACTTTATAATACATCCTAGTTTACTACTTTATTTTCTTATTGCATGCCATATTAATTCATTAATTGTTAGTCATAGATCATTGGGTGGCTGACTATTGGGATTAGTATCACACCCTATTTGGGTCTTTCTTTTGGGTCTAAACAGATTATATCATTGCATATCTAGATTAGGGAAAGCACCCTTCTACATCAGGTAATTGATTGCTGAGGTGCTGGAGAGAATGGACCAATCTAAGGCTAGCGATGCTGTTGGGGTTTATATGTTTTCTATATACTTTTTATCATTACTATATTCCACCATTGTGGCTTGTCTGGATACTTTCCTAGACATATTTATTATGCATCATTAATATATGTTCTCCAGTTGTTCACTATTTCAGTCATCCGCTGTTTTCTTTTGGATAGTATTATTACTATTTCGACTGTGTTACTTAGCCAATGAGGGAATAGTTTTCCCATTTTCAAACCCAATGGCCTCACTGCAAGTCAGTTGTCTCTAGTGTTTGGGGAAATGTGCTAGAGAAAAATATTCCAATTGGGTATGGGGCACCTCAGGGTGGCACCCAGAACCAGGATGTTACAAAGTGGTATCAGAGGAACTATTTTCTTTTTGAATTTTTATTTAAAGCATATAGCTAGGGATATTAAGGAATAAGTACTTGGTTAAAATCTATGCCCCGGAGTAGCTAACTCGTGTAAAGGGAAAATCCAATTTACCTCATATATTGTTACTTTTTTGGTTTTCCAATTTTTTTTGTTGATTTGAATTCACCATTGGTGGGATGCCAATAGGTTTTGGCTTGGGATAAGATCCATCATGCCTTTTATGATTACTTCTCCCCAGATACATTGAGGGCCTATCAGGCCCAACTGTTCCTAAGTCTAGAGCATGGTACTATTTCTGTTATGGAGTATTATTTTTTCTTCACAGAGATGTAGCGCTTCATGCCTATTCTAGGAGGTAAGGAGTAATTTTGGGAAATAATGTTAGAGGATGGTCTCAGGCATGACATTTGTTCTTAGGTGAACATATTTAGGTTGACTTCTATCACATCTATAGTCAACCATGCACTTATCACGCATCTCAGTCTGAAGGATTATAGAGTGGTGAGCTAGGGCAGTTTGACATTTGGAGATGGTATCCCTCCTACTAATAGCAGGAAGCACCATAGAGAGTCTACCCACAGGGATCCGAGGAGGTGGAATACTTCTTCTAGTAGCCCGTGTACTACCGTTGCCTGAAAAGCAAGAATAAAAGACCACATTTCCCAAAAAACCAGTGGAGTGCTGATCGTGCAGCAAGATGGTCCATCTTCAGTGCTTAGGTCAGTTATTTTCACTAGAAGTTGATGAGAGATGTTCTTCTATGACTACTCGTTCAGGAGCAGCACCCCCAGTTTCCCACCAGTCTAAGAACTAGAGTTATTTCAGCCTTTCGTGTCGAGGTGGAGTTTGTGGCCGAGGTAGCCAATCTCCAGGCTTTCAGCGACAATAGGGTGGATCAGCTCAGGGTGGATAAGTAGGGTCGCAATGCCGCTATTTAGGTCAGAATTTGTACGGGAGAAGACCCAGTAGGAGCTAGATCCTGGAACCACTACAGTTCGAGGTACGATCCTAGTTTCCTCAGTTTTAACATCAGATATTTTTGATATAGGGGATTCCCTTAGCTTTATATTTGTCGTTTTTGTTGAGATCCTTGGGCTCTGTATCATTTCTTCTGTTTAGATCTTGATATTAGACACTCCGATGGGGACTAAAACAGATAGTGTATGTCAGTTCAAGGAGGCCCCTATAGAGGTTGGTTGGTGTAATTTCTTATGGGACATTAATGTCCTAGTGATGTAAGGCCATGATTTCATTCTTGGAATGGACTAGTTAGTTCCCTTCCATGCAGTTTTAGATAGCTATCGTCATATGGGGTGTTTCACATCACCTTAGGGCATATCGTTTCATTATAAGAGCGAATGGGATGTCCAAGCGAGCAGAGTTGGACCCAAGCATCATGGGTTGGGAGGAGTAATAGACCATATTTCTAGTCTATAACTGGATGACTAGGTAACTTCATAAGTGGAAATTTCTCTAGTGGTGGATCATTTTGGGGATGTCTTTCCAGAGTACGTTTCAGGTTTTCCTCAGAGTGAGAGGTGGAATTTTCTATTCTGTTCATGCTATGAGTGGCACTAGTGTCCATTAATCTTTATATTATGGCTGCACCGGAGTTATAGGAGCACAAGAAGCAGTTGGAGGAGTTTCTAGCTAAGGGGTTTATCCAACCCAGTAAATCCCCATGGGGTTCCCCTATTATGTTTGCGAAGAAGGCAGATGGTATCCTCCGACTTTGTGTGGATAATCGGAATTTGAACCTGTTGATGGTCAAGAACTGATATCCATTACTGAGGACTGATGATCTTTTTTACCATCTTTGAGGATCCAAGGTGTTCTCGAAGATTGACTTGAGATCCGGTTACCATCAGTTACGCGTTAGACTAACTAATATAACTCTTTCATCCTTTTGGAGCAGGTATGGTTGATAAAATTATGTGGTTATGCCATTCAGTATCACGAACATGCATGCGGTCTTCTTGGCACTGATGAAACGGTTGTTCCATCCATACTTGGATTCATTCATGGTAGTCATCATGGACGATATCTTTGTGTACTCTCAAACTTGATACAACCATGTCACACATCTTGAAATCATTTTTAGTACACTGAGATAGCATTAGTTATATGATAATCTCTCAAAAGGCTAGTTTTGTATGGACCAAATTCACTTCTTGGGTCATGTTATCTCAAAGGCAGGAGTATCAGTAGACCCAGAGAATGTGAGAGAAGTAGTTTCCAGGGAGATGCTGTAGAACGTCTTTGAGGTACGGTGGTTTTCAGGTCTGCCTAGTTACTACAGACATTTCATACAAGACTTTTCATGCTTATTAGAGCCAATTACGGACTTGAATTAGAAGGGTGTGATGTACTTGTGGTAAGATTCTTGTGAATCATACTTTTAGGAGCTGAATGGGAGGAAGACATCAGCATCGATTCTAGTATTTCTAGAGCTGGGAAAGGGAACTACTGTGTAATGTGATGCCTCAGGTAATGGTCTCGGAGCAGTGATTATGCCATGAGATGGTGGTGTTGCGTACAGGTCTCAATAGTTGAGGCCACATGAGAGGAACTACCCGACACATGATCTTGAGCTAGCTGGAGTTTTTCATCGTTTACGCTGTTGGAGACACTTCTAGTTGGCAGAGCATGTTGTGGTTTTCAACAACCATAAATTCCTCAAATATATCATTAATCATCATTATATAAATTTGATATAGTGAAGGGGGCTTGTGTACCTTTAGTATTTGGACATTGAGCTTCCATACACACCTAGGAAGGGTAATGTAGTGGCTGATGTGTTAAGAAAGAGGACTCCGGTAGATGAAGTTCAGGAGGCCAATAGTGAGTAGCATCTTATGGCTCTGTTATCTGAGATTCATTTAGACGTGCACAACAAACAGTGACCGATGTTTCTATCTTTTTAGCTATGGACTATGCTCTGCTTGATCGAGTGTGAATGAGGCAGATATTAGTTTCTGAAGGCCTATTCCTATGGGATAATGTTGTATGAGAGGACCTTATTCCTGGATGGACAATAGGCGATAATGAGATCATGCATTTCCATGGGTGCGTTTGGCTACCAGCAGACACACGTGAGGATCTGATGCGGGAAATTTATTCCTCAGTTTTGGCAGTTCATCCGGGTGTCATGAGGACATATCATGATCTACACTATCAGTTTTTGTGGATAGGTATAAAGGGAGATTTTGCTAGTTTTTTCATGAGATGTTCCACCTGTCAGCCGGTGAAGGCAGAGAATCTGCAACCAACAAGGATTTTGTAGTAGTAACCCATTCCCTAGTGGAAATAGAAGGATGTCCTGATGGAATTCATGATAGGATTCCCGAGGTCACCATGAGAGAATGATGTTGTTTGGGTTTTCATTGACAGGCTCAAGAAGGTTTCTCACTTCATGTTGATTATGGAGACCTTCAGTGTTAATGAGCTGGGATGGTGGTAGATCCAAGAGATTGTATGTCTACAAGGGGTTCCACACTCCATTGTTTTATACAAGAATGTGCGTTTTACCTCTCGTGTCTTGTATGGAATTCATAGGTATTTGGGTATATAGGTACTTCTATGTACAACTTACCATCCCCGGAAAAAATGGCCAGTCTTACTGTAGGATTCAATTTCTTGGGGACATGCTTCGAACATGCATCCTGGATTTTGGAGGGTCTTGGGAGAATCACATAACTGTAATGGAGTTTTCCAACAAAAATAGATTCCATGAAACTATTCAGATTGAACCTTATGTGGCTTTGTAAGGTTGGTCGTGTTGATCACCCTTATGTTGGCTGGCAGACGGAGAGGCAGCTAGGACGGGATCTCTTCTTGTCCAAGAGACCGCATAGCAGTTAGAGTTGATTTGGAAGAGGAGGGATACTACTCAGTCATGATAGAATTCATATGCTAATCAATGTAGACGACCTCTGAAGATTGAGGATAGAGATTAGGTTTTCATGCATGTCACAACAAGGATGGAACACAGGATGATTAGGAGTTAGGGTAATATTTCACCGAGATTTGTCAGACCGTTTGAGATTTCGGAGAGAGTCGGACCAGTTTCCTATCAGCTGTAGTTACTTTAGAGGTACCAAGATATGCTTGATGTCTTCCACATTTCTCAGCTTCGACATTACTTCTTAGACCCATCTCATGTTTTTAACCCGAATAGTTTGAGTTAAAGGTCGATACCTCAATTTAGGAGCATCCTATATAGATTTTTGATCAAAGTGCGAAGGATCACTATGGCTGTTCAGTTCCTCTAGTACGAGTGCTATGGTCGCCTAGGTGAGTAAATGACGAGACTAGGGAGAGGGAGGCCAATGTACAATCATTGTGTCTATAAATGTTCAAGGATTCTTCTTCTATGTATCTTTGATAGTGAAATTCAAGGGTGAATTTTTTTATGAGGGGATGTTTGTAGGAACCTGGATCTTCTATTTAGGTATGTTTCTTTTTTGGTAGTTTTTAGGGAAAACATAAGTTTCTGGATATTTTTGTAGTACAAGCCATGTACATTTAAGTACAGGCCATGTACTTAGTTTATTCACACTACCATGTACTAGCCATGTAATAACCAAGAACACATCCATGTGTGGGGATCTAGAGACCACCTAATGTGGAGCCCAAAATGTGAATGTTCACGCTGTGTACTTTTAAAGAACATGTTGTGTACTTTATTTCATTAAACGGACCGTGGTCACACCTAATGGGCTGATCCCTATTTTTATTTGTTTGTCACATCCAGGAATGTCCATACAGTCACAGATCATCTTCTAGCCCTTAACTCGCCTTCTTTTATATGGTCCGTACTCCGTCGGTTGCATTGGATCCACATTGTTGAGTTCATTCTTCTTCTAGAACTTTGTCTCCTGAATTTTCCTCACTCACGAGATATTCTTGGTAGAAATTTGTAACGTTTCTATAGATCTACGGAGTTCAAGGGTGATTCAAGATCTGAGGTTCACGTATATTGATCTCACGATGCCAGGGTAGGAGGTTTGTTCCTTTCTGTTGTTAGTCTTTGAATTTTATGGGCAATAGTGCCCAATACCCAATAACGGGGTTTTGTATGTTTATGGTTTTAAACCTGTTATTACCAGTTATTCCTTGTTTGTTTGGATATAGGTTAATTTTTTATTAGGGTTTACTTTTCCAGAATATTAATTTTTTTCCCATGTTTACCTATTTTGACCGTTTGGTGAAGCGTTTCCTGTTAGGCTGCTACTTTTCATTCCATGCCGAGATTTGATAGGGTGGAGTAAATATTATCTGAAATTTTATGATATGTTGTAGATTTTTTTTCCATGTACATGATGAGGTTAACCTTTTCTTCCATATATTTCTATTCTTGATTGACTAACACAAGGTCGTGATAACCTAGTGTAGTCAATTATAGGGAGAATGGACGTTAAGGGATTTTCAAGAGTGTCTATTTTACTGTTACATTGTGAAACCATTGGGGGGAGGGACATTGAGTGCTTCATCAGAGTGTATGTAGTTTCTTGATGTGAACCATAGGGGGAATTGGACATTTATTGCTTCCATAGAGAACCTATTAGTTACCAATACGAGACTATAGGGGGAATTTATAGTGACTGCTTCTTTAGAGAGTCTGTGCTAATGTTGAACCAGGGGGTTATACTTTGAGAAAATTCCAGAGGGTTGCTTGTGTTGTTTTGGTTGAACTAGAGGGGATTGGCTATGAGTACATCCCATAGGGTTTCCAATTTTTGATTAGTTGATTTCTTGATAAATGAAATTCAATGAAATTAATACCTATGTATTGTTTACTTTTGAGTACTTCCTTGTTTAATTCTTTCTTTTCTTATAGCCTTCCATATATATTCACAGACTATTAGACACTTATCATTCAGTGGATTCCTACCGGGATTAGTATCACACCCTATTTGGGTCAGTTTTTTTTGCCCAAACTTATTATATTGTTGCAAGTCTAGATAAGGGAAAACACCCTTCTACTTCAGGTACATGATTTCTAGGGATCTGGAGAGCATGAGACTAAGCTGAGGCTTTCGATGTTGTTTGGGTGTATCTGCATTCATTATACATTGCGTCATTACTATATTCTAGAATTGTGACTTGTTTGGTTACTTTCCTAGATATATGTATTATTCATCATTTAGATATGTGCTCCAGTTGTTAATTATTTTTGTCTTCCATTGTTTACTTTTATATGGTATAATTACTAGTATCTGCTGTGTTACTCTGCTGATGAGGGAATAGTTTCCCCTTTATCACACCCAAGGCCCTTGCTGCTAGTCGGTAACCTCTGGTGTTTGTGGAAATGAACTTTAGGCCATGCGAACAACTAGGATTGATCCACCTCTGGACGGCACCCAGAACTAGGATGTCACAAATAAATTTGTTCTCAAACATTATTTCAAACCATTTTTTCTGTGGATTTATAATGTAACTTATATAAGTTTGGTTTTTATGATACAACATGATTTATATGTTTGATAAAGTATTTTTAAAATTAAATAAACCTATCTTATTATGGGTTTTCCGATTAATTATAAATATATATATTGATTATTTGAAATGTATCTACTTGATTTCAAGAAATTTAACACTTTAAAAATGTTTGTGTTGCATTTAAAAATGAAATGGTGTCTGATGGGATGATTAAAAAACTATTTATGTGAAATGTGATATATTTGAAATGGGTAAAGCACATGGATAGAAGAGTATCTAATGGGGGAAGTCTAGATTATGTATCCATTTAGGCTATACCACACTTAATAAACACATATATATAGTCAAAGGTCATCATGTCACAAAAATGAATTGTAACACACTAACCCTAGTTACCCATATTTGATGCATTATTACATAACATTAGAATGATCACAAGAGATCATGTTTCGAAAGACCGATTAGTTTAGAATCCTTGTAAGTACTAGATACATACATAAGTCTTACATTACATTATGAAATAGAAAAACAACAACATTGTGTCCCCTTTGAACACACCCATATCCCTTATCCTATTCTAACAGGTTAATCATAATATACTTCTTCACATCCAAGGTAAAATAAAACACAAGAAATGGGTGAGGCCAGATACTCCCTAAGGATAACAATATAGAAAAAATATCATAAATAAGACTAATTATTTAAGGAAATGTATAAGACTAAAACACAAGAATTTTAAAATTAATCATCAGTATAATATAGAAAACATAAATCAAATAAATTCATTTAATTTTTCATAGGGATATTCTACTAGTCGAATAATCACATGTAATATCAATAGATAATTTCATAGTGACGTAATGCATAATTCTGAACATCATAAAAATGTAGTTAAGGCCTCGTTCCAAGACTAAAAATAAGATTTTTTCAAGTCCTTGTGCCAAGACACTAGTTTGTCTCAAAAGACCGACCGATTCATCAAGGAGCTATAGTGAGCTCCACCCATGACATATTTTGTCCAATACATTCCTCATATGAAAAAGATGAAACCTAAAATAAACATTCGTAATAAAACTAGAAAATTAAATGTTAATACATTAACCATAAACCATGAATGGTGTAAAAATAACACATTTGCAGTCAAAAATATCACAAAACCTTTAATACAATATGGATGACTATATCATAATAAATAACATTCAAACAAGTTTAAAATCAATCAAAGTTTATTGAAAAAGATTAAATCAAAACTAATTGAGTGAAATATCTCTTTCTATTTTGAAATAATTTAAAAGTCAAATAATTATAAAAGAAATTTTTTTTTGAAAATAATCTTATAATCATGTAATGTCACACCCGTCTTTTTTTAAATTAATTATATTATTATTTTTCTGGGCATCGAGTAGTCTGGGATAAGGCCCGACATAATTATTGAGTTATTATTTAAATAAATGCATGTTTTGGTCTTGACATCGTTCAGCGCACCACGGTCGAAACCGCACGGCCTGCCTGATATTCAACGAAAATGAATAAAATATAATGAATAATAAAATGGGTAAAAAATATGTGTAATTGGATTCAGTGGGATATTTTAATGAAGATGATAATAAAATTGTTTGAAAATATTTTTGTTGTAATTGATACTGTCAATAGTGCAAATTTTATTAAGTTATTAATATTATAATATTTGATATTATCGTTAACACAACATGAAGTTACTATGACTTATTTATCTATTTTTTTATTTTTTATCTTATTTGGTTTTAAAGTCTTTCATCAAGGCGCAATCTATTCCTCGATTGAATTTGATGTTTTTGACGATAAATGAGTTTCTCTTTCGGGGCGTGACAACGTGCGACGCGTGGGTGAAGCAGAGTTGCAATATTGTATGGCCTCGCCATCGCCGCCGGGAGGGCCGCCCGTTGTTCAATTAATTAAATAAATTGAGTTAATAACAGTGATAAAAAAATTTAATTTTTTGACGAATAAAAATTAAAATAAGATTAGAGAAATGTGTTAATAGTTTAATAAGTTGTTTTTTTATAAGTTGTGTTTTATTGATAATAATAATATCATTATTATTATTGTTTTAGTTTAAGAATATTTTAATTTTATTAATAGTATTATTATTATTATTATTATTATTAACTGTTTTCTTTTATTTTTTAGGGTTTCTTTTATTCTTTGTTTTTGTTTTTTTTTCTTTTTCTCTCCCTCCCCTCACTCTCTCCCATCGGGCCCCCTCCCCCTTCTCTTTTGCATGTTTTTTTCTCCCACTGGAAACCCTATGTGTCGCGCCCTCCTCTCCCTACAGCCTCCTTCTTCTGGCGAACCCCGACGCCCCCTGTTCCTGCTCCGACTCTCATGTCCGACCACCCCGGCCTCCTGCTACCTTCACCATGCACTCGCCCGAACCCAAGCCCTAATTCCCCTGGCCCTTTAAGCCACGTGACACCTCCCTCTCCTCTTTTCTGGAGGCCTCCCCCTCTCGGATCGCACCACGGACCCCGCACATGCCTCCCCTTGCTCAGCCGGACCACCCTCACTTCTTCCCTCCGACTGCACCAATTTTCAACCCCTTTCTACACCCCTTTAGTTCCGACTCACACCACCCGATGCCGTCCCACTACCTCCCACCATCCTGACCCGCATCGCCCCTCCCTTCTAGCTGATTTTTATGGCGTTGCACACCTCTGACAACCTTCTTCATTCTCCATCCAGCTCTCCACACCATCGCTAAAGGTACGTTTTTATTTTCTTTGTTGTTTCTTCAGTCGGTAGGTTTTTAGGTTATGTTTTAGTGTCGCTTTGGTTCGATTTTGGGTAATTTTGTGGTTAGGGTTTGGTTGATGTTTGGTTCGTTTATGGGGTAATCGATTCAATTGTTTTCTTAGGGCTTAATTGTGTTGCTGCGGTGCGATTGATGTGCAGTGGATTTTGTGCACCAAGATCGTGATTTATTTTCCATATTTCCAGGTAGGTGGTTCCCCGTCTAATTGATATCTGATAAATTAATTTGCAATGCTTAATTTGATTCGCATATTATTTAAATAATTATTGTTGTGCGATGTTTGTTCTATATAAATTCTGAGTTGCATTGAAATTGTTTAGTAAATTGTTCATGTTATTGGGTGTTTTCTGCTGAGAATTCTATTCGTGACTTTTGAATTGTTCTGTTATCTTTTTAAATTGTGCAAGTGCTGATAACTACTTTTTCTAACATGGTGTTGGGTGCGTTTGGTCATAAAATTGGTTTTTTCTTTAGTTTAGTGGTAAACGCTAAACGATTTCTTATAAATTTTTTTATAAGCTTTTATTTTTGGCTTGTTAAATTATGTGGTTTATGCAATTGTGTTTTTCATATGGTTTATGGGTTTCCATCAAATCTTTTGGTGGTTCATGTTACACTTTAAAACTTTATTTGAGTGCGTGTGATGTTGTAATGCGTTTGGGTTTTATAACGGGTTATTCTAGTGTGTGCCAAAGCCTTGTAACACTCTTTTACTACTACTTAATATATTCCTTTTTTAGCAGTGTATTAAATCATGACAATGGGGTAAAATGCATTTGAAAAACGTTTTAGTGTGTGTCTTATTTCAAAATGTCATTTATGTGTGTAAGTGGTGGGTGGTTTAATGATAAATGTTTTTTTATTGTGCGGATGGTTTAACCAAGCACGTAACCTATGCAGATTAAGTTTTGAAAACATTTTTTGTGTGCGTATGATTTTAAAAGAGAGTTTGAGTGTGCAATGGTGATTATGTGTGTGTAAATATCCTGTTTGGTTTTTATGCATTAGTGTGACATGTGACATGAACTTGAAATTTATTTGAGCACAAACCGGGAAGCCTCGGTAGCTAGGAGGGTAGACTAGACTAGTGAGCGAGTGTTCCGGAGGTGACTCGACCTGGTTTCACAGGCAGGACTGACGATTGAAACACTAACTAAACATATGCATTTCTGAGGGTCGTGGTCTTCTAAGCCACGTTTTCTGAGGATCGTGGCCTTCTAAGCCCCATTTTCTAAGGGTCGTGGCCTTCTAAGCCACGTTTCACTGAGACCCAGAGATCTAGGGACCCAAGCTAGCTGATACCCATGTGGCCTCTCCCATATTAGTGCTCATTGGTTTCTTTGCGCTCGTTGGTGTGACATATTGGTTATTTTAAAAAAAAATAAGGGTGCGTGTGTTTTAATTTAAGTTGTTCCATTAAAATTTTTTTTCTTTGTTTCTATTTTCATTAAACCTTTCAAGATTTTATTTCTTTTCTGTAGTTAACATTGCAAATGTATTTGTCCTTTAATAATTATGTGTGGAACCTTTTTATTGGGTGACGTCCTACTGGGATCTTTGCTCACACCCTACATAAACCTTTGGGTGTATGTAGGCCTTGTTCTCTATGTATTCCAGGTTGAGGCACTGTGCTCAGTGATGGTGGTTGGTCGCTGGTGGTATTCTCATGCAGGTTAACGTGTGTGACGTGTGGATGTCGCACCTCTCCTGTTGCTTTGAGGTTTGAGTAAGAGTTTTTGTTTCTGCTGGCACCTTTTCTTTTTAGTTATTGGTTGGAGTTGTAGACATTAAACCTGTTCATAGTTTAAAGGCACGTTTGGTTGTCTATTTCTAGTTTCAGTTTATTTATCAGGTTGGTTGTTTTTCTGTCTTTTATTTTAGGTAAAATCATTCCCATGTGTTCGTTTTGATACCCGGGAACTTGTACCAGCCCGTGGGGATCGGGAACGCCCTTCGGGCCATGTCGCGGACCGGGGTGGGCACTGGGTCAGATGGCGACCCGACCTGGTTCGTGAAAAAATGGTATCATAGGGGAATGGATTGCTCTCTTGGGTCGTTTTCTTTTGGGATAGAGTCATGGTAGACTTGATTTAACGTTGTCGGGACTCGACGTCTTGACTACGAGCAATGTGCCTGGACAGCACACCTCATGGTGGGACTCGGGTTACCAAAGTATGTTGAGGTTTTTCTGAGTTTTTGGTCCTTGAGGATGATCGTGTCTAATGGAAATGAAAAGGGAGTAAGGTCGATGGTCTTAGTGAGCTCGCAGGGTCTGGCAAGCCTTGTGGAGCCGGGCACACTGTCCTGAAATACTCTCTATGGCCAGTGGCGTGATCGGCGTATGGCCGCCAACCATATTTTCCAATCACCCACTGTCCCTAGTTTCTTTCTGCTTTGCTTCTCGTCTCATTGTTTTGGAATTGTGATATTTGGTTTGTAAGTAAATATGTTTTGGTCGTGGAAAAATATTTTCAAGTGAAGCGCTTTAAAAAAATGAAATGGCGTGTGAGGTTTGAAAAGTGTGGGTTGGATGTTTTGGTTTAGAAAAAACAGAAAGATTTGGTTTTGACCCTTGGTGTCCTCGTGGGAAACCACATGAATGAGTGTATATGGGAGAAAGAAATGGTTAATGGCATAAGTGGATGAGTGCCTGGATAGACATGAGGTTTGTGCCGGTGCGGCATGAGAACATTCATGTGAGAGGCTCATGGGACGCCATTGGTGTTTGTGCAACCCACTGAGTTTTCTTATTTTCAAAATGTTTTGTTAAAGGTAAGAAATTTGGTGTTTTAGTAAACAATGTTTGTGTGGCGTGTCCTTGTGTTTTGAAAATGTCGGATGTGAGGCATTTTGAGCCGAGGAATTTTTTCGGAATGGTTCTGTCCTGAGTTTGAATACTTATTTGTAAGTTGGTATGCAAGCGTGTATCTAGTTAATTCTTTTGAAAAGTACCTCGGGGAGCCATTGCAGTGGTTTCCCCTGCACGTGTGGTGTTCGCTTGTGGTATGTCCTGACCATTGGACCCGTTCGGTTGGGTCCATGGATTTATTTCTTGGCTAGTGTATACCCCCAATAAAGAGTATTGTGGGAATGACGTGCGACCACAGATGGTTCACCGTTGGCCGACCCTCCAGTTGACAAAAGTAAGGACTCTTCCTTTTTGTTGTGACAATGCTAATTCTATTCCTTTTTTCTTTTAGTTAATCGGATCCTCTCGTAGTGAAATGACAGATGAGAGGGGAGATGAAGGGAGTTTTGGTCTTTTTGAGTTGTCTGAATCATCATGTATGAAGTAGACATTGTTGCGTATAAAGGTCCCCCTGGAAGCGGTGAAAGAAATTCCAGCGGGATGAGCTGAAGGAGGTTTGGAATTATTAGTGTTGACCAGTGTCCAGAAGGGCTTTGTAGTACTTTCATCGGATGCAAGGGTCATGTTTGGTGATGTCCTGAAACATGAGGTCCCTTTAGTAGTCAACAGTTGTTTGGAAGCGTAAAGGAGACTCCAGTGGGGAAAAGGTGGAAGCAACTCGAAATTGTTGGTGCGGTCTATCATTCTAAATGACCTCTGGTCTTTTGTTTGCTTCGTTTAAGGAATGGTTCGTGTTAGGCTACTAGTTTGGCAGACCCTGTCATATGAGGCTGCTACGGTTGTTCGCAGGAATCACGTGTTGTTCAAGACACGGTTTAAAGTCTTTCTCAGTGTAAAGTTCCTCTCAATAACAACGGTCAGGTTCAGGGGACGATTGGTGGTGTCGTGTTCTCGTTCAGCGTGATAAAGGGTGATGTGCATGCACCCTTTCAACTCTGGTGTTGGTGAATGTTCCGCGTATGATCAGTCAGATGTTGTAATGTGTTGTGTTTGATGGTGTTTCCTTGGGTGCAATATGATTGCGTGTGGCACCAAAATGAGAAGCTCTGCTTGGGAGTCTTCAATGCCTGGCTGCAAGGCAGAAGATGCTTCAAACATAAGGGCTCCAACCACAGGCCTCAGAGTGAAGCTGGCGCGTGGTCAGGAACCCCCAGGAGTGTATGGGACCCCAACATTATTTCTGTCACCAGTGTTGAAAGTAGAGGCAGTTTAAATTGTTTCCAAGGTTGTTCCGGTCTGAATGAGCCGTCTGGTTGCATAAGGTTTTCGCGACCATGTGGAGGTGTGTTCGTCTCGTTGCCTTTAAGTCTTGGGGATTGCGTCCCCTTTAATGCAATCATTTTAGTGGTCCTTATGGGAGTTTGTTGAGTAAATCTGTCTCAAATCTGAATAATGCTCATCCAGGAATGTCGGAATGATGGTTTGTCTTGGGTCATGCTTTTAACGCCCGGTAGTCGGGCCCCTCCCTCCCCGCCCCATGTGGTGAAGTGTTTGGTCACCATTGAGAAATTTTCAAAGTTCAATAACTTCTGTTAGTTCAAATGGTGGGGAGACCCACATTGGGTCTCGTATGAATGGATCTGAAATGAATCTGTGCTAGAATTTTCTTTAATGGCTGGGAGTCCGCTCGAACCTTCCCGTGTCGGTTTTCCAGTCTCGTTTTGAGCATCACTAAGTTCCTAATGGTGGGGAGCCCCTTGGGCCTCCTCTTGTTGACCTTCTGCTTCTGTTTTTAAATATGGATTGGTGATAAGTGATAAGAGTGTTCTTGGACGTGGTTTGACCATTCTAACCAAATGATGGGGTTTTTGTTTAATAATGTTTGAGTTGTTTCGGCTTGTGAAGTTGGTTTCTGTGGGTGCGAGAGTTCCCTTCCACGATTAGTCAACTAGAGGCGTTCTATCTCTTTGGGGCGGGCGACACATATCTGAATGTCTTTTGACACATTTCATGAAGTTGTCCTTGAATCACTTTGTCTGAGCACGATGCTTTGTCCTCTTTTCCCTTGTTGATTTTGGGGATCCTCTTTAAACTTGAGTGGGGTAACAACTTCTTCTTTGGGTCTTGGCCTTAGTTGTGGATTTCCGGGGACGGAAAGCTTTATGGTGGGGAGAAATGTCACACCCGTATTTTTTTAAATTACTTATTTTATTGTTTTTATGGGCATCAAGTAGTCTGGGATAAGGCCCGACTTAATTATTGAGTTATTATTTGAAGAAATGCATGTTTTGGTCTTGACATCATTCAGCGCACCGCGGTCGAAACTGCACAGCCTGCCCGATATTCAAGGAAAATGAATAAAATATAATGAATAATAAAATGGGGAAAAAAGATGTGTAATTGGATTCATAGGGATATTTTAATGAAGATGATAATAACCTTGTTTGATAATATTTTTGTTGTAATTGATACTGTCAATAGTGAAAATTTTATTAAGTTATTAATATTATAAGATTTGATATTATCGTTAACACAAAATGAAGTTACTATGAATTATTTATCTTTTTTTTTATTTTTATTTTATTTCTTTATATCTTATTTCGTTTTAATGTGTCTCGTCAAGGCATGAGCTATGTCTTGATTGAATTTGATGTTTTTGTCGATAAATGAGTTTCTATTTCGGGGCGTGACAACGTGCGATGCATGGGTGAAGCAGAGTTGCAATATCGTACGACCTCGCCAGCGCCGCCGGGAGGGCCGCCCGTTGTTCAATTAATTAAATAAAATGAGTTAATAACAGTGAAATAAAATTTAATGTTTTGAAGAATAAAAATTAAAATAAGATTAGAGAAATGTGTTAATAGTTTAATAAGTTGTTTTTTTATAAGATGTGTTTTAGTGATAATAATAATATCATTATTATTATTGTTTTAGTTTAATAATATTGTAATTTTATTAATAGTATTATTATTATTATTATTAAATGTTTTCTTTTATTTTTTTAGGGTTTATTTTAATGTTTCTTTTTCTTTGTTTTTCTTTTTCTCTCCCTCCCATCACTCTCTCCCATCGGGCCCCCTCCCCCTTCTCTTTTGCGTGTTTTTTTTTCTCCCCCTGGAAACCCTATGGGCCGCGCCCTCCTCTCCCTGCGGCCTCCTTCTTCCGGCGAACCCCAACGCCCCCTATTCCTGCTCCGACTCTCATGTATGGCCACCCTGGCCTCCTGCTACTCGCACCACGGACTCGCCCGAACCCCAGCCCTACTTCCCCTGGACTCTTCAGCCACGCGACGCCTCCCTCTCCTCTTTTCCGGCGGCCTCCCCCTCTCGGATCGCACCACGGACCCCGCGCACGCCTCCCCTTGCTCAGCCGGACCACCCTCACTTCTTCCCTCTGGCCGCACCAATTTTCAACCACTTTATGCACCTCTTTCATTCCGCCTCGCACCACCCGACATCGTCCCACTACCTCGTACCATCCTGACCCGCATCGCGCCTCCCTTCCGGCCGATTTTTCTGGCGGTCCACACCTCTGACAACCTTCTTCATTCTCCGGCCAGCTCTCCGCACCATCGCTGAAGATACGTTTTTCTTTGATTTGTTGTTTCTTCAGTCGGTAGGATTTTGGTTATGGTTTAGTGTCGCTTGGTTCGATTTTGTGTAATTGTGTGGTTAGGGTTTGGTTGACGTTTGGTTCGTTTATGGGGTAATCGATTCAATTGTTTTTTAGGGAATAATTATGTTGCTGCGGTGCGATTGATGTGCAGTGGATTTTGCGCAAAAAGATCGTGATTTATTTTCCTAATTTCCAGGTAGGTGGTTCCCCGTCTAATTGTTATCTAATAAATTAAATTGCAATGCTTAATTTGTTTCTCATATTATTTAATTAATTATTGTTGTGCGAAGTTGGTTCTATTTAAAGTCTGAGTTGCATTGAAATTGCTTAGTATATTGTTCATGTTATTGGGTGTTTTCTGCTGAGAATTCTATTCGTGACTTTTTAATTGTGCTGTTATCTTTTTAAATTGTGCAAGTGGTGAGAACTTCTTTTTCTAACATGTTGTTGGGTGTGTTTGGTAATAAAATATGTTTTTTCTTGAGTTTAGTGGTTAATGCTAAACGATTTCTTTTAAATTGTTGTATAAGCTATTATTTTTGGCTTGTTAAATTATGTGGTTTATAAAATTGTGTTTTCATATGGTTTATGGGTTTTCCATCAAAACATTTGGTGGCGCATGTTACACTTTAAAACTTTATTTGAGTGTGTGTGATGTTGGAATGCGTTTGGGTTTTATAACTGGTTATTCTAGTGTGTGCCAAAGGCTTGTAACACTCTTTTACTACTGCTTAATATATTCTTTTTGAGCAGTGTATTAAATCATGAAAATGGTGTAAAATGCATTTGAAAAAAGTTTTAGTGTGTGTCTTATTTCAAAATGTCATTTATGTGTGTAAGTGGTGGGTGGTTTAATGATAAACGTTTTTTTATTGTGCGGATGGTTTAACCAAGAATGTAACCTATGCTGATTGAGTTTTGAAATCATTTTTTGTGTGCGTATGATTTTAAAAGAGAGTTTGAGTGTGCAATGGTGATTATGTTTGTGTAAATATCCTTTTTAGTTTTTATGCATTAGTGTGACATGTGACATGAACTTGAAATTTATTTGAGCACAAACCGGGAAGCCTGAGTAGTAGGAGGGTAGACTAGACTAGTGAGCGAGTGTTCCGGAGGTTACTCGACCCAGTTTCACTAGCAGGACTAACGATTGAATCACTAACTAAACATATTCATTTCTGAGGGTCGTGGTCTTCTAAGCCACGTTTTTTGAGGGTCGTGGCCTTCTAAGGCACGTTTTTTTGTGGGTCATGGCCTTCTAAGCCACGTTTCACCGAGACACGGAGATCTAGGGACCCAAGCTAGCTGATACCCATGCGGCCTCTCCCATATTAGTGCTCATTGGTTACTTTGCGCTTGTTGGTGTGACATATTGGTTATTTTAAAAAAATAAGGGTGCATGTGTTTTAATTTAAGTTGTTCCATTAAAAAAATTTTTTCTGTATTTCTGTTTTCTTTAAATCGTTCAAGTTTTTATTTCTTTTCTTTAGTTAACATTGCAAATGTATTTGTCCTTTAATAATTATTCGTGGAACCTTTTTATTGGGTGACGTCCTACTGGGCTCTTTGCTCACACCCTACATACACCTTTGGGTGTATGTAGGCCTTGTTCTCTATGTATTCCAGGTTGAGGCACCGTGCTCAGTGATGGTGGTTGGTCACTGATGTTCTTCTCATGCGGGTTAACGTGTGTGACGTGTGGATGTCGCGCCTCTCCTATTGCTTTGAGGTTTGAGTAAGAGTTTTAGTTTCCGCTGTCACCTTATCTTTTTAGTTATTGGTTGGAGTTGTTGACTTTAAAACTGTTCATAGTTTAAAGGCACGTATGGTTGTCTATTTCTAGTTTCAGTTTATTTATCTGGTTGGTTGTTTTTCTGTCTTTTATTTTGGGTAAAATCGTTCCCATGTGTTAGTTTTGATACTCGGGCACATGTGCCAGCCCGTGGGGATCGGGAACTCCCTTCGGGCCATGTCGCGTACCGGGTCGGGCACCAGGTCGGATGGCGACCCGGCCTGGTTCGTGACATGTAAGGGAAGATTCAAAGGTGTTAAATGGCTAAAAAAGGCCACACCTACCATATATGTTAAAAAAGATCTAACTTTAATTTTTTGAAAAGGTCATAATGTACCTTGTTTGGAAAATGATGGAAAGATTCCATTAAAAATATTTTATAAAAAGTAAAACAAGGGTATATAATACTTTAACCCATATTCTATGAAATAGTAAAAATGTTTTGAAATAAAATTTTATGAAACATGGATGTGGATTATAAACAAGCCGTAATTGAAACTTTCATAAAAACAACCTCAGATAATAAAGAGATTCTAAAATTAGCTCTTTACTTGTACTTTTCCATGCTCTAGAGTATGTTTACCTCCTAAATAATAGTTAAATAATTGTTATTAAATTATACAATAACCATATACATAAATATGATATCATATACGATCTTATAATGTTTCTTTGTTAATAATATTTCTGTAGTATCATTGTTTCTGGTGTTAACTAATTCGTTTCAATTCATATGTTATTCTACATTAGACATGTTTGTTATTGATAGTATGTATTTAATTCATATACAAAAAAACATTATTTTCATAAAAATTAATTTTAATCATAAAATGAAAATAATTCATTAATGGTTACGATGGGGAATGAATATCATCGTGTTCATGGAGATTGTAATCTATACATAAGCACAAGCAAAAATATCATTCTATTATTTGTGAAATTGTATGTAATTTGATGTTATATCATATATATAGAATCATTAAAATGTTATATTTATTATTTAAATCAATTTTACCCTTTATTATACTCATTCAAATACAGTAATGATGAATAAAAAACTACACCACGACATGGAGACATTAAGCCATACATACACACGTGTGGTGACTTTTTCATTCATAGGTAATATAGAATAATGAATATGGTTGTAACATATTTATAATAACATCATAGTATGTAGTAGTTATTGGAGTTATTATTTGGCTATGGAAACAAAAAAGCAAGAGGAAGTGGAAGAACAAAAGAACATGGAAGAGGTGATGAAATAATTATCTTTTCTTTAGGTGTTTCCTTTGTATTTATCCAAATGGGTCATTAGTTTGGATTTCTGATCAAATTATTGAATCTAGGTTTAAGTGAGGGTGTTTTGGAGGATATTAGAGAAATGTATTTCTCATCCAAATGGCTTTTGAGGATAGATTTTGAGAGAAGGGGAAGTACCCTTTTATAAGAGAGGTGAGGGTTACTTTAGAAAAAACATGAAATATTATTTTATTATAAAACCATATTCGGTTTCAAATGGCACCAAATAGATTTATTTCGAGGCTATGGTGAGGATGAGTTGAAATAATATCAACCAGTAAGTTTTATACCAGTTTAGATCACCATATTAACTTTATATTTTGGATTTAACCCCTAGTTAAATTGTTTAACTTGTACCTTATCTTCTTGTATTATTATAATAAATAGTTAATGAACAAACTATAAAAATCCAAGAGAACCCCAAGTGGTTAGTTAATGACATGTATATCATTATATAAGTCCTTTGGTGGAATATTAGATATTTAGGAATATTATATAATGTAACAATATAGTATTAGTTTTAGAAACTCATTTATGTCAATTTTGATGCTATTTAATATTTGGTTGTTTTTGAAAGTTCATAAAACTTGATTACATCGAGAAAATATATTAAATTATTCCTAAAATGTCACATTAACCTATAAAATTATTGGAATTTACCAAAATACTTAATTTACATTTATCTGGATATTTATAATATCAATTATTTTAACCATTCATTAATAAGGAAACCACTGCATCATCATTGTGTCATAAATAAATTTAATTATTTAATGTATAAAAATTATAAATAAAGTCCCATGATGTAAGAAATAGTTTTATCTTTATTATTATTTATTTAGCCAAATACATCTTATGTATAACCCTATATTAGAAATGTTTTAGTTATTAAAATTTGAATTTTACACTTTTAACTCTTTGTAAATAAAATATAATAAATGTCCTAATCATACCCAAATGGATCCAAAGGATATTTTTTTAATAAGGTTTATTTTGATCAAAATACACTTATCTAATAGAATTAGGAAATGTGTTGGTGTAATTTTATTATTATTTTTACCTTTAATTACCTTATTTACTATTAACCATACTAAATAACATTCCAAAGTTATTATTCAACAAAAATTATTTTTATCCTATTAAACTACATTTTCCTTACTGATATCAGTTATTTCACTCTCATTTCTGAAATTCAGTTCACAGAAGCTGTAAAATTTGGTTTTATGCACATTTGAAAATGTTCCTAGAAGGTTGGTTAAAGTCATTAAAAAAGATCACTAAAATTTTATATGTATAATATTATTATAAAATGAATCCAATGAAAAAAATTAAACTAATATATGTATATTTTATCTATTTTTAATTTAAGATAAATGTTTAATTAAAAAAAATTATTTAAATGAAAATTTCGGTTTTTATCTACAACATAGTGATTTTTCACTATTCATCAAAAATTGAATGTTTTCTGAAAGATTCAAAAAATACACCCCAAGATTATTTTTATATAAAAAATTCAAAAATAATATCTATTTTACCATATTTAAATAATAAAATTTTCATTTATTAATTTAAAATTAATGCCCATTTTCAAAACCAGAAAGTGGGTTTTTAAGAAGTAAAAACTAACAAAAAATTGACATGTGTTTATTTCCAATTTAAATTTGAAATTACATAAAATGACACATATTATATTAAATGATAAAAATATAATCTAATTATACTTTAAACCCACTCAAATTTATAAATTAAAACTTTAAATTATATAGATTAAAAATGTTTTTTTCAATTAAAATTTAGTATTTTTTCACTATTCATCAAAATATGAAAGTTATCAGAAATGTACCAAAAATATTTCAAAACTATATTTTTTCTATCCATCATCAAAAAATGAATTTCATTTTTGTAGATAGAATACATGAAAGTGTAAAATATTGAATTTAAAATTGGTTCTCCATTAACTAGCGGAAGAACTTAACTTTTTTAAAAATACATATTTATTCAAAAAAATCGAATTTGTCCATATTTTATGTCTATGAAATAGAAAAGGGGAATGCTAAAATAATATAGGATATATATAAAATTAAAAATGGGGTTAATACTATTCATAATTTTTTTTAAAAAGCTAGTTTGATAGGTTATGATGCGCTTGCACTCAGTTTTATGTGTAGTGAAAGATACTGAATTAAATTTAAGAGATAACATAATATGAAATCATTAGATGTTACATTCTCCCCTACATTAATAAATAGCTTCCTCTCAACTTTAAATTGTTCTTCAAAAATAAATGGTTGAAAATAGAAAATGCCTTTGTGGAAAACCCATATTGGAAATCGGGTCTATAAAATTTAGTCTTAATAAGTGGGAATGGGAAATGAAAAATTATCCAACAAATTAGGATATAGAATAAGAGATCATTGGTGAAAATTTAAGACACATTATTGTAGAATACATAAATATTTATAGGGAGTGATTTTAGTCATCAATCACAAAAAAAGTGAACAATAATTGGAAAATTGAGAGACTCAAAGACATAAATCCATGATGACTTAAAATATAATTGGTTCATCAAAACCTAATATATTAGGGTAACACATTTTTGGTTTTAAAATCCTTTCCATAAATTTGAAGAATAACATTCTTTATTGAATTTGAAAAAATACCTGACATGTATAATTACATCCTTTGACTAATTTCCACCACAAACTCATCTTACACTCCAAAAGATAAGAGTACTCAAAAATATTATATTTACCCAAATTGTATAGGGTTTTAAAAAATGAATTTATAATTCATCTATCAGATCATTCAAAAAAAACTACATCACACAAACCAAGAGATCATGTATGCCAGTGGTAGGGGATGTACCCTTGTCGCCCTTCGATTGTGGGTTCAAGTCTCGCGGCCTTGAAGGATGCGATTAGTTGTCGCCCGACCTTCGGGATGTCCTATTTATAAAAAAATCCAAAAATATTTTTAAGAAATGTTTCCAACATAAACCATAGTATCTAATGTCCAAAATAATCCATTTCAACCATTGGACTTATCTCAAATACCTGGGGTCCAATTACATAATCCAAAAATTTATAAGTAAGGTCAACATTACATAATAAAGATCAATTTTTTACAAATAATAACATGTGAGTACCTTCATCATGTATTCTCTCAAAACATGGTAACACCCTAAATTACAATAAAAAAATATTGATTACATTTATTCTCCCTTACTCTTTATAGAATAATAGATACATTCATTATATCAAAAAAATTATACTCTAACAATGCTGGAATAAAAAAACCATTAATCAATTCCAAGGTAGTAATGAATATCCAATATAATTTATCCAAATCAACAATCTCTTATTCCAAAATCACAATATGAGTATCAAGACTATATTAATTTCCATCTTTCCTTCAACCATTTATTTTCCGAAAATATTAACAAGATGTTCATTAGCTTTTCATAGCACCATATAATCTCATATCCTCAATTAAATAGAACTATAGTAAAATCCATATTTATTATTGATAAATAATATAACTAGTACATATTTGATACAATAATCAAATGACATAATTCATGAATAATAATACATTAACACAAATTATTCCTCACCATATTCGGTAGTATCATAACATCATTATTATCCAATAGCATTATTTGGGGTATACTCTAATGATCGGGTCTTTGATTCACGTATTGTACCAACTCCTTTCAAATGAAGTATTGTACATTTGAAACCATTTTTTTACCCTTACAATCATGTAATTGGTGTTCTTTTTCTTCAAACTTATAAGAAACTGACATTCCCTTAAATAATTTATCAAGGTGATTTTTCCACGGTTATCACATGTGAGATAATCTTTTTTTCCATCTTTCCTTTATCCATCTTTCTCTCTACCATCCTTTTCTTCTCTGTCTTAACTTAAAAGATATAGGACATAGATAATTATTTACATAACATATTAACACCTAATACTGTTTCTTTTTATGATGAGAATACGTAAGAGACTATTTCCATCATAAATTTTGGATTAATACCCTTAAATATATTATCCTTCCTACTCTTTAGATCATTTGTATTGATGGAGTTATCATTCCTCTTACTGGGAACCATTTCTAAATAATGGAATATAGTAGTTTAGTTTATGAATCATATTTCATAATTCCAAACATGTAAAATACCAAACGTAAAATGAAAAGTTCAGGCATATAATCTATAATAAAAAAATGTTTTATTTGAGGAAGTATTTAATCATAAATACTTCATAATGGTTTTTAATGAAAAAGTAAATTATCCAATGAAAATCCCTCAGGAGTTTCAATACCAAAAGTGAAGCAAGGCATGTTGTCGAGTCCCAGGATACCCTGGGTCAAGCCCAAAACTCATTCTCGAAGTTTTCACTCAAAGGTACATCTGTGCTAGAGCCACCTCTAACTGAATGTATCCAAACAAAGATATGTTTTCTTGGAAAACTTTCATAATATTAACACTTCAATTTTTTGAGTTTTCTTCTATAATAATCCTGAATGTTTATCTCATGGTATTGTTCTCTAATCAGAGTTTTTATAAATCTATTTTCCATGGTTTGTACTAATCTTTCTCTGATACCAACTATAATGCCAAGACCCAAGTTTCCCAAAGTTGGTTTATTATTACATAAAATTGTAATTATAACATGATATCAAGTCACTAAAGACTGATTTGATTAGTAGCCTTAGATGTTCTAGATACATACATAAGCCTAACATTACAATATGAAATGGAAAAACAGAAAAATCATGTCCCTTATGAACAATCTCATATCCTTTAGCCTATTCATGTAGGTTAATCGTAATATACATTTTTTCATCATGGGGAAAATAGAAATAATAATGTTGCGAGCTCAGAAGCACAATAAGGATTAAAATATAGCAAAAACTATCATAAATAACCATAAGCATTTATGGAAATGTATAAGACTAAAACACAATACTTTTAGAAATAAAAATCAGTATAATATGGAATATATAAATCAAATAATTCCATTTACATATTCAAATGTATATTCTACTAGTCAAATAATCACATGTAATATCAATATTTAATTTCATAATGATGGAACACACAATGCTGGACATCAAAACCACTTAGTCAAGGCCTCATTCCAAGACTAAAAATAATATTTATTCAAGGCCTTATATGAAGACACTAGTTTGTCTCATAAGACCTACCAATGCATCTAAGAGCAATAATGGACTCTACCCGTCATTTATTAAATCCAATTCATTCATCATATGAAAAGGTTTAAACATAACAAAAACATTCGAAATAAAACTATAACATGAAATGTTAATACATTAAACCTAAACCATGAATGGTTTAAAAATAACACATACACAATAAAAAATATCCCAAAACCTTCAATAAAATATGGAATATTTTATCATAATAAATGAACCTCAAACAAGTTTAAAATCCATCAAAGGATATTGAAATAGTTGAAATCAAAACTATTTGAGAGAAATAACTCTTTCTATTTTGAAATCATTTAAAAGTAACATAAATATAAAAAAACATATATTTTGAAAATATTCATATAATATTGTTATGGATGTATCAATGGTGTCATAATGGTGGAAAATTCCCACACCCGTTGTATAAGTTAAAAAATGATTCTTACCATAATTTGACGAAAAGTTCATAAAGTACATTATTTTGGAAAACATTGGAAAATTCATTTCAAAATATTTTATAAAAATTAAAACAAGTGTATAAATGAATTTAAACCATATTCTAGAAAATAGTAGAAAATATTCAAATAAAATTTTCAGAAACATTGATGTGGATGATAAAGAAGTCCCAATATAAACATTCATTGAAAAAACCTCAGATAATAATGAAATTTTATAATAAACCCTTACCTTGTACTTTTACTTGGTTGAAAGAATGTTAAACTACCGTATAAACGTTAAATCATTGTTATTAAATTATAAAAGAACCATATACATAAATCTAATATCATATATGATCTTATAATATTACTTTTATAATAATAGTTTAGTAGTATCATTGTATTGGGCATTAACTGATTCATATTACTTTATATGTTTTTCTACGTAAGTCATGTTTGTTATGTATATTATGTATTTAATTAATATCCATAATGAAATTATGTTCTTAAAAATTATCATTACTCATAAAATGAAAATTATTCTTCAATGGTTACAATGAGGAATGAATCTCATCGCGTTCGTGGATACAGTAATCAGTACATACGCACGAGCAAAAATATCAATCCATTATTGGAGAAATCGTATGTAATTGGATGGTATATCATATAGAGAGAATAATTAAATTACTATATTTATTACTTAAAACAATTATACTCAATATTATCCAAATATAAAAAATTAAGTGGTGAATAAAAAACTACACCATGATGTGGAGACGGTATGCCGTACGTACGGACATATGGTGACTTTGTCATTCATAGGACAAATATAATACTTAATACATTTGTACCATATTAATAATAACATCATATTATGTAAAAGGTATTGGATATATAATTTTTTTATGGAAACAACAAAGAAAAAGGACGTGGAAGAAAAAAATAACTTAAAAGAGGTGAGGAAATAATTACCTCTACTTCAGATGGTTTCTTTTGATTTGATCAATAGGGCTCCATTAGTTTCATTTTTGATCAAATTAGGGAATTTATAATGATGTGAGGGTATTTGGGAGGATATTTGACCAGGTTTTGGTAGATCCAAATGACATTTGAGGTTTTATTTGAGATAAAGTGATGTACCCATTTATAAGTGTGGTGAGGGTCACTTTAAGAAAAGATAGAAATATTTTTTTTATAAAATCATTTTCAATTTCTAATGGATACAAATGGATTTATTTATAATCTAATATGGGGATGGGGAGAAATACTCTCAACCAATATGTTGTAGACATGTTTACATCACCATAATAACGTTATTATTTAGATTTAACTCTTAGTTAAATAATTTAACGTTTACCATGTATTCTTGAATTATTATAATAAATGGTTGTTATTATTTCTAAAAAAAGACAAGAGAATTCCAAGTGGTTCATTAATGAAATATATATCGGTATATATGTTTTTAAGACTATCCTTATATTGGTAGGAATATTATATCATTTAATAATATAATATTTGTTCTCAAAACAGATTTATTTCAATTTTGACACTATTTAGTATTTAGTTTTTGTGAAAGAAAACAAAACATGATTAATTAAAAAAAAAGACATAAAATCAATCATAAAATTTCATATTTACTAATATAATTAGTGGAATGAATCAAAATTCCCAATTTTTATTTATTTTGATATTTATAATACCATTTATTATAAACATTCATTAATAAGGTAATTAGTACATAATAATTGTGTCATAAATTTTTTTAATTATTTAATGTCTAAAAATTAAAAATAAAATACCATGATGTAGAAATAATTTTATATTTCAAATGAATATTTATCATAAAATTTATCTTATGTAAATCCCTATATTAAAAATGTTGTAGTTATTAATATTTGAATTTTACACTTCTAGATCTTCTTTAAATAAGAAATAATAATTGTCTTATTCCAACCCAAATGGGTCGAAAGGATCGTATTTTTTTTTCCTAAAGATGAATTTGGTTAAAATGAAATTATCCAATAGAATTACGACACATGATGGGGGAATTTGAATACTATTTTTACCTTCAATTACTTTATTTACATTTAACCGTGGTAAATAAAATATGAAAGTTACTATTCACCAAAAATTAGTTCCATCCTATTAAACCAAAATTTTCATACTGAATTCAATTGTGTCTCTTAGATTTTTAAAATAGATTTCACATAAGTGATAAAATTACAATTTATGCAAATTTGCAAATGTGACTATAATGTTGGTAAAATACGTGAAAAAATATATAAACTTTTTTATGTATAATATTATTATAAAATGTCCACAATGAATCAAAATGAACTAATATAAGTATAATGTATCTATTTGGACATTAGGATAAATTATAATTTAAAAATAATTATTTAAATGAAATGGTCAGTTTTTATCTAAAACGCGGTGTTTTCACTATTCATAAAAAATTGATTGGTTTCAAGAATATTACAAAAAATACACCCAAAGATAATTTCGATATTCCAAATTCACAATTTAGGTCTATTTTAACTAATTTAAAGCATAACAATTGCAATAATTAATTTAAAATTAATTCCCATTGTCAAAACTAGAAAGTGTATTTTTTCGACGTAAAAACTATAAAATGATTGAAACATGTTTATGTCCAACTTAAATGTGAAATTACATAAAATGACCCAATTATATTAAATGATAAAAATATAATCTAATTATAATTTAAAGCCACTAATATTTCTAATTTAACACTATAAATTATTTAGATTAAAAAAGAAATTTTCAAATAAAATATAGTATTTTCACTATTAATTTACTCCATAGCTCATGGTTCATTGTGGTTTCATTGTTAAGAAGAACCACCCCAGTAGTCCAGTTGTATGATTTCTATATTGGTTTATAGTAAAATTGGATCTTGATGATTAGATATTATGATGATACAAGGATTTATAGTTACCACTGACATTAGATGACCTAGGTGTTTTCTCATTGTGCTTGTTTATTAAAAGGTTACATTTATGACATGTATATTACTTTATAAATTTTAATGATTCTAGTTTTATCCCTCAATTTAATTTGTATTTTTTTTCCAAAGTATATCTAAATATTGTAATGTTTTTATTTAAATCTTTTTTAGAATATTAATAAAAAATTATGATGTGGATTTTATATGGGTGTTATGGTAATGGTGTCTTATAAATGGTAATTTTTTTCACTATAATTATTTTCATTTAATGAAAATAAATAGTTTTTTACTAAATGTTAATTAAAATAATTTTGATATTGAGGAAATTAAAAAGGTAAAACATATTATATAAATTTATTTTAAAAATAGCTTCAAAAGGTATCATATATTATATTTTATGCATGTGGAATGGAATGTGGTGACCTAATAGGCCTTTTTAAGAAAAATCTTATTATATATATTGGGTTCAGGTTCTAGATCACCTTGAAGTACTGAAAATTTGGCCTTCGATAGTGCTAGTTAAAGAATTTTTTAAACACTTAAAATGGGATGATAATGTGAGAAATGTAATAGTCTATCCATTTTAGCTAGAAAAAAGTGTGGATAAATGGTTCCTTTAATATGTTTTAAAAAATCACTTATATAATCATCCTTTTTTAGTGCCAAAATTTCATTGAAAAAGGGAGACTTTATTTGTGCTAAAAATAAATGAGAAAGGGTTTATTTATCCACAAAATTTTAGCCTGGAAAAATGGAGGAATTAAATTTTTCTAAAAAAGAACTTATAAAGAAACCCTTTATCATCACTATTTTAGCAAAATTAAAAAAATTAAAAAAATATTGTTTTCAAACACACAAACACCCCCTTTCCCAATGATCGAAAGCACCCCCAAATACCTATGCATTCCCTGATTTGATCTCATGACCACCCTTGTACAAGTGGACGACCACTATATCATGCCAGTTTTGTTTTTTTATTAACTTTAAATTTATTTTTATATGTCATAATGTGAGTGATATTTATATATAAACTTATATATATTAAAATATATTTTATATTAATATTCATTTATATATTTTACTATATATATTTATATATTTATATTTATTAATACACACACATGTTTCCATAGAAAAAAAATTACATTTATAATTGTATATATATATTAATGCATTTTTATATATTAAATAGAATGGATAATTATTAATTTTAAATGAAAATAATAATAAATTTTTTTTACATATGGTTTATATATTTAAGAACATAATTTAATATAAATTTGTATTCACACAATTTTTTTATTATAAGTAAATATAATAAAATATGTATATATTTAATTATAAAGAATGATCCATTAGGAAAAATGGAAAAATATCAAAACCATAATATCAATATGATTGTAATACCTTGGAATAAATTCTTTCTTCACCAAAAAATACAATAATCCCCCATTAAACGCGGCTAAAATTCCATCGAATGTTAATAAGTATGGATAGCCCAACTGACAAATTATTTCTCGATGCCTTTAGGATTTTTTCCCCAAAATACATGATTAGGGGTTCCATAGATCACCATGGCATTGATCTCCTTGAATACATTGATTTGATCTGTGGTAGAGCATAATCGGACACCTGGACCAAAACTACTGTTGTTTGAAGATCAAGTCGTGTTTTCAACTTATCATAGACAGTTCATTAAATAATTTAATTATTATGGTATATAATTGTTTTTAAATTACTATTAACATGATGATAATTATCAAATTATTAATTAATATTTTTTAATTTTTTTATATTCCGGTTTCACTTCATATATTATATATTATGTGTAAATGTATTTTTAGCCTTACCTAAAACATGTATAATTTTAAAATATTCATATCAATATAAAGATATAAAGATATTAATATAATAATATATTATTTATTATGAAATATACCCATTACCATTGATTTTTTAATAGCACTGAAAAAGGCCCCCTTACCAGTTGTATTTTATCTAGTGCTGATAATGGGCCCCCTTTTACAAAGACTTTTTAAAGTTTAGATGTAGGGATTTATAAACACTTTTTATGCAGCACTAAAAAACGTCCCCCCCCCTTTATCAGTTATTTCTTATTAGAGTTAATAAATTCCCCCTTTTTCTATGGGATTTTAAGAATTATTAAAGACCACCAATATCTATGGTAAAAAAGAGATGATAAAGGGGGCCCTTTATCAGCACTTTTGTAAGTATTGATTAAAGGAGGTGTTATCAGTACTTTTAGAAAATGCTGATAAATCCATGTACTAGATAAGGTCATATTTTTTGTACTATTGTGATCTCTCATGAATCTTTTGTTTTCTAATGTCAGGATGATGACTTATAGAGTCACATGAAGGTTAGTTTTTTGTTTTTTATTTATATTTCATTCTCACATCATCCAAGTAATCTTTTCCTATTTTTTTTTTCATATATTAATGGAGTTAATATATGTGCATATGACTTAAAGGATCACATGAGTTTCTTCTATTATGGGAATTGATTGTTAGTCGAGGGATTTCATTGTTTTAATTGTATAAATGATTTAAATTGTCAATATTTTTTTGCTTCAGTTTATATACGGATCTACAAAATATAGATGGATCATACTAGATTATTCCACAATTTAATTAGTTTATTCTGTTATTATATTTATTACCACTGATAACATTGGATTCCAATGATTCATATCATCGGCTCATATGATTTAGGATGCCACTCTGGTATGTCGTGGGAAGGCTCACAGGTCTCATAGAGGTAATAATATGGTTATTTCATGATAGTTTTCTTTAAATTTTTTCCCATTTACTATTGAAATTATTGACATCCATTTTCCAAAAATCAATACCATTCAATTATACTTTATAAATTATATTTATAATAGACTTTTTCATTGTATATTGTAAAAAGGATTCAACAAAATTAATGGATATAAGTTTTCCAAATTTATTTTTTATCAACCATGCTTTATTGGTGTTTACTTTATTTTCCTTATTCACATTAATATTGAATATAAATTTACACTAAAGAGTTTTTAATTTAGCTAGTGGGTCTACCAAAATTTAATATTGATTATAGTATATTGTATCTATTTATAATTCAAGGCGTCTTTGAACTTGGTATCATATTTTACATCTACTGATTCACTATATATAAGAGTTTATTTTCCTTAGGGAATGATTTTTTAAATTAATTAGAGAAAACCAAATCATATATCCTTTTATCTTTGACCTATATCAGTGACCTATATATTTATAGTGTCTTCGGTACTTCTTCTAAATGTTATTTTACAATTTATTTACATGAATTAGTTTCTATATATAATGATTCAACTTCATTAAAATTTATTTTTATCCTAGTATTTGTATTAAAAAATTTATCCCTCTAAAAAAATATGGTCTACCTTTCTAGGATTACTTAAATTTATGTAGTTTTGTATAATTAATATCCTTTTGTTGGATTAGGATATCCAAAATTTAATCACATTATATGTTAGGATGTAAATTTATTATTTGGAATGGTTTTTATAAACACATTGACTCTCCAACACATATATTTGATAAATTGGTTTCTTTTAATACTAAAACTCACATAGATTCCATGATTTTACTTTATTTGGCACACAATTAATTGTATATTTTATTTTATAAAACTTATATACCAGAAATGATAATCAAAGAGTTTTCGGAAATTTCCATGAAATCAACTGATCAACAAAGGTATAATTTCCACTTTCACTTACACTATTTCATTGCTGATCATAAATATAAGTGAGTTATGACACTATATAACAATCCATCCAATTGTTTATGAGATTTAAGTTTAGAAATTCTCACCTGGATCTATTTTTTTTAAAAAAAAAATTAAAATATGAATCTTTACATCATTTTTATATTACATAAATATATTAAAGGAATTTTAATAATACCGCATTAAATAAATTTGACCATATCAATAAAATTCATTAATAAAATTAATAAAGTGTGGGTAAAATCATATTGATTTTATTAGAGGTGGACAAAATATATTTGTATTAATGAATTCTTGAAAATTTATATGTATATATATATTACCATTAAAAATTGTTTTTGTCATTTTGGCTTATAAACAAGCATGGGATAACTTCACGAGTTTTCTGTTAATAGGGTATAAATACAATTGGAAATGTAATTATTTGAAATGATTTTTTAATTACACACCAAATATTAAAGTTTTTTATAGTATTAGGATAAAAATCATGTTCAATAGATATTAGTGTTATTGTTGTAAAAAATTATGATGTTAATGTTTGAATAAACCATTATTCAGAAGTTGTAAACCATAACATATATAATTTTTATAAATTTTAATAGTATTTTTTCTAAACATAAAAGATACCACATACCATGCATTATTGAACACTGTATTTTATTAGCACTAAATATAATCTAATGATTTAAGGGTAACTATTATTAGTTCTAGATGAAATCCTTGACAATTGTAACATTTATCAATAAAAATGATAAGCATAAAAATGTACACCCTTTATCAGGGACTTTTTAGCACTGGTAATGGTGCTTATTTATCAGCACTTTTCATAGAACTGCTAAAAAAATTTAATAAACAAATCTTATTAAGGTATGTAAAATTATCATATTTATATTCAAAAATTAAATTTTATTTTTATACATTAATTAAAAATGTCGCGAATATAATTAATATAAATATGATATATTAATATATAGGATTTTTAGTAATTAAAATAATTAAATTAATATAATTGATTTAATGATAATAAGTTTTATTTGAACATATATATGTATTCAAATGTATTTATATATATATATTCTTGCATTATGTTGTGTGTATTGTTTTATAAATGGGTTTTGGATAAGGTGCTAAGCCCCAATAAAATTTTTAAAAACTGAAACATAAAAATTAGATAAGGGGTCAAAATGGCATAACATTCATAAAAAATAAATCTAAGTGATGTCATAAGACACAATCCTCAAAAACAAAAAAAAATAGATAAAAATAAAAATCAAATTCACGTGATAGATTGTGGGGTTTTTTTGAATTTTTAATTACTAAAAAATTAGATAAATTTGTTTCATTAACAAGGTAAATTGGACTGGATATTGGTTTTTTACAGATGAGCATATACCGTCATAAGAAATGTCATCCTCACATCTTATTACCAATAAACCGAAGGTGGATATTTCAAGTAATTTTTTAGATATTAAATTAATTGATGTCAAAGAATATATCTATATGGTAAATAAAATCTAGTTAGCTTTTGATAACTCGTAGTCTCCCATAAAGATTGATGAGATACTGGCATGAGAAAATGAATAGGTAACCAAACAAGAAAATACTACCAAATATAAAGATGACATATTTCAACATAGAATGAAATATATTTTAAGGAATGAAATTTGTGTTGAGTTCACTTACAAGAAGACTGTGACTGATTTAAAGTGCTCAAAAGATCATAAAGGACCTTAGAAATGGGAAAAGAGTTAGAGGAGGGGCCAACAATTAAAAAATCGTGTTCTTGGGCCTTATTGATCTAGTTGGGAAGCTCGTAATAAGAGTCCACATGCACAAAATTAAATTATTAAAATACTTGGTTTGTACCTGAGGAGTTATGTTTCCTTGTTTTATTTCAATAAAGGTGCTTTTGACCTAGTTTTCAATTATTGATTTTTTTTTGTTTTTATATTTTATAAAATTTATCATTTTTTTACTTTTTATTAATACATATATTTATCTTCTATACATTTAATATTTTCAATATGTTCGTAATATTTATAAATAATAATTATTTAATAAATATATTTTAAAATTTAAAATATTTTTGAATTGTATATAATTATTTTATTTCAATGATTTGTTATTAATATTTTTATTTTAATAATTAATTACAAAATTAAAAATATATATAATATTATAATAAAGTATTTACGAAATTATAATTAAGTATATATATATTTAATTAATTATAATATGATAATAAATATATTTAAATAATAAATAAATGTATCATATTTCTAATGATATTTATTATTATATTAATATATATATATATAATTATGTATAATTATATAAATATTTTTATAATTATAAAATTATAATAAATATATTTATATAATTAATCTATCTATTAATTCAATAATTATATAAATATATATAATTATAAATAAATATATATATATATTTGTATAATTATATATTTTTATATAATTATATATGATTATATATATTATTTATATAATTATATAACTATATATAATTTAATAATTATATAATTATATATATTTCTTTACCAAATTGGTCAGAGTATGATTTAGTATCCTAACCGACAACCTCAATCTTTATTAGATAAATTAATGTACAATGAAAATGAGAATGCGGCAATGAAAAAGTGACACACATAACACCACCAAAACATCAGACCAATGAAAATTCTAACCATTAATTATGCCCACAACCTCTTCCTTAAGGGCTTCCATGACCTTAGACGTTTCTACCTCTTCCCCACTACATAAGAGTTCTCCAAATATCACCGTGATCCTCTATACCAAATTATCTAACCATCTCACTCTATAAAACATTATTAAAATATTCTTCATTCGAAGGAGGCATATCACTGGGTCATCATTCTCTTCATCCTTAACATCCTTAGAAACAATGTAAACAATATTGAATTATTAAATATTTCTTCCAACTTTCTAAATATCCTTATTTAATATCACTCCTTCAACAGTTTAGGGTGACCTATCTCGAGGCTATAAAAAATCAGTAATTGAATCCGGGGATGTCCTACACATAATGATTCTAGATGTTGTGGGGGTGTTTTTGAACCATCCATTTCCCATCATTCATGATAAAGGCTATCAATGTTAGGTACATTAATATAATCATGCATAAAAAAATCTACAGGTGGGGCATGGTTTGGCATACCATTCCCTAATGAAACCATTTTTGTAATTTCCAGAGTCCATTTATTTGATAGAGCATTCAACCATAAAAAAAATATGGTCTACATGTCAAACAAAAATGACAATAAAACTCAAAATTCTCACTTGAGCCTTGACAGCCATTGAGGTAGGTGCTTGATCAGAAACCATAAAAAGATTCTTCTCAATAATTTGGGACTTTGATCAAACTGAATCTTGCTGTTCAATAATCCCACATTGAATATTTTTGACAATTTTTGGTGGAAGTGGATATCTTCGCAATGCCCATTGATAACGTGGTTCTATCTACCATTGATTTATGTTTTGACTAAACCATTAATAATGATAAATTTCCACTTTTCTTCATTTTTTTAAAATATTTTGGACATATTTGTGAGAATTTTCATAAAGAGATATGTTTCCCCCTATAAATTGAAAGGGCATGATGCTTATGGCTATAATTGACTGAAATATGAAAATACAGTAACTGTGTCAAATATAGAGGTCTGCGTTACCTCTCTTTTTCGTATTGGAGTCGTAGAGAAGGATATGGATTGTATTATTCTAGCCTACAGTGAGAATAAAAAGGGAGTGTTGACATAAAATAATGTAAAACACTCTGTGATATTTCTAGATGTGTAGGTGAAGGGAAACACATGGGATGATATTTATGAAGAGGGAAATGATCATTATATGAATGAGAAAACACTTTTGGTAACTGTTGACAATATATTGGATCAACTACACTGTTAGATGTCTATGACTTCATATAATTATATGGTTATGCACCAATACAAAATAGGATTTAAAATCTCTATTAAAGGGTCATTAGCAGTGCTTATAAAGAACAGACTACCAAAGTGATTTTGAATGGGATGCTTCATCATTACTCACAAAATGTGCTGATAAACAAAACTTTTAATAGTGTTATAAAGGATTTGATAATATGGAATATATCATCAATTTTTTATTCATAAATGGGGCCTTTATCATCATTTTTTAGTTCAAATAACGGTCATATTTATACAAATAAATTATCTCTATTTTAGGTTTTCTTTATCAATTCTAAAAAGTGCTGATAAGGGGGGATTATTTTTTCATACTAATCTACCCCCACACACTTTAAAAGCACTTCCCTACCCCATTTTATTATCATTACCCCCTTATTATTTTTTTTCACCGACTCACCAAACAACCCTTTATCTTCCCGTCCCCACCAACTTTTTTAATACTTTGTGAAATTTCAGCATCTTGTGTTTCCCGGATTATACACAAGTACATCATCTTTGTAAGTTGAATGTCTTTACCACTATACCAAGATGATTTATATTCGATTTTCAATATTTATATTTACTTATTTATATATATTTATACATATATTTTGTATTCATATATTAATATATATATTTATATTTATTTAAATATATTTTATTTATATTAATTTAAATATACTATATCATAATCTATATATATTCGTTTATTAATACACATGAATGTATATATAAACAACTTATTTATTTGTATAAGTGTATATATATTTATATATCTTTACAATGAAAAAATATGATATATTATTTTAAATTCATTTTGAAATATGTAATTATTTATATATATAAGAATATAAATATAAATATATATTTTTTATTTAAACACTTGTATATATATAAATATTTCAGGTATAGGTATATATATTTACATATTAATTAATTTTTATGAGGTAAATTAATAGGGTATATTTTATTTTATTTAAAATAAATAATAAATATTTATTTTATATATTTCAAAATCCATTTTTATATAAATATGCTGATATATGTATTTATACATGTGACTTTTTCTAAGTTAATATATGAAATTTAAACATGTTTAATTATAAATAAAATATAATTTTGACTAATGATAAAACATAAAGACCATTACATTAATATTAATATAATCCTTGGGAATAGATTTATTTCCTAGCCAAAAAAGAAAATATGACTTTGTTAAACCTGGATGAAATTACATAAAATGTTAAAAAAATATAATATCTGAATAAAAAACATTTTCAAGGCTGATTGGTAATTTTTGTGCCTAGAAAAGTGATAGATGATACCCTAGATCTTGAAATTGTAGAGATAATCACAATATTTGATTTGATATGTGGTGGAACCCAAACAGACACTCGGGTCAAAAGTTAAGGTCAATTGAAGTTCATGTCATGTATTCAACTTATAATTGAGCCATCATTAATTTGTTTAAATTTTATTTCATCAAAATATGATTATATTATTATTACTTGATTATAATTAGAAATTTATTATTTATTTACATTTTTTACCACGAATAAAGGGCCCCCTTTATTATTTCTTTTATATTATCTATGAAAAAGCCCCCCTATTATTAGAGATTTTTTTAGTGATGATAAGGGGGTTGTTATAAACGATTTTTTAGAGTCACTGATAAGTAAGCCTATAATATTATTTTTATATGTACTGATAAATGGCCACATTTGTTAGTTATTATTCTAGCATCGATAAATGGGGTATTTATCAGCAACATAAACTGGTTCTAGATAAACCCAATTTTGTAGCAGGATATCGTAGACCCTGATTAAAACTCTGGATATTCCATGAATTGAACATTCTGTATCTTTTGATTCATTTCATCCTAGGAGGGAGAAGGTGGAAAGTCTTGGTGAAACCTCACAACCTGGTTTAAAGGATTCCATTGCTTCTAAACGATTATTGGACACTATCTCAGTTTCTACACAAGGTTGAGGATACCTAATGAAATTTGTAGAAGGTCCCTTTACTAAGGTTCAATCATAGGTGTGTGAGAAAATATTAGTGGATTAAGAGGGATTCTAGTTAGGTATCCCACAAAAATACAAATCATATAAGCCTCAATATCATATTTCACATGTTTCTCCAACTCTGATCTTTTTTTAGGCTAACCCTGTAAGTAGAAATTCTTTTCATACCCCCTATAGGTTGAGTATCCAATAAATAATTCCTCAAACATGAATGTTGGTGGTTTTGAAAATGTTTAATGGTCTTATCCATCCCATATCACTAACACAACTGGAAATGCATATTCCACTTTTGGCAATTCCCTATATGTGGAATACAATATCGAACTAAAAAACTCTAATATCATAACTCCAAAGGAACTAGAATGTGAAATTCCTACTAAGGGCCTAAGTGAGGAACCATTATAATGGTTTTTTCAACATGATGTAATATTTTCTCTGAAGGAGCCTGATGTATTAAGTTTCAATTAATATTTAATGCATCATAATTGTTTATCAAGTAAAATTGAAGATGGATAACAATCCAATATAGAGATATATTTTAAGGACCTCTCTTAGAAATTTAGGATATTCTCCACTCTTAAAGATTTTTTGGAATCATCATCAGATAAAGAATATGAGGAACCACAGAGGGAGACAACTTCGAGGAGAGGAAAACATCCAAATGTTAGGGGACGGTATCATAGGAATTTGGGATCTAGAGTGACTTCCAAAGAACTTCTTATTATATTACGTTTCTTTAATTATAATGTGGTAATTTTTTGGTTCATTGACATGCTTCATTCCTTTTATACATTCTTTTTATTAATAATTATCGGGGCATGGGTTCAGCTTCCAAATCCATGACTGATCCTTCTTATTATATTTATATATTAATAAAAAAATATATATTTGTACATGTATATATAATTATGTAATTATATAAAATTATATATATATAATTATATTTAAATATTTAAAAATGTAATTTTTTATAATATAATTAATTATATAAATATATATATATATATTTATTTATTTATTGATAATCAATAAATTTTAATAATAAATATAATTATTATATTTAAATTAGTTCATATTTATATATTAATATATATAATTATATTAATATAAATAATGCTGATGAGATTCAATTTATATTGCTACTAAAATCCGGTATATGTTTCAATTAGCCTATAAAATATGATTTAGGCATTGTTTCATTTAAACCATACGGTAAAAGGGCTCGATCACCTTCATTTATTTTTTGTGGTTTGGTGGGAATCTTGGTCTCCATAGAATCAAATTACTCATAATGGTTCTTTATTTTTATTTATTGGGGACCATATGTTCTGGGAGGATCAAACTGATGAATGTAATTATTAAATCTGTGTGTGATTGTTTATTTAATAGGAGGAAAATACATTGGATCATGAAGAATTATGGACCCAACTTCTTCGAATATATGGTTTTAAAGGATGTAAAATAATTTATATTGGGAATAGATTCCATCTTGTGGGGCTTGGGGTTGTGTAATTTTCCCTCCTAAACCATGTTTTTTAAAATACATGACTAAGATTACATCTTTGATATTGATAAGGTCAAGAACTCAATATCCCGACCATGGGATCTCATCCCTTGTTTGGATTTGAGGTTCTAGGATCTTGAAAATATATGAAAGATTAATTAAAAATTGGCATCCCAAAAAAGTTTGACATGGAGATAGAACAATCCTATTATGGGTTTGTGCAGGTGTCCTGGATGATGCTGACTTTCATCTACCTTGATTAAATATGTAATTCAGATTTCTATTAAACTTATATTTGAGTTATCTATTGGATATGAGATATTAAAATAATTTTATAGTACCAATAATTCCATTGGAAACATTCTTGATACATGTCAAAAAAACCAGTCTTCCTCCTTCTATGGGAAGGATGATCACATTAATGATAATAAAAGATATAGACTGTCTATATTCAACAATGCTTCTACTGTTAGAAAGGATCTCATGGATGAAGATAGTCTTAATCTAGCTATAAGGACAACTTATAATGTATCTAGACACCTATTGGATCCTATAAAACACTCAAACCCTCATTTAAAGGATGTTTATGGGAATTATGATGGGTCTAGGAATGGAAATTATCATCCCAATACAGGGACTTCTAGTGTAACTTCTTCGGTTGCTGCCCTCAAGAAGGTTTCAAATCAAACTAAAGCCTTATCTAAGAAATATTATGGGTATGATAAATCCAAGAGGTTAGTATCTATTGTGCATACTATATTTGGATCTCATCATCTAAATAAGAAACATAAGATGGCTGGTTCCTCATGTTATCTTAGTGAGAACCCTCAAGAAGAATACACACATCGTTCCCCTATGTGGGCTATGACATACTGACCATGATAAATATGGGTGGTCAATGTGTGGAAGATAATCATAACATTAATGATATAATGGATATGGTTCTATGTGCTGATGCATGTATGATGATATCATTTTATAACATGTGTGCAAGGTGAATAAAAAATTGGGAGTGGTTCTAATAGTGAAGGAGCCCTTTATATTTGGGAAACATTTGGCCAGCGTGGCCTTGGATTCAAGATTACCCACCATGGGATATATTGATCCATGTGTATGTGTTAAGGCTGCTCTAGCGTCATCATCACATTTTGAAACACCATCCATATAAATGGATAATAAATTGTATCTAACAAATGTTAAAGAAATATTAGTGGTTATAGATGGCTTCCAACTTGTCATCCCTCCAAAATCCAAGTCATATCTTAACCCAAATTCTATATAGGAATAACTCAATAAAATCTCATTACATACTGAAGAAGTTACCCTCTCACATGTCCATGATCAAGACACAATACCCATTACTATTTATTTGGATGATTTTGATGATTGGTTGGCTGAGACAAACCCTCTAGTGGAAAAGTATTTGTAGGATTCCCCCATCAGTAAGAAAATCCTTAATATCCATGTAGGATGTGAACAATGGGAATTAGGATTTTGGATTGGACATATCAATCTCATTTTATTAATTTAATGAAAATTTATTATGATATTCATTGTAATACCTCTGACATGGAATGAAAAACTCAAAGGGAAAAAAATTATGATGCTAAAACTCCTCAGTCGGATCATGAAGGTCAATGGTCTCCCCGAGGTCACATGAATATCATTGAAGATTGGTTGAATCACATGGTGATGTTATTCATCCTTTAACATAACCAAATTACTTTGGATACAAGTACTACATAATTATCCTTAATATTTTTTCAGTTATTATTAAAGAAAGCTTTATATCCTACACTGAGATGGAATTTTGAGCCTTATCCTAGAAATACATGATTTTAACCACTATGGAGGTTTCCACAAACTCTTTATCTAATGAGGTGAATGATCCTCTTCAATGTACCATGTGACGGTGGAGAGGTCGACATCCAATGGGAAGATGTCATTTTTCTAAAAACATTAGTTCCATAGGGTATTGTAGGAATTCACATCCAAGATTTAATTTTTTCTTCAATGAGGTCATTTTATGTCATGTTTCACCTCATCACTTCCTTATTTGTTTTAGATTTTTTAATAAATTTTTTATTCAATGTTGTGGGTATCTAAGTCTGTGATTGATCCATCGTGATTAAATATATATAATTTGGTGATCAGGGTGGACACTCAAGAGGGGGTGAATTGAGATCCAACATAAAATTTCTGTTAAAAATATTAGGATAAAAACCCGCCATTTTGAAACAGTCTATAAATTAAAGAAGTTGATATATAAATGGTCAATTGGTCAAAAAGTTTCTCAATGTTTGATAAGTCATAAATTGAATCATTGAGAAACACTTATCCAACTTTTTCAATAGGTTTACTGAATTAAACTCATATAGACACTAACCAAATCAAACTATCAGATTTAATGTAAAATAGTTTTCTATTTTTGAAATTTATTAGCCGTCGAAAATATAAAAATAGAGTATTATAGAAAATATTTCACCACCGAGATCAACAAGAAGTTCAGTCTTGAGCCGTGTATTAATTCTCTCTACTTGTTAATCACTTTCCACCAAGAAGTTTACATTAAAAATGAAATTCATACATAGCTTTTTTGGGGATTTATAACAGTTTTAACAAACTGTCCAAGGATCACACCCTCTACCACAATTATTTGTGGAGAAAACAAACTATTAGGCCAAAAATGGCCTCTTCCATAGTTATAGGTGGGAAACAGGAGTGTAAGTAATTCTTGGAGTGGGAAATTTTAGTATCCTCCAATTTAAACAGTTGAGAAAATTTCTGTGTAACAGAAAAACGCAAACCACGTATAAATGTAATAAAAAGGACACAATATAGCTAATATATAAATAATTGAGTTTATATGGCCTTATGTTTTTATTATTCAGCTCCACACTCCTTGGAGTGAAGAAATTACTGTTAGAGTCTTTCTCTCAATGTTCTCTCCAAAACCGAGTGTCACAACTCCAGGTTCTAGGTTCTAGGAACTGAAGTGTTCTACTTCATGGTATGAAAGAGATTAGAAAAATCACAAAAGGAATTCCTAGATTTGTTCTCCCAAATTATATTCGTGAATCTCTAGGGTTAGAAGTGTATGTGATGGTATTATCCTTGTTCAACAAATCAATCGAATATTGTCTCTCACCCAACATGCTCCATATTTAGCTCGATATGCTATTTTATTTTATATTCCTGAGTACTAAATTTGGGAATTATAAAACCACATGCAGTTATCCTCGTACCTCAAACTATCATTAGATATGGTTTCCAGATACGTCTACAATCCTCATTAATTAATGTCAAAAGCATTAAATTTACCAAATATGGCCATTTAAATAATCTCAAGAAAATTGAAAAGGCATAGAGTAGACTTTATCAGTAACCTCTATTTGTAAGGTTCCTCAGTGTTAACATTCTATCGGTAACCTATATGAGTAACCTCTATCGATAAACTATATCAGTAACCACTATTGGCAACCGTTTACTTTGAAATGTTTACACTGTAAACTTGATCATGAAATTAGTGAGAATGAAAGTACATAATTGTTACATGATAAAAACTATAATAACTAATGAAAAATTATTTTCATATAATGAAACATGATTTGGGATTACCAAAACTAGTAATTCCAAAAACCTCCCCCTTTTGGATAATCATAAGTTGTATCAGTAGAACTTATATTTAAGTAATCTTGAAGAAGGGTTAAATTTATATTTAAGTATTATTGAAGTAGGGTTGAGAAAATTTGTTAATCTCTTCAAGGAACCAAATTTATTATTGAAAATATATCAGATCATAAATTCCTACAAATATTTCATATATTCAAGTGTCATATAGTCATGTGTCATATATCTGAAACATTCTCGCCCATTGTGATTAGAAAAAAATAATTGAAAATGATGACAAAAGGATAATTTTGTATTAATGAGACAAGAGTACATTATACTAAAAGATTACAATGATCCCTATTAAATAAGACTGCCAACATTCATCCACATCTGATATGTCTAATTAAGATTTTTATTTTGGAAATGATGATTATTGTTTAGAAGATTGAGGTAAAAACCTAGGGATAACAGTATGTAAGGTATGAGGGTCTGCGATAAAAGAACCAGCCGATTGAGAAAGAGAAGATCTCTAAGGAATCGTAGGTGTCAAAATTTTGATTTCCTGTGTAGGAGTATTAAAAGGGGCCATATTGGTAGATCCTGATGTAGCTAAGGAAGAAGTTATGGTTGGAGGGAAAATAATGGGAGTACATTCCACCTGCAGGATGGACAAAATAAGATTTCTGAAATCCGTAATGATGATTCCTTCTCTTTCCATAAATGATATAAATTCATCATTTTTATCCATAAATTTTTCTAATGCAATAGTCAACTATCACACCCTACTAACTTGATACATAAAAGATTGAGTGGAAGGTGGGATCCTCAAGCTCTCCAATATCATCATAAAGTGAACATCTATATGATGCTTAGTGTTTACCAGTTTATGATAGAAGTCAATATGCTCCTTGATGGTCTTCTGATCTTTTTCAGTCTCCCTAAAGTAATGTTCAACTAGATTATGAATGTCTCTAGTAGTGAAAATGACCTGATTCATACACTGATGGTCTGAGATAGTTGGACCAGAGTACTTCTAAAATTATTCTATCTAAACTAATTAGAATACTTCTAGATCGACCGGAGGAGAGGGTGATGAGGAAGCAGATGCACACAGTGGTGCCATGGTGGAAGCTAATACTTCATTAAATGAAACGGTCAGTCCACTAATCAACCTCTACACATCATCCTCTTAACAACTCACATGTGTCTCCATAGACTTCGTAATGTCCTCAAACATAGTGACCATCTATTAAAGAACAATCTTAAAATAATTAAGATCTTTTTCCACATGATATATTGAAGCCCTGTATGAGTGTAAACTCACAATAAAATGTTTCATAGTCTTTATAGATTATTCCATGGTTTTGACTTGATTTTGACATTCCTTCACTTCATGTAGCATGTTGGAGTGAAAGGTAGAGAATATTCTTTCAAAAGAAGATTCCACAAGCTCTTGATTGAGAGCCACTAATCTCTCTATACCAATATATTTCTCATCAATGTTTCTCTGCAAATATTATTTTAATGAATCTAAGTTATCCTTTTTCACATAATCCTATGGCAGTAAAACCATCGGTTTCACTATAGTGGTCTCTAAAAAAATTAAATGGATGACTTATGTTAGGTTTTTCATCCATAGAATTATTATAGTATAAGACTGAAACCATGAATACAGGGTCTTCTGATCAATATTCAATTTAAGGAGTGTCAAAAATTGAACCTATGGAAATAGGTTCCTCCCCCTCACCTAGATCCTCATCCTAGATGACTGCACTTTCCTCTACTAGTCTTCCTTGATCAATTGAACTAGGAGGAGAGTATACTTCTACTTCATCTAAAAAATCTTCAACTACTTCCATTACAATTCCAGCTCCAACTGATTCAACATAATCTTCCTCTTCACTCATAACAATTACTTTTTTCCAACAAAAGGACTAAGACTTGGGAATTTTTCATCTCTTTTATCAACGACTAACTCAAACTCATCATGACCAGATTCAACATCATCCTCCACCAATGAGGACTATCTAAATGTAATTTCTCCTAATACATTCTCTCCTTCTTCTTTAGTGGTTTCCTCATCATAATCGTCCCATAATACAGTCTATCTTCTGGGTAATCTATTTGGAGGACTAGGATTTAAAAGGATACAACTCTAACATGAGGACTTTAGGGAAGGTAAGGACCACTCTTATCATCTATAGGAGAATCATCTCTTTCTTACACACCAGCAACCTCTTCTTCTACATCTGAATAAACTTTCTCTAGTTCATCAAGTTTTAAACCTAGATCTCTTTTGTCCTTTGTCCAAGATGGATTATAAATAGGGTTGATGTTTTCATATAGCGTAGCCTCATAATTCACTGATTCCCTTTTCCAAGGATTCTTTTTTATCTTCATAAACAAGAAGAAAATTTTAGTTATATAGAATATGTCCTTTAAAACTATTGTTTCTTCCTTATGTCCAGTAGCTCCTTTCACTTTTGACATAAAATATATCAACCTAGCATAAAATAAAAAATTTATCTTGGAACTTGGCATAGTTATATCCTCTAATTGAATCATCAAAAACCTGAAAATGTTTATCATTTTCCCAGGCTTCAACATATACAACAAAAATATGTCTCGATACATTAAAGTAGCAATGTACCCTCTCCTGGGACTCAATACATGTTGGAAAAAGTTTAATGGTAATCTATTTTTCCCATCCCTCTCAGTGGAAATTACCTTTCTGGGGATTCCACTACAAGTCAGTTCAGCCAATTCCTGTACATAGTAGAAATACTCATGGTGGGAGGCATCACTCTAGAGTAATAGTTAAATATGACTTCATGTGGGGCTCTTAACCATTCATCCCATTCTACAGATGAGAATCTCACACTTACTCTATTCATCTTTAAAGATATTTGGTTCACATATACTGACTATTAGAACTTCAGAAACACATAAATCTCATTTACTAGCATAGGATAATATGGTCCATTATTGTTTGTAAAATATTATATCCAATCATGAGCTTTGAGTGCCTTCCTCTATAGAGACCTGATCAAAAGCTATCATTCAGAGATTGATTCCTCTTTGACCATGATTTCCACATTCTAAAAAATGTGGATTGATCAGATTTACCATAGCCTTGCTTCGACTACTAGACCCATCTAGAGGTCGTTTAGGGTTTGGTGCGTCTCCTAAATCACCTACATTCGGTCTCTAAAGTCCTTCCATTGCGATCTAAAGTGGTTCGAGGATTTCAGAAGAAGGGTAGGTTCAATTATTTGGGACCATGAAGATAGGGATATGACTGAAGTGGATCTATGTGTGGCTTGCACTTTGTTTTTATCATTTAGAGATAAAAAAACAGAGTAAATGAAATAAATAAACCTAAAAATGTTTCAGAATCCGATTGAAAAACACTATGTCTTGGACCTATTAGTAAGTTCAACTAAAATTAATGTACCAACAGTTACCAGTCCAATAGAGAGGTGTCCTAATGGTTAGGTCCGATGTTGAGGTGTCCTAACAGTGAGGTGTCCAAACAGTGAGGTTATAAATATGGGGTCAAACGTTGAGGTTTCCTAACCTATAAACATATCATACCTAAATCATATTTGATGTATTTTAACCATTTAGAATTCAATGTCTTTGTGAACATATCATCCAATTATGTTCATTTCCCATGAATTAAAGGGTGATATCACCTCATTGATAATGATATCTTAAACATTGATGTCTCATATCAATGTGCTTTGTCCTAGAATGTGATACTAGTTTTTTAGATATGTTAACAACACTTGTGTTGTCTCAATTTATAGAGAAATGTTTTAATTGATATCCATAGTCTAGTAAAGTGTGTTTCATCTATAAATTTTGAGAACAACCACTACTAGTAGCTATATATTCGGCTTCAGTAGTGGAGAATGCAACACAATTTTGTTTCTTTACTACACCATCATACAAATTATTTTCCCTAAATGTGACTTGTTCCAGAGGTGATTTTTCTATCTAACATGTAACAAGAAAATTCAATATCTGAATAACATAATAAATCTAATGATTTTCCTATTGGGTAATATAGTCCTAGGTTTGTAGTCTACTTGAAATATTTAAAAATCATTTTAACCGCATTTAAATGAGACTCTTGGGTATTGGATTGAAAAAAAGCACACATTTATATAGTAAACCTAATATCATGTCAGTTAGTAGTAAGGTAGAGAAAACCCCCAATCATACCTCTATAATTGGACTAATATACCAGTTTACCAGTTTCATCAATATCAAACTTACAAGTGGTACTCATTAGTGTATCACTACTATTATTACTATCAAAAACAAAACATATCAAATTATCTTTAGTATATCTAATTTTATTTCAGAAAATATCATTTTTATTTTGAAAAATGTGAAATGCAATGAAAAGGTTATGTTCTGCCATTAATCTCACTTTGAAGTCATTTTTCATGCTCTTTAAAAAATAAATAACTAAAAATATTTTAGAAGATCCAAATATAATTTCATATATATAAATTTGTAATATTAAAACATATTTGGAACTACTTTTAATAAATAGAGTAGGATCAGCTATTTGTTTAGAAAAACCTTTTGAAATAAGAATAGAATTGAGTCGATCATACAAAGAACTAGGAGATTTTTTAGACCATATAAAGATTTAGAACGTTTAAAAACATGTTTCAAAAAATCGAGGATTTGTAAAGCCATGATATTGTTCAACAAAAACATCCTCAACTACATACTCAATTAGAAATTCACTTTTGGCGTCTATTTGATAATGTTTGAAATTTAGATGAGTTGCAAAAACAAGAAGTATCCTAATGGATTCTAGTCTAGCTATAGAAACAATGTTTTCCTCATAGTCTATTTCTTCTTCATGACAATATGTGTGTGCAACTAATCTTTCCCTATTTCTAACTATATGTTCAGACTCATTAACATTGTTTCTAAACTCTCATTTAATGCATATGGTAAAAGTTACCTGAGTTCTTTCCACTAATTCCCAATCTTTGTTTCATTCAAACTAATTTAATTTTTCTTTCATAGATATAACCCAAAATTCATCATTTATAGCAAAATTAATATTAGTGGAATCATGTTGTAAAAGAAAAGCTAGATGTTCAACCTAGTTTCTCAGAGAAGCATGAGTTTGTGTCCCACTATTTAGATCACCAACAACAACATCTAAAAGATGATTCTTGACAGTTCTTATACATAAAGAAAGGGTTATACTAGACTCCTCATGATTTTCTACAGGTTTAGATTCAACAGGCTTAGATTCTGAAAAATTTCGGGAACTAGTTGTTTTTACTGGGGTTCACTATTTTTGTTATTAATGCCCAGAATTGACATATATTTCTCAATATATTCATTAGGGGGTTTAGGTTCACGTGGATTGTTCTCATCAAATATGAATTGGACTAATTCTTCTACAAATTTGGATCTGTTATTGAATACTCTATAGGGTTTACTAGAGATTGATTACCCCAAGAAAATTTCTTCATCACTTTTAGAAGATAAATTTTCAAGACTATCAATGGTGTTATGTATAAATACTTTGAATCCAAAAACACTAATGTAATTAGTCTTAGGGTTTTTTATTGTTTCATAGTTCATAAGGGGTCTTCTAATGTATAGGTCTAATTAAAAATATCTTGATTATTTAACAAGTTGTATTAAAAGACTCATCCCAAAAATAGATAGGTAGGTTATAAAAATTAAGCATAGTATGAGAAATCTCTTGTAGTGTTTTATTTCTTATTTCTATAAATCCATTTTTTGAGGTGTTATAGGAGAAGAGAAATTGTGATTATTGACATTATGTGAGAAAATTGATTTAAACTCATGATTTTCAAACTCACCACCATGATCACATCTCAAGGTCTTTATTCTATGTCCACTATGATTTTCTAAAGACATATAATATTTAATAAATTTAGAACATGTTTCACTTTTGTGAGTAAAAAAGTACCCCCACTTGCATCTAGAAAATCATTTTACAAGAACCTAGACATTGTGTATCCCATTTAAACATGAAAGTCTTGATTGTACAAACAAATCGATGTGAACCAATTCAAGTGGTTGAGAATTGGAAACATATTTCCATGTGTTGAAAGAAACATTGAGTAGTTTTCCCTTTTGACAATGATTAAAAACATTTTTAAGTTGGAATTCAAATTTAGTTAAGTATCTAACTAAACCATTTCTAGTTAGTTTACTATGTGAGTGCACATTGAAGTGTCCAAATCTTCCGTTCCATAATGACGATTTTCTATGAAAATCATTTAAACAGGAAACATATTTCATGGCTATAGTGTTTATATGAACAACATATAAATTTTCATTTATAAGAGTAGATAATATTAAATCATTTTCAGAATTAAAAACATTGCATACATCATTTTCAGACATAACATTAAATCCATCATAAAACAAGTGGGAGATAATGAGTAAATTTTACATATACCCATCAAAAAAGAGTACTTTTGAAATTAATATAGTATTAGGGTTACCAATTTGGCCTATGTTGACGATATTTCCCATAACATTATCACCAAATGTAACATTTCCACCATCTACTATGATTATGCCCTTCAAACATGAATAGTCTACAACCATATTTCATGATCATCCACTATCCAAGTACCATAGGGTTTTAAAGGACCTCTTTATACAAGTTTCATGTAAAATAGATTCAACATAGGTTAACTTTGGTACCCAGGTTCTTTTGGTCTCAGAGAACATAGAAAATTAAATATTTCAGAACACATATTTGTCTTCTAGTTTTCCTATAATCAATAGAAATGTTGTGAGAGAAAAAACAATTTGTTAGGTCCTTTAAAAAATTGATTTTCATGAGATTATTCAGAAGATGAACTACTATTGATCTGTCCATATTTTGAATCAAATTAGTTCTTAATAATCCTTTTCTACCATGGTTGATATCCTAGAAAAGTTATGTATTTTTGAGAAATTTGTTTCCCCAGAAACTAAATCAAGGTATCTATACTTGTGGTAAACTTATGAAGATATCATTTTAATTATTCATTTGATAATTTATGATAAGTATTTTCTTTTAACAGCTGAGAAAATTTATCTTTTTCAATATCCAAATAAGATATATAATTTATATTTAATTCAGGTTGACTTTTCAATGACTTATATTTATCATTTAGTTCGTTAACGGTATCCTCATGTATTCCACAATATTCAACCATTCATCCTTAGTCATATTTTCCTAATTATTTTTTCACATTCATTCCCAAAATAGTTATCATTAAGTGCAGAATAATTAAGTGTTATCTTAGATGTGTCTATCATGAAACATAGGTTTTCATAATTGTTCTTTTTTGTTTCAGATGTGTCGAATTCAGCAGATCTGTCTTCTAAAGAACTCCATGTATCTTTTATAGCCTTTTTTATATACATTGCATTTGGATTCATATTTCTTCTTAGATATCATCTTGGTTCACTTAGCCTTCACATGACTATTTCATTTACACTCATATCAGACTATATCATTTGTGTTGTCCTTCTAATTTTTTTTTCAATTATTCCAATATCCTCTGCTACCATACCTTTCTTTAAAGTTTGAATTTTTTTTGAAGAACTTCTTTTGTTAGAAATTTTTGAATCTTATAGTAGGTTGAGCCATCTGATCATCATTTTAAGAATCTGATTATTCACTTTTAGAACTGTCTAAACGAACTTAAACCATTTTCTTATCTCTTCTCTCTATGGTAATAGTCTTGAATGCTAAAAAATTCATTCTTGGTTTTCATCTACTTATTTATTAACCTTATTCTCTTCTGTGTACTACATAAGTATTAAAATTAGTTTCTTCACTAGTAGCTTGCATATGACAGAAGATTCTCGAATAGAAACAAAAGTTCGTCTCTATCTATCAGGTAGCAATCGAAGCAATCTCTTGATCGGATCCTTGTTGCCCACTGGTTTCCCATGTAGACTCAAGGAATTTACTATTTCATTGAACATGAGTTATATTTAAGATATAGGTTCATCGTGATTTATTTTAAAATAATCATATTAAATAGTGTAAGTATTTAATCTCTTTTATTAATCATTGGTTGTTCCATCATGGGAAGAATCCAAAATACACCAAATTTAATATAATATTTTACATACAGATATTCAATTGAATTCTTCATTACCAAGAGAATTATACCATGAATTCATTTCATTACAGTCGATATTAAAATTTTCTTTAGTCAACTGAGTCCAAGTGTCCCCAATAGTAGCAGGTAATGCATGTTGTCCATCAATTGTGTCCTAGATTTTAGGACACATTCTCTCTAGATAAATTTTCATTTTCAATTTCTACTTAGCATAGATATTACCATTAACAAAATGTGTCTTGTTAGTAGCTACACCCTAAAAGTGATTATCCATATCTAATTACAATATAAATAATTAAAAATTTATATATGGAAGAAATTTTATGACCATTAAGATAATACTAAAGTCACTATTGAAATGAATTTGAGAAGCATGAAACACAGTACAGATGGTAGTAATAAACAAACATATTAAACAAAATGTTTGTTGAGGTGGAAACTCAAGATGGGTGAATTGAGTTACCACTTAAAAATTCTTTTACAAAAATTACAAAAAAAATCCCTAAATTTGAAACAGACCGGTTAATTAGAATAATAGAGATTTTAATGTTCAATTGGTCAATAAGTTGCTCAAAGGTTGATTAGTCCTCAAATGAATTAGTGCCAAAAACATATCCAACTTTTGAAATAGGTTTACTGAATTAAACACAGATATACACTAACCAAAACTAACAATCAGAGTTAATGTAAATTTTTTTTCTGTTTTCGAAATTATTAGTAGTGGAAAATAGAAAAATAGAGTATTACAGAATAAAGTACACAGTAGAGTTAAATAGGATGTTCCATCTCAAGCCGATACATAATCTATACCATTGGTGATTACCTGCCACAAAGAAGTTTATATTAACAATAAGCTTGACGTAGATCCTGTATCGGGATTTACTACAGTTTTCAAAAATTGTCCAGCTCTCACACACTCTACCACATTTTTTTTGGGAGAATCAAAAAACCAAGTAACAAATGCTCTTTTCCATATTTATACATGGGAAACAAAAGTGTAAGTAATTTTTGGAGTGAGTATTTTCAGTATCCTCTAGTTAAGCACAAGAGACAGTGTGTGTGTAACATACAAACACACACTACTCAAAAATGTTAGAAAATGGACTCAATAGAGATAATTTAATAAATATTTAATTTATAATGATCTATGTGATTTTATTTTAGCTCTTTACTCCTTGTTGTGAAGAAATTGTAGTTCGAGTACTTCTCTGGATGTTGTAAGTAAAACAGAGTGTCGCAACTCAAGGTTCTAGCTTCCACGTACTGAAGTGTTCTACTTCTTGGTATGAAAGAGATTAGATGAATCATATAAGGAAATCATGAATTTTTTCTCCCAAATGATTTTCTTGAATCTCTTGGGTTAGTAGAGGAAGTACTAGTATTTTCCTTGTTCTACAGATCATCCGAATATTATCTGTCACCCAGCGTGCTCTCTATTTATCTAGATCTTCATTTATATTTTATATTATTTATGTCCAATATTGGGTATTATAAAACCATGTGTGGTCATCCTCATAGCTCATATTGTCTCCAGATATGATCTCCAGATATGTCTACAATCAACATAAATTAATGTCAAAAGGATTAAATTTACCAAATATTTCCATTAGGATAATCTATAGAAAATTTAAAAAGTATTGAGTAGAAGGGTATATTTATCAATAAACTGGTAGCTATAACATTATCAATAGTAGGATTCATCGGTATGTTTCATAAGTAAGCTTCATCGATAGGCATAATTAGTAGGCTTCATCGGTAGGCTTCATCGATAGGTTTCATCGGTAGGCTTCATCGGTAGGCTTCATTGGTAGGTTTCAACGGTTTGTTTCATTGAAAGGCTTCATTAGTAGGATTAATCGGTAGGCTTATAGTAGTTACCTATAGTGGTAATAATATAACAGTAGACTTTGAGCGATAGACTCATAATGGTGATGTCGCATGCATTCATAACTCGACAATATGGTTCCTCAGCGGTAACCTTATATCAGTAACCCCTATCGGTAACCTTTTACATTGAAACATTTACACTTTTAACATAATCAAGAACTTATTGAGATTGAAAATACATAATTGTTACAGGATAAAAACTATAAAAACTAATGAAAAATGATTTTCATATAAATGAAACATGATTTGGGATTATAAAAACAGGTGAGTCTAATATAATTATATAAATACATTTATAATTATATAAAAATATTTTCAAATAAATATATATAATTAATATTACAATAATAAATAAATATATATTTAAAAATAATTATTAAATTATAATAAATTTATTTAAATGTTAAATAAATTTGTTATATTTATTAAAATATATATATATATATATTAATATATATATATATATATATATTAATATATATATATATAATTATAGTTATATTAATATACATAATTACATAAATATATTAACTATTATATATAAATTGTTTTAATTATAAATATTTTTAATTATAATTATGTAAATAAATATATATTTCGTAATAATTATTAAATTATAAGAAATATATTTAAATAAGAAATATATTTATTATATTTATAATTATATATATTTATATATGCAGTTGGGGTGTCACTTGATTGGTAAATCCTGTAATCCGACATCCAATAGGCCATTTATCAAATATAAAAAATCCCCTTGGTGATTTATAATGCAAGTGATGACGCATGACAGTTGTGATTCATGCATAATGCGAGTAGGAAGCAGTGCATGCTTGGCACATGTAGGTGATGATATAGACTTGATGATGGTAATCTATAAATTCCCCAAACATGACTTACATGGACATTACATTACATTTTCGGAATACTTAATGCATAACAAAAACCAACACTCAAGGACCGTAATAGTTTACTGTCTTTGGAAACTCATAACTTAATCTTTTAATGAAGGTGAAAAATCTACAACATCTCCCATAAAGATCTTCCCCTTTTGTTTTCGTACCTAAAACCATTATTTAAATCCCTAGGAAATGAAAACAAATAATGGGTGAGCTCAAAAGATCAGTAAGGGTAAGCATGGAGAAAATAAAACAAATCATCTACATTTGAACTTAAAAACATGAACATAATTTTTAAACATCAAAATATTGAGCAATGTCATAAAACATGGAAGTACGTAGGGCATAGATCATAAAGGAACATTAATCATGATAAAAGACTAGTGGAATAAAACATTTAACTGTGGTAAACATTAAGCACATGTTATGATTTCCATAGTATCCAAGGCATTGCTTCCACGACCATCATAGTTGACAAAGTCCCTTACTGAATCAAGTTCACTCCTTGTTCTATTCTTGTATCACTGAACTTGATTAACATGCCGTTCCAGCCATGTCTATCTCATGAGATATAAATCTTAACCCAATGCATTGGAGGGAGATATAGGTCCCACCCCTCTCATAATGAAATCATTCTTACATGTTCCACAAAAAAAACATAAAACATTCATCATAACCCAAAGAATAAATGGGTTTCATAAACATCATCCCAACATCACATAATCCAAAAAAAAACAAATGGATATCATTTATCAAAAGAAACATTACACCTCGTAAATAATAGAGACATTATACTTGAAACATAAACATTATAAATAATGTCATCTTATATGGAAAATACTTTTGATAAAACACTGGAAATGAATTCTTGAGGAAAATATCATTTCTTCTTCAAAATCATTTTCTTTTCACAAAATGCCACACAATTTTAAAAGAAAAATATTTTATTTAAAATAACTATGAAAACACGTAGAAGAAGCTTCATAAAAATTAGGCATTATGGAACCATAAAAATCCGTTAATGCCGTATAAGTTAAAAAAATATTCTCCTTGTACTTTTAACGGAAAAGTCAAAAAGTTCCTCGTATGGTAAACAAAAGAATGATTCCTTCCATAACACAATGTTAAAGTCAAAGACGGGTAAACATGACTGTAAACATACATGGAAGAATATTAAAAACTTTATAAAAAATCATTTTATGTACATGGATGAAAAATATAACCCTAGTAAATACATACGTATAAGAAATCTCAGATAAATATGAGATTTGCAAAATTATCTATTACCATAGGTCCGATTTGGTTCGTAAGTGTCCAAAACTCCTATATAGTGGTTTTAAACATATTATTAACTTGTAAAAGAACCATAATAATATTTATTATATAATATATGATTCACTTATGACTTTATATTAACCGTTCTTTTGTCAATTCTCGGTTAAAGTAGCATTTTGGGTAAAATCGTTTCATTTATCGTATTTGTTTGGACTTGTTGTTCTTGATATTATTATATATTTCATGATTTAATTAATTCAGGAATATAAAAAAACATTTATATATAAAATATATATTCATAATATAAATATATATGGTAGATCAAGAAATGGAATGAAATACGTTGTTCATGGAGACAGTAGGTTGTACATACGCATGAACGCTGTATTCATTTTCATATTGAATTGAATGAAATTAAGTAAATTAAACATATATGTACTCAAATAAAGTATTATTATTATGGAATATATTTAATGATTATTTATTATATATCTACTTTATAATCATACTTGAATGGTTAATCATGAAAAATGAATATCATCACATTCGTGGAGATGGTATTCCATACGTACGCACGCGCGATGATTTCTTTTTCCATATGATGGATTGAATGTGAAATGGAGTTGTTTTATATTTAAAAAATAATATCAATATATTAGTGATACTTATTTTTTTACTTTAAAATGAAACTACTATAGAAGATTAAGTTGAAAAAAATGAAACTTGAAAGAATCAGTAGAAGAGATTACCTCTTCTTCGACGCACCTTCTTTAAGATTCCTCTTAAGTGACTAGAGATGGTATTTTGAGAATACCTGAACCTCCAGAATGTTTCTAGGTAAGTGGAGAATAAAAATGGGTAGGGGTTGGCCGAGGTTGAAGGCTCAAAGTGTTGTGAAAAGGAGAGGGAGGAGGTGCGCTTTTATAAGGGAGGAGAGGGGCACCTTTGGAACCCTCAAAAATATAAATTTATAATAAATCAAACCCCACATAAAAACCTAAAAAAATGACTCATATTCAAATATTAGATGATATAGGGTTGTAATCTCATCAAAAAATAAAATTTAGACATGTTGGAAATTTATTTTAAACCTTATCATCATGATTTCTCCTTATTTAATCTCTTTATTTTTATTTGTGGTAATATGATTCTATCTTTTAAATTGCTATAAATAATTATTTATATGTTTCTAATTGTACATAATTTTATAATTTATGACATTTTAGACCATATAAAATTTAATTTATAATTTTTAAATATTTTTGTGGTTTTTAATAAATTTTATATTATGTTATTTTTATAAAATAACAATAGTGTCAATTTTGAAACTATTCATTTACTTGAATTTAAATAAATGCCTCAAAGAATATATGTTCGAAATAAAATATTTAATAGATTAATAAGATGTCATATTTATCTAGAAAATTATTGGAGTGCATTAAATAGTTTATTAAATATTTATTTTAATATTTTTAATACTATTTATTTGATATTTCAGTCAATAAAATAATTTCAGCATCACTATTGTGTCACCTTTAATGATAATTACCCTCTAAAGATTATAAATAAATTCAAATGAAGTTTATAATTTTATTAGATTTCCGGAGACTATTCATGTTTCAAGTTTCATGATGTTTATCACTAAATTAAAATTATTATACTTATAAGATTTATGAGAGTGACATGTTGTCACAATCATTGGATTTAATAATAATTAAATTATTTTCTAGATCAAAAGTCCATATAAATTAATCTATTAAGACCCTTAGATGATATGGGTCTACTTTTAGTCATCCAATATAATTTTGGACGGTTTATGGGTAATTATATAATCTTATTTTTACCCTCAATTACCCGATTTACATTTAATGGCAGTAAATAAAAATTACCATAGTTACTAATCATAATAAAGAAAATAAAAGTGACCTATAAACATAACTTGGACTCACTGAATTCAAATATGAAATCCATTTTTCAAAATTCAAAACCCAAAAGTTGCAATAATTAATTTAAAATTAATCCCATTGTTATGAAAACAAGTTTTAAATGTTAAAACAGTGCAAAAGATTGAAATGTTTTTACCTATGAATTCAATGTAAAATTAATAGTAATGAAATAAATTATATTAAATGGTAAAAATATCTTCTACTTATACATTAAAACCATTCAATATTTTAATTTAACCATATAAATTATTTCGAAGAAACAATGTAGTTTTTAATTAAAATCTAGCGTGTTTTTACTATTCATTATAATATGAATGTTATCAGATTAATATGAAAAATTTATCCTAAGTAAATTTTTATATATTGATTCAAAAAAATTTTTTTATTTTGTCATATTGAACATATAAACATTTCATAAACTAGATTTAAAGTTGGTGCACCATCAAAAGGTGACAAAACTGTATTTTTATAAAAATACTTATTTTACCAGAAAAATTGTTCTCATAACATTTTCTAGGAAATGTGTAAGATGATTAGTAATGTTATAAAATTCATAATGTAGTTAATAATATTCATAATATCTAGTATATAATAATATTATAACAATATGTCATTGTTTAGTAAAACCCGTTATTGCGTACTACACACTGTATCGAGGAAGGTCGCGATTGCGTGTAATGCAAGCCAAGTCAGGGATGCATGTAGTGAAAGATCCCTTTGGTGTTGCGTAAAACATAATTAAAAACTTATTTTATTTATAAAATAAACAATATATATACTTATTGTTGTGTATAATAATTTCTACAAAACGAATAGGAAATTGTGTGTAACACGAGCCAGGAATAGTGTTGCGTATAGAGCAAGCTAATATGCTGTTGTGTATAGCCCAAGATAATTTTGCTGCAGCATAAACAAGAATAAATAAATGAAAATAAAAAATATTAATTCTCATAAAATCTCTGGTTGTTACATTCTACCGCCCTTAAAATGATTTTTGCCGTCAAAATTCGTCGGGGCTCTAAATGGTTTACAACGTGAATGTTTCTTTCATAGAATCCCACATAGTAAAGAGGAATAATAATACTTAATTATAGGAATTTAAGTATGAAACATATCAGATACTAAAATTAACTCATCATTGGGTTTCCACATAGGATAACATAGGTGAAAATAAGGATATATAAGAGAAACTTAACCATCATGTTCTGATAGAGAGTGGTAGAGAACATGGAAATGAAAAAACCAACAATCACGAAGCCATAAATTTGTGATGATCTAAGGTACCATCTGATTCATCAGATATGAAGACACTAGAACAACATTTATGGATTTCAAGATCATTTTCCTAAAGTTGAAAAGTTTGAATTAGAATAAATACTTACTTTATTTTGGTAAAATATCACCGTTGTTTGTGCCTTGAATAATTTCCACTTCATCTCTTAAAGAAATGAAGTTGAATTTTTCATTCTTGATGTTTTAGCAGATCATGTGATAGAATGATGGGTCATTCCATCGATCTCAATCAAAAGGTTGTAAAAAGTTATCAAATATACATAAGCCCATATACGGTGAGGATTATCATATATGATTCCAAAAATGGACTTATACTTCATCTATCATACCGCTTAATAAAATAAAACTAGTTTCTACTAACCAGGAATTTCCTGTATGCCAGTGGTAGGCAATAAATGCCTGTTGCACTTCAGTTAGGGGTTCAATTCCCATAACCTTGTCCAACATGATGGGTTTTCGCCCGTCCTGAAGGTTTTACTTTTTCTAAAACTACATCATTATAACATTCCATAAATAATATTGAAAAAATCTCTAGCCTTAAACAATACTAGCTTATGTCCAACATAATCCATTTCAAATCTTCAGGCTTATCCAAAATACTTCTGTCCATGCTCATATTATAAATAAAACAATCACTATAAATGTCATCTACCATGCATGTGAATACCATCATTTATCCCTGATATATCTTGTTGGTCACATTCCAATCATGGGAATAACTTAATCATGTATTCTCTTGAAAAATAAATACCCATTAAACCTTAGTGAAAACATGAATGCTGTCAAAAGTTAACTCTTTCCACATACCAAAATCGCAAAATTTCTATATACTCAAACCATGATATTATTAATGAGATCATTTCATTTTCTCTTTATCCCTTCATTATTCTCATATCATATTCTTTACAAAAATATTTCAATCACTTTTCAGGGTTATTGGTACCATATAATTATTGAAAACCAAGACACAGATATTCAAAAATTCCACGAAACCATAAATGAGATTCTACGATACTATTTTGAAATCCCATTACATAAACACTTAATCATTCACCAAAATCATTTTCATACTCAACATCACAAATATTTATCGCATGTGACTTCCCTTTATCATTTTCCTTAAGAGGTTTCTCACATCGATCATCATTAACCCTTGGATTAGGGCATTGATTAGCATAACGCCCCATTTCCTTGCACAAGAAGCACTAAAGGGTTGGTGGAGCATTCTCTGTAATCTTTTCTACATTCACATCATTAGCTACATTTTTCCCATTACGTAGACACTAAAATGCATTATGACCTTCTTTTCCACAGTTAAAACATTTTCTAGTACCGTTGAGACAATATCCACCATTCTTCTTTCCACACATGTGAGCATAAAGTAACATTCATTTTCTTTTCACCATTTTCGGAGATTTTTCCCTGAACTCCATCTTTCATTTCATATCGAAACCATGAGATTGATATGTAACAACAACTTTCAGTTCTACCTTGATAGAACATCACACAACATCTTTATATCTACTAAAGTCTCTTATTGCTAATGCCCTTCGAAGACTTGTTTTTAATCCACTGAAGAATCGATCAACATTACTTTCAGGTTAGATGATAAAGCCAGATGCATACCTTGCATGCCTTGTAAAATTTTCTTCGTCTATACCAACAGATTCACCATCCTTTTTCTTAAGCTCAAGGAAATCATTTTAAATCTTTTTTCGAAGAATACGAGGGAATTACTTATTGAAAAATAAGTTCATGAACTCATCCCATTCCATGGATTCAATATCATCTGGGGGCCTTGTATTCTTAATTAGAGTTCACCATTGATCTTCTACACCTTCAAAATGATAAATAGCCAGAATGAATTTTTCATATTCCGAACAGTGAAGTATGGAAAATATCTTTTCAATGGTACTGATCCATTTTTCAGTAACAAGTGGATCAGAAGACCCATAGAAATAAGGTGGATGTTGCCTCATTAAGGACTCAATAGAATATTGTTCCCTTCTCTGCTCATTCAGAAGTCCATAATGATTCATAGCTTGTGTAAGTATATGAATAATATTTTTCACTCTATCTCCCATAAGATTTATTTTTTTAGGAGGAAAATCATTGCATTGTCCATTACATTGATCAACATGGTTCTTCGGGTTCCATCAATCATCTAAAACCCAAATAGAATAGTGTGAGAGGCAAAACTCATGCTAGGGAAATCAACATAATAAATGGGGGAGTACGTTAGATATGTAACATATTAGGTTTAATTCTGATATCATTACCATAATTCTAGGACTATAACCTATACTTATACTTATCCTTAGGGACATCCCTAGACATACCTTAGAAATATCACTAGGGATATCACTAAAGTTCTCGCATCATAGATTCCAAAGGTTGACTAAAACATTCCTCTGATACCAATTATAACGACCCATATGTTACATACGTTGTTATAATTTTATAATTGAAGCTTACTTATTACAACATATAACAAATCCATGGTAGGACCGTATAGGTATAGTGTCTTTAGAAACTGGTAATCATAAACAACTGGTTCACAAAGCATCTACATTGTCTCCGGTTTATTTCATCATATCTATAGTCCCTTTTGGCATATCCTACTTAATACCATTCTTCCTGACCTGGGGAAAAGAAAACATACAAAAGGGAGATCTCAAATGCTCAGTAATGGTAAGCATGGAGAAAAATGATAAATCATCTACATTTGATCCTAAAAACATGAACATAATGTTTAAACATCAAAATTTTGAGCAATGACATAAAACATAGAAGTACGTAAGGAATGGGTCATAAAGGAACATTAATCATGATAAAATAGAATGGGAATAAAACATGAAATTGTGGAAAACATTAAGAACATGTTTTGATTTCCATAGTAGCCAAGGAATTGCTTCCAAGACAATCATAGTCGATAATATCTCTTATTGAATCGAGTTCATTCCTCATTCCAATCCTGTATCACTTATCCGGATTAACTTGTCATTCAAGCCATGTCAATCTCATTTGATATTAATCTTTACCCAATGCATTGGAGGGCGATATAGATCCCACCCATCTCATAATGAAATCATTCTTACTTGTGCCACAAAATAAACATAAAAAATTAATCATAACCCAAAGAATAAAATGGGTTTTATAAACATCATACCATCATCACATAATCCATATAAAACAAATATATATCATTTAATAATAAGAAAAATCACACCATGTAAATAATAGAGACATTATACTTGAAACATAAACATTCTAAACAATGTCATCTTATGTAGAAAATAGTATTGAATAAATAGTTGAAATGAATTCTTGAGGAAAATATACTTTCTTCTTCAAAATCATTTTCTTTTTTACAAAATTACACAAAATTTTAAAAGAAAAGGAATTTACTGAAAATAAAAATGAAACTGTACAAATCTGTTAATGTTGTATAAGTTAATAAAATATTATCCACATACATCTAATAGAAAAGTCAAAACGATCCTTGTATGGTAAACAAACGAAAGATTCCTTCCATAACACAATGTATTAGTCATAGAGGGGTAAACATGACATAAAAATTACATGGAAAAATATTAAACACTTTATAAAAAAATAGTTAATTGACATGGATGAAAAATATAACCCTAGTAAATACTTACATATAAGTAATCTCAGATAAAAATGAGATTTGCAAAATTATCCATTACCTTAGGTCCAATTTCATCTATACGTGTCCAAAACTCCTATATAGTGGTTTTAAACAAATTTTTAACTTGTAGAAGAACCATAATAATATATATTATATCATAAATGATTCCCTTTCGACTTTATATTATCCGTTATTTTGTGAATTCTATGTTAAAGCTGCATTTTTGGTAAAATCATTTCATTTATCGTACTTGTTTGGAGTTGTTGTTATTGATATTATTACTTATATCCTGATTTACATAATTCTAGAATGTAAAACATGATTTATTTATATCATATATATTCAACATATAAATATATATGGTAGATCAATAAATGGAAAGAAATACACCATTCATGGAGACGGTAGGCCGTACATACGCATGAACGTGGTATTCATTTCCTTAATAAATTGAACGGAATTAAGCAAAAGAAACATATATGAACATAAATCCAGTATCATTATTATTTAATAACTTTTAGGATTATATATTATATATATACTTTATAATCATACATGAATGGTTAATCATGGAAAATGAATCTCATCGCGTTCGTGGAGACGGTATTCCGTACGTACGCACACGCAGTGATTTCATTTTCAGTAGGATGGATAGAAGGTTAAATGGGGTTTTTTTCATAATTATAATATAATATCAGTATATTAGTGATACTTATTTTATTACTTTACAATGAAATAACTACATAAGAGGAAGTTGAATAAGAAAGAAACATCAAAGAATCGGTAGAAGAGATTACCTCTTCTTCGACACACCTTCTTCAAGCTTCTTCTTAAGGGTCTAGATTTTGTCTTTTGGGAAGACTAAAACCTCCAGAATTTTTCTAGGGAAGTGGAGACGATAAATGGTCAGGGTTTGGCTGATCTTGAAGGCTCAATGTGTTGTGAAGACGAGAGGGGACCCTTTGGAAGCCTCAAAAATATGAATTTATAATATATCAAAACCCACTAAAAACCCTCAAAAATGACTGATAATCGAATATTAGATGAGATATGGATGTCATATCATCATTCAATAAAATTTAGACATGTTGGAAATTTATTTTAAACCTTATCAACTTGATTTATCCTTATTTAAACTATTTGATTTTATTTGTGGTAATAATATTTTAAATATTAAATTGTAATAACTAATTACTTATGTGTTGTGAATTTTCCATAATTTGATAATTAATGACATTGTAGACCATATTGATTTTAATTTACAATTTTTAAATATTTCTGTGATTTTTAAACAATTTTATATTATGTTATTTTTATAAAATAACTATAGTGTCAATTTTGACACTATTCATTTATTTAAATTTAAATAAAATCATAACAGAAGATATGTTCGAAATAAATGCTTTAATAGATTCATAACATGTCATATTTATCTATAACATTACTGTAACACATTAAATAGTTCATATAATATTTATTGTAATATTTTTAAAACCATTTATTTTACATTTCAATCAATAAAACAATTTCAACATCACTATTGTGTCACCTTTAACAATAATTATTTAATCCCTAAAAATTATAAATAAATTAACATGATGTATATAATATTTTTATCTTTTTGGAGACTATTCTTGTTAGATGTTCCATAAAGGGTATCACTAAATTAAGATTATTATACTTATAAGATTTAAGAGAGTGACAGGTTGTCACTTTCATTGGTTTTAATAATAATTAAATTATTTTCTTTGTCAAAACCCCATAAAATTAATATATTTAGCCCCTTAGGGGAAATGGGTCGACTTTTAGTCATCCAATCTAATTTTTATAGGTGTTAGGGTAATTTTATAATCTTATTTTTACCCTTAATTAACCGATTTACCTTTAACTATATTAGATAAAAATTACCATAGTTACTATGAATAATATCAAAAAAAAGTAACCTATTAACATAATTTGGAACCAATGAATTAAAATATTGAATTCATTTTTTAAAATTCAAAATACAGAAGTTACAGTAATGAATTTAAAATTAATCCCGTTGTTATGAAAACGAATTTTTAATGTTAAAACATTGCCAAAGATTGAAATGTTTTTACCAATGAATTCATTGCAAAATTAATGGTAATGACATAAATTATATAAAATGGTAAAAATGTATTCTATTTATACTTTAAAACAATTCAATATTATAATTTAACCATATGAATTATTTCTATGAAAATTGTTGTTTTTAATTAAAATATACCGTGTTTTAACTATTCATTAAAATATCAAAGTTATCAGAATAATATGAAAATTTTATCCAAAGTAAATATTTATATCCTATTTCCAAAGAAGAATTTTCTTTTTGAAATTGAACTTATAAACATGTCAAAAATAATATTTAAAGTTATTGCACCATCAAAAGGCTGTAAAACTATATTTTTTGAAAAAAATTTATTTTACCAGAAAAATTATTCACGTACAATGTTCTAGAAAATGTTTAAGATGATTAATAATGTTATGAAATTCAAAATTTAGTTAATAATATTCATAACGGCTAGAACATAATAATATTATAACCATATATCATTGTTTAGTGAAACTCGGTATTGCGTACTACACACGCTATCAAGGAAGGTCGTGGTTGGGTGTAATGCAAGCCAAGTCAAGGATGCGTGTAGTGCAAGATCCCTTTGGATTTTCGTATAATATAATTCAAAACTTCTTTAATTTATACATTAATCAATATATATACTTAATATTGTGTAGAATAATTTCTACCAAACGAACATGAAATTGTGTGTACCAGGAGCCAAGAATAGGGTTGCGTATACTACAAGATAATATGGTGTTTCATATATCACAAGCTAATTTTGTTGTAGCGTAAAACACAAGAAATCAATGAAATTAAAAAGAATAATTCTCACAAAAATCACAGGTTGTTACTTAAGCAGTGATATAGGAATGATGTGGTGAGGAGATGACATATGCAGGATGATACAGGCATAACGCTGCACTGGGCCTTCAGGCCAGTAAATTGTTCTTTGATCTTAGTTAAGCTTTTGTTAAAACTATATATCTAGTTTTTGGAGAGTGTAAGTTTGAGTCGGGCAATGAGAATGATTATAAGACCGAATTTTACTTCAATTAGAGGACAATTGGGCATATAATAGGGAACATCCGCATTGGCATACAATTATCCAGCTGTAGAAAATATGCACATAAGGAAGATGATTGTAAACTGAAGATGCCAATATATGATGTAAACATTGTTGTGGTTAATTGATCAATGTGGATGAAGGAGGTGTTATGGACTGGGTGTGATGGTGCACCTCTTTCTTGTCATGATTTTGTTGTTATCCAACATGATTCTGGGAGCAAGGACCATGTAAATAAGATGTTTGTTGTTGGTGATGGGTTTTCCATTGATAAAAAAGGCGGGACTGATGAGATAGTATTTCAATGTTGTGTAGGTAGTTTTTAAAAAAGAAAAATGGGCAGGGACCCGAGGGTGTGGCAGACAAATCTCTATATGGAAAATGTAGTTCCATCTTATGGTGTGATAGCCCAATTGCAGGATCGGGATTTGGTCATAAAATATCAACACATCTATGGGGCCATCATCAATGACAATGTATCATTCTATTAAACGTGGTAATAAAATTATAGTCCATGAGGAGATGTTCCCGTTGGTTGGCGCTAAATAATCCAAAACAATAGTGAATTTGCAGGATGCATCTTCTTCGAGTCATAAACCTACCCCTTTGGGACATGACAAGGTTATATTTATAATCTGTTATAATGATATTTTTAATTATTTTTTGTATGTGAAATATTATTTTTTTGGGAAATATCAAAAGTATCCTCCACTTTAGGTTTGTTTTGGTGATGCTTCAGAAGATTCTGTCACTGATCCTACATTGGGAGGACTGGTAGAATCTGACCAAAAAATTTCTTCCCTCTGAGAATATGGGACCAAAAAAATTATTTTTCTTCATATTTTAAATAGATCATTTAGTAAGAATGAATTTGTGATTAATTTGCAAACCCGTGAGGTGAATCCTAAGAAGCTGTTGGAAATGATCTGATGGAGAATGTAGTTGAGAAAAATGATGTGGCCTTGGAAAATTATGATATTAATGACACTAAAATTCTTGATGAGGAGTTCTAAGAATCATGTATGGGTGAGTGGGATGTCATTTGGAAGCCTCCTAAACAATGGAAGAGAGACATATACCCTAGAGGTCGTGTTGGTTCATGCGGAAGGATCATAATTCATAATAGAAGGTGACTCTCTGATGTTCTGTAGTGGTGGCTCTCGAGTCACATTATTGTCATTGTATCCCCTCTTCTGGTTTATACTTTGTACGTTATATTTTTAATAAATATATTTATTTATAATTATTTATAGAAATACATTTTGTTAATTCTGTAAATATTTATATATAAAAATATACCTCTAAATTATTTAATTATATTAATTATATTATTAAAATCAGGTCCTCTTCAGAACATTGTTATCACTGATAAATATACATTTTATCACCTTTTTTTCTAAAGTAATGATAAATATATTCCCAATATTTTAAATAGATTCTTAACAGAGTTCTCACTCACATCATTCAAGCACTCATGCAATTGAATTCCCATCATCTATCTCTCTCGATCAATTTGGACGAATCAACACCTTCAAAATCCATGTTATGTGATCACTTGTCATTCTTCAATCTCCTTGAAAGATCATTTATAGTGTTTTAATTTTTTTCAAATGTTTTGAATGGTCCATGTGAATATATTGGTGTGGATGCATCTTTTTAGATTCAAATACAACATCCATGGTCTCATTTCATTCCAATCATTTATTGTTTTTCACTGTACATAGAATCCTTCAATGAATGATTGATCCACACAATGGGGTTATAAATGGTGTTTCACAAAAACTATTTTCAAATTTATCATTGGATAAAAAACATGAATTTTGAAATTAGAAGATAATTATATTTGTAATGAATGAACAATGAGATGGGGGAAGTTATCTTCATGTTTTGTTAAAATGTGATGGATGAAATTTTTTGAAATTAATATTTCTTTTATAAACTTATCTATAATGATAAGAATAATATATATTTTTTTAATTGATTTTTTTTCAAATTTCTATGGTCATAGTAAAAATATGACACTATTATGGTAATTTTAGACCAATATAAAATGTTTTCAAACTCTATACCGAACCAAGATATGTTTTATGAAAAATATATATGTATGTTATACATCAAGAAATATTTTACATTAAATACAATTATATCAACCACTATATATTTTTTTATTATAAATTTAAATCTAGTTACTTGAGAGGACTATAAAAGTTAATGTGTTATATATTTAATTGGAGTACATTATATTATCATCAAATTGAAGAGTAATTATTAAAAATCATACTGTATTTTTATAACCTAGAATTTACTTATGGGTTTTATTTTTTGTGGCTATTATAGTATCATAATTTAATATTATAATTTTCATTAAAAAAATAGTTATCCATCATTGATATAGATTTTTGGTCATGAATATTTATATTAATGGCCATATGTAGAACACCTTTATTTTAGGATTTGATAGGGGATCAGTCTCATTAGGACCCGATTAGTGCATGAGATGTTATATTAGGTTCATATAATATATAAAATACTAATTATAACCCATTTTAGTAATATAATTATATAGGTTGTCATAAAAAGGTTGGAGTTTTCAATCAGAGATTGTGGATTACTAAATAATTCTTATAACAACCCGAGATTTTAGTATATGTTTTCCTCTAATTATGTCATGTATATATGTTTTTATACTCCACATACAAGACCATACTAAAAAAAGAGGTGATATTTTTATACAATCATTAACTAGTAATTTTGTTAATAAGAATGAGTATTTGTAACCTAGTGAAGGAAAATATCACTAAATATGTTTATATATATAATTGATTTATAAAAATATAAAGAATTATTGTGTTTATGAATATTTTTTTTATACATAGTATTTTTTTGAAATAAAAATAATTATATTATTATTAAATAGATATATTAAAAAAATTATTAATATTTTCTTTTTTTGTGTTTCATAAATATTGAGATTGGGAACAACATGAATGTTAAAAAATTTATTTTCATATAAATATTGTTTTCACTATATTTTATAATTTCAATTAAAGGTTATAATATAAAAAAAATTAATTATAATATTACATAATATAAAAATTGGATTTATAAATTCAATATTATTTTAAATTTATTTTTTTTTTCCAAAAAAGTTTGATTTCGTAGTGAATATATAAAAATTTTATTGGAATAAATATAAGGTATTTTTTATTATATAAATAATAATATTAACATCATTACAATTACTTGTAAGACTAATTTTACATAATAATATTTAAATTATTATGTATTTTTTTTTATAATTTATAAAACCCCCTTGGAAAATTTTAATCATAAGTTGCATTTTTAAAAAAAAAAATTCATTTATTTTTAAGAAAAAATATGTAAAAACTATTTTATGGCTTATATTTGTTGAATGTATTAAAATATAAATTCTTGATATATGGTTGGTTATGTTGCTAAATTGTAACTATACATTTTTTATGGATGAAATGAATATAAACTATCTTATCTCTGCATATATGAGGTCCAAACCCACTGAGTTATGATATTGATGTGTATTTTGCTCCATTGATCGATGATTTGAAATTGTTGTGGGACTTAGGTAATTGATTATATGATAATTTCAAAAATGAAGAGTTCACATAGAGATATATATTGTTTGGGATGAGAAATGAATTTCCTACTTATGAAAATTTATAAGGATATAACATTAAAGGAACATAAGGGTATCCCATTTGTGAACTACGCACATAGTCAACTGTGTTAAAACATTCATCATAGACTATATTTCTATGAAATCATAGATTTATCCCGGATTACTTATGTACTAATATTGTAGGAAATTATTCGAAGGGAGTTCAGAAGAATGTATATTCCCATCTCCACTAACAGGTAATCGACTGTTTTAGAAAGTAAAAGATTTGTAAAATAATATTGGTAATTATTTTTTGAATAACCATAAAAAAATGATTTGGAGGAAGTGACTAGTTTATTTTAATTATCATTATGGAATTGATTGTATGTAAATCATTTTCTTTAGGTTATTCACTTTAAAAAATATATGTGATAGTTTCCATGGAATGTTACTAAATGCACCCAGAAAAACAAATGATATAACTAAAGCTAGGATGGCCTTGATTTACATGAGAATACAAGAAGAGTTTATGGCTTTGTAAAGATAAAATTGAAATTTTCCTCCTGTGGTTTCTTAAAATGTTTCTGGTAAATAGTAAATCAATTTTGATACTTCTATAATGTTGTAATGGTTCCAAAGGTGTATTAATCAAATATCATAAATATCATTTCAATGACTTATTTAATTTTAAAGGGTTTGAAATCACATGACCATCATGATTTGATGAAAGATCCAATGCCTATAGATTTATACTGAAATTTCCCCATGAATTTTTATCATATATTATACAGTATTTTTTTCATTTTCAAAGAAATATTTAGAAAAGTTATAGACATAGGGAAATTACCAACAATGGAAAACATAATTGCTACCATATTATGTGAATTGTATATGTTCTTCCCACATGAATTCTTTTTTATGATGTTTCTCATGATGGATCACTTGGTACATGTGATTTTACTATGTGATCTTGTACATTATAGATGGGTGTACCCCATTTTACTATATATGATGATTTTTAATGGGTATATAAATAATTAAATACAGTCAAAAGGTTTTATTTTAGAGTTTTATATTGTCGATGAAGCCATGGAATTCGATACTGACTACTTATCCTCTGTGGAAATCCTTCGTCAACCAAAATATCATAACACATGGAGGATTGTGGGTGAATTAATTTATAGAATAGATGTTTTCAAAAGTACTATTATTGTGCATTAGAAATCCCACCTTTATGTTTTTCATAATATTTTATAGGTTTCCACATATGTTGAAATAAAAAAATTAATTATTTTGAATTTTAATCATTTAAGGTGTGAAAGATGTATATCAAATACCCATAATCAATAACATATAGGATGGTACTGAAACTATATTTTTATGAAGTCAATGAAATATCTATATTCATTTTTAAAACAAATTTGATGGCTATTAAGAAGAACAACTGTTCATGTATATTCTTATAATGGTATTGTAATTAGTGGTTATATATTCTATGATAATTAACATGATAAACGTATTACCATAAAAATATTGTATTTACACATATATATGAAGTTTTGCTGGTATTAGTTACAAAGGTAATAAATCCAATTTATGTGACTATATTATAATTTAGCATCATTAAACAAATATAAGAGTTGGATTATACAACATTCCATACATTTATTTTTCAATGTATGTGGGTTGATACCATGAGATATGTAAAAAGGATGTATTGGGATTAATGAATATAGATTTTTGTAAGGAAAGATACAATGATGAACGTTTTAATATTTCATCACAAATAGTACATGAATTTTATCTTCTAGATCTCAGAAACAGAAAGTGGCAAATCTTGTTGTTTTCCAAAAAAACCACTGAAGTGTTATATGTCAATCTAATTGATGTTGAATATTTCATTGGTATGTCACGATCATTTTGTAGTAGTACCAACATATACGATATATTTTATGTCATATGAGACCATAATGAAGGGATATGGATACTCAATATAGGGAGGGAATACCATAAATATTTTATAAGAAGGGTTCAATAACAATGTAATATGATTTCAATTATAGATTTTGTTACCTCATATTATTATCTATTCATTACTATAATTATTAAAATAAATTAAATTTTCAACCACATCTGAAGATAATGACTTATGGAGAAGTCGATGCTCCCTATTTTGAGGAGAAATTGGTTTATATACATGTTGGTTCTCCCAATGTAGAGGAACAACAAACTTATGAAAATTATGATGATCCCACAATAGAGGAAAAACATATTGATGATTTTTATGTTGATGAAATGAAAAATGTCTTATAACTTGTGTCCTAGAAAAAATTGGATCATCTATGTGTGACTGTGTCATTAATAATTATTAAGGTCAGAAACACATGCAAACAATTCAAGGTTATATGGAAAACACATTGCCATCCAGTTGACCTCAAACAACCATGTTTATTAGTTATATAAGTATAACCACTCATATGAAGGTGTTGGATGTTGTAGATCCATAGAACAATGTTGTACGTGTTCTTAAGACATTAATTTAGGAAGATATTTGAGTAATATTATGATGTAATTTCTTTATTTTACATAAAAACAAATAAAGAAACATTTTTGTTATAGTTTGAGATTCAATAATTCCATTTATTAAGACCAAAAACTAATTACTAAAGAGGGATATACAAAAAACATAAAATGTACAAAAATAATAAAAAAGACAACATTGAAAATAAGTAAGTTGGTAACAAGTACTCATGTTATGGTAAGAGTTGTGAATACCTTGACCTTGTGGATATGATATCCTTCTCTATGTTTTGACTTATAAACATGGTCCACCTTTATCATCCAAGACTGCATCATAATAATTATTTTTCTTTTTTATAGTTTCTAACACAATATCACAGTTTGTCCTATCGTATCTACAGCTTTTGGAAGCTTGAAACTCTAAAGTGTTACGGGTACTCACCTTTAAACTTGTTTTTTCCATCACATGTTGTGAAATATTAGTGTCCCTTCTAGGTTCATTGCTCACAATATTTTTTCCTAATGTGGTATCATCACTTTTATCAATTCCATTGCCAGAATCCAGTCATGAAAGAATGACAAGATAGAAGTAGCATTTAACAATTTAATGCCCTGAGAAATATGAGAGACCAAACTAGGACCATGTAGGGTATTTAGATAACTAAAAGCCACACCCACCATTATTTTGATGGTGAAAAATTCATCCCATATCCATGTAATTTCAATGCCCCCTATCTGTGAAACTGTAGGGATTGTAGCCCTAGCTAGTACATATCCACATCCATGAGCATATGTTGAAGTCACACTAAACCCAAAAAGATCATTTGAGGTAGTGGGGAAAGAAATATTAAATTTTTATAGCTTCTTTACACTATCATAACTCCTTGAATGGATCCTTAATAACACCATAATATAGATATCAATCTATTTTTGAGAAAAATGTAGATAAATATCATCACTTCCATGAAAAACTTATTACTCCATCCTGACGTTTCTCATTATTCACATATTGTTCATCAACTTTAATATTCATCCACGATATTTTATAGACCCCAAATACTTCTGAACCATTTACATTATATTGTAAAGGAGGAGAATAAAATATTGAGTTATAGTGAATACATTTTGTATATAAGGAAACTCTCAAATATTGTTAGGTTGTAGATTGTACATGGAACATTGAAAACACAAATAGAATGTAATTGTAGTAGATGAATCCTACTTGAAATTTGCTTAAATGCTCTCTACAGTGGCTCATATAGAATTTTTTACGATTATTATGAAGTATGTTATCCATGTTGGTGATGTGAAAATAATCCTACACCCACCATATATGTATGAACACCAGATAAATCAATAAGTGTGGGAATAATTTATTGGTCATCGCGGGGAGGTATCTTTTGAGGTACATTGTGACTGGTAATAAATTACTTAACAATAAATGAATTAATCACTTTGATTATTATTTTTTAATTTTTGAAATATCAATTAACTGCTAAAAATAATAAATGAGTTGTAAAACTATTGTATCACTATCGTAATGTAGGGATGAGGTATACTTCACATGAAAAAAATGTTACATATTTTAAATCTATTGTTATATATTTTTTTGATGTTAAACATCAACATAATTATGGTCCTTTTTAAATACATATTGATGAATTTATATCCAAATCCATTTCCATACCACCTCACATGCAATGGAATAAAGTACATGTAAATATAAATGGGATACTAATAGAAGAAAACACAAAAAAATTGTGGTAAGCATGTATATGTATGACATAAAAAATTGTTTTCCTTTAAATAGTTATTATATATTAATGATTAATTATTTTAATATAAATGTTATCTTAATTATACAAAATAATCATCATTATCTATACCAAATGAATAATCACAATTGATGGCCTTACACTAGGACTAACTATATGGTCATGTCAGAGGTTCATGTTTTGGGGTGTCAACCAAAAAACCTTTTGAGAAAAGAAATGATTAGTGTGAGAAGGATAAGATAATGGAAGTGTTGAGAAATAATTATTTTATCTTGTGAGAAAATAATAATTTGAATTTATATATATATTTTAAAATTTTATGGGATGGAATCAATCGAAAGAAACAACATAAGAATAACCAATACATAAAGTCACCCCACCCCATGATCTTAAGGACTAGACATCCCCCTTAAAAAGCTGTCTTATAAGAGTTAATCAATATTTTCAGAATTTTATATATGAAATGTGAATTAAAAACACACGAATACCATTTTTATATTGATATTCCACTGGGTGAAAATGATTGTGATTTATATCTATCAACAATAACCATATCATTTTTGTGAGTGATTACATTTACAATATCCAAATAAATATTGTACACAAAAAACATCTTCAATTAGGTATTTCAAGAATAGGGATTCACATACATCTATAGCCGAGTACCAATCTATATGTCCCACTTGATGATGTATATAATCACACAGTTATGAAAACTATTAGAACATTCATATCAAGGACGTTTGATCATGAAATTAATACATGTAAAAAATTAGCTATACATTTCCGATTTTTTTCATGCAAATCCTTTAACAACTAATAAATATGGTTGGAACTGATGAATGTTATTGTGGACGGACAAGGGGATGGGGATAAATAGAAGGTCAAATGAAAAATATCTATTGGATTAACCAACCTATCAAAAATATCTTTCCAAATAACCATTACCAAACCTGTTCAACTTTAACATTTAATAACAATAATGGTTCATGTAGATACAATGTTGGAAATTAGTTATTAAAACACAATTGATTTTGAAGAACTGATGAACGAAATGGACATTAAATAAGTATTGATAATTCAAATGAAAGCCTCAAGAATGAATGGATATTATTAGAAATTGTAAATTCATAAATGAGGTGTGTTTTTATGATTAGTTTTTCTAATATTTTATATATATATTAATTATGATTGAATACAATTAATTATTTTTTTCAAAAGAATATATCAATAAAATTTTGAGGGAAAACCCTATGAATAGAAATTTGGACTCATTGGTCCTCATGTCACTTCTATGGAAGAATTAATCTTATAACCAATGAAATATAAGGGGGTATTAGATAAAATTTCAATAATATTTGAAATAAAACATACAGAAGATTGACACTTCATAATACCCATGATTCTAGAGTAAAAATATAAAACATAATAATATCAACTATTTTTTTCATCCATTTCAATTTTTATTGAATTTTGTTTTTAGGATGCATTGGTAACTCATTATAGTCAATTAAGATACTTCAGAGAATAATTTTCTAGATTCAATTCAAGGATACCCAATAAACTGACAACACATGATGGAATTTTTCAATTTTGAATACAATTCATGCTACAATTTACAAAAAAAATAAATATATACATTATATTTTATGTTTTAATGAAAATTATGTAATGATAGGGTGGTGTTTAAATATCATAAATACCATGGAATGACGAAAGTCCATCTTCACAAATGGTCAATCATCTATTTTAAATTGATATGAATTTGGGTATATATAATAACATTCCCCTATCAATACATATATCAAAATAAATTTTTTATTTTTCTCATTGTTTCAATAGTGACTGTTATAAAATAATGGAATATATGTGGTTATTATGATAGAAATTTTCTGAATGATATCATATTCTATAAAAAACTACAATCCATAACGATTTATTTCCAATAATAATTATATAATCATCTAAAATATTTATAAATCCTATTTTTATTTATATTTTTCAAGTACTACTAGAACTATTGAAAATCCTTGTACTCACAGGAGGAAATATATTTGTTTTTAATTTTATATGTTAAATACATCATGTCTGATTGTATATAAAATTCCTGAAGATGTTATTTCATATTAAATAATTCGTGAATTTATGATCATTTTATCAAATATTAGTATTTAATTTCATTATTATTTGTATCCATTACATATTTTGTTAATATTTATATTAGTCATAAAGAAGAAGTATACAAAAATTATGCACTGATGTAATATGATTATCAACTCAACGAGGATGATTCACTCCTGATAATGCATTTCTATTTTAATTATTAATTGAAATCAACATTATGGGTTATCAAACAATAATATTATTAGATAACCCTAAATGATGAATCCATTTTGGAATAAAAAGACATGGTCTGATTTGAATGAATAAATCATAACTCAATTCGATACACTGTATTCCCAATATGAATCAAATATAATATTATTAATTTAAAATTGATTTTTTTAAAAACACATGTTACATTCTAAAAATCAAGCAATCAAAATCATATTGACCTGATACATTATTATAATGATTCATTATTAATTTGAGACGTGTAGAAATTATCCATTCATAAATCCAATAAAATGTGTCTGTGATAAGACAGAGCTAATATCGTATTCAATGTGTTTGTTAACATGTAAGAATCATCAACACCTTAATATAATACATAGTATCATTAGTATGACTCGTAGTGGATGTTTTTAGTCACTAATTTATATTTTAGTTCAAAAAATACACTACACACTCAAAACTGATAAAAAAATTTATATTAATTCTTTTACTTTTGGAGAATGATCTGTAATTCATTTGTGACAAGAAAACATTAGATACACATCCATTTGATACATAGTGTGGTCTGTATGACTCCCAATTCATATTTTTGAATTAAAATTGTCATTTTATTATAAAACACATGTTACATATTTAAAACCATGAAAAAACATCCAGGTTTTGATAATTTATAAAAATGATCCATAAGTCATTTTTTATGTATAGTATTCGATTTCACCTCAATCTGATACATTGTGTTCCCAATATGACCCATAGTGTTTGATATAAGTTTTTAATTGACAATTTAGTTCAAATCATGTTTCACTCACTAAAAATTAGGAAAATTCACTCATATTATCTTGATTCATTAAGAAAAAAATTATAAGTCATTTAGGACATGTAGGAATCAGTCTCATGTCAATCTGATATACGATATGATGCGTTGATCCAAATTATGTGTTTTAAGTTTAAATTTACATTTTTGTAAAAATGAATCATTATATAAAATAAATAGTGAAAACACATTCATAGTGTCTTGATAGTTTAGGAAAATGATTTATAAGTCATTTTTCATATTTTTGAGTCATCCTCGTGTCAATATATGACTTGGTGTTCCATGTATGACACCTTGTGTTTCATTTTATTTTAAATTATCATTTTAGTTCAAAACACCAATAACATGCTTAAAATTGATATAACACATTCAGATTGTTTTGAAAAATTATTATAATGATCCAAATGTCATTTTTATACATCAGAATCACTATCAACTAAATTTGATACAGAGTGTCCCCAATATTACTCAAGGAATCCATTATTATTTGAAAATCAGAAATTTAGTTCAAAATGAAGGTCACTCACTAAATACAAAGTAAACACACTAAAACTTCCTGGATACTTTAGGATGATAATTCATAATTTAATTTGTACATGAATGAATTAGTCTCAAATCAAAATGACAAATGATGTGACCAGTATGAATCAAATTGAATGTTTTCATTTTAAATTTCAATTTTATTAAAAGTGATGTGTTACATACTCAAAAATGAGCAATCACATTCACATTGTCTTGATACATTGGTCAAATATTCCATATGTCATTTATGAGGGGTATAAATAAGTCACATTCCAATTTAACACATGATGTGAAAGGTATGACTCCATTTGTGTATTTTTATATAAAAATTACATTTGTTGTTGAGAAAAACACCAATACGTAAAACCAATCAAACAAAGTCATATTTTTTTGATTATTTAAGAAATCAAAAAATATTTAATTTTAAATCAATTGGAATTATCCACATCGCAATTTGATACACAGTGTGCGTAGTATGACTCAAAGTGTTTGTTATTAGTATAAAATCGACTATTTAGATCAAAACACGAGTCACTCATTGAAAATAAAAAAAATTGTCTTCTATTTTATTAATACTTTATAAAAATGATTTATAACTCATTATTGATGTGTAGGAATCATTCTCACATCAAACTGACACAATATGTAACTAGTAGGACTCAAAGTGCATGTTTACGGATTAAAATGACATTTTAGTCAAAATTATATGTGATATAAAAAAACTGAGAAAACTAATTCATATTATGTCGATTCATAAGTAAAACGATCATTATGTTATTTTTGATATGTAGTAATAAGGCTCATAATGATCTCATGGATGATGTGACTAGTATGACTTCAAGTGTGGTGTTTTAATTTAAATTGACATTTTCTTTCCAGACAACATCACATACTCAAAACCCAGAATACATATTCATATTATTTTGATACATTATAAAAATTATCCGTAATTAATTTGTGATGTATAGTAAATAGTTGTACCTCATGCTAGTACAATGTGAGACCAGTATGACTAAAAGTTTTCTTTAATAGTTTAAAATCAACAATTTAGTTTTAAACAATTTTCAGTCCCTAAAAATAGATCAGACATGTGCAGATTATGTTGATACTATAGTAAAATCATTCACAATTAATTTACGATGTGTAAGAATCAGTAACATATCAAACTAATACAATATCTAATTAATATGCCTCAAATAGTGTGTTTTCATTTAAAGTTTGAATTTTCATGAAAAGGGAATGTGGTATACTCATAATTAAGAAAAAACAATTTGATTATTTTGATACTTTATAAAAATTATCCTTAAGTCATTTTGGACTTTTAAGAATCAATAAAACATCAATCTGATGCATTTTTTGATTGGTACGAATCTCAATTTTAAATAAAATGCACACTTTGAGTCATACTGGTCACACTGTGTGTCATATTTACATATGGTTTTCTTTGACATGTTAAAAATGTCATCTGTAATGTTTTAATAAATTATCAATATTGTAAGAATGTGTTTTCTCATTTTTTTAGTATGCCACGTGTCTTTTTTTAATAAAATGTCAAATTAAACTGTAAACATGAACATTGAGTCATTCTGGTCACATCTTGTGTCAATTTGACATGTGACAGATTCCTACACATCACAAATTACTTCTGAATCATTGTCTGAATGACTTATAAATCAATTTTCCTAAACTATCAGGAAAATCTATGAGTGTTTTTTTCAATTTTTAGGGAGTAATAATTTTTTTTTAAAAAAAAATCAATTTTAAATTTCTAAGGGACACATTTGTTCATATGGGGAACAACATGCATTAAAATGAGGATTAGATAATTCCTACATGTCATGTCAAAAATGTATAAAAATAATCTGAATGTATTTGATCAGTTTTGTGTATATAAAGTTTGTTTTGAAGTAAAATATCATTTTAAACCAAAAACACTCACTTTGAGTAATACCATACACACCACATATCAGATTTAGGTTTGGTTGACCCCTACATGTCACAAATTACATATATATCATTTCCCTAAAGTATCAAAACAATATAATTTTATTTTTTGAACATTGAGTATTTGAATTCTATTTTTAACTAATGTATAAAATCTAAACTAAAAACAAACTCATGGATTCCGGTCGAGAACATTGTATATTAGATCTAGGTGTAGATGTTTGAGGTTTGGATGATTCTTTTATAGTTCAATAAAATTGTAATGACATAACTTTTGGGAAGTCATACTAATCCATTAAATTGTTGAAAAATCCATCGGTAGATGCATCCTTACGATTCCCTTCAAATATTAGGCCGTGGGTAGTTTCCTCTTGCATCTAAAAAGAACATGTTATATCATTTATGGGTTTTTTTAGATAGTTCATAGAAAATTATGACATAACAATATAAGTATCAGAGAAAAATCATAGAAAAAATAATTTTTTTTTGTTAATATAATGAGAAGATTCACTAAATATGTATCAGGAAGTCACCTTGACATGATGTTTGTATATAATCTTGCACCATTTTTTATTCCCATTCATTCATAAAAATATACATTGATTTTATGAATAAGTTGAATGCTGATAGTCCTAGATGCACTAGAAATATATAGGTAAAGGATTAATAAATATTTCAAGTGAAATTTTAATTTTCATCATAAATATATATTAATGGATTCATGTTTATAATGGAATACAATATATTTCAAAAATTTGAAAAAATAATAACCACACAATTTTCCACTAGTTTGTTTTGGGAATTGTAGAAACAATGGAAAAATTAATTAATTTTTTATATTTGTTTTTATTGAGGAATTTTGTTATATAAACCATAATAATTATCCACTTTTAGAAGATTATTGGATTTTTATGCTCATATACTATCCTCATTCCATGGTATTGATGATATTTAAACACTGCCATATCGTAATATAATTTTTGTTAAAACATAAAATAAAATGTACAATATGAAGTTAATCTGTATAATGTTTCATGTAGTGTATTACATGTTGATAAATGTCATCATGTGCGTTTGGTTTATTGGTTATCCATGCACGGAATCCAAAAAATAAATCTTCGGAGTATCTAAACTGATTACAATGAGCAACCAATACAGCTTATAGAAAATTAATATTTAATGAAAGGTATGAAAAAATATTTCAACTTATTAAATTATAGTTTTTAACCCTTGTATCATGGGTATTAAAAACATTCTATCATTTTCAATATTTCTTTCAAATATTGTGGAGAGTTTTTCCATTATTTCATTATATTTCCTTGGTTCTATTGAGAATAGTTCTGTATAAGTGATGTGAGGAATTTTGAGTCCAAACATATATTCACATGATAATATCTTCAAATAGTGTTGATATATACACATTCCCAAATTTTATATAGTATTTAGTCATGATTGACATTGTTTATTAGCTTTTGGACAATCAAATCCTGAAATACACCTCATTTTTTAATTTACTATTGAGACTCTTTCCAATTCTTGATTTAGGATTTCTTTACCATTATCAATAAAAATATAGTCTATAGTTTTCCCTCCATGACCTTGTTCATCATAATAAATTTTTCTCGTGTCAAAAATTTATAACTATGTTCAACATGAAATACTAATATTATAAAAATTTTAAGTTGAAAAATACTAGTAAAGCTACATTCTGAAGATATTTTTTATTTTTTGGTTAATCCTTTAGATATTCGTTATTAAAACATTCATTTAACCCCTTCCCTTATTCTATTTGTACTAACATTCATTGGTTCATTCCTTTTTCATTAATTTTTAATGGTTTCATCATATAAAATAATTTTGAAATTATTACATCCCTGTCGAAATGTATTTTCAAAAGATCAAAAAACCATGCTATAAATGTTCCAATATAAATCTACTTAGTATGAATATATGCATCATCAAGTAGAACTTGTAGCTTAGTGATTGTCTTGTGATATGCACAAATACCCCCTCTCAAATGACATATTAAATGATTTTTGTTATGTAGAATATCACCTTGGATATTATAAACAGTACCCCTTGCTACAAAGAGATGGGTGGGTTAGGATAGATATAAATAATAATAATTCTCATCATATAAAATGCCAATAATGGAAAGGTATTAGTGTCTGCATATTTCAAATTTGTTAAGAACAATTATGATAATATTTTTTTACCTTTTCTAAGACATTCTTTTCAGTGTAACAACATTCCTCAAAGCTAATGGGGGGGGGGAGGTTTCACATAGTGGGTTAGTTTTTGTTGTTTCTTTTCTTTGATTCCTTCCCATAACATATTCAGGAAACACACAATAGATTTTTTTTTCAAGTGATGATAATAATTATTTCATCTCATACATTTTCATATATTTTTACTCTTATTTATTTTATTTTCAAAATATTTTTGAAGTGGTAGCGCAAATCCTGCATCTATGATTCATACATAATATTCTAGCAACATAAAGGCCACTAGTAGTAGCTTTTTATCAAGTACAATTGATAATGATTCTTATATCTGTCTAACAAAAAATAAAATAAAATATGTAATAATTGTTAACCAATAAAAATTTTAAGATAAAAAATTATATTTCATACTTAAACATGCTTGAAACATATTATTGTGTTTTCATATATTAAAATCCCCTATTAAATTACACAGGCCCCCTTCTATAGAACATGATGTGGGAGAGAAGTGGATTTGAATTTTGATTCATCAATTTATATATAAATATAGGAATATATTTATATTTTTATTTCATGTCACAAAAAAGAATTACTATTTATTTAAAATACACGCCTTTTTTTCAAGTGAAGCATACCTCATCATTTTTATATTTCATGGGTACATTGGTTTTTCAAAATGTTGATTAATTTTTCACTCAGTTATTTTTTCATAAATTAAAAATCCATATCAAATTTACTAATATAGGTATAGTAATGAAATGTATTACTAGTCATAATATACCTGAATATTTTCCTCTTAACAATGACCAATAAATGTAATCCATTCTTATTGGTTAATCAACTAGGAGTACTTCTGTTGTGGGTGTGGAATTAATATCTCTTTAGAATCTTTGAGATGAAACATCCAAAAAATCTATATGATTCTTTCTAGTGATAATTAATACAAATTTCATTCAAAAAATTTCTAATATATATTCTCTCTACATGGGATAATGACGAGTAAATAAAATTTTCCTAATTTTGGGAATTTATTAAAATAAATAAAAAGTATATCATAATGTTACTATAATATATTTCCAAATATATTTTTTAAGAATAATCACCACAATGTTCAAAAAATATATATAAATCAACATGAGCATTTGAGTGGTGATCCAAATGTAGCTATAGAATATGTCCTATTTTGTGTTAACAGGCGTATCACATGCATTCCAGCCTACCTCAAATTTGATGACTTTGTCTCTCACATTAATAATTTTTTCTGACACCACTATTCTACGACCTTCATGTTTATTTCTGGGAAATAGGTTTTTCTCATAAAAATTTCATCATCTTCAAAATCATAAATATTTTATTCCTCTGGATTGCTAGCATTGGAATGTGATAAATCCTTTTGTACATTAACATTAGGAGAATCAGAATTTTCAGATACTTGTTGTTTCTATGGATTGGTCTCATTGTCATGTGTATAAGCCATTATCCACAATTTTCATTCATCATTTAATTTATATTACATATATATAGTAGCGGTCATATAATAAAAATAGGTAACATAATGTATATTAAAAAATATACAACCTATTTATTGAACCCTCGTTTTTAAAAGGTTGATCAAATTTGACCCCACTATTGAGTATCAAAATCGTAGAATTATATTCTACTTTGATATAAAATATCTTGTCTATATTGGGAACACTGTGAAATGATTTTCTTTTTCCCAATCAAAGGGTCAAACTTTGTTGAATTTTCATCAAAACATTTAGTGGATCTAGTTAATAACAGAATAATTGACCGCATTAGGTTTTTAGGATCAGGAACAAAAAATACTCATTCTACCTAAGATTCTATTATAAATTGTTCATATTTGTAGCCATATTTTCAAAAAACCATATTCTTGAATACTAATACATCTATTTTAGCTAAAAAAAATATTAACACAACTGAATTTAAAAGGCATCACATTGATTGTTGTATAATCTAACTCCCATATTTCATTGATGATTCCAAAGTACGAAATATTTTCAAAAAATGGATTTAAATCCTCAGTAAAAAATACATGCATCATATCATACACAAGTGAATCTCCAATATTTCTCATGGAAATTAATTCATCTTATTCATTTATATGGGACTTGTAACCATTAATTACTTAACCAATATAGGATAATACGTTCTAACATGGTCAAACAATTATCCAACAAACTCTCTCTAAAATAGAATCTGGATTTTTAGTTGACTCAATAAAAATTTAGTCTCAAAACCATCCTATAAAATATTTATTATGTGTATTTGATATCCATATTTAACCCCTTTATGAATTTAAAGGCATAATAATTACTTTCTCTGTTCGAACATATGGTGAAACCTCTAAACTTTTATAAAAAATGAAATTTTAAACACACTCTTTCTCTATAATTTTAGTTTTTTAAAATATCTATATTGAGGATAAATTAACCCACAAGATTGTTAGTATGAAGATATTTTAGTAGACTAATTCTTTCTACATCAGATCCAGGTGGTGATAAATTTAATAGCTTTCTCAACAACATATCACTCCACAATACAACATTGTGTTTGTCGTTAATTTTTTTCATAACCATTCAAAATATTCAACTAGCATTCAGTGAGGTACATCCATTTATAATGAATAAGACCACATAGTCATAATATCTCTAAAAAAGTGACCCTTATTACTAAAGAATACAAGTGGGATGAAGATCATTTATTCACATAATATGATAGAAATTTCCTTTTACATAGTTGAAAATATCACCAGTTTTATATCATTTTTGTAAAAAGAATATTAAAAAATATATCGTGCGTATTATATTCCTTTCATTATTGATAAAAATGAAATTTAATTCTTTAAATATATATATAATTAAATGAAATGGTATCTATATGATTTCAGATCCATTAACATTAAATGAGTCGTTCACATGATATTCTTCTTATATTATGAATACTACTATAAAAACATTAAATCATTAAAGAAGTTAAAAAAATATGTAACACTCTATCTTTGATAGATTTTATGTTATTGGAGAATGAATTTTTTTATCTCTCTTCATTGTATCCCAATGTAAATCATGTCCAACCTAGCACTAATTCCATTCTTTATTTTTAGGGTGAAATTAGGAAAAATCTGACTACAATATCACATTAAGTTTTTCCATAAGCCTAATATCAAAAAAATATATTATTTATAAACCAATCTATTAGGATTTTTAAAAAATATATATTTTCTGAAAGGGGTTTGGTATTGTTTTTAGAGAAATTTTTACCCCAAATTGGGTCTATAAATTTTACATTCTTGAATAGTTTATCACCTATTAGTGGATAAGGTGTTGTAATTTATTCTACACTCCTATTGAATAATTTTTTCAATGATTGATACTTATTTTCTCAAGATAGAAATCATAGATATCCTCGAAATATAGTTTTCATTTCACTTTTCAAGCTAATTGAGTGTGTACCATTTCCCTAAATGATAACCCTTGATATCCCTTAATTATTTAAAAAAAAAATTATTATTTGTAAACTTATTTATCATCCCATACAACATGGATCTCAAGATGAAGTCTTTATCTTTGTAATCATCATAGAACATAAAATCGGTGTCCTATAATTTTTTTAAATATTAACAAACTAAACTGGGAAACTACTATGAGTGATTCATTAAAAATAAAAAGGATTGACATCATCTATCGATAACACAAGATGAAGGTTTCTCAACAAATTTCATAATTCAAGATAGTCATGATAAATTTTCTTCCATTGAGGAAGGTTTTATAGGTTATGAAGTCTCTCATATTTATTTCATCTGTTTTCATTCCATGCTAATTACTATGAAGTAACCTCAATTCCAAATAAGCATTTAATCCGTAGAATGATTATAAATTACAATAAAACATTCTTAGGACCTAAGTCACCTTTTTTGTGTCAATAATCACCACACATTAGAAATTTTTATGTGATTTTTACCATGAAAAAAATATACATTCTTTTAACATGTATGTATTCATTAGAGATCATACCATTTGAACGCAGCATTTGTTTAACATCATATGATCAGAAATAATCTCATTATCTTCTAGGGGAATATCATTCATGGGAGTAAATTCTTTAGTAAATCTAGCGTCACTCCATCTATTTCTATCTTATATGTTATATTGCTTTATTATGAATGAAAATATTATATATTTTGTACAACAAAAATAAAATGACATATGTTCTTAACATTTTTACTTCTCAAGAAATTTTGGACAATAATGATGTTAATATTAAATTATTATTTTCATTTCCTCAATACGGTCATCATCATCATTCACACTTGTACTCATATGATGTATATATTCATTTTCAATATTCATACCTATAATCATATCATATGATCCACAAAATGAAGTGTTATATTTGTCAATATATACTTTTAGTTTTTCTCATGTTTAGTAAAACAATTATATCTTTTATTTGTTCCGTAATAGAAAAGGTTTTATTCCAACCCCTTAGGACAAACTACTCTTGAATAACAATTGAAAAATCATGGATAACAGATTTTAGTTATGTCATTTGCATGATTTTTTTTCAATCATTATAAACTCTTTCACCTTACCCTCATAATTTTTTTCATATGATGGGCCTCAAACCAATTTTACATTGGTATCTATCCTATTTAAATTACCTATTTTAATATTAAATAAATTAAAAGATTGTAAAATAATTGAATGATGTGTGACATAGAGAAGGGCTCCCCAATAGTTTCTTTGATGTCGAATGCCATGAATCATTAGAGAAGTTTAAATATTACTCTTCTAAATTTATTCATATTGTGGATTGAGGGGTTTCATCTAATTCAATGATTATTAAGGTATAAAAGGATGATTAGAAGTGATTATAATCCTTCTATTGGTTTTCAGGTGTTTCATTTGTTTCTCTCAAAAATATGGTTTCACAGCAGATCATTAATAATGGATCCACCTCCTATATTTCATCTTTAGATGATGTCATATTAGAATGAATGTTTTAGCATAAGTAATATATTATTTCCATTGTATCCTTGAAAAAAGTTATAAATCCCTATAGGGATGTCGATTTGGTTTCTTGGATAGCATCTATCTGGGATTTCTCCGATTTTATTTGTCTTTCACTTGGATGTGGATTTTTCTATTTTCACTACCATTCTTAGGAATTGAATAAATATTACGTGTGTGTGGGATTAATAAATCAGAATAAAGGTATTTTGGGAGTTTATGAATGGATCTTTAATATCACTCTCAATGAATTCAAAGACACTTTTACTTAGATTAGGGTGAAAATTCATTGCTTTAATTCAGTTTTATAAAACCTAGAAATTCTCTTTGATATCACACAAGCTATTGGTATTCCAATTTGTTTGGATTATGATATAATAATCATAATTGTTGGCCACTATGACCTTTTATAGTGGATATTGATCAAAATTCAACCTTGACTTATAGATAAGTTCATTAAACTACCAATGATGATATTAATCACAAAATTGAATATGAAAATAAATTCTTTTATTCTGTTATGCTTGTGGAATAATTCTTTAAGAGAAATATAACTACAGAAAAGATCATATATGTTAAAATTTTAAAATTAATGGACATTGTGTACATCTCTATGGAAATATTGGAATTAAATTGGTTGATAAAACCAATATGTATGTTGATGATGATTCTAGGTAGAGATATTTTGTTGGAGAATTTATTCCACATGGTGGATTGACTATTGAGAATTTTGATGGGCATTTGAAGGGCTCTCATGGTATTGTTCCTATGTTCAGTCTATAAATGTCAAGATGTCCCAAAATATTAAATCGTAGTCTTGATAAGACTCTTTAAAAGGTAAGTGATTTCATTTTTCCTTCTCTAGGGATTCTTAATCCAGATTCATGGGATGACATTGCAGAAGCACATCACCAGAGTGTTGATGGAGTATAATTTATGGATGAATGATCTAGGGTCATTTTGAATGAGGCTTACACAAAAGACTATGATTAAAGTAATGATGTTAAATAGTCTGAGGCATATTTAGAGATTGATATCACATTATGGTAGGATAAATGTAATGTCTTATATTTTTCTTCCAAATATAATTTTAATAATATTCGGGAATTATTTAGAGACCAGGCTCTGAGATGGCATGAAGTTCCGATGCCCTGTGAGCCTGGAAAAAATGTTTGAATTTAATTAAATAATTAAATAATGTGCATGTATGGTTTTCTTAAAAATGTGGAATAACTCTTGAATGGGTGTTCAGATCAGAAATCCAAGGGCACCATTGCGTTCAGTGCAGTGAGTTTCCTTAGGCGATACCTAACATCAGCTAGTGCAGGTTGGTGATGAAATCTAGTTTTTGGATGTCACCATAATAAATTTTTTTTATGAAATCTTTATGCCGAGAAATCTCTTAATTCCATTAAATTAATGATTTTTCAGGGGATCAGGGTTACAGATCACATATTCCATAATTTCCCCTGGAGGCTCTGTAATGCTCTGGAGGAAACCCCCAAAGCGGCGATGTCGTTATTGAAGAGTTTTGTCAGCAGCGACGACGCGACGACCAGAACTTCCCCAATGAACGCCGCCGATCCAGGTAGGACATTTGATTTTGATTTTCCTTTTCCCATTCTTGATTCTTACGATGATCATGGACTAATCCACGAATAGATTAGCCCCCAGATCGATCGTATTTTTTGTATCGTCTTTTTCGGGTATTTGTGGGAAAATCTTAATCCTTATAATTTAAATCTGTTGAGTTTTTTTTGGTTTAATCTAATGGCGTCGAACCCAGATCATCACGAACAATGATCGAGGATCTTCTCTCTTGTTTGTGGCTGAGATTTTTCCCCAGTTCTTTTTAAAGACTTCCCGTCATTTCCCATGCTTGATGTTCTTGGAAAAAATCGATCATTACACATTCGTTTGTTGGTGTGGTGATATGAGATTGTAGATCCAACCTCGGGACGATGCTACAGAGCTATGACGGCGATGGTGGTGGATGATTCAAGACAAAGAAAATTTTATGGATTCTCAGGTGATTTACTTCAGATGAATCAATGCTAGTTTTCTAATCCTATTGAAGGACTGAAACACCAGGATTTTGTGTTAGGATGATGAAACGAACAAGGATCTTGAGTTTCGCAGCCAATGGGCAAGAGAATTGAGATCCGGATGTTTTGCTGAGGCGTGCTGATGAATAACAGCTTTATGAAAAAATCCCGACCACATAGCGTTTAGTATGGGCTACACGGCATGTGTTCGTCGGCAGACAACCTGGCGTGTACTCCGGGAGTACACGAACATGGGATGGGTACACAGCCAAGGACATGGCGCGTATACCCTTCCCCGACCAGACCTGGCCAGATACACGGGATACCCCGTGTACTAGTACACGGGAAAGGTGACACGGGATGAGGCCGTGTATGGTCACATGGCCGACGTACACTGAGCAAACCCCGGACACTTGGAAACGATGTGTAGTTCTTATACACACCGTGTATTTTCTTTAATACGAAATGTTTTCAGACACATGCTATGTAAAACGGGAAGTATCCGGAGGCAAGCAACACGACGTGTGACCCTACTACACGCCGTGTAACTTATTTTTCATATCATGAGCCAGTTTTATTTTGTGAATTGGACTAGTTTTTTTAGGGTTCGTCCCCATGGTGTTTCCCCTAAATGTTTCTGGTATCATTCCCTACGTACTGGAGTGTGATCCCTTCAGCAGGACTTCCCGAATAGAGTTGTTGGAATCCCCTCTGTGAGACTTACTGTTAGATCCTCTATTCCTTCCTGGTACCCTAGGTAGAGTTCCTGGTATCGACTTGACCTACATTACCCCAAAGCAAATCCTCTACTTAGCAGATCAGTTCAGTCTGAGTCGTTGGAATCACCCCATTGCTATTGGTTGTGATCCTCATCTGAGAATCGTATTCTTATGTACTTGTGGAGTGAGTTCTCCCCGAACGAGTACTTCATATATCTTTGTTCAGACCTAGGAGTTTGTTTTCCTAGTTCTGTGCATAGTAGAATATTAGAGCTAGATCTTAGTGGTGGTTTCTTGATAGTTGATTGTGTATAAGTATATCTAGATATTCTTGTTATATGTTATGTAAACATATACCTTGTAGAGCTAACTATTTCGTTCCTTTGTGGTTTTTCTGTTGTTGTATTACTTTATTGTTTTCGGGGTGTACTACTAGGTATTTTTATACTCACCCATGCACGGGCATTTCCGACGTGTGTCATGTCTTGTGCAGACGAGCGAGTCTTTGACAGGATTCTTTGTGGACCAGTACCAGACGGTGCTCAGTGAGATCAAGCAGGCCGAGGTGTGTTCCTATGGCTACAGATTGTAGTCCTTGTACCGTTATTTACTGTTTGGACTTTGTTTCATTCTTTGTATTGGTGGGCTTGTACATTTGGCCTAAGGTTTTACATTGATGTACTTTACTTTCCTGTCGTACTCTGTTGGTTTGGATTTTTAGTGTATGCATGCGTTTCCCTTTTTAGTAGTTTTTAATTTTCATCTTTGTGGGCTTGGAGATGTGTGTGTGTGTGTGGGAACATGTTTATAGGCAATGCCTCCCATGTTAATGACATGACAACTCAGTTCTAGTCACCAACCACAGGCCTGTTGGAGGCGGGCTTGGGGAGTTGCGACATGAGCCCCATTGGGATGGATCGTGACAATAATTCACTTATTTCACCAAGGAATCGGAATGGTAAGTCTATAATTGATGTTTCTCATTAAAATAATCCCATTTCCAACTTCTCTTTTTATCATTTTCCTATGTAATGATTTTACTTCCATGAAAATGGTAGAGAATTGGTGTCACCCTATATTAATAAGGCTTTCTCTTCATATCCTACTGGGCAATCTGTGATTTATATTGAACTATTATGGGTCTTATTGAATTTTTTCTCTCTTCCTTTCAAAATTTTGAGCCTAAAATGGATTTTTTTTATTATCGAGCTAAAAATTTTGAACAATTTTAATCTTAAAATGGATCCAAATTTCACCCCTGGGGTGATGGCTATTTTTCACAAGAGGGGGCTCCTTTAGATTATGATTTTGATAATGCCATGGAATTTCACAGTGTTGTTAAGGTTAAATCCCTATCAAGATGGGATGGTTATAATGATAAAAGAGATTGGAAGGCCCCATGGAATTTTATTATAGGCCCTGAGATTGGTCTTCCTTTACAACCATCCCCTACTGACACATAATTTTAGCTAGCATTTGGCATAATTTATGAATCTATAAATGGTAGGAGTATCCGCATTTATGTTTTCTTGCATCAATGACCCCAGATAGGATTATTCTACTATACGGAACAATTATTTCAAAGGTCAATAATCATAACACCTTGTATTTTATTGAATACGGAAGCAGTGAGAAAGAGACTTGATTTAGAGATATTGTACCTATAGTGGATGATATAAAGGAATTCATGGATGATGGTCACTTTGATTATGGTTATGGGACATGGATTCAAGTGAAAACATATCGATGTGGTTGACATCCTCATGGCAGGGGTGGTCACTCCTCTCACCATAGCCAGAGTACTCTCTCTCCAACTATATAAGTGTTAATTTATTCATTTTAATATTATCATGGTTATGTTTTTCATTCATGTTCCTTCATTGTAATTCTCTATTTTTATTCCCCAAAATGGTTTTTGTTCCTTGACATTTACAAAAAAATTAAAAAGAAAAAAATTACATAAAATGTCTAAGATTTGAACTCATAAAAAGGTCATTCTTAATGAATTGTTTATGCTAAATTAATTCATATCAATATTAAGATAAGAGTTGAATGATTTGTTTTGTTATTTTCTTGTATTAGGGGAAATCATAGAACTAACATAATGTGTTATATCTATAATGATACAAGAATCTAATTAAAATTTAAACTATTAAAAACACATATATCAAGGTTTGTTACTGTAACATTGATTGGGGTGAGTAAAAAAATGTGGGAGAGTTGTTTTATATTCATTTTTTTACTTATTATATGGTGGCTCATCAATTTTTTCAGTGATATGATGTGTATGAGGAGAAGTTGATATTATTTCATAAGATGAAAATGTTTATAGGGCACAAATGGTCTTGGGAACCCAATAATTAATGAAACCCTTGAATTTAAATATAAAAAACAAAAAAATATCAATTCAGGGTTATCAATCTATTGGAAAAACCAAATTACAATTTAATTGTGGTTTCAAAAAATATTCAAATTTTAGCAATTCACATGACATAGATGAACCCTGAATGAAAAGAAATGGAAAATTTATAAATATATATTGAATTCATCCTGATCTTTTTGAAACATATTTTAGGGAGTGTTTGAAAAGGAAAATGTAATTAGTAATATAAAATTCTACTAAAGTGACATGAATGTTGATATATATTACGTTTCACTACCAATTTTTGATTTTTGACAGAAAAGGAATTTGAAAATGAATACAATTTAATGATACGGTCAAATAAGAAGTAAACAAAAATTCCTAGGAACATAAAATTTCCCACATAAAGAATGGATTTTTTTTAAAAAAAACTGAAAAGCTAACATTTATAGTCTAAATTAGATGAATATTAATGTGGTTATTATGATATTGAATTTGAAACATTACGTAAATATGGCGTGGGGTTATTAATTCCAAAATTGAAAAATGATAACTTCCCTAGTGATAAGGCTAATTATAATGAAATCGATGAGAAATATGATAAGTTGAGTTCATATTGGTATCATAAATTGTTAATGAAAATTAATTTATTAATGTATTGGGTTTCATATATTTTCTAACAGAAGAAATTGGGATGAATTTTTTCATTTTAATCCATGAGAGGAAAAATGATACCTGGAAAATGGCTTCCTATCGCGTTTGAAGTTTTATCTCAGTAAATGTTCTAAAATTACCATAGGATGTGGAAGGAGTGAAAATGTTCTACTGACTGACACTCTATAAAATATTTCGGTGAACCAGTTGTTGGACAATTACTATGTGATGGTGGTGTCATATCAGGTATGCTCGAGGGAGGTGACATGTCATTCAAATCATTTAGGAAAATTTAAAAACCCCAAAAAGAGAGATAAATATTGAAAGCATCAAAAATGGATAATATGTTACATACTATTGGAATTGGAAGTGTTGGTCTAATTGAGGTATTGTGAGGGAGATTAAGGGAGAAAAATCAATAGTGATGGAGAGAGATAATGTTGATGAGCATTGATGGGGGAGAGTGCATGGTGTTAAGGGAGAGTGGAAGCGAGCGATAGAGAGTGGTGAGGAAGCATGGGTGATGAGAGATTGATATAGAAATGGTTTGTGGATGAAAGGATTCAGTTCCTCCCAAGCTTGAACGACATGAGATAACTAGTTCAATTATGGTTAAATTTATAAGACAACGAAGGGTTTTATCACCACTTCTAAAAAAATGATAATTATGAGTTTTATAGATGGTAAAATAAAAAAATATGATAAAATTTCACTTTATCAGCATTAGAAAAATGATTATTAAACATATATTTATCCGCACTAAAATTTTATCACTAATATATATTTAATAATATAATTGATAATTTTATTTGTATATAGTTTTAGATAAATATAAATCTATATAATTATAAATAATTTTGTATATAAAATTTTAATATATTTAAGAAATTGTAATTTTTTTATAAATATATTTATATATATATTGTGTTTGGGGGTACAATTATGATTAAACATACACACACTCAACCACCCCAAGGGCATGACATAGTCTATAGCCCCACTCCCCCACACGGAAAATCATTGTCATACGCATGTATTAATTATTGTTATATACATATGTGAATACGATTGACTACCCCTTCATCAGCTACTCTTGTTGTTGGCCAAGACATGCCGTCACACAAGCATAGGTGGACATCTACCACTGGTCTTACCCCCCTATTGGTGCCCCGCGCATGCTCCAACATCGGTGGAGGCCCGCCTGCCATCCGTCTCCATCATGAAATGGAATACAAATTCTAAAACCCACCATGGAAGAAGGGTCATCAAAGGGACATCGATAGGCTATGTGTTCATCATCCCATCGATGTGTTTATTTGAGACCATAAACACTACTGAAATAAACTCCCACCTAGTCTGCCTGAAAAAACATTGCATTTCGTTTCACGCCAGAGTGATCATCCACTATGTATTCCCCTTAACCACCATGGAAATCCAATATTTTAAAAATGAATCTACCATCATCCCATTAAGAGACACCACAGTTCAAAACACCACCTCCGCTATGGTCATGCTTTCCCACATCATTGCATCACAGTTCTTCCTCCATGTTGATTTTGGGAACCTTTTATCATCGCCAACAACAAAAATGTAACCACCCAGAACTGTAGTAATGAAATTCAACTTCTTATTTTTATTTAATATATTATAAATCTCATAAAATCTCTTAGAAAACATAATACAATCCTTTTTAATTTTGAATGAATGAAATAATAGGTATTCATAAAAGCAAAGGAACCTATACTGATGAAATAATTACTTGACCGTAGGAATATTTATTTGACCCATATGAATAGTATATCAGTCAAATTAATAGTAACAACACTAATGATTTAATAAATAAAATCTAGAAATCTTATAAATTATTGTTTGAAAAATTAATATCATAGTATAATTTAATGAATATTTTAAAAATTATTAATTAAATGCTGTATTTGTTAAGTCATCATTATTTTATTACTATTTAATTATTAGTAAAATGATTGAAAAGAAAATTAATTTTCGACAAAAAATCATAAACAAATATTTACTTTTTCATATGAATATATAATAATATTATGGGCCATATTTAATTTTTAAAAGTGTTATGAAATCAGTTATATATTTAAAATCTCTATTTGCATATTAAATAATTGTTTTAATTAAAAATAAATTAATATTATATTGAAAATTATTTTTAAAATATGGAGCATATTTTTGAAATCTACACATCAAAAATTTATTAGGGAGATTTTTTTGGATTATTATAAAGTACATGAATTTTTTTGGAATAGTTAAATAATATAATTTATGATAAATGATAAAAACATGATTTGTTGAGTCAATGGTGTTGTATGGATTAGGTAATCCCACAAAATCACCATAATTAATTTAATATATTTGATTTTAATTCTCAAACTATTCATAGTATTGAGAAGAAATAATAAACAAATGAATAAACTATTCAAAAATCACCTGTCTCCTCTACTAAAAATACCACCCCTCACCACACCTTCTCATAACAACTCTAAGACATGAATCATGTAATAATTCATCCAAATAAACTCCCCAAGCATCTCCCCCATGTTCAATAGATCATTTTCGTAACAAAATACCAAAAACAATCCCCTTAATGAGGTCCTCAAGGAGGAGTATTCGAGAGGTAAAATCATCTTCCCTTTACTTTTAATTCCTTTTCACGTTCTTTTCCATTATTATTGTCTATTGATATCCGCTAATCCAAATAGTGTGAAAAATCCAGTAACATCCATGTAATTTAATTTTATTATGATGATGTAATAATCCATCATCAATCCACTTATCCTCTCCCTTTTATTTTAAAATTGGAAATGCCTTCTATGAGGTGTTGTTTCATCTCCTTCAAGGATGAAATTTTTTCATCTTCCTTCACCATATTCAAGGGTGTTCATGAAACCATTTTAATCGTGGAAATAGATCTTCAAATTTATATTATAGACATTTTTATTTTCATTATGTAAAATATTTACTTAATACTAAATGATAAAACAAAATGAGTTCGAATGATCAATAACCGCCATAATAATATAAATGATTGTAACTAAATGTCATATCTAATGATTCATCCTCATACCATATAGAAAATCATATATAAAAACATTTACACATTATTATTTTCATCAATAAAAAATAATTCAAATTATGGATTCTTATAACCCTTTTACCAAAACAATGTTACTTATAAATAAGCTAACTGATCCTGAAACCAAAGGAAATGAATGCTCTTGATTGAAAAAATATTATGTTAAAACTAATAAAAAAGACATTAAATTAACATAATTATAATATACCAAATAAATTATATTTATAAATGGTAATTAATTAATTGATTGTCGGTTTTTATTTAATTATCCAGGACATTGTGGTCTTGTGCATTGCACATTCAGACATAATGTGTGGGTTTTCTTCCTGATCCTCCATCTTCATCCGGGTTAGGATTTCATTCAATATACACCTAGGAAATTATTCATTATTTTTATATACATATTATAATTCTGTATATATGTTCCAAATATATATATATATATATATATATTCATATCAGCTTATACTTTCCTGATGGGATAATGCATCTTTTAAAGAGTTCCCCTATCAATTCTTCTCCATACGCAAGCCTGATTTAAAGGATCATCTCAATTTGTAACCCATTTTTATTTACCATACATAATCTATTTTAATAAACAATTATTTTTATAAAATCACTAATAGTTTTAGGAAAAATTATATATTTTTTCAATTCTGGTTTTATACAAACATTTATGAAAAATAAAATAGAAATACAAAGGAAAAATTATTTACAAAGAAAAAATTTGTGTTTCTCTCAAGAATTCCATAATGATAATTTTATAGTATTTTAATAAATATTAACAACTCTGTTTATTATTATAGTTTATTGAAATTTATCCCTTATGATTGTCATCTAATATATTTTATTAAATTTTTTATGATCAATTTGACTATTAATATGATACCTTGATACCATTCACCATAATAATTAAAATGGTTAATGATTATGTTTAGAGATTATGTAATGTAATTTACATTTCATAATAATATGTTTTTTAAGAGTTTACCCAATCATATTAGGAATGATTTAGACTTATAGAGTTTTGGTTGGGGCCATCTATAACCTTAAAATGCATCAATAGTCCTCATAAGACAAAACTGATATAGAATTGGCTAAGGCCTTCCCCATTTTTAGTTAGAGTTGCATTCTAGGTGTTAATAATTTTATGATACCTCGGTCAAGGCCTTTATGGCATGTTTTAGATGTATAAAATATGAATTTCCCCATAATGATATTTTTAATTTACTATCTATGTGAATATATGACATGTAGAATATCCCTGGTTACGATTTTTTCACATGGGAATTCTTATATGGAATTATTTATTCCACATTTATAATTTCAATATCGTGTTTAAGATTATGTTCTAATGCAATGTTTTTTTATTCCTTATTGTTTAAAATTTATTTCACGTTATTACTTACCCTTACTGAGTATTTTAGATCACCCAATTCTTATGTTTTATTTTTCCCCGAGATATGATGATGAATATTATGAATGGATTCTAGGGTTATTTTTTGCATTATTGGTTGTTAATTATGGAGTTTAAATGTTTTTCCCTTTTCATGTTTTAATGTAATATTCATGTATGTAATCTAGACTCAAAAACTTCTAAATTTATTAGTCATTTCAGATATAATTCCTTATAATAATACTGATATAATAAATAAAGGCACTGCCTCTAGCCTACTAGGTTCAGGGCCATTACAGTTAATATCAGGGGATGTTTAGTAGAATCCTTGGAAACTTGATTTAGAAATAATTGATTTGGGAACATAGGCCTGAGATAGATATTGAGTATTATAATATAAAAACATCTATTCATTGTGGTAAGGTAAATATTTTGGGATCATCCTAGAAATAAATCTTTGCCTGGATTCAACAAGTGGAGGTGGTTTGGGAATAGATGTACCTAGGGGTAAAAAATCCACAATGGTGTCCCAAGACTGACTTCAGGTATCTGGGTTTAACACAATGTGTCTTACTGAGTTTTTGGTTGGACACTCCCAGGTGATGATATAATTAGGCAATTTTTATTTTCTTTACATATCATTATGAAGTATTTCCCTCAATGAATCCAAGATTATTATTATGAGATTAGATATACATAATATTTCAATTAATGCTAAGTGGTTTTCTACTTAAATATTTTGTATTATTGTTCATATACTAATTTATTGTATGCCATTATTTATTAATGGTCTCTAGTAGATTGAATGTAAAATTTAACAAAACATGTATCCCATGTAGGGTTTTCCATCCAATGTATAATAATGATGTCAGTACTGGAGTTGCGACTGGTGCTAAGAAACATATAACTATACTAGGACAAATAACATTATTTATGAATAATAAACATACCCATCTGGAGCCTCATGAACCGTAATGTAAAAAAGAAATGTTAGACAACTTTATGAGAAAACAACCTCCATCATTCTATGGGACTATTAACCCATTTTTAAGGTAGTAGTGGATATGTTCTTTAGAGACGATATTTCTCTCCTTGGAATGTTAAAAAAGGGAGTAGATTTTCATGATAGTTTATCATAAATCATAACATGTGGATCAATGATTGTTACTAATTTAAAACAAAAATAATGAAGAAGGATTGACAAATATGGAATGGTTGATTTAAAAGAAATCATTCTGGAAAAATATTTTCATCACAAAAAATAGGTAAATATGGATTGAAAATTTATGATTATAAATATGTGGATGAAATCATTGAAAAATATAAATCTAATGATATATGGTTAGGAGGGTATGTTGTGGACTACATACATAATTCAAGGAGAATTATTGATCACTTATTTTATGGTTTAAAACCCTTCCTTTGAAGGGAACTAATCTCCAAAAACTAATAATCGTATGAAGATATAGCTTCATTTGATACATAGATTGAGAAATATTTCTCTATGTTTTATGTGTTTTATGGGAAAATTCGATAACATGATAGAGGCAGAAGAATTAATTGTGAATGGGATGAATAAAAAAATGGAATATTCCAGCCTGTGATACTTGTAGAAGGAAACACCACGGTGTATGCATAAAAGGAAATTGAGTTTTCTACAAGTGCGGTGGGAAAGTCTATCTTGATCAAGATTTATATCGAATGATAGAAGACATAAATGTTCAATGGTACAATTTTATGGATATAAGACACTATGAAAATAATTTTCCAATGTGTCAAGGAAACCTTCCAAAAAAACCCCACAGTAACAAGGACAAGCTTATATAATCACAACGACTGAGGATGAAGTTCATAATGATGTCGTTACGGATAAATTAATAATACCATCAAATTTAGCTAATGATTTATTGGATTCCAGATCATTGAATTCATTTATATATTCCCAATTTTATTTAAAAACTAATATTTTCAATTCTATTTAACAAGTGATATTTTAGTCAAAACACCTAAGGGAAGTCTCATTGAACGAATTGGTGTCATGAAATTCTCATCATGTTATATATATGGGATTTATCTACTGGTTATATCGTCATTTTTATGGCTGATATTGACATAATCCTCAGTATAGACATGATTTCAAAATATGATGTGAAAATATTTTCAAATTAGAAGTAATTTACTATTTGTGAGGATGGTGTAGAATCCCTTATCTTTAGAGGGGAACCATCATAATCTGATTCCCATCTATATCCAACCCCATTATCATTACTAAATGAAATTCATGGAGAGGAAGAGAAATATCATTTTTGAATAATGAAATAAATCTTAAAATTATGGAAGACCTATTATACTTGAATACAATGGTTTATTTCCATAGGATTTACATGTACATCTTATAGAGCAGAAATTATAATTTCTTATTGATTTAATTCCTTGTCCAAGACTTATATCAATGAATTATTATAGAATTTGAACTATAGAATTTCTAGAACTGCAGAAGAAACTAAAGGAATTGATTTATAAAGGATTTATTATCCCTAGTTAATCCTTATGGGGAGCCCCTATTATCTTTTTCAAGAAGAAATATGGATCCGTGAGGTAGGTAATTGATTATAGAGAAATCAATACTATTACAATGGCGAAAAAGTATCACCTTCTTCACATAGAGTATTTATTGGATCAATTTCATGGATACGAATACTTTTTAATGATTTAACATTGATTTGGATATAAGTAGTTTCTTGTGGGGAAGGAAGATATTCCATAAACCACCTTTTAAACTATGTATGGACATAATGATTTCGTAGTAATTCCATTTTAATTGACTAATTCCCCCTCTATTTTCATAGATCTAATGACTACTGTTTTCATGAAGTATATTGAAAACATTTTTGTGAAATTTATTGGGAATATCTTGATATACTCCAAAATATAAGAGGACAATGAGAATAACTTGTGGATTGTTCTTAAGACTATTAGATTGAATTAATTATATGGGATATTCAACTACTGTGAATTTTGGATTCAATTAGTTTCCTTTCTTGGCCATATTATCTATAAGGATTATGTCTCATTAGATCTTGTAAAGAAAAATCCATTTTTGGAATTGTATACACCAAAAAACATAAAATTTTTTTGTAGTTTTATTTATTTCATATGTTATTATCATCATTTTATTCATAACTTCACCTAATTATCTAACTCGTTAACCAAGATTACTAGTAAAGGGATTAATTTTTCATTGAAAAAAGAATGTGAATAATTTTATTTATTAAATGAAGATGATATTAATGAATGAATCAATCATGACTCAACCATTATAAAGTTATGAATTTGTTATTTATGGTGATGCATTAAATAAATGACTCAGTTGTTTCCATATGATGAATGATATAGTTACTTCCCAAACATCAAGGAATTTGAACATTCATGAAGAGGACAATCCAACTCATGATCTTGAGTTAACAGCTACAATATATTCGCAAAAAAATATAGAGAAAATATATCTATGTTGAAATACGTAAGATATATACCATTAAGAAGATCTTGAAAAATATATTCAAAAACAAACAAATCAACATGTTGAAAAAATATATGTCTTGAGATAATTAAATATAATGATTATCCAATACACTATCACCCAATAATGCAAAATAAGGTAGCAAATACATTGAGCAGGAATGATGATGGATTTCTACAATTGTGATGATTGATATGTACCAATTGTAAATGAACCTATAAAAAATGGATAAGAAAATTATCAAATGTGAAACATAATTACATTTTTAATCGGTTCCCCAACCATATTTATCAAAAATAGTTACATGTTTTTAATCTGATGATGTGAATCCTCAAAAGGAACTTACTGTTTTGAGTTATGAGAACTTTGAAATCTTTGTTTGTGAAGATAGAATAATGAAATGTGGGAGGAGTCCATATTTTCCCAATATACAAAATCTAAAAATGGAGTTATTTGAAAATGTATAATGATTGAATTTATCCATAAACCATGGTAGCACTTTGATATATAGAGAACTGAGGAACATTGTTTGTTGGTTAATATGAATTTGGAAATTGGAGATTATGTATCAAGATGTTTTTTCTATCAATAGGTGAAGGATAAAGTACAACATCCAAGAGGATTTATGAAACCATTTACTATTACTAAATTTAAATATGATGACATAACTATGTATTTTTTCACCATAATTAAAAAAAGAAATAATGATTCAATATGGGTAATTGTAGCTCGACTAACAAAATATTCACATTTCCTTGCAATAAGGGGGGATTTTCCACTAGATTTACTTTCAAGAGTCTATATTAATGATGTTATAAGACTTCATGTTTAACCTATTTCTATTGGATCTGATTGTGATCTATGATTTACATAAAAATTATTGGAATTTCTTGAGAAAACATTGGATAATGTGGTTCATTTCATTACTGCTTATCACCCTCAAACTGATGGACAGTCTGAAAATATAATCCAAACTTTTGAAAATATTGGGATCATTCTCACTTGAATTTCAAGGTATATGGGATCATTATTTAACTTTTATATATTTTTTCCTATAATAGTAGTCTCTATTTTAATATTCAAATGGCAGCATATAATGATTAGTGTAGAAAGATATGTTGTACACCAACATGTTGACATGAATTTAGTGATTGGAATATTGTAAGCATAGAGCATGCGGAGGAAACAACAGAAAATATAAAGTCAATTTAAATCCCTATAAAATAAACTCAATGTAGGGAAAAGTGATATGATGATAATCGAAGGAGGGAGTTTGAATTTCATGTGGGAGGTCATGTTTTCGTAAATGTGTCTCTATAGAATGGTGTTAGAAGATTTTTGAAGAAACAGAAACTGAACAATTGGTATATTGGCCATTTTTGAAATTCTAGATAGAAATATTACTATGGAATATCAATTATTAATGAGGCCTAGACATTCTAAGGTAAAAAATTTGATCCAAATATCCTTGTTAATAAATTACATTCCAAACCCAACACATGTACTCATTTCTGAAGGAATAGAATTACAACCTAACTTTTCATATTGTGAAGAGCCTATTAAGATTATGGAAACTAAATAATAGGTGATGAGCAATTAAACATCTCATCTTCTAAAGTTACATTGAAAAAAGATGAATTGGGGACATGGGATCCTGAGGATCTTATTATGAAGAACTAACAAAATCTCTCTGTAGGGTAACAATTTGAAAATTTTAAGGATGAAATTTATGTATGGGTGGATAATGGAATGACCTTGAATAGTATAATAAAATGTCCCTTCTTATGTTTATTTCATATATTATAAATCACATCATATAACTTATAGAACATAAAAAACATTATAAATGAATAATGAATGAGATAATAGGTATCCCGAGAAAATTAAGAACTTATACTGATTAAATAGTAACATGACCTTCAGAATAATAATATGACCCTTATGAAAAGCTAATCAATAGAACGAATAGTAACCTCACCCATGTTTGAATAAATAAAATTTAGGAATCTTATAAATGAATGTATGATATAATTATATCACATTATATGTAAATTAAAATATTCAATATTATTACTTATGTGTTATTATTTTGGTATGTCATCAATATTTAATTACAACTACATAATTAATAAAATGAATTTTGAAGATTTTTTTAAAATAAAATGTATTCATAAATAAATATATTTTTATCTTATTATTTTTGGATAGGTTTATGATACCTTAGTTTGATTTAAAATATTTTATAAAATATGTTATAAATTTAAAATCATTATTCTTCGATTAAATGATGGTTTTAATAAATAATTCAATTTCCAAAATTTATAAAATTACTTTTTAAAAATGGAGTTTAGTCTTGAAATTTTCACATCAAAAAATGGTTCGGGTGAGTTTTTGGGTATTTTTATAAAATACATGATTTTCTGAATTATAAAGTAAGATAAATTATGATAAATGTTATATACAAGATTTATGGAGTAATTGGTGATGTATGGATGAAGTAAGCCCATAATCCAGATATCTCTTTCATTAGTATAATATATTTGATGATAATTCTCATAATATTCATTGTATTGAACCAAAATAATAATGAAATGATAAAATTTTTAAAAATCACCCCTCTCTTCCACTAAAAATGCAACCCCCCCACCCCATGTCACCTCATGTAACACCCCAAGCTTCCATGGTATGTTTCCTTTCGAATAATGCAATGGCGTGCATTGTACGCAACTTCGAGATTTTAACACACCATAACCAATCAAACTAGCCGTTATGAATAGTAATACATACTTTTTGAAATTTTATAAATTTTATCTCTCAAAATGGACTTCTTTTTTGGATTCGGAATATCGAAATTATCCTAGGGTGAAAATTTGGTACTTTTCGGATAACTTTCATATTTTGATGAATAGTGAAAATTACTAAATTTTAATTAAAAACAACTTTTTTAATCAAAATAAATAATTGTGATAAATTATTAATTTGAGTGGTTATAAAGTATATTTAGAATATATTTTTACCATGTAATACAATTTTGGTCATTGAACATAATTTCACATTTAAACCATACATAATCAAGTGACAATGTTTTGATAGTTATTATCTCTTAAAACACGCTTTTTGTTTTAACAATGGGAATTAATTTTAAATTAATTTCTGCCACTTCTGTGTTTTGAATATGGAAAAATGGATTCCATATTTGGAATCAGGATGTTCAAATTTTTTAAATAGGTAACTTTTATTTTTTATCATTTTGGATAATTACTTCGGTAAATATTTTATTTACCATGGTTAAAGGGTAAATCCTGTAAACAAGGGTTACAAAATAATATTATAATAATACTAAATTACCTTAAAATGTGTCTTAACCATATTTTTTGATACATGGTCGACCATGGGAATCTTTGGGTCGATTTTGGGACCCCATGGATCCACTTGTAAGTGATAATGACACTTTATTTTAACTACGTTAAAATAAATACAAAAATGACACAAGCATATATCTTTTAAAAAAACAATTTTTACATAGGGTTATATATGTTGTATTTTAAACAATAAATATTCATTAGAAAGATAAAATTATTTACTACATAATTATATTTTATTTGTAATTTTTAGACATTAAATAAGTTAATTTATTTAGGACAGAATAAGGATGCAGTAATTACCAGAATAGTGAAAAATTAGAATAATTGATATTATAAATTCCCAAATAAATATAATTTGATACTTTTATCGAATTAAACTAATTTTTTAGGTTAACATGACATATTAGTATTGATTTAATTAAATTTTTTTGAAGTAATCATTCACTTATGTGTTTCAAAAAAATCAACTATTGAATAGTGTCAAAATTGACATAAAACAGTTTTTAAAACAAATATTATATTATTAATTGATATTAAATTCCTAAAAATCTACGGTTAGACCAAGGGACTTATATAATGATATATATATCATTAATGGACCACTTGGGGGTCTCTTGGATGTATATAGTATGTTTATTAACCATATAATATAAAAATACAAAGACACATTGTAAAAGTGAAACAAATTAACTAAGAGTTAATACTTAAAGATAAGGTTAATATAATGACCCAAACCTATATAAATTCTATTAGTTGAGTTTTTTTAGACCCATCCACAATTTAACATTTAAAAAATAAACATTGGAGCCATTATAAACCGAATATGAATTTATTATAAGTTAATATTTCTAGCTTTTCCAAAGGTGCCCCTCACCCCTCTTAGAAAAGGGCACTCCTCCTTCTCATTTCTTCACACCATCAAAGCCGTTTGGTTCGACCAACCCCTTCCCAAATACTCTCTCAACTGCCCTAAATACAACATATAGGCCTTAGTTTGATTAGAGGGCCAACCTAAGGAGCCCTTTTGATCAAATCAAAAGGAAGAACCCGAAGAAGAGGTAACGTTTTCACCACCCCTTTTCAAGTTCCTTTCTTCTTCCACTTCTTCTTTCTTTGTTAATACCATTATAAAATAATAACTCCAGTATCATATATATATTGTGATGTTATTATAAATATTGTACAACCATATTCAGTATTCTATCCATCCTTTGAATAACATGTCACCATACGTGCGTACGTACGGCTTACCGTCTCCACGTCGTGGTGTAATTGTTATTCAATATATTATTATTTTGATGGGTATAATAATGATGTGTAACTCATGTAAATAATAAATATAACATGATAATTATTCTGTATATATTATATACCATCCAATTATATATTATTTTAATATCAAAAGAATGATATTGTCGCTCGTGCGTACGTACGGACTACCGTCTCCACGAACGCGATGGGATTCATTCTCCATCATATCCATTCAAGTATAATTATAAATTGATGATTTAAAAATAGTTACTAAGGACTTGATATCATTCTGGATATGAATAATATACATCCCATTAATAACGAATATGGCTCACATAACAAAGAATATAAAGTAAAATGAACCCGTTAACACCCGAAATGACGATAATTCTAAGATATTATTAACAAATCAATGTCAAAAGATAAAATATGAAATCATATTAAAGTAAATTATTCTTTTATAATTCAATAAAAATTATTTCACCATTATACAGGAGGTAAACCTACCGTCGACCAAGGAAAAAGTACAAAGTAAGGTGTTTCTTATCTCACTTTTAATTCCGTGAGAATTCCATTGATCACCACTTAATTATTGCATGTGGTGTATGTGTACTGCCCATGATTGTATTCATTGTGTAATATACTTTAATTTATGGGTATTTACATCATCATGGTATGACACTTCTTTCATGGTTGTATGTTTCGTATGTTACCTAATCAATAAGGGAATTTAATATTTCAATTTCCACTAATTTGGATTTACGCATACTTCATTGATTATATTACCCCAAGATTATGTGTGGAATAACTATTCATTTGATTATTTCATAATTTCCACCCCCCTTCTTGTGGATATACTTTTGATACACATAATCACTCCATTGATAATCCTCAAGTCATTGATATGAATTTGATAAGACTAATTTTAACTCATTATCCATTTGTTGAGTTAAACATCCAATTGTTGGTGTTGTTTTTAAAAGAATATGTGTGAATGTCCTTGATTGTTTTACATTGAATATCCAATAATATTTAGTGTATTTATATTTGTCACACATAATTATGTCGTTGATTTATCCTTAACCTAAGGATACAACCTTTATGAGAGATTTCATCTCAACTTACATTCCATTGAGACTTCTTTGTTGATATACACCAAATCAATTTTATGTGGTGTATATAATGTACTTTGACATAGTATATCATGAATCCATTTATTCTCATGATATTAAAATGTTTTTATTACCTCAATTATTTGTATTCAAGTGTCTCTCTTTTGGTTAGAAACTCTAAATAAAATACCATTTTTAAATGTTTTAAAGACTTATTCATCTAAATCATTCTCATTAATGTCCATGTTTTAAAAATGGTTTTAAGGATTTATTTATATGGACATTAATGTTTAGAAATTAAATGACCTTTTAAAAAGTTTCAAAGTGGTATGGGACACTTTGATTCAAAAATATATTTTTAAATGGATTCTTGACAAATAGTGTGACTTTTAAATGATTTCATGAAAAAGGGAGATATTTCTCTCAAATAGTTTTGATGATTATTTTCATCTATGTCAACATCCTTCATTATTATTGATTGAGGTTAATGTGATACAATACAATCTTCCATATTGTATCAAATGAGTTATGCTTGACTGTGGATGTGCTATTTTTATACCATTCATGGTTTGTGATGAAAGTATTGACATTTCATAGTCTAGTTTTAATATAAATGTTTATTTTATGATTAAACCTGTTCATATGAGGAATGCATTGGACTTAATAAGTGACGGGTGGAGACCGCTATAGCTCCTTGATGCATCGGTAGGTCTCATGAGACAAACTAGTTTTTTGGCACAAGGCCTTGGAAAAATCTTATTTGTAGTCTTGGCACGAGGCCTTGGATATGTGGTTATGATAGTCTGGAATTATGCATTCCATCATTATGAAAGTGGGTATTGATATTGCATGTGATTGTTCTACTAGTAGAATATCCATGTGAGTAAGTAAATGGAATTATTTTATTTTATCTTTTCCATTTTATGCTGAAGTTCAAGTTTAAAAGGCTTTTGTTTTAGTTATAAACTGCCTTAAGTGTTTATGCTTATCTATGAAAGCTTCTACTATAATGTTATCCTTACTGAGCATCTGAGCTCACCCCTTTCAATGTTTTATTTTTCCCAGGATTATGAGGAATTATTTTATGAATGACCTGTAGGGATAGTATGAGGGGATATGAAGACAAGATGTTTTTTATGATGTAATGTAAAACTTTATGGATGTATCTAGTTATTCCAAGGCTACTAAACTAATCGGTCTTTCGAGACTTGATCTTTCTCGTGATCATGCCAATGTTATGTAATAATGCACCGACTCTAGGTAACTGGGGTCGGGGTGTTACAGTTGGTATCATAGGATGTTTAGTACAAACCTTGGAAGCTAGATTTAGATAAAATCTGATTAGAGCATGTAGACCTAAGATGAACTTTGAGGATTAGTATAGAATAACTTCCTTGAAATTTGTTATTGTAGAGATTTTGTGAGTTTTCCGAGAAATACATCCCTGTCTGGATACGAGAAGGTAGAGGAGGCTCGGGCACAGATGTACCTAGGGGTAAAACCCGAAAACACCACTTTGAGCTAGACTCGAACGGGAACTGGTGCACGACAACGGGCCTTGCTGCACTCTTGGTTACGACACTCCCAGGGGATATGCTTAGGATAATTTACATTTTCATTACCAACCGATTTAAGTAATATATATATAATATGATATTAAATGACCTTGGTTAATCCTAATATGTTTCAAATTGAGAATATGGTGACAATTTAATCTCTAAATGATTTTATGACTACTGTTACTGACACAATAATTTCTGGTTTTAGTCAATGGCTGGATTCCAATGAAGTCATAGTGAGAATGATGTACAAGGTTGGAACTGTGGTGCCAATGAGAAACAAAAGGGAATGTTGATAGGCGTAAAAGATATCGTCTTTATTCCAAATCAGTTTTCCAAAAATATGATCAACAACATATATATTAACCAACTCCCAGACTCAACAAGGAAGAGAAAGGTGATAAATGATAAGAGCTCCAGCAATGGAGACCATGGAGAAAAGGACCCCCAATTTTCATCATAAAGGAAATGTGGAAGGAGACACCCGGGAAAGTGTCTCAATGGGACAACGAAATGCTTTACGTGCGGGAAGGAAGGACATAAAGTGAAGAATTTCCAAAGAAAAATGAAGAGTACTATGGAAGAAGATAAAAATGGTCCCAAGAGTCAATTTACATTCATTTTCCGTAAATGTAGGGGACCTGGCCATTACCCGAGTGAATTTCCTATTCTATAGGATATTTTCTTGGTCAAAGAAGAAGCTATTTGAAAATAAATGGTTGGATAAATGATGAAAAATTATTAGCGCTTCTTTTTGATGGGTTTACTTTGGAATAATTTTCTCTTGTATTTGTAACCCCACAGTTTTCCATGTGAGAATGATATTTGAGGAAGAATTGTCTCTTTTCTTGTGGATATAGGTATAAATAACCATTTGGTTTTCTATGATCATTGGGGTTTGAGAAAATTATAAGTTATTATAATTTGGGATGAAAATTCAAGGTATGATATAAAATTTGAGGTTAAATTATGTTATTTTGAGGAATTTATCTCATTTTGGTAATATTATAAAATATTGTTTTTGAAAAAGTACAACACGTAGACTGTGTGACAACCCTTCGTGTCGGACAAAGCTGTGGGAATCGAACCCACAACCAAAGTGCGATTGGGATTTATCGCCTACCACTGGACTAAGTGAAGTCCCTGGTTAGTGTGACTATTTTCTTTAGTTAAATGATTTTATTGATCAATAATATGTTGATTTGGGTTCTTATGTCTTATCAAATGAATACCCTTAGTATAGGAAAATGATTTGGTGATTAAGTGAAAAATGTTATTTTGGAAGATGTTCACTTTGTTGGGAACACTATATGTCCAAGGAAAATAGAATACTATGGGATGTGATTAGAAGAGTAATTGTGGATTTTTATCATTGTTTCTATTGTGGATCTATATTGATTTGGGTTATTTATGGGAATGATTAACCTGTAATAAAGAATATGTGATTAGGTTAATTACTTTTAAGTATGTGACTTTAAGAGTAGACGATGTCATTTGGAGATACAATTTAACGTGGAAGACTACATTCATATAAGTTTTGGGTTTCAATATTAGTTTGGATTATATTGAAGGATTTTAAGGAGAATTTATTATTGAATGGTATTTATTTAACTTTGGGGTATTGTCGGATTAATTTTAGAAATTAAGATTAGTATTTTTTTTCTAATGGAATATACATTTAGGGGATCATCAGATCTTATACTAACCATTTCTGTTTTGATTATTCTCTAAAGATAAGTTAAATATATAGTTTATCCTACATGGATCATGTATTTCTATAGAAGTTTATTCTAGCTCTTTTATTGTGACCAACTCTTCTTGAATACTCATTGTTAAAAAAAATAAGTTAGTGGTAAAAAGTTATTAAATAATGAAACTCTACTGAAAATGTAAGTATATCTCTTTATGTTTTTAGTCAATATCATAAATGAATTCCTCATCCTTATGTAATTTAACTTAAAACAAAAAAAATGTTGTCTGTTTACTTTCCAACTAGGAGACTAATGGCCGTCTGTCCCAACACAAGTTTGTGGTTTTCTTATTGTTAAATTTCTCCTGATAGTTATTTCTATCCCTCTCCGTCAGAACTTGACACTTAGTTTATCATCCATATCCATTTTTTCCTACATGAAATCCGAGTATGGGTTATCTTGGATGACCTTTATACCTCTCTTTCTTTCTTTTAAAGTGATAGTTTTATTGACTCTTTTTCCGATGTGGGACTTTCCATTATATTCCCAAGCACAATTTTAAAATTGTGAGGACTCAATTTATTGAAGGAGGGGAGAATATAACACCTCAATATTCCACGGTACATTTCCTTTCGAATAATGCAATGGCGTGCATTGTACGCAACTTCGATATTTTAACACACCATAACCAATCAAACTAGCCGTTATGAATAGTAATACCTACTTTTTGAAATATTATGAATTATATCTCTCAAAATGGACTTCATTTTTGGATTTGGAATATCGAAATTAGACTAGGGTGAATTTTTGGTACTTTTCGGATAACTTTCATATTTTGATGAATAGTGAAAATTACGAAATTTTAATTAAAAACAACTTTTTTAATCAAAATAATTAATTGTGATAAATTATGAATTTGAGTGGTTTTAAAGTATATTTAGAATATATTTTTTCCATGTAATACAATGTGGGTCATTGAACATGATTTCACATTTAAACCAGACATAAACAAGTGACAATCTTTTGATAGTTATTATCTCTTAAAAACACGCTTTTTGTTTTAACAACGGGAATTAATTTTAAATTAATTTCTTCCACTTCTATGTTTTGAATTTGGAAAAATGGATTCCATATTTGGAATGAGGATGTTCAAATTCTGTAAATAGGTAACTTTTATTTTTAAACATTTTGGATAATTACTTCGGTAAATATTTTATTTACCATGGTTAAAGGGTAAATCCGGTAAACAGGGGTTAAAAAATAATATTATAATAATACTAAATTACCGTTAAACATTTCTTAACCCTATTGGTTGATACATGGTCGACCATGGGGATCTTTGGGTCGATTTTGGGACCCCATGGATCCACTTGTAAGTGATAATGACATTTATTTTAATTAAGTTAAAATAAATTCAAAAATGACACAAGCATATATATTTTTGCAAAACAAATGTACATAGGGTTATATATGTTGGATTTTAGACTATAATCATTCATTATAAATATAAAAAAATTTCCTACACAATGATATTTTATTTATAATTTTTAGACATTAAATAAGTTAATTTATTTATGACACAATGGTGATGTAGTAATTACCATAATAGTGAAAAATTAGAATAATTGATATTATAAATACCCAAATAAATATAATTTTAGACTTTTATTGAATTAAAATAATTTTATAGGTTAATATGACATATTATAATTGATTTAATTACCTTTTTTTGATGTAATCATTTTTTATGTGTTTCACAAAAATCAACTATTGAATAGTGTCAAAATTGACATAAACGAGTTTTTAAAACAAATATTATATTATTAATTGATATTAAATTCTTAAAAATCTATGGTTCGGCCAAGAGACTTATATCATTATAGGTATATCATTAATGGACCAGTTGGGGGTCTCTTGGATATATATAGTATGTTTATTAACCATATAATATTAAAATACAAAGAGACATTGTAAAAGTGAAACTAATTAACTAAGAGTTAATACTTAAAGATAACGTTAATATAATGACCCAAACCTGTCTAAATTCTATTTGTTGAGTTTTTTTCGACCCATACCCAATTTAAAATTTAAATAATAAATTTTGGAGCCATTATAAACAGAAAATTAATTTATTATAAATTAATATTTCTAGCTTTTCCAAAGGTGCCCCTCACCCCTCTTATAAAAGGGAACTCCTCCTTCTCATTTCTTCACACCTTCAAAGCCTTTTGGTTCGGCCAAACCCTGCCCAAATACTCTCTCAACTTCCCTCACTATAACCTAGAGGCATTAGTTTGATCATAAACCCATCCTAATGAGCCCTTTTGATCAAATCAAAAGGATGAACCCGAAAAAGAGGTAATGTTTTCACCATCCCTTTTCAAGTTCATTTCTTCTTCCACTTCTTCTTTATTTGTTATTACCATTATAAAATAATAAATCCAGTATCATATATATACTGTGATGTTATTATAAATATGGTACAACCATATTCAGTATTCTATACATCCTTTGATTAACATGTCACCATATGTGCGTACGTACGGCTTACCGTCTCCACGTCATGGTGTAATTGTTATTCAATATATTATTATTTGGATGGGTATAATAATGATGTGTAACTCATATAAATAATAAATATAACATGATAATTATTCTGTATATATTATATAACATCCAATTATATATTATTTTAATATCAAAAGAATGATATTGTCGCTCGTGCGTACGTATGGACTACCGTCTCCATGAACGCGATGAGATTCATTCTCCATCATATCCATTCAAGTATAATTATAATTTGATGATTTAAAAATAGTATCTAAGGACTTGATATCATTAGGGATATGAATGATATACATCTCGTTAATAACGAATATGGCTCACATAACAATGAATATAAAGTAAAATGAACCCGTTAACACCTGAAATGACGATAATTCTAAGATATTATTAACAAATCAATGTTAAAAGATCATATATGATATCATATTAAAGTAAATGATTATTTTATAATTAAATAACAATTAGTTCACGATTATACAGGAGGTAAACCTACCATCGACCAAGGAAAAAGTACAAAGTAAGGGGTTTCTTATCTCACTTTTAATTCCGTGAGAATTCCATTGATCACCACTTAATTATTGCATGTGGTGTATGTGTACTGCCCATGATTGTATTAATTGTGTAATATACATTAATTTATGGGTATTTACATCATCATTATATGGTACTTCTTTCATGGGTGTATGTTTCGTAAGTTACCTAATCAATAAGGGAATTTGAGATTTCAATTTCCACTCATTTGGCTTTACGCATACTTCATTGATTATATTACCCCAAGATTATGTGTGGAATAACTATTCATTTGATTATGTCATAATTTCTACTCCCCTTCCTGTGGATATACTTTTGATACACATAATCACTCCATTGATAATCCTCATGTCATTGATATGAATTTGATAAGAGTAATTTTAACTCATTCTCCATTTTTTGAGTTAAACATCCAATTGTTGGTGTTGTTTTTACAAGAATATGTGTGAATGTCCTTGATTGTTTTACACAGAATATCCAATCATATTTAGTGTATTAATATTTGTCACACATAATTATGTCGTTTATTTATCCTTAACCTAAGGATACGGCCTTTATGAGAGATTTCATCTCAACTTACATTCCATTGAGACTTATTTGTTAATATACACCAAATCACTTTTATGTTGTGTATATAATGTACATTGACACATTATATCATGAATCCCTTTATTCTCGTCATATTACAAAGTTTTTATTACCTCAATTATTTGTATTCAAGTGTCTCTCTTTTGGTTAGAAACTATAACTAAAATACCATTTTTAAATGTTTTAAAGTCTTATTCATCTAAATCATTCTCATTAATGTCCATGGTTTAAAAATGGTTTTAAGGATTTATTTATATGGACATTAAAGTTTAGAAATTAAAACTCCTTTTAAAAAGTTTCAAAGTGGTTTGGGACACATTGATTGAAAAATATATTTTTAAATGGCTTCTTGACAAATAGTGTGACTTTTAAATGATTTCATGAAAAAGGGAGATATTTCACTCAAATAGTTTTGATGATTATTTTCATCTATGTCAACATCCTTCATTATTCTTGATTGAGGTTAATGTGATACAATACAATCTTCCATATTGTATCGAATGAGTTATGTTTGACGGTGGATGTGCTATTTTTATACCATTCATGGTTTGTTATTAAAGTATTCACATTTCGTACTCTAGTTTTAATACGAATGTTTATGTTATGTTTAAACCTGGTCACATGAGGAATGAATTGGACTTAATAAGTGACGGGTGGAGCCTGCTATAGATCCTCGATGCATCGGTAGGTCTCATGAGACAAACTAGTGTCTTGGCACAAGGCCTTGGCAAAATCTTATTTGTAGTCTTGGCACGAGGCCTTGGCTATGTGGTTATGATAGTCTGGCATTATGCATTCCATCATTATGAAAGTGGGTATTGATATTGCATGGGATTTTTCGACTAGTAGAGTATCCATGTGAGTAAGTAAATGGCATTATTTTATTTTATCTTTGCCATTTTATGCTGAAGTTCAAGTTTAAAAGGATTTTGTTTTAGTTATAAACTGCCTTAAGTGTTTATGCTTATCTATGAAAGCTTCTGCTATAATGTTATCCTTACTGATCATCTGAACTCACCCCTTTCAATATTTTATTTTTCCCAGGATTATGAAGAAGTAATTTATGAATGACCTACATGGATAGTATGAGGGGATATGGAGACAAGATGTTTTTTATGATGTAATGTAAAACTTTATGGATGTATCTAGTTATTCCAAGGATACTAAACTAATCGGTCTTTCGAGACTTGATCTTTCTCGTGATCATGCCAATGTTATGTAATAATGCACCGACTCTAGGTAACTGGGGTCGGGGTGTTACACCTCACACCTCTACGCCTTGAATATTGTCAAATTTCTACTCAATTCTCTCCCGAAAAATATCCCAAATTTCCAAGAGCTCTTTGTCTAAAGAATTGTCCATTAACAGAAACATTAAAAATATTATCCAGGAGGTGTATTCCAGAGGTAAAATCCTCATTCTTTTCCATTTAATTTATTTTCATGTTCTTTTATTATACTATCCTAATATACCCTAATACAAATAGCATGAAAACTCTAATTCCTTAAATGTACTTTAATTTAATGATGCTAATGGAATAATCGATCATCAATCCACTTCGCCAATGAATTTTATTCTATATGAAAAAACCAATTTTATTTTTTGAATGTAATATATATACACAATGCTAAATGATAACACAAAATGAGTTCATTATGATCAATAACTGTCGTAATAATCTTAACGATTATCACTAAATATCAAATCTCATGATTCATCCATATACCATATAACTAGATGATATATATAATTATTTAAAATTTTGGATGTTTATAAATATCAAATAATTCAAATTATAGATAATTGTAGCCATTTTATATAAAATAGAAAACTTATCAATAAACAAACCCATCAAGAAAACCAAGGAAATGATCGTTCATGAATGATAAAATGGCATTTATAACTCATAAAAGAGTCCATGATTGATATCAATAAAATTATACCAAATAAATTAATTGTAAAAAAATTGTTTTAATTTATTAAATAAATTTATTTAATCATATTATATATAACATTAAGGTCATGTTCCGAACACATTCAGACTTAAGGTATGGGTTTTCTTCCCAAACCACCATTTTCATTCGGGTTATGCTTTCTATATATATATACCATTTTAATTATTCATTATTTTTATATATTTATTATAAATTTAATTTCTATTATACAAAAACATATATCCATATTAGTTCTTCTTTCATTGATGGGATAATACTTGTTTTATAGGGTTCACATCACTATTCTTCCTAATACGTATGCTGGATTAAAAGAATCTTATCGATTTCTTACCCATTTTCAAGTACCACCAATAATATATTTTATGAAAAATTAATTTTTCCAAAAGTAATCATTATTTTCATAAAAAACTATATTTTTTCAATTTTGGTTCTATACAAATAATTTTTTTAAATAAAAATTACTTCCAAAAAATTACACTTCATTGTAATTAAAAACAGCTTGTCTCTCAAGAATTCCCCCATGATTTTGTTAGAGTATTTTCGTATATTTCAACAACTCTTTTGATTACAATTATTTATAGAAATTTACATATTATTTTTATCATCTACCATCTTTTATTTAATGGTTTATGAATATTATTACTGTGGATGTGCAATCTTGATTCCAGTTACCATACTACCTAAAATGGTTAGTGATTATGTTTACAAATTGGGGAATGTTTATTACATTTCACATATTTATATATATGTGTGTTTTTTAGTCAACCTACTCATATATGGAATTAATTGGTTATAGAACGTAATAGGTGGGTCCACTATAGCCCCTCAATGAATCTATAGGTCTCATGAAAAAAATAGGCATGGACTTGGCCGAGGCTATGCCCATTTTCAGATATGATTTCATCTGAGGCCTTAATAATTTTTAAATGACCTGGATGAGTCCTTGACTCTATGTTTCTGATGTATGATATATACATTCCCTCAAAATGATATTAATAATTGATTATCCATTGGAATATATAAATAATAGAATATCCATGGTTTATCTTCTTTTTCATGAGAATTCTTATATGGCATAATTTATTCAGTTTTTTCCTTTTCATATCATGATCATTATGATGATCCAAAGACATGTGTTTATATTCCTTATTTTTTATATTTTCTTTGGATTTATTACTTAACCTTACTGAATATCTGAGATCACACCTTCTTTATTTTTTATTTTTCCTTATGAAATGAATATGAATATTATGAATGACATTCATGGTTAATAAAAGAGTTTTTGGGTGTTACCGAAGATGTTTCTAGGTTTTTTTACATTTTATGTTGTATGTAAAGCTCATATATGTAATCTAGATTCCAAAACTTCTAAATTGATCTATCTTTTATGATGTGATTCCTTGTAATCATACAAATGTAATAACATAAAGCACCAGCTTCGTGCCACTAGGGTCGGGGTCTTTACACCAATAATCGAATGGGGGTGCATTACACAACACACACATGAGTTACATGCCCCCTTCACATCAATTATGTCATCATCACCAACCAACCCAAAAAGGGCCCCCATTTTAATTGGGATTTATAAATTTATGTGGCTGGGAATTGAAACATGGTCACCGTGATGCACTGCATGGTGCTAAACCACTCAACTACAACATCATGTATAATGCATTTACATGTATGTAATTATAAATAAATAATTATTTATAAAAATATAAATATATTAATAGAATTTTAAATATATATGTATAAATATAATTTTGGATATATATTTATAAATAGAATTATAAATTAATGTATTTATAAATAATTGTATATAATTATAAATATCTTAATGTAATTATAAATATATATTTATTACAATATAAATATATATAATTATAAATATATGAAATATATTTATTATAATATTATAATTATTTAAAAATATAATTATTTACATATATATATAATTATATATATATATATATTTATTTATAAATTGATAAATATTTTTTAAACAACTATATACATATAGTTGAACTTATCAATATAAAATTATAAAAATATAGCAATTATACATTTCGTAATATATTTATATATATAAATAATAATATACTGATTTATAAATATTTATTTCAAAATATATTATTAGTAATATACTATTAAAATTATTAATTAATATTTAATGATATATGAATTCATATTAAAAATGAACAAATTAAATTAATTTAAAAATAAATTTTTGATTTGAATTCATACCATTTATGTGAATTACACACACATAAAAAATTAAGGAAAATAAATAAATAGATGATATTTATTATATAAATAACAAAATTATTAAAATGGATTATATTAACTTTAGAAAAAATTATTAACAATTAAATTAAGAAGAATTATACTAAATCATATTAAATGAAACAAACAAACAAATATATTCATGGTGAATAGATTCAAATATATTTATTTTAAAAATAAATCAATATTAAAAATGAATAAAAACCAAAGATAAAAAAAATGGAGAAATATTAAAAAATAATAAATAATATTAACTCAATAAATATACTAGCACACACACAAACATGTACACATGACTAATATACATATGTATATAAACACTATAATATATAAACACATACACATACATACATACATACAGTTATACAAGCTCATATATTTTAAATTATTTAATACTATTATACATATATATTTAAATAAATATATCCATTTATATATTATATAATTTTTTAAATAAAATATTACTACATTATATTGTTACTATATACACATTCTATAATTTATTTATATAAATAAAATATGAAACATTTTTTATAATATAAATTTGAAATTTTTTTATTTAAAAAATTATTAAAATAGAATTTATTTTTTATTATAAGTTATATAAATATTACATAAATAATATATATATATATACTTATTTTAATATAAATTTTATTTAAGATATATAAATATTAGTATAAGAAACTAAATTATTCATTATAACCTTTATGAGCACTAACAAAAATAGATGATAAAACGGTCACTTTTATTAGTTCTGATAAAGGGGGGAAATTTAAAAGCAGTGGAAAATATAACATAAAAATAATACCCATTTATTAGTGCTTTTTATAGTGCTGATAAAAGTTAACATTATCATCGTATTTTTTGTAAGCTCTATTAAAACTATCACATATCTCAATTTTTTTTCTAACACTGATAATGGTTAGTGTCAAAAATAAAAAAATTTCTGGACGAAGTAAATTTAATTTTAAATGGGAGGAAACTCATAATAAGTTGGGGTATCTATCAGTTAATTTCATTATGTATAATATATTTTTTAGATAATAAAATGGAAATCATAGTCCAATAATAAATATTTATCTTGTCATAGTAGCAGAGTTGAATTGTTTATGAATACTTTTGGATTTCAAACTTTAATTTTCTTATGGTGTTATATCATTAATATGAAACATGTATATGTTTCTTATTTATATATTTTACAGGTACATCATTTATAAAACATCATTGGATACATAAATCCTCCCTATATTGATCTATCTTTAATTAATCTAGGATGTGTTAATTTTTAAAAATTTTATTTAAAATTCAAAAAAACCATCTTAATTTACTAACATAAAAACATTATAAGGAAGAAAAACTGTCATTACATTTATTTTCAAACCCATATGAAAACTCTAGTATTTATATAGTTACACATTTAGGGAAATAAAACTTCTACCCCAGGTCATCTTAAGAACAAGATTTATCTTCTGAAATCAATATTTCATTATATCATAATTTAGATGATTATTGTTATAATTTCATTTTTTGAATATGTTTTTCTGAAACATATTTATTTTTTATTCTATTTTATTCTTTCATGGTCAGTAGTGTCATCTAATATAATATTAAATTCTCGTGAGGACTTTGGACCCCTTTTCACATCACTACGTATATCAATTGTTTTTATGAATTATTATACTTGTTATGCCTTGAATAACTTGTCTTGTATTTCCATTAATTCTATAAGAATTCTAGAAGAACATATTTTTTTAAATGTTTTTTCTATTCAATGGTTTATATTTTTTTGGGTAAAATGCTTCAAATTTTTTATAAATTTGATTAGATTTCTTTTTTTTAAGTAAGGGTGAATTCATGTGTTGTTCATAATTATTTTTTCATATGAGTGAAAAAATTTTGTTTTGGGGATTTTGAGTCAAATCGTAGAAATTATTATAATTTTATTATAGGTTATAATAGATTGGTTAAAATGATTTTACTATTATTTATATTCTTTTTGTAGTTTCATGGTTTTTTATATATTTTATTATTTTATTTATTTATTTTCAAATAGTATTTATTACTGTTATTTTTAATATATATATATTATCATTTTAGCCCACAGGGTTTATCCCAGTAGAAAAGGCCCTTGTCGGGTGTCAGGGAGGACTCAGGTTCGAGCCACCCTAGCTTCTGTCTTGTGTGTGTTTGGATGTTTCATTATATCATTGTCGTTCTCTTTCATCTAGCCGATTTATATATATAAACATTTTATATAATATATTGTTATTACTATTAATCTTTTTACTATTAGTTTTATTATTATTATAACCATTAAATTATATTAATATTTATTAGTAGTATATTTATTATATTATTAATATGTGTATAATTATCTAATAAACTAAATTTAACCTATAAACTTTTTATATATAATTATACACATGTATGTATATTTCTTATTGTTATTATTATCATTATAAATAGTTTTATTTTCATGTAATGAATTTTGAATTGGGATTATCTTTTTTTGCCGGAATCTGTCCATTACCTCGTTCTTCATGCTAGGGAGCTCACCATGATATTAGGGATTCACACAACACCATTCCATTAATATCATCCCTTACCCCAGAAGTAGGATGTCAGGACCGTAAGCACAGAGCACCTCATCCTGATAGGGTCAACCTCGTCTCCCTACATGCAGATGCTACTTTAATCCCTAGCTACATCACTCCTCTTATTTATTTACAAAGCACCCGTAATAACAAGCACTACCGGCCACTTCCACCCTCCAACATTTCACTTGTCTGGGCCACCACCCATCATCATGCCCACACATTTCCATCATGTAGTCATCCCATGAAAACCTGTCTATTTCCATGATTTTTATATGTTTTATTTTTTTTAAATATTTCTTATTTTTTAAAAAAAAAATTAAAGGAGGCATCCCCACTTTCACCTTTTAGTTCGGTCGAAAGGTTGGACCATGCCTACCACCTTCTCCTCCCCACCGCCTTTTTCTCGGGAGTGATGACATAGAAATGGTGGCTGGCGAGGGCTGTCTTTAGCCTAATTTAAAGGATAATGATATCCCCTCTGGTACCCCCATTTCCTTAATGCCCTATAAAAGGGAACCCTCACCGTCCCCTTTCCTCACATCAAATTCCACACGACTCCCAACATTATAACGTTTATCTCTCTAAAAAGATCCTTACCTTATGAAGTGGACCCATTGGTCTAAACGAAGTCTTAATTTTTAACAGAGAATTATTTAGAGGTATTTTTTATTTAATTTAATGTTTTTTATATATTTAGTTGAATTATTTTTTTATAGTTCTAAATATATCATTTATTAAGTAGTTTACTTATTTGTAAATATTTTATTTATGAAGTAGTTAATTTAGTTCTATATAGTTTGAAATAATAATTATTATTATAAATGATTATCAATCGAGTATCAAATTAATAACATAGTATTGGACACTCTAAAGGTCTGATAGCAGAATTATTATGTGGTTATTTATGAAACAAAATCCATGCCTAGATACAAATAAGTCTAATTGGCTCTGGCACAAATGTACATAGGAGTATCAAATTCAACAAGGTGTCCCGAGCCTGACTCGGGTTAACATGGTACACAAAAATTAACCTTGTTGCATCTTGGATTGCAACACCCTAGGTATATTCTTTAATTGATTCAAATTTTGATTAAAAACTACTAAATAAATAATAATAGAATACAAAAAATTAGTATATTTATCAATGATAATATATTAATTATAATCTTATAAAATGAAATGGATAAGGGAAAATACATTAAATAATGAAAAACTTATAAATGATTAACTATATATTAAAGAATGATTCACTAATTAAAAACGTTACTAAGAATGGTTAGTATCATAGTTAAGAAATAATAGTTATTATTAATAATGATTAAGTATTGATATATTAATTAATAATATAGAATTAAAAAATGAATAAATTAAATGATTTTCTAATCGTCATTAACTAATGAATATCATAAGATAAATCACTGAACAAGGAATAATTATAGAATGAACCAACAATGATTTATTAAAGAATAACTTAGTGATATAAATATTATATGGCCAACCATCATTTTAAATATTATTTAGACTATCAAAATCTTAACTGAAACACCTTTTTGATGTAGGGAGTCATGTTTTCTAGTGTGTAGTGATATATGATGGATATTTAGACTAATCATGTAGTTTCATATATTAGATAATTAGAAAAAATTACTGCTGCTGATTGTGTAACCCTAATTGACCTTCAAGATATAATTCATGGTTCCTTAAATCTAAGACCCAATATAGAGATCATGTCTATAATCTATAGAAATTTAAAATTCCTAGAAACACGTTGGCAACTAGCTTGTCCATGCGTTGATGATGCATCGGGGGTCCAATCAAGATGTTTTTTTCTCAACGATCAGATGGTGTGATGAAGGTGTTATATGTTCATGTCTCTACTGTACAAGGAGTGGTTGAATTTTATTCACCCCAAGAAATTTTACATATTCTAAATGATGTCACGGAGTAAATCATAGATGATATCCCATATATACATTTAAATCCTACATCCCATGGTGATTTTCTTAATGATGGAATATATGTTGATAATCATGCTAATGATGTGGGAGCAACGAAAGATGGGTAGAATGTTTTGGGAAATTCATTAGCTGTACAATATCCTCGACAAAGAATAAATTATCCACAACTCATTACATATTGGTTAAAGAAATGATTTGTGTGCCTAAATTAGACTACCATGTTCTCAAACCCACAACTAAGTTTCTTGTAGTTATGGTAAATAGGTTTATTATGATTAATAAAACCTTATATGTTGGATGAAATTTTCCATGTAAAGATGCATTAAAAATTATGGAAAAGAGATATCACATTGAGAGTGACAATAGATATATATTTCATTAATCAGTTCAAAATAAACATCTCTTACACTGTGAGAAGTATGAGGATGATTTTAGATTCCACATGAGGTGGATTCTAGAAATTTCATTTCGAGGTTGGAGAATCTTGAGGATTTAGGCAGCTGATACATGCATTCAGCCTATACGAATGCTATATCATACCTCATTGGATTCTAAAATTTATTCCACCATTAACTTATAGATTATTAGATCATGACAATATGTTCTCATATCCCTTTTAAAAGAGTGGATACAACAAACATTCTATTATAAGATTTCTTATAATATGTCATGGATGGAGAAATGGAAGGGAATTTTGATTGTCTCTGGTGATTGGGATGAATCATATCTGGTGTTTTTGAAATTTACATCCATACTAAGGAATAATAACCAATTTTTCATCCATATTGATACAATATAACATGTGTCTCAGCATAACCAAATTTATTAATTTTGTATTCAATTTCATCAGTTGTTCTAGGAATTCCTCCCCAATATCTCTCTATTTTGTTTGAACAAACAGTTCATTCTAATTGAGGGAATTTTTCTATACGTAAAATACAAGGGTGTATTTTAGATTTCAATAACCCAAGATGAAATCATTAAACTCATATTCTTCCTTTTCCATTTTTGATAGGGAAAACTATGAATCATGGAGATAGTTTTTGGAATGTATTAGTATCTATTTAACCCGAATCCAGGGTGTCTATTTAATATTTGATCAGAATTAATCCATCAATGACGCAATCAATATGGACCCTAATACATAGAGATATAGACATGAACATCATTAGTACATCATTTGACACATTCCTAGTAATTTCAGAAAAACATTCCACAACAATCCAATGATGAATTCAATCACGAGGATGTGTATGCAATGTATTTTTATTTTTATGTATTTAAACGTAAAGATAATATCAATTTACATGAAATATGAGCAATTCTGTATAGAATCTGATCTAGATTAATGGTGGTTCGAAAAATGATTGAAAAAAAATTCATGGAAAATTTAGAAGTGTGTGATTATATTATGTTGAATCCAATCGAAAAATGGACATTGGCATGTGAAAAGGGGAATATGTATGGATATATGACCACAAAAATTGTGGAGTGAATCAATGGTGTCTTCAAGAGGATTCCCATGTGACCAATAACTGTACTTGTCAAGATACAATATATCATGTTATCCTTTTACTCTGAGAAGACTCTCTAATTGAAGTTCAAGAGCATTGAGAACCATTCAAAAATATCATCGGTGAAAAATATTATCGTATTACAAGAAGTGAGGCAATGTAAATGTTGAAACATATAGGTCATATGGTTTCTATGTGCTCATGCCACCACCACATGCACATCTATGAACATATAATTGGAATCATATGTTGATCCAATTTATTGGATGGACTGCATTGTGAACTATTATGTTGTACCAAGAATTCCTATTAGAGATTATTGATATTTCACAATTCATGAATTCCAGCAGATAGTGACACCTGACAACACTAGGTTTCGTAAACGAGGTATATTGAAGTCTAGTTGGGAGTTGATTGATATGAACTATCCTAAAAATGAAAAATATTTATATACACTATATTTTATAAAAAAATTCATGACTGGAAACGATTCCCAAACATTTTTGGGTCGAGTTCACCCTCACAACACAATGATGTATTTTCTATTATGTGATCATCTTATATTGTTTTTTATATGTTGTTATTATTATATTCATTATATTGTAGAATTAGATGACATCTCCACATACTTTTACTATCCAACAACAATAATCCTTTAATATTGACATTAAATTGAACATTACAAGTGAATTTGGGGAGAAATTAACGCATAATCAGTCATTCCATGGATAAAACATAAAACATACATTTGAGAAAATAATTATGAATCATACCATTATGTGGAAAATAATTTATATATTACAAATCACATGTTTTCTAATAATCTATTACATTATGAAGAAAAAATGTTCATATTTATGAGTAAATAAAACCACATCTTACAGAACACCATTTTTTGGTTTAAATCATGTCATAAAAACACTTTTTTAATATTCCATGAATAACATGAATAAATGCGATTTTCGTTTGGTAAGAAATAACTTCATAAAATAATATTAATAAACAAGGAAAATATTACATTATACAAGACATAACATTATTTTGAAGATAATGTTATATTTTAATTTTACACTTACGACTCGTTTCATTTATTTATATACCGATGGAGGATTCCATATTACTCACTATGTAGCATAGACATGTTTCCAAATATGTGTCTTATGGTGGAATGTTTTGAATAATCAAGGTGTTTTGAATAGACCATTTTAATCACCCGGAGTCTCCACATGCCATTAAACCATACATGTGTCATGTTGGATTATATGGCATTATTGTATCAAATTTCATATATTTTTTTCCATCACCACCTTATGGTCCTCACTGGGAGGCGGACACCAGAGACACATACATTCCATCCACTTGATGGAGAAAAGATCATCACACATGAGGATGTGGAAGTGATTCATGGTATTCTTATCAAGGGGGAATCCGTTATTGGATCCCCACATGTATCTTGGACCGACCTTGTTTAGTTATTTTTAGTTGTCCAAATTTAGGCCTACCATTAGGCTAGAAATTGTGGGTCGATATTTATTCCCTAACTAGAGAAGCATATTCCACATTTGACCGATGGTGTTGACGACCAAACTATCATATGATTTTCTCATGGTTTTATATTATGACTCATTAGAGGATCTTTGGTGTTGATCAATCAGGAGTGATAATGCACAAGATGTATCCAACCCTACTAGATGGATTTTATAAGGCCATGATGTATAGTTGTCTACCAGCATTCTTGGCATAGAGATTCATAGAATTATGCACATTATCTAGCAGTGACCGCCTAGATCTCAATGGATAATTTATCCTTCATTAGATGTGGGCATGGGAGAACATCCCCTCATTCTACCCCCACTTTGTTAGTCGGTCAATCCCTAAAGATATGTTTCATGATGATTCATGTGGATGCTGGTATAATAACCGAAATTTATTAGTTTATGATTCTAGTAGTTATTATTATATTTCATTTCACATTGTTGATCTCTTTTGATGATGTATTTTATAGGTGGAGTTAGAGACACAATTTGGTAACTTTTTTGACACACCATTTAGGTACATACATCAACTTGTTGGAAATTCTATTACCTTCCTAGGCATTTATATAAAATATATCACTATTAGAAAAATTTAATAATAGAATCTATTTTGGTTTTTAGTATGGTGTTTTTTTGTAAATGGTCTTATGTCGTTTCTGATTATATGTATTCCATACTGATCTATACAAGAGAAGTTTTCAGCATACTACACTACTGTACATCAAGATGTTATGGCTTTTGTGCCTTTGATTCACTTCCATATTATGTAGTGGAAACTTCTTGATATATTCATGCTCCATTTTTCTATGCTTATATAATTCTTCTTCTACTGATATAGATAGAGAGTCTTCATGGTGTGAAGCTGACATTGGTATAGGACCAGGACTTGTGCTGAGTACATGTCGACTATCTTGACCTATAGGGAATGCATGTAGAGGTTGATATCTATGGTATACATCTGATTCCATTTAATCTTTTAAAACATGTCATGTATGAGCAATGGTATATAATGAAGTCTGTACTATATCTCACGTGACATGGAAGTGATATTCATAAGATTATAATTTAATAACATTTCACTAGATTGTTCTTTGTTTCGATTTCTAGTACATTTTAAATCTCTTTACAACATACACCCTCATAACATCTTATTTGCATGAGGGACCTAGAGGAGGAGAGGGTCCTTAGCCGAGAAGTGGTCTAGGATGAAACGTTGGAGTTGAGGAAATCGTATCCAGGGATTCATGATATCATTATTGAGATCTGACCCCAAAGACAGGAGGTTGTTGCCTTGTTGGAACATCCTCCAATAACTACTCGTACGGAGGAGGCACAAAAACAATGATGTTGACCTCATCATCCTACACTTGATCACTCACATGTTCAATATGAAATGGTCATCCCTCTAGTAGCCCTGCCTTACCCTGTTGTGGTTCAGCATCAAGAGGCATGGTATCCATCTTTCTTAATAGGATATCTACATTTCTATGCAGCATGCTGTCCAGATCCATCACAGGCTTTGTTCCCCTATGCGATGATGAAATGTCCTTCTACTAACCTAGTGGGAGAAGGATTAGGAGCACAATATGAAATTTTTTTGACACCTATTTTAACTAACACATAGGATGATCATGTTATGGTCGATGTTCCAGTTCCATGGATGAACCCTCTATAGGTCATTAGACTCCAACCCAACATAGAGCTCAGTGATCTCGATACAGGTGTACCATTTGCGTACCACTATGTGGAAAGGAATATCATCCCTATATACATTGATTGAACTTCTTCATGTATATGTTTTATGTCAATTGAAATGATGATATTGTAATTAATATTGGAGATTTTAACATGTTTATCCAGTGTTTCAGTTTTCCTTAACATTTTAGTCACTTTTTTCATTTTATATGCTTTCAAAATGTGGAAAATAACAAATAAATTATAAAACACATCATTTCCAAATAGTATATTACATATCAAAGTCAAATGTAATATATATATTTATATAACCATATCTTACAAAAAAACAATTCTAGTTTAAAAAATATCATAAATACACTTTAGTATGATTATTTGAAAAGTATAAAGTCATGATATATCTCTTTTATGTTTCTTTTACTACTCTATGCAATAGTAATCCAACAGATGACTACTCCTTAGAGTATTTCAAGCATCATAGTTTTATGTCAACTTGAGATAGAGGATATGTGTCCATATGAGGCATGGTGTGATTAGTATAACCCAATGTGTCTATTGTTAGTTTAAAATTGATAGTCAGAAAACGTAACTCACTGATAACAAAGAAACCACACTCGAGTTTGCTAGATAATTTTGGAAATAGATTCAGAAGTACTTTTTGACATCTAGGAACCGTTATCACATTAAAGAGATACATGATGTGTTCAATATAGATCAAAGTACATGTTTCTGGTTTAAAATGAAATTTTGTTAAAAAAAATTGATGTACTAAAAACTAGGAAAACAAATTCATATTTTTTGGATTCATTAGGAAAATGATCCATAAGTAATTTAATATTTTTAAGAATAATTTATACCACAATATGATGCATAGAGTGACTGTTATGATTACTAGAACATCTTATTATTTAAAAATGAAATCACTTTTTATAAAAATGACAATGATCCTACTCAAAACGGAGAAACCAAATTCATATTGCATTGATACTTCAGTACAATGATCAATAATTCATTTGAGATGTGTATGATTCTGTCGTACCTCAATCCAAATCACAGTGTGACCACTATTAATCCAATGGTATCTTTTATATTTTAAAATTACATCTATTTTAAGAAAATGTCAAACAGACCTACTTAATAAAAAGAAAACGCATTCAGAGTATTTTGATACTTTAGGGAAACGATCTATAATTACATCTATAATAAGATCAATTAATAACCATTCTTAGTTCATAAAAATGTCTCAAAATTGAGCACCACAAAATCAATTTATTAAAAACATAACATTTTTGACATTAAGATGTTTATAAAATATTTCAAAAAGATATAAAACAAACACTATATTTATATATATATCAATATATAAATATATATATATATATAAATATAATAACATATATAATTATTTTTTTATTTTATTAGAATGGTGGAACACACCTTTCCACCTTCCAAGCATATTAAAAATAATAATAATTTTCAAAAATTTTAAAAAACACAATACAACCTAAAATAACACCCACCTCATATATCCCTTGTTTTCATGTGAAACACCCATCATCTCCTCTATAGGAGCTGGAAAATCAACCAATTCTTCTCATACTACACACCATATTCATTCAAATTCTTAGGACTTACTAGAGTCAACTAATATGATATATCTCTAACACATATCAACATCCACCACCAATTTCGACTCCTACCAATTTTCTTTCACACCATCCAAATTACCCTGACTAACCAGGTTCATCGAAGAAGTCTATAGTGATATTTTTTCACCACTACCCCTCTGAACCACTACCATCCCTCATCAATGTTATAGGAGATTCCTAATATTGTGATATAAATTAATTTTGAATCAATTTTGAGAAATATGATGATATAATGAAAATGATATAATGTAGAATAAATAATCTATCACACATGATTTTTAATAAGGAAAACCCTATAATGTTTAGGATTAAAACACCCTAGGGAAATTCCAAACTATTCACTATGAATAAAAGAGTAATAAAAATGAGTATTGAATCCAAATGAATTACAAACGAGGGTGTTGAAAAACTAATGTGAAAACAATACTTCAATACACTTTTGTCATCTTTCTGAAGATGACCACACCAACTCCATGATCGAAAGATCCATATGTGAAAAAAAATCCACCCTTTTATCGATGTAATGTCTCTATCTAAGAGATATTTTTTCGAGCATGTATCATGATGGATATATCTTCTGATGTTAAAAATATTATTCACTCTCATGATATATCTATCGTTTTGTACTTCCTGTAATCAACTGGGAGATGTTTCTTGATCTCCACAAGCAACAATACTCTTGATACATGGTCCCAATCATTGATCATGACAATTATTCATCGTACCTTCTCAACATCAGTTTACTGCACATGCTACCCTAAATGTTGCATCATATCCCATTGTAGATCCACCATTGATACATAGTTCTCTATTAATTGTGACTCACATGGGATACCAAAAATGTGGAGACCATATTCCTCTTGATCTCAATGGACTACATCTTTAGTAGCTCTCCATATTTTCCACCATCTAATTCAATTTTTAATACTTCATTATTTCATTTATAAGAAATAGATAATATAGAAAATATTATTTCCTAAATTTAGAGATCCCCATTTATCTTCCTTGTTAACATTTCAACATTTGTCCCATAAAAATATATATAAGATATATCTCCCCCTGAGCAACACATTAAACCTTATTTGTGGGATAGGATAAAAGATATCACATATAAAAATACATTCGTATCTCCAAATTTGGAACACCCATGGGGTGAATCCAATAAATTAGAATACAGAAGTCCCATAAAAACCCTATCCCTTTTCAAAATCATTTTATGGTGGTTAGTGCATATTAAAAATACTTGATAATATGTCCTATAACATAATTAACTCAAAATTACATTATTTTTAAATTTTTTTCACAATTTTATATTTCTAGAATATATTGTATTTTGGATTCTAAAGAATTAGGCAAGACATTACATAATAGGTTAGAATATTTACACAATGTAAAATCTTTTTGACCATATTGGTTCTCCAATTAAAACTCATGTTTCATTCAATACACATTAGCTTAATTTAAGATGATTCTCTAAAGAATAAATATCATCCTTGATAAAATTTATAGTCATACATATATCATGCAAAATGAATTTGTAAATATATGATTGGAAAGAAAAATATCAATAAGAGTTATAATAATAAAGGAATCACAATAGTCCACTAAAAACATGAAAACCCATCAAAATGATTACCTTTTTTCCAATAAACATTGAAAACATAAATTAAATATAGCAACATATTAAAATAAAACATTGTTTTGTGCTTATATTTTAGAGGTACCTCATTGATTGAATGTGAAAGATTCACACCCATGGAAAGCTATTCATAGTCACAAAAAATCCTCTAGAAACATGCACCGTAGATTATTGGATATGGATATATTAACATATGGGATTCCAAATGGGATGGTATCAAACAAGGATTCCCAGGTACCTTGATACAAGATCATACATTCTGGTATTCATGTATTTATCCCATGTTCATCTATTTGATCCTCAACATAGAAAAATGATAGTTTTTAACCTCATTTTGATGTCTTCTGACCAGGATCAACTCATATTTATGGGATCATCTTTCCGGGTTTTCTATTCAAGACGTATCATAGGCTGATGCATGTTTCTAGTGCTAAGGATAACTAGGGTGACCATATCTAGTGCAAGGAGATTCCAAGAGGGTTCAAATTCTAGTTTTGGTGTCTTTGAAACCTCTCCTTCACCATAGTCATGTTAGTTTGGAAAAGGGTACCTACTTTCCATCCAATCATTTTTTTGAATCAATCCTAAAGAAGAAATAGTGACTTACTTCTTCTTTAGAAAGGGGATGGGCTTTATTTTTATGGAATTCTGTTTTTAAATTTTCAGGAATAGTGAATCAGACTTATAGAAGTGTAAATTTCATTGGTCATTTGTTCCATATCGTAGAGAAAAACCACAAAAGTCTATTGAGACTTCTTACCTACATGATGTAGGTTCTTGGTGTATCCGGACTTCTTGGAATAAAGGGTTCTTGAATGGTCCCCAGAGCTGTGGAATGGTTCGATGGTACCAAACTAGAATCCATACATTTGACATAGCAAATCATTTGAAAAACATGGATCTTTCTCATTCCCTTAGGTCCATTCTTGTGAATTGGTCATCCTCATTCCTCATTAATAGAGATATTTCATAGGGATGGCATGTTTCTTGGAATCCCCCTACCTCTAGTGTCATGATCAATGAGAATGCATCCTATAATTAGGTGGTTAGGCATGTAGGTGACATTGTCTGCGTATTCATATGTTTAGTTATCCTCTCTTATTCAATGGTTATTTAAGAATTGGAAATTTGCAGAATGAGGAATGTTGAGACAGTTTCTTTTGAAATTGTCTCTACGTTTATTTTTGATTCCATTATTAATAAAATCTTCACTTTATATCCCATTACTAATAATATCAAACATTAACGATCCGAAATATTATACCGGAAGAACATTTTTAGTGTTTGGGGTGAGGATAACCAAGATGCAGACTCCCTCTCTTTCAATATGTCTCAAGATAACTAGCTATGTTTATATAATAGTGAGGATTCCCTTCCCCAAGAGTCAATGAAAATTGTTAGTGGGTATTTTATTGGGCTTCGTTTATTCATACTCCTTGAATCGCTATCTCTTTCTCTATTTTTTCACGATTTTTAATGAAATAATTATTATTACTTGTTCAAATCAAGTTATTCTTAAATTAAACAATTTAGAACAAATTACTAAGAATTGGAGAACCATGAAGGAATATTGATGCATGCAATAACTCATGAAGGCATTTATCTAAAAGAAAAAACTTCCACCATTAAAGGTTTAAAAACATTCTTTACCACACGAAATCAAAAAATCTGAATGAAAATTATTTTTAACCATAATACAGGTATCTTGGAACAAAAAATTCATAACAAACATTCACTGTTGTTTAACCTATATTTTAGGATGTGATTCCTTGTAATCATATGAAAGTAATACTGTAACGCACCAGCTTCAGGCTACTATGGTTAGGGTCATTACACCAATCGTCGAGTGGGGTGAATCACACAACACCCACATGTGTTCCAGGCCCCCTTCACATCAATTATGGAATCACCACCTACCTACCAAAACATGGCCCCCATTATAATTCGTATCCATAAATTTACACGGCTGGGAATCGAAACATATTCACCCTGATGCACTACATGGAGCTAAACCACTCAACCACACCATGTTTATTGGGGATTGTACTGTAAAATTTGAATGTATGTTTTAAATAACTTCAGTTTATTAATATTTAGATTTATCTATATTTATTTCAATTCAATACATCACTACGAATCCCAGATTTATTTTCCTTTGGATTATATTCATAACTAATCATTTTTTTGATATATTTATAGTGGGTTATTTCACTTATTCTTTGATCAACCATAATTACGATATCAAGAAAGGGGGAGAGGATCTATGTTTATAGAAACTATATATGGGTATATGTAGATAATATTTGAAAACCACAATGATTTATTTATTTGCAAATTTTAATTGGTGAAATAATTATGTGAAATCATACTTTTGAGGAAATTCATTATATCTACATTTTTGTTTTATAAATCCTATATTTTATTTATTTTTTTAATCATTTTGTTCATGATTTTTTATCATAAAAAGGGGATATTATCAAGCATGCATTTTCACAATAATAGTCAATGATTTATTATGATTTTGAGGCTCACAAATACCCTTGTTTTTTTTCTAATGAAGTATTTTTATGTGAGACTTATAAAAATCTAAATTATGTTTCATAGTTTTTATTGTTACCAAATGATTCTGGAAATACTATTTCCATCCCTACATTACAGTTGAAAGGATAACATTTTCATACGGTATCAACTCTACTCTTCACTAAATAGTTTTCATTTTGTACAACATAAATACATGTAGAAATAAGTAAACATGTGGATTAGAAAAGAATCTTTGGAGTATGGATTCACTGTTTATACCCTACATTTGGGAAAGTTGAACATATGGTTCATCAATGAAATGTTCAGGATTTTATGTTGAGAAGGATAAATGAATGGATCATCATTTGTATAATATTTTGTTCCATATGTTTTGTAATGATGAACGTATATATAAGGAACACTATTTTGGTAGGAACTCCATACAACACAAAGGAACCCTATTCTACATAGATGATACATATGTCATCCGAAATGAAACATACACTACACTGTCCAACCCTATGTTGTGTTATCCAGTGAGATATTTTTCAAAGCCGCGTTTTTAAATAGATATTACTGCAATTTTCATGTTAGATTTTAAGACTGATTCAAGGTATATTTTGACCGTTTCAAAAGAAGCGTATTCATCGGAGAAAATAAATGTTATTTTTAGGAATGTTATGACTTACATAGTCAATAGAAATTTGAATTTTGGTGATGAAATAGGATCTTCTTTCAAATATAGATTATCGAAACAAGCTACCATCTTTTTTATATATTTCATGAAAATATCTCAAAAGAAATGAAATTTTATTTTACATGTAAAGGCCTTATTGTATTTTTTTATAGTGATGAAAAGAACGAAGGAATAAAAAAAAGGATTTCACATTTAAATAGTACTTTTTGTTTATTGTTCTTCTATTAGATAAATACATCTACTTGATTATATTGTTATTTGAAGATCATTGTCTAACAAGGATTGATTCAAACTACATCAATCTAAATGATATTCTTTTGGAATAAGAATATCCACTATATGTCAGTTGCGTGTTGCTGAAACTGTGAAGATCTACCTGAACCTTTTAAATCACTCCCTTTTGATTTATTGGAGTTTAAATTACTCGCACTCAGTTATGGTGGAGTATCATCTTTACATTATATGATATGGATGACAATTTTTATATTGTTGAACCAGAGGACTTTTATAATTAGTCTGGTGAGGGTTTCAAATACATACACATAGTTGTGGAAATTCAGTCTCATGATAAGGGGACCAGACTAGTGAAATTCTTTATTATCATAGATAGAATATTTTGTGGATAAAAATATGGGATCTTTGTTCCCAAAACCACTATAAAAATAAATGTTATTTTTTTTGTCAATTCATATTTTTATAATAGAATAAAAACATTGCAAATTCGTATAACATAAAGTGGGTGTTTGAATTGAGAATTGTGGAAGATTTTTAGAAGAAAACATTCACCCTCATCTTGTGTGTTACTTTGTATATTCCGACATGGCAACTGGTAGTGGCCCTGGTCTTGGTTGGTAGTTGTGAGTGCATACCAGGCCTGCTTTCCCCTATCCCATCATGTAGTTATTTCTCCCTCTTTAAGGAGTCCACTAGAGAAATACTTCAGAATAGAAATACTACACACATGTTTCATGATCCCAATATAGTCTTTAAATTATTTTATATTGTCAGACACATGATAATTGTCAAGTTAATCATCCAAAAGGGGTCAAAATAATGGGGAATTGATGATTTAGTTGCACGTATATCAGCAATTAAGGGATTTAGAAACATGAGGGGTATTTCATTAGGAAGAGGAGGTTTTCATATCCTATTTTCCACTAATGATATTCAGATACATGCATGGGGATATTTTTTGATTTCTATCATGCCTGATGTTATGAATTTCAATGAATGAGATTTTAATTTGAACTCAATGGAGGTACACATACCATCAACTAAATCGTGGGTATATTTTTTTAGTATAAACAAGTTGCTGATGAATATGAAGATCTTTTACGAAATTTCTCTTTCAATTGGATTTCCTATTTATTTAGGGAATGAAACTAGTCTTCCCACCTTTAGAATCTATGCTAGATTTCTCATTTAGGATTTCATTTACTAACTAATGACTATTAAATTATTTTTATCCACTAATATTTAGTATTTTATGTGGAGAGTTGAATATGTGAAGGTCCAATTTTTTTTCATAATTCATATTAATTAGTCTGGAATTACTAAACTACAAAAGAATATTGTTCTGTTTCTACTATTCAACCCATGAAAATGTTGAACATAATTTCCACAAGAAGGCTTAATCCATAATGGCATGCACAATGGATACCTGTGTACATTCAATGAAAGACAGGATTTTTATAAATGTAAATGAAAGTATATCTTCTTTAGTTGATTTTAATATTATTGGTATGGATTTCTCCTTGGGGTTGAAAGAGTGGGATGATATTGCTGATAGGGAGGTCAATACAGCAATGAATCCTGCCTATTCACTTGTTGGGAAATTGGGGGATTTTATCACAATTTCAAAGAACGTTGACAACATAGAAAAGAAGGATAATTATGTTTACACAGGTGAGTAGGAGGATGTTGCTTTTATTACAAATTCTGATGACCAGGATCTCCTAGAAAATGTTATGAAAGATGAAGTATACAAAGACCTGATCCAAGAACATGATTTGATATATTCTACATGAAAAACAAAAGATAAGTTGGTATTGGAATCCTCAATTACTATTAAGAATAATTCGGTGAGTATCACTACCCTATATCATTGAGAACCCCTTTCAAAAAATAAGGGTATTGTAAAGATCACCTCTGATGTACTTGATTCTCTTATATTGGTGTCTAGTGTGATGGTACCATTGATTATTAGTGGCTCCAATGTTAATGAGATGGAACAGATGAATAGAACTTCTGGTTTGGACGATCTAGGAGAGAATTGGCAATATGCAAAGACTTGGCAGTGGATTCTACGTCACAAAAATTGTGGTTGAGGATGTGGATGTGATGATTGAGATAGTGCACAGGGGAGTGATATAAATGTGTCAACCGGGTCCTCTAAGGGACTCACTCTAGAGAAAAAAAATCTTCGAGATAAGTATTACGTGCTCTTCAATAATAGGAAATCATAGTTAGAGTGGGAAACTGCTGATGATGATGAGGTCTCTGATCTTGATTATAGATCTTTTCTTGATTTGTAGACTCTCCTCTATGGTTGAGGGCTTGCAATTTTTTGATCACATCCATAATTGATGTGCATGTATCTTTTTCATTCATTTTATTAATAAGAGTCTTGACCCCAGATATTTTTAGTATATAAATATATTTATAAGTTAATACAAATATTTTTATTTGTAATTATAATGAAGATATTAAATATATATATATAAATAAAATAATAAGTATAATAACACAGTTCTGATAGTTTTATAATTATTTAAATAGATATATATATATAATTATAACTATATATAAGTATATCTTTATTATATTTTTTTAAATTAAATATTTATATAAATATATATTTATTATATTTATAATATTATAAATATATATAAATAATATATTAATTATATATATTTATAAAATTATAAATATAAATAAACACTTTGTATTATTTTATTATTATTAAAATAAATATATTAAATAAATATATTAATTAAATATATTAATTATATATAAATATTAATATATAAAATATATTTTTTATAAATTTTTATAATAATATAAATATATGTTTAATTATAAATTTTATAATTTCTCAAATATACATAATTATATAAATATTATTAAATAGATATTTATTTACATTAATATTTAAAAATAAATAAATATTAATTTATTATATAGAAAATTATATATTTATATATATATACTAATATAAGAAATTATTAAAATTATAGGTTTATCGGCCCTTTTATTTGCGCTGATAAAATATAATTTTAATAGTGCTAACAAAGAGATGATACAAGGTGTCTTTATTAGTGCAAAAAAGGTGCCATAAAGGCACGATTTGACATCACATTCTTTTATAGAGCTGATAAATCATACATTCATAGGTGCTTTCTAATTAGCGCTGAATTATTATTATTTGGATTTATAAATGACTGATATCATTCAGCTTCTTCTATCACTCATCTCAATCTCTTATAGATGTCGACCCCTACCATCACCAAATCCTCCTTCACCACCCCGACCCCTGCCACTACGGACTCCTACCACCATTGACCCCTCCTAAGCTGCTGAAAATCCCCTTCTCTAACCATTCTTTCGCCGCCACAAATCCCTCCACTGTCGAAGAAAATCCAACCTAGGTATAGAACCCCAAATACATCATGCACCCAAACCCACCTCCTTTATGAAACCCTCCTCCTCTGTGGGATCTTCCACGAACCCCACCTCCCCCCACAATATCATCCACTACTGCCTCCCCTACCTACCCCGACTGCAATGCCACTGGACCCTACAACTATAGGTAGACCTACAAATATATGGTATGTTCTTATTTTATTTTTAATGATTATATAGTGAAGATTAATTATAGGGTTTTAGTTATTTAAATTTTGGAGTCTGTTTGATCATTGTACATTTTTGTGGGTAATATTTTCTATAATCAAGACTAATGGGTCACACTCATTTATTATTGGTTTCATATATGTTTACTATTTCATTCTTAAAATATATAAACAAATGTTTTAATATTACTTATTATAGTGTATTGTTCATATGTAGTTTTAGATACATTCTACAATGATAATCCTTTTTATAGTATAAGGAAATGGAATCTATCATTATAAATTCCCTTATGATTATTTTATATAATATGTGATATATAGGCATAGATAGAAGAGTGTTGCGGATGTTATTGGTACCCAATACTATTCATATATCTTTGTGAAAATTATTAATACATATTAATTTTGTGGTGTATGATATAAACATGTTAAATTTTGTTTTGATTCATCCTTTTACTATAATTTTTAGCTATTTTCAAAAATATTGAGTTGACTTTGGAATGAGTGTTTATTTATTTGTAAAAAATGAGAGATATTACTAAACATTATTTTATATTATATAATGCTTTATTATGAGAGTTGAGTTTTAATTTTGGCTAGGTGATAATTTTTCATTTTCGGATAATTTTTAAAATAAATGATTGGTGGCCTATGGTACATTTGATTATCTGAGAGATGATCATTGTTTTTGAGGAGTTGTGTGAGGGGTAGTTAATATGAATACATAGTATAATAATTTATATAATTTCGGAGATGTTATATCATAAAATCATTATGATAGGTATAATTTTTGAGTTCATTTTTGATGTCATTAATTATATTGAGTTGTGATTCCATTGTCATATAATATTACTGTGGTTATGGAATGGTTATAACTAGGTTAAACACATTGATTAAAATGTAATCTATCAACATGATGATCATTACTCTTGTTGAGGGACCCGTTATGTTATTAATATACCCATGAATCAGATAAAATTTTAGTGGGGAAGAAATTATAATATTGATGGATTAATACAACTCGAGCGATTTTAAATTTAAACCTCTTTCCACAACATAGATATACTAACCAAGTAGCTGAATAAGCTATATAAAAACATTATCTCTAAGTAAATGGTATACTATATTTCCCCTATTAAATTATTCTAATCCATGGTAATATCTAGGTGTAACAGATGTTGGGTTTTATTATTAAAATGATTGAGAATTTTATCTTATTTTGATAGTTATAATGAGTCACCAAAAATGTAATAATATGAGAGGCTCAGGATTCATAGATTCATAGCATAGAAAAAACACATTGAATCAATATAGTTGATTGTATGACATCAATTTCTACCTATTAAATGATATTATACATTTACTCATAAATATTTGGTAGGTAACCATTAATGGTTGATGTTTGATAATTTTTTATTATTTTTCCTTATTGTTGTATCTTGGTAAATTAATATTTTTTTAAAAAATAAATGTTTTTTAGTTTTATTTACTCAACCCTATGTAATAAAAATATTTTCATAATTTTTCCTGAAACATGATTTTTTGTTTAGTCTTAATGAATAAAATGTATAATTTTTTTTGATAATATACTACTAAGCACTTTTTTCACACCATACATATACACATTGGTTCATATATAGATATTTACTTTTATGGTACATGTAAAATAAAAGGGGCTCTCTTTCAGAGTGATGTTCTATAGTAACTTGTTATAGATATAAAGATAATGGGACGTAGAGGCCACTATAGGTAATGAGGTGAAAATATTCATTTCACGTTTTTTTAATATATTTACTATATTGTTCTTCCCTTGAAAATAATTTTTTTGGTTTACATTTATATTTTAGATAATCTATATAAATTTTAAGCATTAAATTTTATAAAATTCAAGTAATTTAGTATTCATTTCTCTATTCTAAAGTACATCTATTTGGATTTATGTTTTCTTTATGAAAATTTTTATGTGGGTCTTTTAAAATGATTAAATTGATTTAAATTCATCTTAACTTGTTATATGTGTTACAAATACCATATTTGGATTAATGTGCTTTAAAATGATTCAAAAAAAATCATGTATTATGGTTGCATTCAATGTGTTTCTCGACTCAGCTGATGGATGTTAATAATGCGATGTGAAATTTTTTAAATCATATTTCATGCTAGATTTATTTTAATAAGGGGTATGTGATGTTTTAAATTAAAATTTGATAAATATAGAGGTTTTTTGCTCATTTTAAATGATTACTACTTCTAGGTCATGAATTTGTCACAATTGCTTTAAAAACGAATTGTGCTTTTGTGAATGTGTAAATGGAATTGGGTGGTTAATTTTAAAATGTTATTGTTGTTTTTAATATGAATTTCTGATAATGGTTGGGTTTTTAATGGGATTTTAGGCGTTATTTTATTAATAGTTTTTAAAGGACATCTGAAATGCAATTTTTCTATAATATTGTATGTTTATATTATTATAGAATTAGGAATGCCACCTCATTATATATGGAAGACAAGTAAATTGATAATTACACCTTGTAAATGGTATTCCACAAACTATATCCAAACCAATGGATATCCATCATAACCTCACTCCCGCAAAAGGTAAATTAATGGTTCTCCCAATCATAACTACTAAAACTTCTATGCATCCAACATCTCATACAAGGTATAATTTTCATGATTTCTCTAAAATTACATATACTTTATGGTATTGTGTTAGATTCTAAACGGATTAGTCTCATGATAAAAAATTCATTGATAACTATCATTCAAATTTTGAGTTCCCCTTATTTTAAAGGTACCTTTTGTATAGATTAGATTTTATATATTAATTTTATCTAATCAAAAAATTATGGATACGAATAAAGAATGGATGGATTTCGATCATATAACAGTAGAGTATAATGATTGAGTGAATAAGTTTATCATGTTTTAAAATGATCATGTATAGGACCATTATAAAACCCTTTTCAATGTTTAAGATGTCTTTACTAATGACTGTTTATTCTAGATGAGTTTGAAGATTAGTTTATTTTTCATGGAATAGATTTAAGTTAAAAACATTATAATAAAAATGGAAGAAAAGTGAATGTAGCTGGTGGAAGGGATTTCACTACGTTTTATGGATAATATGATATGATTTTAATTGTCGAAAATGGAGAATATTGTATCGATGATTTTATTACCAATGTTAATGATGATGATGATGGTATTGAGAAAATGATAAAGACCATTTAAAAAAATCTTTCTGACGTCCAAAAAATTGTTTGAGAAATTTATGAGCTGTGAAAAGATGTAATTGTATACTAGTTTCACTAAATGCACATGATTTTTGTCCCTACTACAGATGTATAATTTTAATGAAGAAAATTGATGGAGTGACACCAGTTTTATGGAACAACTAGATCTATTGAATTAATTTCTCTTAGAAGATAATGTGCTCATGAGAGGGTTGTGAGATTCCAAATGACTGATATGATCGATGGGTATACTTATGAAAGAATAAAGGACGTCCTAAATGACGATATATGTTATCATAAAGATAAAAAGAACTTATAGAATACCAAAATTGTGGTGACTATTGATGCATGAATGATGAATTTTTTTCCTAAAATATTTGTAAGGTACATTCCAATTTTTCCGAGGATTAGGAGAATATATAGAAGTCATGAGACTATATAGAAGTTAGAATGGAAGGCAGATACAATAACTAAATACGAGAAAATAGGTAACTGGGTAGTCTCTCCTTAGTGGAAGAGAATTGATCACGAGTATCATGAATTTGGAAAAAATGTAATAAACGTCCATCTTTCATTATCTATAGATGGAGTGAATCCTTTTGGGTTTCAATGAATCTGTCACAATGCATGGAATTTTACTTTAGTAAATTATAACTCACCCATGTGGTTATGCATGAATAGAATATAAATCAAGTTATCTATGTTTATATTAGGGCCAAAAAACTATTCAGTGATAATGTTTTTTGTTGGGCCCCATTGATCAAATATTTGAAATTAGTGTGGGTTTATGGTGATAGATTGTATGATCTATATAGAAATAATGATTTCACACTGAGAACCAAGTTTTATTAAATCTTAAATGACGTTCCTTCATATGGAAATTTGATAGAATATAAAATTTAAGGTACACAAGAGGGTCCCATTTACGAATAATGTACACAGTTTATTATGTTAAAACATTCATCAAAAACTATGTTTCTAGGACATCACATATTTCTACCCCAATGAAATAAGAAATTATCGTAGAAGAAATAATTTGATGGTAGATCCGAATAATGAACAACACCATATCCACTAATATGTGATCAAATGTTTGATAAATTTAAACATTTGGATGCTTCTTTTTGGAAAAATGTTTTTAAAAATCTATATAAAAACATCTTGTAAAAAGGGATCAGTGTTTTTTGATTTTCTATATAGAAATTGTCTGTGTGACAAACATTTTCTTATTGTAATGCATGTTGACGAAAATGTATGTTATAGAGTCATTGGCAGATTGATAAATGAACATAGTAAAATAAATGATTTAATTGAGGCTAGGATAGACATGGTTGACATAGGAATATATGATGATTTGTCACTAGTTAATGGTGAAAAACTAATTTTTCTTCCCCTAGCTGCTTACACTCTTTCTGGGAAGGATACATTCGAGTTTACAATCTTTTTTAGTCACATAAATGTTCTAGAGGGGTATTCATAAAATATAAAGAAAATCATTTCAAGGACCAATATAATGTTAATGGTTCTAAAATTACATGACTTCTATGTTTTCATAGAAGATCTATTTCTTATTAATTTATGTTCCATTTTCCCAAGAATATATGTTATCAAAATAACAATATCTGTTTCTTCGTGGAAGTTATATGAATCCAAGTTATAGACCAGATCAAATATATAATGATGGAAAGAGAAGTTACCATCATATTATGTGAATTGTAAATGTTCTTCTAACCAACATTAATTTATATGATGGTCCATTTGATTGTTCAATTGGTGATAGAGATTCGACTTTGTGGTCCTATACACTAAATTTGGATGTAATCCAATGAACAAGATATGAAGATTTTGAAAGGGTATATCAATAATGGATGTCGATTAGATGGTTGTATTATAAAAAGATATATTATTGAGGAATCTATTGAATTATGTACTGAATACCTTCTTGGTGTGGTAATAATCTCTCTAACAAAATCTCATTACAATTTGAGTCTTACAGGTGAAGGTAATTTTGGAAGAGATGTTTTCATAATTGATATTATAGATTATAAATAGTGTCACCTCTATGTTTTTTATAATAGTTTTGTGGTATCCCATTATGTTGAAACCCACAAATAAATTATTAGGAATTAGAATCAAAGAAGGGATGAAATATGGATATCAAATAATCATAATAAATAGTTTATAGGATGGTTTTAGGATCATATTTTAAAAAATTCCAATGAGAATTTGGATTAAATTTCATAATATCTTCGATTTCTAGCTGAAGGACCATAGGTGTATGTATTAACTTACAATGGTAATGTTATTATTGGTTATACATTTTATAGAAATGAACTTTATAATGATAGTATAATGAAAAACAGTGGATTTACACTTGTGGATAAAACCAGGCATGTTTCAGTTACTATGGAAAGAAATCCAATGTACCCAATCATGTCATACATTGGAATCATAAAACTAATATGAGAGTTATATTATACAACACTCAAAGTGATAATTTTTTAATGCATGTTGGTTGATATAATGAGTTCTATTAAAATAGATGAATTGTGATTTTTGAATGTTTATTTTTGGATAGAAAAAAACCCATTTATAATGGCTTGAGGAGAAGTAAAATTATTTTATTTTGTAGATCCCTCAAACTGAAAGTGGTCGTTTTTTCTCTTATTAACCAAAATAACCAAATGGTCAAGTGAAAATTCAATTTAGGAAGACCCTTTCAATGGTACATTGTCGTCATATTGTAGCAGTCCCAATATAGATGGAATTTGTTATGTTATTGAAGACAAAATTTAAGGGATTTGGATACTCGATAGATATGTTTAATCCATTTATCCATTATAAAAAGTGTTTTCAATAATCACGTCATATTTTTTTGTAATATAAATCATATTACCACATTTTATTATCTTTTAAATACTTTATTTACATTATCAAAATGAAATATTAAACGACATCTATATATAGTGAATTCTACACATGTTCTTGGTACCAATCTCAAGGAACTACTGGTGTCTGAACCAATTGTTACTTGTATTGCAGAGGAACAACAAAAATCTGCATGTGTGGGTGCTCCCAATACATAGGAAGAATTTGGGTTTCAATATATTATAGCTCCCTGGGAGGAAGTACAATGACCATGTGCAGATTCTAATGCTACTATGCTAGAATAACATATTGATGATGTTGAATATGACAAAATGATAAGTGATGAAAGACCAAAGACGTTGAAATAATAGTAGTTTCATTCTTTAATGGTGTTGGAAAAAAGCCTTTTGGAATAAATCAAAAGCATCAAATTTGAGGATAGATGGAATGTGTAGGGATAACATTTTAACCCCAAAATTTCCATGTTCAATAGTTACGTTGGAATAGTCATTGGACAATACAATTTGGTTGATGTAGAATCGGGGCACCATATTGTGGCTGACCTTAAGAAATTGGTGTGGTTAGAGATTATGGTACCATTATGATATCAATACATAATTTTAATAATAATAATAAAAATAATACATTCACATACTCTTCATTATCACTTCTACTATAAATTTATATAAGATAGATGCCACATGAAATATGTATTAATGATTGCTAGAGGGATTCACTAAGGATTTCACACAATTCTAATAGAAAATTATCTTAATGGTTCTAAGGGGAAAATAAAATAGCATCCAATGATTATATTGTGATATATGATAATCCTAGAAGTCGGTGATGCATTTACTAGTTGTCATGCAGATGTGTATTTTTAGGTACATAGTATCTAGTAATACGATGTATGATTAAACATGGATGCATCACACTGATTGAAATTCTTTATTTATAAAACAACAACAGAGTTCTATAATTATGGAATCAGTAAGAAAACCTAGGTAACCCTTATATAAATCATTTATGGGGTATAATTAAATTGAAAAAAAATTGGCATGTTTTTTAAATATAGCATACTATATTTATTTTACATGAATCAACAACATAATTATCTCACTCTATTTATAGAAAAATTGATGATTCCAAATCCAAAGCCACATCCATCCCACACCATGTTATATTATAGGAGGAACATGTATATAAATATGGGATACTAAAAGGTAAAAACTGGCAAAAAGTGTGTGAAACATGTGTAAGTATGACATAATATTTGTCTTCATTAAATTTCTATTACACAACAATGAATAATTATTTTCCTATAATTTCTTTATAAAATAGTCACAAGAATCAATAACATATATGTCAGATAAACACACACTATAGTTTACCAAGAAGAAGATAGATGAGTATGACCGCATCAGAGGTGAAGCTTTGGAGTGACATCTAAAAAATATTTCTGAGAAAATATACAAGAGGAGGATTAAAAAAAATAAATGAAATAGAATAAAGAAAGAATAACTACCCTTGAAGAATAATTCCATTGGAAGATAGAGTTTATTAAAACTTTTATAGGTGGAATAAAAGAAAAGAATCAACTTGACAACAACCATCAGGTTAAGACCCCACATTACCCAGACTAGCATTGAGGTGAGCCATTCCCTTCAATAAAATATCTTAGCCATGGTTATCGATGTTCTAATAATGTTTTATTTTTTATTGTAAATCCGGTATACATGGATAAATTTACTATAATGATATTATATAGGGTTAAAATGATATATATTTATATATATTAACACAATCCCATATCCATATATAGAGGGCTACTATGTTTGATATAAAAACAGACATGTTACATGATAGAACACATTCAATATGTCATGTGAGAGTGTTAATTATAATATCCCCCGAGCCAAGTGACAAGATACCAGTTATAATTGATGAGTAACATATTCTTGAGGTCTAATAAGTTATTGAAACATTCATCACTTGGTCTTCACAACTGGTAAAAAAACATGTCTAAAAGGAGGTATTCATTGAAAATTTATTTTTGATGCAAATCCTTTAACAATTAATGAAATAATATCTAAAATAATGAATGTTTATATAGAAAAACAGAGGGAAGGGGGTGAAATGAAATACTGGATAAACCCATCTAGAGGAAAACATGACAGATCTAAAAAATATATTGAATGTTAATTTACCCTTCCAATTCTATATACATAATTTCTATCAATGAATGTTCATGTGGATACAATGTTAAAAAATGGGTTTAGTCCCATAGTTGATTATGATGAAAATACGTATAGAGAAGAAGTTCAAGACTTCATTGGTTATGATAATGTAATTGAAATCCATGACTATGATTTTCTAGGTTCCTTAGTTGTAAATGAATTAATGACTTATATTTTCATGATTTTATTTCACAAAAGGTAATATACATTGTTAATTATGAATAAATAAATTTCATATTTTTAAAAAATGTTTATATCAAAAATAAATATAGGGATTTACCCAATATAGAAATTTTACTTGTTGGTCCTCACATATCCTCTTTATAACAACAGAAAATAGAATCTATCAAAAAGAATGAAATAGTGGTAGGTTGGTCAAATAATTTGAGTGTGCTTAATTTTATCTAACAAATATGACTGCAGTAACACCTAAACCAAAATTGAGGATGTTCCTACATGCAAAATTTATTGGCCAAATATCACAAAATCATAATCCAAAGGATCATGTTCTAAATGTAGCATGGATAATGATGCACTATCTTTTAAACTCAATGAATTGGATACCTTGTTTTATTTTCATATATGTTAGTTAATAAGTAATCATAATGTGCTATTAGTTTGAATCGTCTTCTCTACTTCATGACCAATTATTTTATACTGAATACATTCTATAATTATTTAGGGTCAATATATATTTCACATTTTACCTAATAAAAATATTTCTCTAAATTTTTAAACAAAAAACCACCACTTCAATCTCATGATCACATGTAGTTTAATTCTCGTCATAGAGTTTTAATAGATATAATGTGTATAAAATTATCCAATCATATTTCATCAAGACATTTAAATTCCCCTTAAAATAAGCATCACTATAAAATATTCACAATTTTTTGTAGTAATGTATAAAAAATGATAAGTGAATAATACTATTTTAAATTCTGGAAAATAATCACCACATTCCTTGGTCTAAATGAATTTTACTCCATTAAAATTTTACATTTTTAGTAGGATATATAATCTAGAAAATAACTAAAGAAAACATATTTAGTGACATTATATTCTATTAAAAGTTTGAATCTCAAGGAAATTTATTGGTCTTGGACACAGTTTCAACACTTTATTTTTTCCAAGATAAATAATTATACCATATTTAGAATAATTATTCCCTTAAAAAGTATTTTCTAACCAAAATTCACATTCATTGAATTCACAATTAAACTTCTTTTTTTAATGTGTATTGATCAATCCATATATATTATCATGTTTCTCATAACATTTATAATAAACCAAAATTCCACCCAAGAAAACCAAAAAAAATTCAAAATAATCATGGAAAATCTATTAAAAATATCTATAAATATAGTAGATACAATCATCAATCCAAATTTTTTATCCACAAACTCTTAATACCCAAACCATGTATGAAACAAACTCCTGGTAATTTATTCCAAGATTACCTTAAACAAGTGATACATAGACTGGAGATCAATATTTGAAATGTTACAATCACTCTGAAGTTGATTAAATAAGTAATCAATATTTGGAAAAGGATAATTTTCCACTACTATGATATTATTGAGTTCTATATAATCATGGAAAATTATCACAAAACCATCCAACTTTTTAAAAAACTAAATAGTAACACTGTAACGTAAAGTGATAGGGATAATGAAACCCTTATTAATCATCTTGAGTAACTCTTTTTTCAATTCTAAATACAATAATAGATCCATTCAATATGGTGGTTCGAAAATGATATCATAATTAGGCAGTAATTCATCATTAAATACAACATCTATATTTGGAATAACACCAATTAAATTCCCAAGTAAATACTTGTAGTTATTTTCTTAGAATTAGAACGTCACTAATTTTAAGATTTGTTTTGTTTTCAACAATATATAAAAGATATGTTTCAATTTCATCTTTTATCAGTTTATCAACATCTTGACAAGCTATCAAAGGTATGAAATTATTCTTATATATAAACCAAACCATATTTAGAAAAAGAACTTCTTTAGATATTTAGTTTATCATAATATGATAAAATGGAAGCCAATCTATACCCCCAATACAATAAAACACTACAATTATTAATACCAAAAGGTTTTTAGGGAAAATAATTCAATTTATGAAAAGAAAAAAACTGCAATGATGTATTTTTTTGCCTTTATAATACACACACGAGTTTTTCCATGAGTTGTGTATTCATTTATTCTGATAGTATTTCTATTTTACATTAAAATATCCTAGATATAAAATAATTCCTCAATCCCAAATCAAAAAACAAATAGAAATAATTTGAATAAATAAGAAATGTACCTATCACCCATTAATGTTTGGGTCCCATATCTGTAATTGTAGTAGAAAAAATACTTTTCTCACATGTTATTGTTTCTAATGTGAATGATGACCTCCTTGTGTAATTAAATTGTGAAATTTATTTCCATAATATATTGAGTCATTACAATTAAAACACCCTACTAGTGGTTGAATTGTTTTTCACATTACATTTGTAATTTGAACACTTTTCCATCTGGACCGAGGCCAAATAACTTATCGTACCAAATTGGTAGAATGATTTTTATCCTATAAAAAATTATTTAATTTATTTCCATATTTAGAATAGTTTGGGGTATTACCTCTATATTTTTTGGTGGACCACTTCATACTCATTTAGTCACAAGGTAAAAAACCTCACAGTATTAAAATTCATAAGATGCTATTGAAATTAATAAAATTGGGTGCAGATCAATATAAAAAATTTCAATATTAATCTAATGGTTCCAAAAAGAAATTCCCTGCATACATGGATAGTATAGAAGAATTATCTCAATAAGAAACTACTATGACTTCTCTTATTTACCTCAATACTAGAAATTACCTTTTTATTCAATGTTACATAAATTAAGGAATATACTTCTTATGGAGTTGATGATTAAATATTATGTACTCCATTGAATTATTAATATCCTCTTCCTAGGTAGTCTTAATTGTTTAATTTCATTGTATGACTTCATTTAAAAAATTAATAACAATATGAATTAATTTTTTAAATTGATCATATCATAAAACATGGAATATATTCTCCAATGAATTTACCAATCCATCAGATTTAAAACGGTCGAAAGAATCACAAAAAAATGAGGGTATTGTTTCATGAAATTCTATATTATAGGAATAATCTATATTATGAATTCATTAGTTCCCTTTAATGGACCCTACTATAAAAATCCCATGTCAATTAAGTTAACACTACTATAAGTTGATTTATTATTATCATTCCAAGCTATTGATTAGGAAGGTTATTATTCTCTTGATTCTTTTAAACATTAGTTCCCATAATTACTTTGTAGAAATATGTTTTTATCCAACATATATTTGATAGATAAACATAGAAATACTAAAAATATCACTCATAATAATACTTATATAAATTAGATTCTATTTAAAGAAACTCTTAATATTCTTATGACCATTAATGCAATATAATATTTATCTATGATACCGACTATAATTATATGTAACATAATAAATACATAATATATTGACTTATAATAGGAATTAATAATTATTTCATTTCTAGGATCTCTCTATATTATAGATTTATTGAATTAGGTAAAACATTACACAAAAAAATAAAAACATCCAAAAAATTTACATTATTCCCACAGAAATTGGTTCTTAAATTTACACACCTATTATATTCATGACATATTAGCTCCATTTAATAAGTGTCTCGATAGAATAAAAATACTAACCTTTATAAAATTTCAAATCATTATTAGATTCATTGAAAAAACATTTGGAAATATGAGAAATAGATCATTATATGGTATATAAAAATAAAATTATCCTCTTAGTATAGTACAATCATGAAGAACCATTATATTTTACCTTAAAAAAACAATTATCACATAAATAAAACATTTCCATAAATTAAAAAAAACATTATTTAATATAAAACATTGGACAATCCATTATTAAGAATAGTTTATTGTTTATGGAACCGTGACACATGTGGTAACTCATTAAAACAGTTATCTGAAAAAAATATCATTCATTATTATTATTTCATAAATATTATTTACCTTATGAAATAAAATAATAGAAATAACTATTTTCAATCATAATATATTTATCATAGATAATCATATACATAACCTATGTTCTCACATGTGTAACATGTATCAAAATGAGTGAATCCTCGTTATATCTATTAGAACAAATAACACATCTATCTCCCTTATTTTTCCCATCAATGAATAAATCATTAATAAATGCATTAGAGAGATAAAGAGGGATAATCCCTCATCATGAGTAATTTCAGGCTCACCTATTTCCATATATAATTCTCATGTACCATATTTTTTATAAATTTTTTAATATTTTAATTATTAATCATAAAACCATTGAAAATATATTTTAAAACATTAAATATCTCATTAAATTATTTCATAAAAAATAGAACGAATATCATACTTCTTGGAAAGGTCTTAAATATGAAAATAAAACAAGAAGATAAATAATAATATATTTTTTTTAAAAACATGTTACATTTTAATGGAATATTTTTAAAAAATAATTTTCCATTTCTTAGGAATTTGACTTCAATTATTATATATTTTCATCCAATATTTTGTTCTTTAAAAAAATTATAAATTGACCAATGTACTAAATATTAAAAATATTCCTTGAAAATCCATTTTAAATAAATAAATAATTTTAAAATTGATCTTTAATGGTATTATATATATAAATATTAATATTCCTTGAGCATTATTGAGATCATGGATATGGAGGAGGGGGAGTTTAAAAGAATACATTAAAATAAGACATTAAATAGAAATACATTACCTTTACTCTTGAATAGTTCTGTTTATATGTCTACCCTCATGAGTAATTAAAATATATTATCTTGCTATTTTAGAACGACCAATTTTATTTTTATTATATTATAATTATTTACTTTTTTTATTTGTTACATGGTTTTATTTATTTATTAAAATGGTTTTGTTCACGTTGTATATTTTCAATATTTTTGATTATAGCTATAAACGAACATCGATTTATTGACCGTTGTCAAAGGGTTTATTGTTCTATTAATTAAATTTTTTAAAAAAAATTCAAAATTATCAAATTTATACCTTATATACACAGCTCAAACATAACATGTATGACACTCATGAAAAATAAACCGTGTTTTTTCTGGGAGATGATAGTTTGTACATATGCATGACCTATAATTTCACTTCATCATTACATTAAAAATAAATAATTTATATTATATTAATTTTTTGAATTATAAATAATTTATAAAATTTCACATTTAATCACTATTTTATTACTTATGACCAACATTTTTTGATGGGAACAAAAAATGAATCACATCACTTGATGGAGGTTTTAGTCCACAAGTTGAACGCGCAGTGTAATCACTTTCCAATTGATATAAGAGAAATAAGGTATGTAAAATATTATCTTTATATAATCTTAATTATGTGTAAAATATCATATATATAATTTTATGTTGAATTTTGGTCATCTTTAGTATACTGTGATGAAAAATGAAACCCATAACTTCATGGTGCTCCCAGTCAATACATATGCACGAGTGGAGCCATAAATTTTCAACATATAGAATATAAGAGGAAAATGGGTTGTGACATAAAAATAATAATATTATCTACGTGGAGGATAAATATTTTTTATATAATTATCGTTATTGAAATGAATGTTTCGATAAAAATTATTATTTTGAAGTATTCACTGAAAAATAATATTTTCTAAAAAATTCCACGAAGTCACCCTAAAATAAATTCATTATTAAGGCTTAAAATATTAATTCATTTTTTTAAAATAAATATTATAATATAAATATATTTAAAATTTAAATAAAAACATGTGGTACAAGAAATGAAAATTTGGTTATATCAAATGATTCTTTTTCAATAAAAATTATTTACATAAGTATAATGAATATGAATAAATAATATGAACACTTATAAATCAAAAAAGACATTTTAAACTAGTATTTCCAAGGCCTTCACACAAATAATGGTTCACTTTTTGGGTTTTGTGAATGATGGAGAGATGAGTCTACTTACACAATCCTTTGTGGAATCTTGTGGTGATCATTCGAACTACATAACCATAATGATTATATTATTCATTTTCATTTCAAGTTTACATTATTGCTAAAACTTTTTATACATTTAGAATTATGACTAACGTGATAATATTTTTATTCCATTATGTTTTATCCATGTTTTTCTTTTAATATAATTTTTTTATTTTGTGTTTTAAATCATTACATTTTATTAATTAATTAATATCTGACTTGTACACTTGATTTGGTAACCATATATGTTATCCCTAATAAATAGTAATGGGTGGGATAATATCATAAGATAATTTTTTTTGAATGTGATTGTGTCCATGAAAAAATTATATGTCTCATGTATGAAAATTAAGAATAAATAAATATATGAATAAAAAAATTACATATTTCATTTTATCTATCCACACAATAACGATGGTAATACCTAATAATTAATCCTATGCAAAGTATCTCAAAAAAAGAAGATATCGTTATAATTTAAAATATGGTTTTTCATATTCTACCATGTCATTTGGAACTAAACCTGATGACAAATTATTTAATACAAGAAAGAATGATAAATTAAACACGTAGTGATTTCTTTCCAATATTGTATTAAATTAGAGAATGACACTTAGATGTTATTTAGAAAAATTTAATATTAGTGAAAATTAAATATATAAATATTCATATATGATATGAACGTGAACTAGAGTTTTAACTTTGAAGAATCTATCTTCACATACATCGCTACATTAAATTAATTCTAGTTCTGTGAAATTTTTATTTAACTTCTAGAAATTAATTTCTAATCATATTAAAATTTTATCAACATGAGAATTCATGAAATAGGATAATAATAATCTCTACAGAAATTATCTATGTGGGGGAGACCATGCATCAAATGTTATTATAGTTTTAGTTTTTATAAATTTAAAATTTTTTCATGTCATGAGAGCATGTACCACACATGCAACATCGTATATTGGTATAATATTATTCATAAGTACCTATACCAAAAAAATAATTACTAGTTAATACATTTAATTTTTTATAGATCATAGTGATAGTATATTTTGGATATTTCAATCAATTTTATCTATATTAAATAAAAATATATATTATTAGTTCATTTATCATGATTAACGATATTTACGACATTATTGTTCTTTTATTCTTTAATTTACTACATTAATGTATTCAAATATGATATCGCTCAACTATTTGATTCATATTTAAATTCCACTTTAATAAAATAGTGGAAAAAGATCATTGAAAAACTATTTATAATCTATTCTATTTTTACGTGACTACATATAGATTTTAAGAGTGTCTTTTGAGTATATAATTTAATTAACACATAGATCCGTGATTGGTTGAATAGTCATTCAGTCGGTGCAAATATTATATATGAATTTTTATAATATATGCCTTTAAAAACAAAAAATATATATATAACTACATTAGTGATTGTAATTCCCATTAATATAACACATTCATCTTATTATAACTCCCCAATTTTTGAAGGAACCCCCAACTATATTGGAAAACCACCCTAAAACTATGGCATTTCATAAGTGGTGTAATGGAAAATGTTAACAACATAATATTAATTTCTAGTATTATTTATTTACATAAAGGTGAAAATATTATTATATTTATCATTCATGATAATTTAATCTATATGATAAAATTAATATAAAGTAACAATGTATAAATAGAAAGTAATCATTCCTAGGAAAAATTCTTTATTTTTTAATGTTTGTTAATAATACTTTGTGAACCCATTGTATCAAAAAATTCACATAAATAAATATGATTAATAATAATTTATTTATGAATTGACAATGATTTTTAAAAAAATGTTTGTTTTTTGAGAAAGAGACAAAATAAACTACATCATTGGGGAACTACATGAGACATATACCAACTCATGTTACGACATTTTCATTACCTCATATATTTTCGATTATCTAGCTTCATGTGGGTATTAATATAAAACTACCCCATTATATGCATACATATTAGTTACAATTGAATTATCACACATATTTGAGGAAAAAATACGTTGTTATAAATTCATTTTATAATAATTTGTTTACAAGAATGGCCATATAAAATTTATGGAGGATGAAATGAAGTTTATATTATAAAATAATAAATTAATGATTAATTATTACATAATAATGCATCATTTAATGAGTAAAAATTAAACATATAATTCACCTAAAAATCATAGGATATTACCAAATCATAAACAATCAATATACATATACATTTTTACTGAATAATAATCTTTGAAAACATTAATATAATATAGAAATTAAAATCCTCAACAATCCAATGTTTTAAGGGGTAAAAGGGCCCTCAAAGGGGAATTGAGCCCACTTTAGGTAAGTTAACCCATTTAACACTTGGGTCAACATACTAGTCTAAAAATAACCACTTTGGCCTTACTACAAGGTCATAGTTTGGTTAGGTATTTGGGGAGTCCACATGAAGATGCATTGGTCTCTGAATGTTTTTAAACTAAACATTTATTTAATGTGTGAATTTTAGGAACAATGGGTAGGCATTTCTTGTGTATAATTTTTAATTTAATCATAGGATACTCAAACCTCTATATATACACTATTTTTTTAAAATATTATTAGAATGTTTAATAATAAATGTTTCTATCAAATGGCATCCATCTCTTATTCCATAGGACATTCGATTCATGCTCAAACAGTGGTTGTTCTCTACAAGAGAACATCCATCCATTTGATTATGAAATCCTATATATCATAACATTAATTAATTCATCATCTATATTGTTATGATTCTATCTACACTCAATTACCTAATTAAATAAAAATAAAATTTTAAACATGACTAAATATTTGTACAATTTATTTTATACCAAATGAATGAAGTTAACCAAATGAGTTCCATGTATGTATTTTTATATTTTTATGACCAAATACATAATATAACATAATATATTATTTAAGAGACAATATATTTACCCATTTATATTGAAAAATAAAATTATATAAAATAAATTCAATGAAAAATGATTACCAAAATTGTGATTTTGATTCAACCATTCTCCAGTATTTTGTGGTTTATTAGATCTTGAAGGTTGTAGTCCATAAATGTTTTAGATCATATTCAATTTCTATAATATATATATATATTCAATATTAAATCATTGTGTACCATCCTGATTAATCAATGATTTTAAACACACTTATGAGAATTAGAACACTACAAATGTGATCCCGGATGGAAGGATTTAGCCATAAGTTTCATTCCTCTCATTTTCATTCTCTAAGACTTAATAGTATTAAAAATATGGGTTAAACATTTCACAAGTTGGTGGATAATAGAATCTGAGCCATTAAATTCACTTATATTCTAGGATAAATGTTTAATAAATTTTATTTTATCCCCATAATAAACATTTACACTAAATTTTACTTAAAATTCAACATAAGATAACTTTAACTTATTTTAAATGTTAATAATATTTTATAACACACTTCTAACAATCTAATGTCTCAAATGGTGAAATAAAATTCGTTAACATGGCCAATTACTTGCTGAATAATTTTGATAAATTCTGGAAATTTAATATTTTATATTGAAACAATTTTTTACTCACTTATTTTAATTTAAATAACATTTAAATATTATGGGAAATATATTCAAATCACACTATTCAAAACATGAATAACATAGACGTATATATAAGTATTTAATTTCTTTTTGATCATTAATACTCAGATAATCAGTGGCCCACTAACATGAATCCCTAACATCATAAATTTTAATTTTTCTAAAGACATGGGTCTTTCTAATACATTTCATGAGTTACCCATTGGACTCTTATATAAATTAAAAAATAATATTAGTACAAATTTTCATTTTTTTGCAAATTAATTAATTTTCAGACCTATATACTACCGTAGTAGCAAAAATCAGGTTCGATCTATATGGACCACATGACTAGATCACTAGATTAAATATTATTACTCATTTACTAACAAATCACTTAGTGGGGTACTTTTAGTTTTTAAATTAGAAGGTGAAAAAATTAAAAATTTAATTTTAAAAAGTAAATTAATTTGATTTTTGAGAGGTTTCTGGGATTGAAATCAAATGTGAAAACTACTATTCTTGTTATATATAACATTTCTCTGATGAAGTTATTATTATTTGCAATTATAAAAAAATTCTAAAATGTAATTACATTATTAAAAAAATTATTATATAACATAAATTTATTTATAGTCCCATTCTTTGGTGTTATAAATAAAATTAATTCTTAATTTAATTTTGAAATTTTATTACTGAAATTATATGACTTGATTGACACAATATAAAGTCAAAATATTTTGTTAAAATCTGTTGAATAAGATTACTTATGAAGTATTACATAAACAACATTGTATTAAATTACACAGACTGAATATTAAAATTTAATATTTGCATAGAAAATTAATAAAATGAATATAATTATATATAAAACAATAAAATTGCTCACAAGAATAAAAATATTAAAATGGAATGTGAAATAATTTTATGAATATGTTAACATTTATACAATAAATATATAATCATGAAATAGTCACCAAAACATGAAAATGATAACAGAAAAAAATATGATAAACATAATCATTTAAAAAAAATATTTTCAAACTCATATGATCTATCTTTCAATGAAAACATATCCTCTATAATCATTTATGTTAAAGAATGTACCGGTACACACCATGTCAGTTTACATTTGGGTTTAAAAACTGTCTATGGTTATTGGATGGAATGTCATAAAATATTTAATTATTATTTTTGCAAAAATGAGGTTAAAATTATATAATATATGAATGATAATGAAATATATGGTTTCCCCTCAATGATAAACTCCCCTCTCAATAAATATTAATTTTCTGTATGATAATTCATTAACCATTACTCATAAGATGATGAATGATCCAATAGATACTCAGTTATAAAGATAATTAAAAAATATAAAGAGAAACTATAAATTTCCATGAAATAAATATTGGAAAATATCAAATAATGAATAAACAAAAATATCTTAATTTGTAAAATATTATTGAATGTTTGTTTTAATAAACTCTTTTTCTTCTATAATAATGTGTTACTACTTTATCGGCACCCCTTGCTGTGTTGGATACCACACAACAAACATATATGTACTCATTTTTAGAACCACAATGAATATATATTTCCATATTGATATATGAAAGAAATATGAATAGAGATACTATGAAAAGAAACCCAAATACAATAATGTCTCAATTTCTGTCCATGTGAATAATATTACTCACTATCCTTGAAAAAACCCTTTCCATGAATGAATCTCCCACCCATAATTATATTGAACATAATTATGAAAATATCAATGATATATATAGGAATGGATATAACTATATGTTATTCTTAATAATATACTTTCGGTAATGTAATGGTTATAATGTAATGAAACACATCCGTATGAGTTTCTAAATCCTGAGGAAATTTCATTTTTCATGAATTAGAGTGGGGTAATTATATAATTGAGTTTGATATAACATTATTTAATCATAGGATGTTTCTAAAGGGTGTTATTATAGATACTTTTATGTTTAAATCTTATTTCAGGTGTATATGTAAATGATGTAAAGGATGGTCAACTGTAGCTTTTATTAAAATTACCACATGATAATTATTTGCTTTTTACTATGTACTTTGTGGTATTGGTTGTGGGATTGTTATAAAAGGAGTTTCATTATATAGTTGATGGAACCTCACCAGTCATCCATTGTAACACCCTATAATCTATGTTGGCGACTATATACCTAGTGATTTACTTTTTTCATTTTAAAATAGAGGGGTATAACCATATTTTCCTGATCAATTCGCATATGTTTAAGGAGGGAAATGATAAAATGAGTAATATTTTTTCCATTTCCTCTCACATTTGATCTATATTAATTCTAGATTTATAGGGACAAATCGTGATGTATATTAAGTGGGGATTAATGAAAATGACTTCCATGCCTTTTTATATTCCTTATTATACCTTTTTATTAAGTTTTCAATTCACCCATCTTAGAGTTTGATATTGAATTTCACTGATGAAGGGTGAAATTCATCCAAATGTATGGGTATTTATGGTTTAGTGTGTCATGAACAGAACCCTAAATAAAATAACACTTGTATACAATTAGATCAGGAATGAAAAATACCTCAATCAATAGGCTATGTGTTTGTGAATTTCACCAAGGGTATAAGATATATTATATGGGTGAAATGATCATTTTTTATGTAGAATTAAATTATTATAAATGGAAAACAATGAAAAAATATGAAATGTGTCCTTTATAAAATAAATTAAATAATTTGGGAATGAGTATGTCAACAAGAAAATAACACAAAACTATAATAAATTACAATGAGGATAACACGTACAAGTGAGCCGACGTACTAAAAAAATGTTTATATCATTTCAAAAATAATGATACGAAACACCATCCTCAACGTGATTCTATAATACTGAAAAAAACATAAAAATAAGGCAGGAATAAAAGAACCATAACAACCCTTCCCTTTATTAACAATAATTCATGACTAATTACATTAATATACACATAATAAAACCATGAAGGTCGATAAGTCTTGTATCTTTTGGAATTAGGTACATTAAATAACAACTACAAACTAGTAATACATCATCATTATTGGAAGCCTTTCAAATATGATCATAATATTCGTTCGTACATAAAACTGCATGGGATAACCTGGGGGCATAAATTAAAAAGGGGTGAGATATAAATCCCAGTCAGGGAATAAACATTGAATAACATTAATGGAATAATACATTTTATATGATATGTTTATCTTTGGGTAATAAAAGGTGTACAATTCATAAACATGAATAATGAGACATGATATAGCATTGAAATAACAAAGGGAACTTGGTAAATGTGGAAACAACTTAAAACAGTACATCCTAAACACATGTAAAGGATAACAACCAAGTGTTTATGATGGAAAAATTCCTATAAAGGAATCTGGATCACATACTATCAAAACATTATGTCTCATGAGGAAAAACATTACCCAATGTATTGGAGTGCTAGAAAATATCGAGGGCACTCATCACTTTCATTTCAGTATCTTTCTTAAGTAGTCCACAGAAATCATACAACATGAATTAATTCATAATAATTTTTTATTCCATGATCAAGGAGTGTGGAATAAATAAATTTAATTCCCAAATAAAATATTTATATGTGTATAAATGTTAACACCCTTGAAAGGATATTAGTATGTTATTCACAATAAAAAAATATTGGCACATAAAACCACTGTTAAATTTCGATAGCAAAATATCATCATGTAAACATTCATAAAATTATAGGATGAAATAAAAAGTTTTCTCTCATCATTTCAATATGAAATTAGATATAATATTGACATATAAGAAATATCACAATATTGGGAAATAAAAACTGGATGCATAAGATAATAGAAGAGGTTGAATAAATAAGAGGCGGTGATGATCCCTTACCTTGAGAGTTTGACATAAAATGCTTGTGAGTTGATTCTAGAGAGCATCGGTCATCATGGGAGGACTCTACATAGGGGAGGACCAAGTAAGGACATGATATAAATATATTTAGTGAAGATAACTGGGATCTTTGTTGGGTTTCAATTGGAAATGACTTGGGATTTCTATATTATTTCTCAAATGGAGGGTTTAGACTCTATATAATAAAATTACCAAAACCACAAACCTTCCCATGTTTTTCCCATTGTTTCTGCCAAATTGGACCTGTTTCAATATTTTAAAAAATTGGTCGCTGATCATAATAAAATAATACCCTTGCTTATGTTTAACTGAGATATACATTTAATGAATCAATTTTAAAACCATATAATATATAATATGTTTTGTAGGATTCATAATGAATATATAATATTAATAAAAAATCCTAAAATAAAATTACTTTAAATGGAATATATAGAGTTGGTTGTGGATTCCATTTATAGTATTTATTACATTACTTTTTGGTCATCGTGATGTCATAATATATACCATATATTTATATGGTATATAATTTTTACTTGAAAATTCAACTTTCTCACAAAATTATGAAAAATTAACCATTGGACAACATGGACATTTTTTTTCCAAAAATAATTTTCAATTTATCGAATTTTTTCTAAATATTTGAATTTTCACATTTAAAATAATAATCAACATTTATTGAATAAATGATGTTTTTTGATAATAATAATTTTTGAACACTTATGAAAATTAAACTTGACTTCAAACTAATTACATGTAAATATATATTTGATGAAAATTATTTTATAAAATTATTTTATTAAAATATTTTTTTCCAAAATAAATTATTTCATAAATTACATAATATAAATTGAATACAAAATAAAAATTAGTACTTCTGTTTGTAAACAAAATAACAGAACTATATAAAGTAATGATAAGAATAAAATTTTAACATTCCTAAAATTAAATATACAATATGCATATTCATATTATTATTGTATGGATTCATATCCCTTTAATACACCATCTAACACCCTTAGAATAATGTTTGTGATGTTGATATTTTCATAGGGTGGTTCAACATACGTAGTTTGGGTAGTCATCTCGATGAGATTAAACATATCCCATAATCAATTTCTCTCATTCTTAAGTTGTTAGATATTATCTTTAGATATTTAGGGGAGTATCCCAGAGATGTTATCTCATTCAAAGTCATTGATAAATGGGATTAATAGGGTATAATCCTACAAGATGATGACATCAGTTCCTTTATCTGTGTATATTGGATTTGTTCAAACCCTATATTTATAATAATCATAATATCACTATTGTAAAACTATATTATGAACGACCATGATGACTAATTGAATTTGAAATCTGATAGGATATAATAAGAAAAAAATATGTTCTTGAATTATCTATTAACACAATATATAATAATACATTTAATTAATTTTCAAGGGGAAATTTTTAATAAAAGTATGTGTCATTATAATCATCCTCCATCTAGAAAATTTTCATTCAAAATTTACATTTACAATACTAAAACAGATGAGGATAATTTATTTATAACCTCCTATGGTTCCCATGTCACTTATTTATATTTGTGGTTTATCAACAACACATTGACAAGGTGCACTGTCTTATTCAACAGAACATTGCCTCTATGATCTATGATATTCAACGAAAGCTCATCATATGAGAGATAATTAACCAATAGTACCACCATTGGATTGATTATTTGTTAGGGGTATGTTATTTTCCTCTTCTAGAGGGACATATTGATTTCATCATGCACCTGAGATATTTTACGTGGGAGTGGTAGTCGATAGGACACTGCTCTAAAGATATCAAGTATCTCAAAGAGGCAGATGTATCTTGTACTAAGATTTCCCTTATTCTCAATAATCATGAATTTATTCCATGGGGAAATGTAGTGGAATTCCATGTCTCTAATATCAAACTCTAGGTATCATCGATTATTATATGAATAACTATTCTGTCAACTTTGAGAAGCCTTGTTGCGCTCCTAATTGGTCCTAACATTTTCCACCATTTTGATTACCATTTAATGACCTATTAGTTTTCATTCCCCAAATACATCCTAACATTTATTTGTTCTACACCTATTCCCATAAAGGGCTTCATAAGGTAGAATTTCGACTTTCAAGTGGAAACTATTGTGTTACGAGAACTCAAAAAGGGGAAAATGTTGGTCACATACTCTTTCTAAGTCTACATAACAGGATCTTAAAATTTCATCCAGTGACTAAATAATCCGCTCAAACTGGCCATCAGTTTGAGGATAATAAGGTATACTAAAGATCAGTTTTGAGTTTAGCTCATGATAGAGACTTTTCTAAAAACTGGAGGTATTTCTTTGATCTGGACCAGATACAATAAATAGTAGAACTCATTGCATCCTCACCACTTCATTGATGTTTATCTGTGTAGGATATTTGAGTGTAAAGTCCTCCCGAATTGTGATATTGTGATCTCCCATTGTATAATGATCCAAAATAACCCATATATAAATTTTGGTCCAGATATATGTGGATATGCATTGAAAAATTACATAGTGATATTTTTCCATTCTTATTTTGGGACGGATAATGGATACATCGTCCCATACAAACTTTTCATTTAAGTCATCACTTGTTGAAAAACATCACACTTTGATGTATATTCAGTGATTACTTTTTCGTATTTCCCAGTAATAGTTATCTTAGAGATATTGATGCATCATTGAGCTCCCGAGATGAATGTGGAAGGCTGAGCTTTGTGATTCATTCAAGAGTTCACTATTTATCTCTTTATTGGATGGTACACATAGATATGAAAAAAAATATTACAACTCTTTCTTCATTTACATTGATCATTGAGGATTTCCCTTTTCTTATATATTCTACAGTCTTCTAAATTCTAAAATCATTTCTCTAAGTATCATTTTTATTTCTTGTAAGATAATGTTGAGAGGTAAATATCAGATGGATTGATAATGTACCTTCCTTTATCATTCCCATGTTAATACTCTTACATACTAATAATATTAGATCCCCCACAATTCTCATCAGTGACAGAATTAAAATAACCTTTCAACTTAGATCATATTAATCTTTATTTTACTTAACAATATGGTATTGGATTGAGTTGTCATAGTTATTTATCAGATCAAATAATCATCACTAGCATATATTCAGGTTGTTATGTGTGAATATATAGATGAGGATTTTCTGATAAATATATATCTCATAGTTTCCCCAAAAGAGATAATGTGGCTATATTTTCAATGCAAAGATCGCTACAACTAACTTCAAATCAATAGTTGGGTAGTTTTGTTTGTTAATGTTTGACAACCTTGAAAAATAGGATATCAATTTTATATTTTAAATTAATACAAATCCCAGTCCTTTATTTGATGCATCGGTATGTACCATAAAATTTCATCACATATTGGTAGTATGAGTACAAGTTCAATGACAATAATCATTTTAAACATCCTGATGATCTCTTCACATTAATCATTCCATGAAACAACTACTTAATTTTGAGTTATCTTTGTTAGAGTAATTGAAACTCATGATAAATGTGCCAGAAATTGAGGATATTACCCATCTAATCCAAGGAAACTATGGATATCTATCCCAGATATTGGCCTTGACATCCATAAAATTTATTATGTTTGTGATGGATCTACAAATATCCCATTTTCTATGATATTCCCCAAGAATGATAATTTCTTCAATAATAAATCACATTTTCAATACATGGAATAGAGATTTCCCTTTCCTAAGATCTTTAGAATAGTACCCAAATGATCCTCATGATTCTACTTGCTTTGAAGAATATTAGAATATCATATCTAAATGCTACAAAAAAATTGACGAGGTAATCCTAGAAGACTATATTAATCATTTATAAGAATATTATGTTGGAATTAGTGTGTTATAATCGAATTACTATGAACTCATAGTCCTTATACCCTGTATAAAATTTAGTCATTGGGATATCCTCATCCTTCACCCTAATATGGTATTATCGCAATCGTAGATCCTTCATAATGAAGTCTTTTTATCTACGTAGTGGATTGAAAAATTAATAAATATATGGAAGTGGATAATTTTTCTTTATCATGATATTTTTGAGCTTATGATAATCAATGATAATGCACATTCACCCATTATTCTTCTTGAAAAGTGAATTGGTGCACCCCATGGTGAATCAATTCAGCATAAGAACACTTTACACATATTCTAATGTGAATTTTTCTTCATCTCCTTCGGTTCTAAAAAACCACTCTATACATATTTGTGGATAATGAAAATTCCCTTTGTATATGATCGGTTGAAAATTCTACCTCTTAGTTTGGAAGAAGAGAAAATTAATCGTGAAACACATCATCATATTCGCTCACAATGGAAATTCCTTCTAGTGTGATTGTCTCTTTGGACACAATCATTAAAGATGAATATGAATTATCATAGGAAAATACTATCCATGCATGATATGTTGTCACAAAAGAAGATTCAACATCCTCATTTCACTTTAATAGAATCAGAGGATGATTCTTGATATAGATAGTCAATTCAATCTCATGGAAATTTATCTTGGCTCTATATAGGGAAAGTCAATCCTTGCAAAAAAATTGAATCAAATTCCACTAAAGGGAGTATCAAAATGTTCATTGGGATGTTTAGCGTGTAAATTTTGAAATGGGAGGAGTAATATAATAATGATATAATAATTTCATTATTTTCTTGTTTAACCGACAATACTACTTCAATGATTTATAGTGGTGCTTGAATAGTGCTACTAAAATTTCATGAAATTAATGAATTAATAGAACTATAATTAAAAATTAAATTCCATATTCATGAAGTAATAACTATAATATCCATCACCTATTCATTTTTAGGATCCAACTCAGTGGTTGTGATGGGAAAAGAATTACATTTCTGGACTAGTGGTTGTTGGTTATCTCCAAAACCCTTGGCTTAGAGCATTAATTTGAGAAGATCCATGTTTCCATGTAGATGAAGAAATAAATAATGAATTGATAGTTAACCAGAGTATTTCATTAGTCCATTTCATTGGTTGGTTTCTCCTTCATATAATCTATATCTTGGTTCCCATCCTTCCCAGTTATATGGTATCATATCACCCCATTATGTAATTTCAAGGGTTCATCTTATCATACTGTTGATGATTGGGATGTTTAAATTTCTCTACACCATTATATTTCTCCATCGAACTTCAAAAATATAATTCCACCTTTTTCTTCTTATCCCCATGTAACCCTTGAGATTCAATTATCTCAACATCAACATTTAGGGAACATCTAGAAATTTTTTCATAGCTATCATAGACTTGGATCACCACGTATTTTCATAGACTAGGTTTTACCCCACCAATGATGTAGTAAACCTTGCATATGGGGGTAACGACAAATCCGAGGTCGTACTGTGCAAGTATTGTTATGTTTTAACTATACACCTTGAGAGATTCATCATCCTTTTTAGGGTAAGTAAAACTCATTCTATTTCAATTCAGAGAGTGCGAGGATAATATATATCTAAAAATATTTTTCATAATTCATTCCATGTCATCATTTGGACCTCTTAATCAGGATTCATATTCTTTTCCAATGTCCAACACTGGTCAACTTCTACATCTATATGATAAAAAATCAAATATATCCTTCCCTTTCATGGATTCTTTATGGAATGAATTTACATTCTCAATGGATTTGATCCCTTATTCTACAAATAAAGTATTATATGATACATTCAAAATTGGAGGCCATTTTCATACAAAGGACTCAATTGTATCTTGTACATTATTTTGGGGATTTGGATGCTTCTATTATTCAAGGTTTCTTTTGATAACATGATTCATTTGATATATTATCATCATATGATTCATGATTCTTGTTCCCAATGGGTCGGGAATCTAATTGGTACAATCATCGCATTTCCCATCAGATAGATTGTTTACCTGATTCCTCCTATTTCCGGACATTGTATAAAATTATAAATATATTAGGGATGTGTATTTTTAATCAATTAAATTGAAAAATAGGAATTTAATGAATTTAAATAGATAACTTATAAATTACATGTATTTCAATATATTCTGAATTTCTAGGCATCAAAATTTGTAATACATGATCTATTTCTTAACATATATTATTATTGGTATTTTTTGGTTCACATAATAATGGATAAAAATGACCTTAATAATTTACCAAATAAAATCCCACAAGAATGTAAAATATGTGTAAAACAAGGCCCATTTTTATTAACTATTTTTCGGTTGAGTTTGTGTCAATGTGGTGTTTTGGGTTATTACCCATATATACATCTATTAGAGAGCCACACACATTAACATTACCTTGAAATGGATTAATTTTCATGATAAAAAACATTCTCTAAACATACTAATATTTAGGGATGGTATCTTAGAATTATTATTATCCCTATGTCTTTCACAAGAGTTGTCTAATCCTAATTCCAAAAAAAACTTTTCCTCTGATATAAACAATAATATCCCTTCTCTTTATTGCACATCAATTATTGGTTAATTAACATTAATAACAGTTAATAATACCTGAATGAATGAGAATTATATTGTATTTGGGAATTAGTAACATTATATAACAACTTAAAGTAAAAATACATCATCTTTATTGAAAACCTCCTTAACATGTTTATAAAATTACATCATACGTAAAATGTAATGGGATTCCCTAGGGACATACATAACAAATGGGTGATCTATAAATAATATTAAGGGAATTAAAATGTAAGAACCTGAAAAGAATAATAAATGTCAGTCAATAGGTTTATAAATGAGTCATAAAAAAGACGGAATCAAAAAAATGGACAATGAGACAGGATATTGAAAGATAATCATAAAGGGAACATGGGAATTGTTGAAAAAAGATAAAACACTATATCATAAACATATCTCAAGGATAACTGCGAATATGACAGGATGGAAGCTGTACCCAAAAAGAATTAAGATCACTCCCTATCCCAACATGATATCGGACTGCTGGAAACATCACCCATTACATTCAATCACTATATAATTCTAAGTGCAGCCGTCACATTTATTTCTTTCTCGTGATTATGTTATCTACTTTTATCATACATCATAGATTCATTCATCATAATATTTTATTAAAAAATCAATGATTTTGGAAAAAAAATTACAGTTCAAATTAAAATAAGAAGAATTATATTAATCTGAACAACCTTTATATGAAATGGTTATTATATTCACTACATAATTATTTTGGCATGGAAAATCGAGGTGTAATTTCAGCAGAAACATGATGTCACTTAAAAATTCATAAAATGTGATGAAGAGAGATAAATGAGTATATCATAATCTTGATATGAAATTTTAAGTGATAGTTAAATTTAAATAAATATCCCAATATTATAAATTTGAAATGGGAGGAATAAGATAATAAATAATGTTGATTAAAGAAGGGAAGGCGAGAGTCTTTCAACATTAACGTTTGACTTCATATTATTGAGAGTAGATTATTGAGTGTTTTGTTGAACCTTCATAGGGCTCTAAATAAGGGATGGTTGAGTAAGGACTTGCTCCACATACATCGAGTGAAGAGAAATGGGATCGTGGGTGGTTTTATATAGGAAATGAGTGGGGATTGATTTACAATTTCTCAAACATTTGTTTTGGACTCTATATATTAAAATAATCAAAAACTCAAATATTCCCATGGTTTTTGCCCATGGTTTTTGCCATTTTGGAGTGGGTTTGATTATTTTATAAGTAAAAGGGCTGAAATTAATTTAATAATAACATTTCTTATATGAAAGTGAATCAAACTCTTAGATAATGCATTTTATAACATTAAATTATATTATATGTTTTGAAGGATTCATAATGTATTTATAAAATAAATAAAATAAACATAAAATAACATTATTTTAAATGGAATAAATTTATTTGGTCTTGGATAAACTTTATAGTATTTATGACATCATTTGGAGTCATTATGATGTCTTAATACACAATGTATATTTATACAGTATATAATTTTTACCTTAATATTAAATTGTTTTACAAAATTTAGAAAAATTCACCCTTGGATAATATATAAAATCTAATTCTAAAAATAATATTATTTTTATTAAAATAATTTTCCAAATATATGAATTTTTATTTCGTAAATAATAATAAACATTTACTGAAAAATGATAGATTTTTTCAATAATTTTTTTGAAACATTATAAAAATTACATTTGAAATAATTAAAATTATATAATAATTTATATTTGATATAAATTATTTAATAATTATATTATAATAAAATATTAAATATTTCAAAAACCTAATAACTCTTAAATGTATTAATTTTAGTTAAATACAAGTTTAATAATGCTATATGTGCTTTGTGGTAAAAAATTAATATCATTTATAAATTGATGATAACAAGGAAATATGAAAATTATTATACAAAAAAATAAAATATTAATATTCATTTTCTTATTCTCTTGATACATATCAAATTAATACATCAGAAAACACCCTAAGAGTAAGGTTTGCGATAAAGTGACTTTGATGGGGTTGGTTAGACCTACATGGTTTGGGCCATGTTGTCGACGAGATTGAAACACTTTCGTAAATGATTTAGTTCATGCAAAAGTTATTGGATCTTAGATTGGGATTGGTCACCAGAAATACCAAAGATGTTATCTCCCTTAAAATATTCAATAAATGGTATTCATAGTATTCAATCCTACTAGTTGATGTTATCACTTCATTTGATTGTGTCAATTGGATTTTTTAAAACCTAATGTTTATACTTAATATAAGATAACTATTCAATAGATATATTAGTAGGGATAATGATGGTCATTTCTATATTAAATTTGAGAGTATATAAGAAAACCAAAAAGGGCATTTTTTCTATAAAAATATAACATTATACGAAATGTAATAAAATTTAAAGTTCAAGTTTATTTATTAATGTATGGATCGATACAAGTATACCAATTATCTTTCTCCTCTATCTAATCCTATGTAAAGTGAATAGGGTTATCAAAGCCTCAATAAATGAAATATATATTATTAAAATTTAAATAACACAACATTCATAAATTTTAGCATAAAAATAAAACTCATTCGATCCATATATCCATATATATAACCACATTAAACAAAACTGTATCACCTTATGTTATCCAAACCTCTAACAATAATTGTCCAACCATAATAATAACCTATAGTTATAATGAAGACCAAGCTACTCAAACAAAAAACAGAAAATGTAAATACCACTACAATAACAACAATTTTATCAATTCATGGAATATGAAAACCCCTATATAGATCAATATATAGTAATAAAAATTCCCAAAATTACATTATCTTAAGAGGATACAACACCCCCTTACCAAAATATAACCCATAAAAGTGGGTTGACACATTTCTATTACATTGTAACAACATCTGATAATCTAATATCGTGAAAAAATAATATCAATCAAGAATAAACACATTAAAATAAAAATTCCCCATCAGAACATGTCATACATAATAACAATATCATACCAATAACCATGAAATCATCCACCTCAAGAAATCATCATAAGTCAACTAGTTTCCACTATTTCTTAATCAAAATTACATTCTTGCATAAAAACAGTTATAAAGACTATAAAAAACATAAAATGGCGATTATTTTCAATGGGTTTCCATCCATTAAAAAATGTAAAATAATATAACATAATGAATGTAAGAAATATATATTTTCTAGTTTCTCACGTTCTCATTTTTTTAATTCAGTAATAAATACCTTCAAATTATCTCATTTTTAATGCTATGTACATTAACATCCTCTATCATAAAAAATGATTAGATTTCATTAATTATATATATAACCATAAATTAACCATCATCATACAAACCATATTATATCAATTAAATCAGTAGAAATTAAAGAAAAGTTATAATTCCCTACCTCAACAAATTTTTGACAGTACAAAAATGGATGATGGAATAAATGATTAATCATTAAAATTGTTGTGAGGATTCTTCAAAAATGGATAAAATTTTATATCATATTAAAAAATCTAAGTAATTTCTACCAAAAAAATAACATGAACTACCTAATATTCATTAACAGAGTCTGAAAAAAGATTAGTAATTAAACGATCCATGTAGTATAAAGAATAAATCACTTGAACTTTAAGCCAAAAATACCAAAAAGATACAAATGATCATAAAAACCGAGTCATATGAAGACTAGGTTCTGATAGAATACCCACTGAAATGAAACTTCATAGGGTATAAGTATATTTATAATACAACCTTGGGTGACACACAACAACATCATGTGAGACTAAACATGATTTTATAGAGTTTGGTCTACTGAGATCCAAGAACCTCTACCATCAAAATGAATATCTCCCATATTAATCAATTGTCATTTCAATCCATAAAATGTTCCTTCGACATAGATAATGATATATCAACATGGACTATGATGGTTTTCTATTGACATTTTGTTTGATCTATAAAACTATAATGACTTAGTACCGATCACCCTATCCAATTTCAAATTTTTTTTTCAAATAACCAAAACATCCTTAATGTTTTCTAACCATAAAATAATTCACCAAGACAATTAGAATGTGATTTTTATACCCCCTATGTTATTATGGGATCACATAAATCTCAATTAAAAACCATAAACTCTATAAGGGGACCAATAGATCATAATCAATATGCGATTACATAAACCTCCTACATGATGGCTTGATTCAACGCAACATAGAAAATAGAGTAATTTATCCACCCACAATGACCAAATACTAACGATGACCAACATCATGATCAACATGACACAGTGATGAAACCACCACATCATGTAGTCCATCAACATGCCAAAAAATATCATTTCTCCCTTAAACTATCTCTAAACAGACGTTTACATCTTCTAACAACAAAGATCCTCAATTTAGATGTAAATAAAATATATGCCTCTACCTTTGATATCTATAAATTATAATCAACCTTGAAAATCAAAATAAAAAATATACTTAATATAAAGAACATAGAAACCAAATTTACTATGACATAACATTAAAATATGAATATAACTATCATGAAAACACAAATAAATATAAAATATAAAGCATCCAATTCAATCAATTAAACACAAAATAATATCAACATTATTAAAAATATTAAAAAAACAACCCCATATTATATACCCACATCAATGATTCATTCTCTCATGTACATTCCTCTAAGACACTGATGTTTTTTTTAAAAATAACAAAATTAATGACATGCCAACACAACACTTTCTTATGGTGATCCTAAATCTCAATAAGTTGGTATGAATGTGTCGTATCATATTCAATTCTAACTCACCCCCATATGTGATATGGGAGTCATCGTGATGATACCTTCAAATATTATGTACATAAAAAACATCATGAACACTCTCCAACCAATGGGAATGATCCTGCCAATACATTACCTCACCATTTGACTCTATATACTTAAATAATCAACAAAAAACAAGGATGTTTTTATACCTCAACCAAAGCATCACTTACTTTGATGATAAATGAACATTATAAGATTCTGAATTCCAAAACATTACACATAGAATGTTTTCCATTTATTCAAATAATAATTGTAATGATCCACATATATATTTTTAAAACTATAAACTATCTAATATTCTATATCATTACTAAGTCCTGACCTATAAACTCATTCTCCTACCTTAACATGGAACATGGTTAATCTACACAGTAATTCTTAAAATATCTCAAAAGTGACTATTATTATTTAAATATTATATATTTTATTATAGTGAAACTAAATTATAGATAACATTTTCTCTAAAAATGTTGCCAGGAAATGGGAATATACAGGGAAAATTTCCACTAAAATATAGATAGTCTGGCATATATTCATATTTAGTTGAGTATAATATATTGTGTTAAGGAACACCTAATAAATAAAATCATGTTACAATCCTATATGTACCCTAAATATGAAACATGTTACTATTTATCAATGATCATCCATTGAACTTTATGAAGCATAAATATATCTTCAATAAAATTCACTAGAAACAGATTTGTTTTATTTGACTCTGAACCATCATAAAATGAGTCTGACTACAAAATATATCTATAAAAACGCATGTAGGTCTATATTATCACAATGAACGTGGAATCCATTTATTAAAATCTATAAATATCTCCTCAAAATTTTATTTTGAAACCTATAGTGTTTTAAAAAAATAAAACCCAAAAAAATATCCATTCCTAAGAATCAAATAGAAAATCCATAAAGATATTAATTCTAACAACTACTTATTCATACCAACCCATCAAAAAAACTCCTCGGAATCATGATATAATATAGAAATACAAGGATTAAATACTAAATCTCTTCTTGGAGTATTTCATAATAATTATCCCCTATTTCTTAATGATGAAATAATTTCACATGAAAAATAAAAAAAGATGTTCTCAAAAGTTTTAACCTCTATGAAAACAATATTATTGGATAATTTGATTACACTAAACCAACACCTCAATGTTTCCCAATTTATTATCCATGAATCGTTATATAAGGATGAATACACATTGTTGTGGTATAAATATCATATACTATATAAAATTTTAAATTGTGAGATCAATATTATATTCTACTCCACCATCGTCTATACATCAAATAAACCCTAAAAACGTCACTATAATAAATATATTTTAATGGGTCCAAAAAAACATTTACCATTTTATATATAAGATATATACAAAATCACAGTCATGAGAAAACACCACCCATCTCTTCAAATTAATGTTAAAATATCTTTATAAAAATATTTGAAATAGATAGTTGTTGTATATATAGAATAAGAAGTGATATTGAAGACAACAATGCCTTTATAACATTACTTAAATCAAAAAAAATGATAAATTAATATCATGAGTAGTACAGTTATTTTCATGATGTCATAAATATATTGACCAATAGGATATACGTTCTCTCTACTAAAAAAAACACCCCGTGTCATTGTACAAATCATTACTAAATTTTTGAAACTTTACTCTATAATAATCTAGGAAATGGATAGGTGTGATAGTAAAATTTTTATTTAATCAATAATACATACATTATAAGTATGGTTTACTAAAGATATTTTTACCTTTACTGGTCAAATATTCTAGGGTTGATGGAATCAAAGAGATATAAAATATAGTATCCCACTAATATCATGTTATTCCATGGAAATTATAAAAATTAGGGACATTAATTGTATAATTAAATGAAACTACCACCTCAATCATGGATGGGTACACATATATTCCAAGATGAGAAATGAAATTCCTAGAAATGTGATATACTATACCAATAACATACACCTCATCATCATCCCATCTAAATGATTCTGATAGAGGAGTTCTTATACCATATATAAATTCTCACCATGGAATTATTTTATCTTTAAGACCTTAAAATATCATCAATAAACATGTTATAAACAATCTAGATAAGTCCTGAATTATTAATAGATCATTATAATAAGAAATTATTTTTCATTAGAGACTTTACTGGGCATGAAATTGAACTGAAAATGCACATAATTACACTGAAATGAACACTTTGTAATATACACCTATTTTACACTCATTTTGTTATACCCCAACATCAAATGTATATTTGAAATACTATTATATCCATTTAGATAGATAGTTAAATTATAAATCATAAATAAAATAAATTAATTCATTATCATAACTTCATTTTATCCCTAGTAATCAAAACACAACATCAAATTTCACTCTGTATTCAATGAAAAATAACTAAACCACCACATAGATTTAGACTATGGAAAATAAACACTTTTTGAAATATATTATCAATATGAATTGGAAAATCCTAAATCCACCTAGTTTTTATCTAATAAATAACCATTTATGTAAAAAAATCCATGTATATAAATTTATCTTAAACATAATCTCCATGTTTGGTTATAAACCAATAATATTTTCAAGAATACATCTATAAATCTCTCACCACAATAGGAGACATTATTATTTCTATAATAATTTCACAATGAATTTTGGTCACAATATGTGAAGTGATACTTTATAATTTTATACAAAAAATTCATTCCTTTGATCTCCCACACCGCTCATAAAAATATATGACTTGCATCATTAATGTAGAATTTTACCCTCCATTGTTGATAATAAATACCAATTGAATTTTTTTTAGTAATCTATACAATATATTATATTTTATTCCTAAAAAATTAGAAATATTGTATCCAAATTTATAGTGGTTTCTCTAATTGAACATTAAAAAACCCATATCACATCAACCAACTTGTACTAATCTCCCATATGAGTAGTTAACTCATGTGGGAAATGTTTTCTCTCATTGATTAACTATAACATTAAAATGACCAAGTAATAATGATATAATGTGATTTAATGAAATAAAATAAAATCTAAACAAATTACTAGAATAAATATTTCAAAAACCTTTCTCCACCTTAGGTTATACCACCATTTTAACTATTAAAACATGAATTTGTCCATGAAAGGTCTGCCACCTCTCCAAAAAATGCACCAAACTCATCAGAAAATATCATTTCATTTTACAAGAGGATGAATAATATTCATAGTTTGTCTTATACATCCACTACCCATCATTAATAGTCTATATTATTATTATTTTTATTATGGATAAAATTATTTAGGTGAATACAATATTTGATGATGTGGATAATCCCACCACATACCACACTCTAGTTAATACAATGCTACATAATAATATGATCGTCCAAACAAAAAAAATTTAATAATTTAAAAATATATATAAAACCATATCACTACCAAAACTAAAGTGCATGAACTACAAAATCTAGTAAAAAATAAATATCAGGACCTACATCATTACCTTAACTATTATGAAATGGAAAATATATTGATTCTAACTCCATTAATTATTATATTTTTACGTGAAACATCATAAAAAATCCCACTAATTTACTATAAAGTGTTTTAGTGATCCCAAACTTCATGAGAATTTGATTATATGTATTTGGAGTGTAAATACCAACATGTTGCAAATTCCAAGTCCATACTCCTATCTAAAAGTAATGATCTGTCTAATCATCACCAACTAGAAAATAAATGAAATATCTCCCCAATATAAAATACATTAAATCATACTACCAAAAATTGTAACTTTTATATCGCTTAGATGAAATCTATTACTAACACTCTTACTGGAGGGTATTGGAAAAAATCATCATAGAACTACTCAAAAAACTACCTCCAATATATTTTAGATATATACTAATCACTAATATAAAATATCCATATTGGTCACAATACTCCACACAATACACTAACCAATAGTGTAATAGAATGATCCTTAATAATAAAATATTATAAAAATTATCTCTACATTATATCAACATTTTTGTTTCATAATTCGAAAAATCAACACATAATATGTATTGTTTTGTCATGCAACTCTCATTGAGTAAACCTCTATAGTACCGCAATGGTTTGGTCCATCATTTGGGGAATATTAATAAGGGCCTCTAAAACACTATCCTCGTCATCCACAAGAATCAAACATACATGTAGAATAATTTTAGGCATATAAATCTATTATCATATTGTCTGTTTTGATTGATCACACACTACCTCAAATAAATCATAACATATTGTTCACTATTTCATAGAAAAAAATGAATAATTGATATTATATTATAATTGAGACCTAACCAATATATATAGCCTACGTATAATACTCTATTCCCATAGTAACAATCCATAAAATGTAAAAGTACATACATAGAGTCATAGGGGTCAAGTGAATTCCTTTCTAGATTCCCAAATTTATCTCATAATGTAGCATCATGATATATGAAAACATAATTTATCCACACAATCCATTCTAGTCAAAACATTTAACTATATCCTAGAACACTCACCCAAATTTCATTCTTTCATTACACCTTAATTTTATAACTTAACCTCATTAAATAAATAGATAATAAATTGAACCAAAATCCCATCTCTAGTAGGACATGGTGTGACATATAGACCAATAGTTTAAATTAAAAATCATACACATGAGTTTTTAATCTAAAAAATAATTGGAAACACCAATATATGACTACGAGAAAAAAAAATTAACAAGAGACTGTACCTACACCCAATTAGTTCAGGACATAACCTAAAAATGAAACATTAAAGAAACTCAAAAATATTTTTGATATTTGAGAAATAATAAAAGATTATAATAGGGTAAGCATATAAGAACAGACAGTAAGTTCATCTTCTATCATCACCATTTACAAGTTCATTACAATAGTAAATCCAATATATATATATATATATATAATTTTATATTAATTACAATAAAAATAATAAATAATAACCATATCAAGAAAAACAATATATCAATATATTTATCTCTTTCACCACATTAATAAAATATCAATGAAATAATTGAATAATAATTTTTGAACCAGATGATGGATCTGATATTAATTATTTTGGTTGATGGAAGATTTTATGTTTTGAATTTATATTTAAAGTAGTGTGTTTATATAGATTTGGAGGTGTATTTTTGGATAATTATAGAGTTTTTGATCATTAATAAAACATCCAGAGTAAGATATTAGTTGTTAGTGGAATAAAAATTGAGACATGATAGATGCTATAGCTATTAAGTAACCTTTTGGATTCCATTGAGTACATTGTGGAGTTCAATGGAGTTGGTTTATTTTACATAAGAAACTAGGTGGATGGATCCCTATATTGGGTACTTGATAAAGACACAAATCAATTAATAATTGAATATCTATTACATGATTTGTGTTTAAAATTTTTTTTAGAAAAGGAAGAACTTTTATTTTTTAGTCCACACCAATTGAATGTTGGAATTTTTTGTAATGAATGGAATACCATTTTTCCTTATTCCCACTCTATTTTCCACATGATCTCAACATTTATCCATGAAATATCAGAGCCACTTGGTTTACTAATTTGAGTTAATATTCCTCTACACTATAGTTTTGGTTACCTATTTTACCATTTCTATAATTTTGTGTTTCTAGGGGGGTTTTGATGTATATTTCAACGAATTCATGGTGGAAGTTATTAAATTTTGTGTTACTTTTTTTTATAGTTCATATAGAACAATTGAGATACTTATATAATGACTCTTTAATATAAATAATATAGGGTTATCTCACTAACCTATTTTATTTAGGTATTTTGGTGTATTGGGATAAAATTAATGGTTGGTTTGAGGTTCAAATATTGTTCTTTTACATGTCTTAATCTTGAGAGCAAGTTAGGAGTAAGAAACACATTGTTTCAAAATGTATTACCAATATTACACCACTCGATGAGTTTGGATTCAATAATGAAATTTAGGGGATGTTGTTTAAATATTGTTTCATTAATTTAATTTTGTTTTTGGATAAAATAGGTGAATTGGGGATCATTAGTGGTTAGCAAGAGCTTTGGGATAACTATTTATCATTGTTTAAGAGATATTGACTTTATGTAACATTGTCATTTTATTTTATATATTTCATTTTATTCGTGAGATAATTTAAATTTTTCATGGAGTGTTATATGTAATGTTTCTATATCACTCAATAAATAGGGTCATGCTCACCGCAACTGACTAGTCAATAATTACAGTATTGCTTGTTATAATAATCATTTGAAGAGACTTATACCAATGAGTGTTGGTATCCAAGGTTTATGTTTTTCTGTGGCATGATTAGGATTTATAAAATAAATAAACTTTTTTATTCTTTTTATTTAAAAATTTTCTTGATTCAATATAAAATTTTAACAAAAATATGTCTATTTGATTAAATGAATTTTAAAATAGTATTTCAAAATAATTGAGGGGTTTTAAAGATTATTTTATTAGATATTTTGTACTAGTATATATAATATTTAGAGATGAAATGTAACACAATTTATTGATGGGTTTTAATGATTCATTACTTATAGTTTAATTTAATGGCTTTTGTTATTTTTTAAGAAATGTATTAATCTGTTTGTTGTAGATTTGGTAATACTATATTGTTCAAAACATTTGTGATTGTGTTTTTGTATTGATTAATAGTTTAATTGTATATTATCGTCATGAAATGAAAAATCATTATCACATAGTGGTATAATGAGAGAACATTCCTTGGTTGATAGAAATGTTATACAATATTGATATAATCTGGAAGTTTTATTTTTCTGTTGCACTATTATATTCTTGGGATACATTCGCTATAGATATGCGACCTTGATATTCATTATGTGATGGATGATATGTTCACTATTTGACATTGGTAATTTATTTATGTTCTTTATGAGTTGTATTACCTCCTACATTCATAAAAGTATACATTAATGATATGCCTCAGTAGTTGGGTTGGTATTTTGTCCAAATGTTATTGACGGAAAATATCATCCATGTTTTGAAATATGTCCCTTATGACTATTTATCCTTATTATAGATATCTACAATGGATAAGATATGAATGATGTATCTTAGTTCTATTTATAGGAGTATAATTAGTTTCCCTCTGAGTTGAGATGGAATATACCCATTTTATAGATAGTGTTATGTGGAACATAGTTTTAATGTTTTTCAATATCGACCACCTTGTAATGTGTATATAAAAATGGGAGTTAAAATATTGGGTGACCACATGGATTGATAAATGGATCAAGTATAATAATGGAGTTTGTTTAATATGTTAGACATCTTTGAAATTGCTTGTTTAAGATATAGATCTCTTGAGAAATTTATATTCCTTAATTTCATTCGAACATAATGCATTGTCAAATGAGGTTGGATAGTGGAGAACCCTAGGTGTTAATGTTTGGTTATATAAAATAGAGAAAACCTAGTTCCCTCCAAGGATCCACTTAAGGTATTACCAATTCCATGGATCAAACATTATCTTAATGATGATTGTTTTTATATTTGATATAAGCGATAAGAGTGTATCTAGAGAGTTATAATGTTGTGTGGTGGATTCAATACCCTTTAAAAACATACATAATATTTTTGACCATGATATATCTTCTATATGGTTAGTCGAGATGATAAATACCAAAATATGTAATGAGATGAGAGAAAGAAGTCAATGTGCATTCATATTTTTATTCTATGTGGTGTGGAATCCATAATGTTTTACCCTTTGTTTTAAAATGAGTTTTATATCAAGTATTATTTTATTCCATTTGGTCTATTTATCCCCAACATCATTAATTTTTTTATTTTTTAATAAACATTGTTTTTCTTGATTGGGAAATTTTTATGCTACAATATAATTAAAAAACAAGTATAAATAAATTTAAAAATTAAATAAAATCAGACATCATCACTATGGGTCATGGTTCCAACCCATGGAAATATAAATTAAAATAAAAAAAATAAAAACACCTTAGTTCCTTATGAACATCATGATATACACAATAATATTAATTTCACCATCATCTTCTCTCATTGAGTCGATGAGAATAATTTCAGATACTATACCATCGCTTCCAGAATAGAAAACTAAAATAATTATAGCAATCCACATATATTTATAATCATAGAAATAATAATTTTAAATATAAAAATTAGAATAAAAACTTCCCAAAATGATATAAAATAAAGAACATAACTCACATCTATAAAAAATTACATACACAATATCCACTTTATTAGAGGTAAACACTACTCCAAATATCTTACAACTAATAATAAGATGTAATATATGAATATCTTACCAAAAATATTACGTAAATTTGAAATTTTAACTCAATAACACATCGAAATGTAAAAAAATAGGGATTATGAGAGTTAAAATACTTCATCGATCCATCATCAAACACATGAACCCATAGTAAAGTAGAACCTGATGACAACCCATTAATTACTCACAATGATTTACAATTATCCCAGACTATGGTTGAAACCAATCATCATGGAATACCAATGAAATATGTTGTGAATGAGGAATCATGTATTATGAAATATAGAAAGAGAAAATGTGAGAATAAACAACCTCTGAATAAGAGACGCATACATAAAAAAGATGACCAAAGGAAGATAAAACTATTTGAGGGAGTTGGTCAATCACATCCTTCAAAATGATCCCAAAAAAACTAATTTTTTTATATTTTTCATGATGTGGTTGAGTTCAATGGATGAGCTTACCAATGTAGAGGTATATGGTGTTAAAGACCTATAAACATAATCAACAACCCAAAACCAACACCAAGAGGAGAGATGAAGTCATAAAGTTGATTATTCCATAATGGTGATGGAATAAAACTATGAAATGAATAAAATGGAAAAAATAAATGATACAAGGGATAGAGGGACACAACATTGAAGATAAAAATGGTAAAAAGAGAGAGCTATCGAGAGGGGGATATATATCAAATAATTAAGGAGACATCACTAATATGATGAAACCATTCCTTTGAGGGAATCCTGGTGATTGGGGAACCACTACTTAATGATTTCATAGTTTATTTGATATTTTACACGTGATTGATGTTTTAATCCTCTTAAATTGACTATATTTGTGATTATTGTTTTAATAATTAATTCACATGATATTTTTGATTTTGATAATTTATGGGTAGGGAGATGACAGTCAGGTCATATGGGATAATACCAGCTAATTTTTGTTGACATCGTTTTCCATCATAATGATTTATGCTAATAATATTATGTTCAAATGAAAAATTACTCATTAGGACGTGATAATATATGGGTTATCAATAATATCTATACGGTACATGTTTATGTTGAGTAGAAACTGTATTAATTATTAATGCGCATCTTTCTTTTATAAACACAACTATTAGATTTCCAAAACGCGCATGTGGTTAAGGCTTCTGGTCTGGTGAGTTTCCCTAACTGTTTAATTGCACACTATCCATTAATATTCATTCACATTTACTTAATCATAGTATCACTCAGTGTGTAGTGGAATGTGGTGTATTCTAATTAATTCATTGGATTCTCATCGTACCTATGTATAAAACATGGATTTTGATTTATCAATATAGTCCTTATATTTCATTTTTTAGTATAGGTATTCGATTAAAAAGTTCATTATTTAATGTCTTATAGTTTTTTTTGGAGGCGATGAGTTTGGTATAATATTTATTTGGGGTTTTTCCGAGGAATTTATAGGTGATTCTTAGTTTAACTATCTGACTATCATCCTATGAAATTATTTTTAATTTCACATATATCGGCCTTAGGGCCCCTTGTTTATTTTACTTACTATAAAGTGATATACATATTCTAATTTATTTTTAATTATATTTTATTATTAAATAATTATAAAGAGTTTAATATTTATTTATAAAATTAAATTTAGGTCCACTATAAGCACCATGCTTTTGTCAATGTATTTTTGGGTTTATCCATGACATGAATATATCATATGGAATGTTATATGAAATTGATCATGACCCATATGATTTTCAAAAATTTCCATAGTCTCTACATGATTTTCTAAGCACCTCACATCTTGAAAATAGCCTCTATTAGTTATAAAGGTGCAGAAGAGGAAATAATACCTCTCTTATGATTATAAATTTGGAGATTTAGGATAATGTATTAAAAAGTGGAATGAGAACATATTCTAGGTGGGAATTGAGTATTTTTTAGTTGAATACAATACATCAATACTTGGGAGGTAATATAGAAGTAGACATGGATACTATGGATATAAGTGAAACCAATGTCATCCACAATTATCCAATGATAGTCATAGAAACTCTACAGATGAGTGATTTTTTGTTCAGAGAATCACATTTTTTGATGGATGAGACTCATAATGATTCATGAGGATTTTGTGAGAGAAAAACAATTATTAATAAAAAAACCCACAATAACTATATTGTATGAACATATTCATCATTTTGGTTATTTTTAAGACATTATAACTCCAATTTCAATTATTGATTGATTTAACTTGTAATTTATTTGTTGTTATCCTTAATATATTATATTGGGTGATTAGATTAATATGGTCTAGATGGGTTTTATAATAATTTTTTTATCTTTACTCATTAGTAAGAGGGAAATTGTTTCATAGTGTATTTTATATTTGAGTAAATACTTGTTCTAGAATGAAAAATCGTCTGAAGAAATGAATCAATTGTAAAAATGTTTAAAATTTTTTATTTGAAAAAATATTATGTATATGATTTTAAAAATTGTCATTTTAAATATATTTTGAAAAAGCGATAAGTTTTTAGAAAAGGGACATGCATAGTCTGGGATTTTTATTTAATTTTCTATATAAAATTCAATGGATGAAAGGGAATTTGTGAAAATTTATTCATGTTTTCATATTTTAAAATAAGTTTTTTTAAATAATAAATTAATACTTTTGTAATGTATGTTTTTGGGTTTTTAATGTTTTAACCTAGTGTGTCATGGTTCCTCATTTAACATGTTTAGTATTGTATGGGGGTTATAAAAAAGTCGTGGTTTAAGATCATTTTTCATTTATTCATTATATTTTTTAAGTTGTCAAATATTTTATTGTTGACTTATTAATTTCTGGTTATTTGGTTTTTCTGGCAAAAATATTATTTTATGGGTGATACCATTAGTGGGGATAAAACGTTTTTGGTTTGTCCTTATGATGGAGAGAATCATAATCCTTGAAAATGATTAATTGTTTGATTCTTAATTGTTTAGGGATTGATTTTTATATTTATGAATCTACTATGATTTTGGTTTCCAGTATGTGTAGACTAATCAGATGAATAGAATTGGATCCACGTGCATCGATGAAAAAATCAATGTAAAAAAAACTAGAGAGATTATAGAGATGGAAGTAAGTTTGTATATGTTTTATTGAGTGGTTAATGAGTATTCCAATGAATATTATGATTTTTTATTTTTATCCATTACTGAGAATTTGATTGGATTTAGAGATAAAACCAGATAGAATATTGTTGAATTGTTTACAAGATTAGTTATAGAGTTGTGGTTGGAGGACAAAAATTATTTATCATTTATAATAATAATAATTAAAATGGAATGTTTTTAATGACCTCTTTCATTCTTTGTCAGTGAACTAGATAATGTACTGTTTTCCATTTTTTTCGATGGGTTAAATTGAAATTATAAAATTCATATCGAAATAAAAGAGTTTTGATCATGATTTTGGCATGTTCTGTAATGTTTTTGATATTCATCAATGAAATAATAATCATTGATTGATCTTGTATGTTTTTAGAAGAAAAAGTGATAGGTGGTCGCTACTAAAACTACAATTTACCTAGTTTTATTTCATTGGGTAACTGGTAGATTATTTTTTGGTTGAGTTCCCAAGTACAATCATTTACCTACATGATTCTATAAACTATGTACTAGGTGGAGTCACTAGGTTCTAGGTGAGGGAAAACTATGTAATCGGTGAAATTCAATCCTATTTTTTAAACGAGGATAGATAAATGGTTAGAGTAAACACCCAGACCCCTATAACATGGACCTAGTGCCTTGATTAATTAAATTTGTATAACAAACTAATAATTACCATCCCTAATTGATTAATAGTTTAGTATATTTTTAAAAAAAGATAAAAACAGAATTGTTACTTTAAAACATAAAAGTAAAATAACAAATAAACTCAATAGAAATCATAAAAAACTCACATATTGTCACAAAAATTCATTCATAATACACATCTTCTCATCCCAGGGAAAAATTATATGTAAAAATGGTAGAAATCATATGCTCAATTATCAAAATGAATATATCATAATTTGACATAAATGATAATGATTGGTGAATTACTAAAGACACATTCTATTAGAACGAAATGTTATTCATAATATGGTCAAAATAAAAGCTGAATAAATAATTCAACATAAATAACCACATGATGAGGTATGTTAACCATGGATATTATACAAGTCATATAAATAGATTTATTTCCAATTAATAACATAATAATTATGTAATACATAATTTCACACATCAAAAACACACCATCGAGGCCTCGACTATGATATCTGAAAATAATGTGTTAAGGCTTGTAAAAATCCATATGATTTTTGTCTCATGATATGAACCAATGCATCATTAGGGTATAGTGGGACCCACTAGTCACTTAATAATTCCATTTAATCCCTTATATTAATAGGGTTAATAATAAACAAAATATACAGATAAAATGAAAATAATGTTCCCCAAATTGTAAACATAATCACAATCCATTCTGTGTTATAGGGTGAATGCTATTAAGATAGCACATCCACAGTAAACTTAATAAAAAACTATTTTAAAAACTATTTTAGATAATATCCTAAAATATAAAAAAAAAATTAAGCATATGTTTCAATATAATGAGTTGAAATATATGAAAATACTATAACAAAATCATTGAGCGATTCTTTAGAGAAATTTGATTTTTTATGAAGCAAAGATGTGTTCTTATGGAAAGTATCATTTTTATTTTTCATGAAATCATTTTGTAAACAGGTATATCAAAAATAAAAAAATGAATGGAAAATAAAATTATGTTTAATTCATAAATGATGTCTAACCGAAGTGAAAACATTTAAAAATACATTCTATAAAACATTATAAATGTCCTGGTTTAGTGCATTTTAAGGGAAATATTAATGATTATTTAATTTGAATAATGGATTAATTGTTTAGATAAAACAATAAATGATCTAAGATATTTTATCATGATAAAAATAGTGTCATTATGAAAAAAAAATTCCATAAAAAATTCAAAGGATTATACTTAAAAACAGGTATGAAATTGGGAAGTTCACTTTAATCTGTTTTTTTTAGAATTATGAGTGGATCCTAATAATACATGTACATCCCCAAATAACAAATTAGAAATTATTTTCATACATCATTTTGGGAAATATAAATATAATTTAGAGTAATTATATAGAGTCAATGAACAATTACATTGGGGTAAAGATAGAGAAAGCGCAACCTAATAGAAAAAATGAAGGTTCTGGTAGAATCCAATACCTTATATACAAAAGAATTTTATTCTTGTACATAATATTATGTATCGTGAAGTTATATTCATTAATAAATTAATTCATTACCTATTATACAATTATTTTATTTATTATAATTTTATTAAGTTCATTTATGGTCATTTGGATGTGTTATAAGATTCAAATTTTGCATTTTAGAATATTCGATTCCTTGGTTTTCATGATTGGATCAACCGTATACATGTATAGATGTTCATGTAAATTGAAATAGTTCTCTATAATTAAAATTATATTGTTAATAATTACATTCGAAAATATTAAATGGTCTTATTCGTAATTATATATATATATATGAGGATGATTCATTAGATAAAATGATAATGATGAACATTAGTTTATTTTTGTGAATTTTCAACTATCATGAACTAGTTTTGTTTTATTTATTAATATTATATATATATACTTGTTCCAAAACATTGTATCAATTATAATATTTATATAAATGTTTTTAAAAAACTAATGGAATTATGTCCATCCTTGATGGCCGTAATATTAAATAAAAATGAATCTTCCATGATGGTAGTAAATTGGAACCTCCTAAATGATATTTTATTTTTTGTAATTAAAGGGAGTTGTGGATATTGTTGATGATGGATTTTAGAATAGAAAAATAAAATTATAGTATATATAATATACTATTGTTTTCATTCATGTTTGGATAGAGGTGGTGAGGGAACTATAATAAATTTAATGAAATTGAAAATAAATTAAAGGAAACTGAAAGATGATTTTACCTCTTGAATTGATTTTCCTTGAGAATCTACACAGGGAAAATGGTTTTGGTCTATTTTTGTGACCCCAACGTATTATAAGTGGGGAATAGGTATGGGAAGAGTATTTTGAATATATTTTACTGGTATAAAGGCTTAAGAGGTGTGATAAGAAGAGGGTAAGAGAGGTGGTATTTATACTAGAGGATAGAGGTTGTTTTTTCTTATTTTACCCAGTAGTTTATAACTTTTTCTCCAGAAAAAAAGGATGATTCTAGGAATAATTATAGAAATGATATAAGTTTTTTTTAAATTATAGTTCTTATATTATTTATGACTCAATGGGAAATTTTTTTAATTTTTAATTTATATATACTATAAATTAATGTATTTTACAATTCACAAAAAATTCAACTATTTTAGAAAGTTCCGAAAAATCACCCTAACAATTTTTTAAAATATAGAATCAAAATATTTAATCCATTTTGTGAAAATAATTTTCTAAATGTTATAAATATAAATTTTAATTTAAATCATCATTTATTTGAAAAATACTAATTTTAAAATTATAACTTCTTTTATGACAATTTGATTATTTAACTAATGTCTCATAAAATTATTTTATAAGAACATGATAACAAATAATTTATTTATTTCTCTATATTATAAAAATATATTTTCAATTAAAAAAATAGATTAATAATAAAAATATAATTAAATATTAATGACATTCAAAAATATAAACCTTTAATTTATAATTTTAAAATCTATTATTCACTTATTCCATGATATAAATATATAATATATTCATTTATATGACAGTTACATTTTTTTTATGTTTTCAATGCTGATGTTGTTATTTTATTGGTCATATTAATATTCCTAACAGTCACATAACAATTCCCCAAGACATATTTAATTATATATTACGGTTTTAAGATTAGTGTACTGTGAAACATAAAATACTAAATATGATACATTTTAAAAGAGACATACCATATTATCATGGGGTGTTACACCCCCTAATAGAAAAATTTATTTCTAAAAATTTACTGAATTTCAACTTAAAAAAATATTTGGGTAGTTCGTCCAAAAACATTCAACGTGTTCCAATGTTTCCTCTTCAGTTTTATGAATTTTTAAATCTAACTTTACCAGCTCAGTTTCCCAATTCCCCAACACTTTCACTTTAGTGTATAGAATCTTTACAGAATCATCATAGCAAGATAAATCAAGATTCTATTTTTTCCTTCAAAATTGAGGACATGCATTATGAATTGTATGTACTTTATTAGAAATTTGATATTGAACACATTTTCTACATTATAAAGGCTAGGTGTAATTGCAAAAATATAACCCATAACTCTAATTCTATACATTATTTCAAAATTACCAATATACATGGGTCTTGCTTTCTGTTTCAGTCCAATTATTATAACACCCTTCAATGGAGATATGTTCAAGAAAACATGATCTCTCACATTAAATTCCAAATCCTTAAATCTATTAATAACATAGCTATTTTTCCTCCTTTCAGATTATTTGATATGGTTTTGAATAGTCATTACCTTTAATTTTACTTCCACTATATGTTCTGGGCCTATGATCTTCCTTTCTCCAACTTCATCCCAACAAGTTGGTGTATGACATCACGTGCCATATAATGCTTCATATGGTTCCATTTAAATACATGAATGGAAACTATTATAGTTGAAAAACTATACATATTGTAAATAATGATCTTATATAACTTGAATGTAATGTGAGTAGGTACTCACCATGTCTAATATTGTTTGAGTCACCCTTCTTAACAACCCATCAATTTTAGTGTGATAAGAAGTACTCAAATCAAGCACAGAATTAAGAACCTTATCAAGAAGTTACCATAACTACAATGTAAACTGTGGATCATAACTAGACACAATGGGAAGAGGTGAACCAGTAAGTCTTACATTTTCATTAATATAGATTTGCATATGGATCGCAAATGGAAAGTCCACTCTTATTTCTAGGAAATGTTAATATTTGGGAAGGCCATTTATAATTACCCATATGTTATCATTATTTATTGGAGTTTTTTGTAATAAAATTAGAAAATTAATAGAAATTTCATTTCATTTACATGTAAGAATAAGAAAATGTTTCATGAATCCTCTACAATGTGGTCTTTAATCCATCATCTACTGACAGACTAAACATTGTGATATAGAATTAACAATATCCAAGATCACATTATCCCACCAGAATGGTTCCTTTAAATCTATACACATCTTAATGAAACCCGGGTGTATAGGTAAATTTCTGGCATGGGTATCATCTAATAACTCCCTTTTTAGATTAGGAATAGAGGTAATACAGACCCTCTTCCCAAATTTTATAATTGCATCGTCATACCTGAATTTTGTCAACTTCCAATCATTCAAAACATTAATTTTACATTTAATATTATCATCCTATGACTGAGAAAATTTATACATTTTCAATAAATATGGTTGAGAATACAATATAAAAAGTAATTACGTATCACCTTAATTTATAATTCCTATATCCATCATTTACATATCCTTGTACATAGGGTCCTTGTCAATCCTCTTCTGGTTCAAAAATACATCATCCCCTCTAATCAATGCATCTACTACCTTATTCAAATTCCTTGGGTGGTAGTGTTATGCATAATAACAATCCTTATGTTTCTAATGACATCATATTTACTTCATGCTGAGTTCATTATGTGAGAATACATATTTCAAGCTCTTGTTATATGTTTAAATCAAACTTATTTCACAATAGAGATTGTGTCTCCATACATTTATGGTAAATATTATAGATTCTTACCCAGGATTATGAGTTGGATAGTTTTATTGAAATATTTTTAACTATCTATATTGATATAAAATACCTTTATCATTCTATATAAGTATATATCCAAGTAATTTCTTTGATGCATCACTACAAATAACAAATACACCATTTCCAGTTGTTAGTGTCTATATCGGTGAATTGAAAAAATCTTCTATTAAATTCTTAATAACATTCCTCAAATTATTTTTTCCATATGAACTTAACCCATTTATGAATAATCATTGTTAACAGGTTTTCTAATTGGAACAAAATCTTAATGAAAAGCCAATTGTAACCTAATAATCCAATGAAAGTACATACCTTGGTTTAGTTCATTGATGTTGGAAATTCTTGGATTTCCTTTCCCATTATGTGATCATCTAAGATTGCATCCTTAGAGAAAATATGGACATATAAAGAGACATTCGAAATCCTAAATACACAATTTTTAAACTTAATAAATTACTCTTTTCTTCTAAGATCATCCAGAACAACCTGCATGTTTTTTTCATGGTCCTCATATCCTTTGGAATATATCAAGATATCATCAATTAATACCAAAAAATATGTCAAGTTATTCCTTTAACACTCTGTTCATTATAGCTATAAAATAATAGAGTTCATTATTCAACCAAAATGGAATTACTATAAAATTATATTGTCTATACCTGGTTCGGAATGGTGTCTTTGGGATATCTTCCATCCCATTCACAATTTATAATATCCATGTCAATGTTCAATCTTTTTAAAATAATTATCTTCTTGAAGTTGATCAAATAAATAATCAATTCATGGAAAATCATACTTTTTCATTATTTCAATAGCATTTATTATCTATATTCAAGGAACATCCTCATAGATCCATATTTCTTCTAGATAAATATAACTTAGTATCCCCATAGAGAAACAATAGGGTGATTAAATCACATATCACTTAGCTACTCTTGATTTTTGTTTATCTATACCAATACCACATTTGAATTTCTATAATGATTATTTAAAATAAGTTTTGTATCATGTATTAAATCAATAGGTAACTCAACATCCCACTCTAGAGGATGTCTAGGTAAATACCTTGGAAAGGAATCAATGTATTCCAATACAAATGGTATATCCTCAATTTTTTGATTTATTTCTACATTCAGAGATGATGATTTATCTAATTCCCTAAGAATTTCATTTAGAAGAGAAATAAGATGTGGATCCTGATATGACTTGGATAATGAGGTCTCCCCTATAATGTTGAAAAAATCCTTACCTTCAATGTGAATCATAATTTTATTCTCATTGTAACAAATATTTGAATAATATTAAAAAATCATGTCCACACCAGGGATTATATCAATATAAATCATAGGTATGGTAATAAAATCATCAATTAGAACCAGTTTATGTTTCATAATATGAATTTATCAATAAATCATTGTTTCAATATGGTTTATGTCATCCATCCTTTTTATTACATAACTTTTAATAAATTGTACAAAATTAAAAATCATTTAAATATTGGGTTCATGATAAAATAGGTACATAATACATGAAAACATAATACATTATTATAATACACATGAAAGTCTTAGTCATAGGTTTACCTAAGCACACTTTCTATATCTCATAACCTAGGGACATACATCAATGTAATGGGTGGGCATAAGGACCGTTAAGGGAATGAAAAAGAAATAGATTATGGGGGACCTTGAGAAATATTAATATGAACACAAGGAATAAAATTATATCCTTAAAAGGAGAATATGTTTCATATAATAAATATAATAAAATCAATAATAACATTTAAATGTTGATATAATATTTAATTGAGTCATTCATAGACATATCACAATGGTTTTTCAGCGAGGTGTCACAAAACATACTAAGGATGTTCAGCAAGGTATTGTAAAACATTTTATCTATTGAGATTAAATTTTTTACCCAATGCATTGGATAAATTTTAGGTTAAACCATTTATAATAATTATTTAATATGATCCATGTAGATCATAATAAAAAATTAAATAAATAACCCTTGGAAAATACAGGATATGCCTTTAATATAAAAATCATTGTGTTTTTAAAAACATGAGCTTAATGAAAAGAACCTTATTCCATTATTAAACCAAAAAAAGATGGTGGGTTTAATGTATGTTAATTATTGAATAAAAAATATCATTTAAGAATTAATTTTTATGACCTTATAAGTTAATGTTGTGTGGTTATTAACAAAATAATGTAAGAGAATTTATCGATAAAAAGAGTGAAAATTTTAAATTAAAATACTATGGCATAGAGGGTATGAAACTTGGTTTTAGAAAACAATAAAAACCTAATGGAAAAGAATTACAAAATAAAAAAACACCCTTAATACAGATAATTTAAACAATAAAATTTACATTTGAACATAGTATAGAAATTTTATTCCTATACTACATAAAAATGAACTTGAATTGAAAAGAGAAGTTGAAATTTCACTTACCTTGAATTCTAACTCCTAAAACTCAAAGATTGTGACATTGGGGGAAAGGAGACTCCTTTGGAGGACTCCTTAGAAGGTAAAATAATCAAATATTCTTGGATTATTAATTTTTATTATCTAATTTATTAATTGGTTTATATTTATCACAAAAGTGATTGAATTTTTTTGATTTCTTCTGACACCTCGGTAGTTGTATTTTCATAACCTTGGGATTCCATTGTTATTTTCTCTGGGTATTGGCCACTTAGAACACCTATTATCTTATTATAAAAAAATATTTAACCATAAATTAATATTACATCATTATTATGTCATTAAACATTCCAAAAACATATAATTGAATTTTTACTATTCACCAAAAAACAAATTTATGTCAACTATTATTATAAATTCAGCATAACATAATTTTTAGTTATAACTTAAAAAAAATATTTATTTCATCATAATTATTCCCTAACTATGAGAAATTTATCTTTTACATATAAAATTCTTATTTTTAAAAAATAAAAGCATATCGAAAATGCATTACAAAATGAATATTATGTTTTCTGACCCAGGAAATAAAATAAAATTAATTGATCATTTAAATTAAAATATTAGTGTTTTAATAATTATATTTTATTAAAATAAAAAGTATTAATAATAACTTAATTTATTATAATTGTTATACCTTTTATAAATTTCAATTTGTAACAAAAAAAATAATTTATCAAATTCTTGATAATATTAAGAATAAATTAACATCAAATGAAATTGTTGGAAAAAAAATATTTATACAATGGAATTGTAGAATAATTAATTATGACCTCAATACATATCCCCTTATAAAACCATCAAATAGCCAAAGGGTGAGTATTCCAATAGTGATAAACTCATGGTTCTACTCAAATAACATCACCAGATTGATAATTTCCACTAACTTGAACTTATTTGGAAGTGATTTCTTTCAATAATCAAATGTTTAAGATTGGTTTGGGTTTGGTCAAGAACAAGTCATAGTGATTCTACCTCCCCCCTCAAGTGTTAAAAAATTTGTTCTGTATGGAATTACTCTTTCAGTTATGGCCATAAAATCTTCATTCTTCATTAATTTTGTATTTTCATGTCTACTTATAAACAATAATTATTACATTAAAATAATTATTTAGAATTTAGTTTCCAAACATAAAAAATGACTACTATTCATAATATACAAACTATCATATAATAGTCTAAACCCCATGGTCAAATTTTATTTATACTAACTTCATTATTAAATGGATATAGTTTTTTTGAGTAAAAAAATAATATGACACACATTTTCAGGAAAAAAAGTCAAAATACTCAGGTCATTACATTCTTCTTTGTTTAAAAAATATCATCCCTGAAAATTCTTGTTGTTTTCTCAGTTGAGAAACGGTGTGGGTAATTTTTACTCATAGTCCTCTACAGTTCCCATGTAGCTTATTCATATTTCTAGTTTTTATATAACACTTTAATGATGTTTGTATTATTGATGTGTATAACCATGTCTATATGGTCCAAGATCTCCCTTGGATGACCCTCATGAAAGAGATAATTTTGTTGTTTTTTCACATCCGGATACAACAAATGTGAGGGTTCAGATATATACATCCTCAAGAGAGATATGTGGAAAACATCATGACCTTGAGCTATATTTGGTGGGAGTGCATGATGATAGGAAACAACTCCAATGAAATCAATGATTTCATAGGGGCCAATTTACCTATAGCTGAGCTTCCCTTTCTTCCCATACTACAGGAGTTTCTTTATCGTTGAAATCTGAAGGAAGAATTTTCGAGTAAAATCAAAATCCAAGTCCCTATGATGATTTTCAATTAATCTCTCAATCTAAATCTAAGAAATATTTATGTGTTTTTGGGTGGCATTAACATTATGTATTATCTCTTTCACAATATCAGGCATGAGTGACTGTCCCTCACCAGCATTATCCCAACATGATGGAATTATACATCGATTCCCATATATAGATTCCTAGGGTTATTTTGAATACTTGAGTTGATTATTTTTTTGTATGAGAACTAAACTAATAGCAGATGTTGATCCCATCAACCATTAAATTCCATTGTTCATTTTCTCAGCATGTCCTCTATTATTTGAATAGTCCTTTTAGATTGTCCATCAGTTTGATGGCGATAGCTCATATTGAATTTCAATTAATTATTTGAATCATGTAGAATACTTCTCCCGAATTATGATGTGAACATTGGATCATGATCTACAATAATGGAGAGTGGTGCCTCATACAGCCTAACCATTTCATTTATCAAAATCAGGAAATGTTGGTTTAGAGTGATATCATCCCAAAAATAGATAAAATGAAAAGTGTTTGTGAAACGGTCCACTACAACAGATATAACATTTTTTTCCTTGGATGTTTTTGCGTGACCCGTGAAATAGTCTATAGTGATATTATCAAACATCGATGCTGTTAAGGGTAGTTGTTTTAATACCCCATTAGGAAGTTGTCACTCTGGAATCACATTTTGAGACACTAGGAAACTTGTAGTGTATTAAAAAATTTCTCTCTTCATTTTATCCCACCATCAATGATCACGAAGGTTCCTATACATTTTCAAGCTTCTTGGATGTATAGATTAAGTATATATATGAATTTTATCAATTGAATCCTTCTTTATTTGAAAAATTGATTGAACATATAATATTGTAAAAATTTTAAGTACACCTTTATAGTAAATTTTGAACTCATGAAACCTCCAAAAGTTCATACCCTCTAAATTATTTAGAGAAAAACAGTAATATATTTTAGATTTATTGAAATTTTCTAGTAATGGTTGTTGAGAAATCATTTGGGATAGGGTGGATGATTTCCCTTCCCTTATAGTTCTCATGTCAATTTTTTATAGTTTTATGGTCAGTGGATCTTCTTATATCCTAATCATTTCCAACATAACATGGTCTTTCCATCTTAATGTATCAGTGAGATCGTTTTCTCTTCCAGGATGATAATTAATTAAATAATAATAGTCCCAATGAAGTTCCAACTATCTCCAATATCTTATTTTCAATTCATTTTGTGTGAAATTATACGTCAAAATTTGGTTTTCTCTATATTTATCAAAATTATCCCCATAAATATAGATGCTTCAAATATTTAGATCAAAAACAACAACAAAAATATAAAAATCATGAGTAGTGATGTTCTACTCATGAAGCATTAACTATTGAGATGCATAAAAACACCTTTTTTTCTTGAATGGGTACACACCCAAATCCTTTCATAGATGCATTTCAAAAAATAATTAACCCTTCTATGATAGATAGAAAAGTTAACATGTGTAACAAAACCAATATCTTTATCTGATCTTTGAAACATTCTTCATACTTTTTTTTCGAGATGAACTTGACATATTTTCGAGTTAACTAGGATAGGGGATTATAAAGTCAAGAATTTTTTTCACAAAACTCCTATAATATCCATCAAATAAAAATAAACTATGAATCTCAATTACTATTGTAGAATTAGGCCACTCATCCTCAACCTTTGTCTTGGTTGGATCAACTATGATACCTTAATTATTAACAATGTTCCCCATGAAAGAAATTTATTGGAACCAAAATTCAAATTTGATGAACTTCTCAAATAACCTTGCCTTCCTCAATGTTTTCCCTATAACCTATAGATGATCATCCTGATCCTTGTGAATTTTAGAATATATTAGAATATAATCAATAAAGGTGACTTCAAAGTTATCATGGTAGTCTTTATATACTCTATTAATCAAATCCATAAAAATAGAAGTATCATTAATCAAGATGTTGGGAATAACAATAAACTCATAATTCTTATATCTTGATCGTATGGTGGTCGTTGGAATATCTTAAATCTTCACCCACTATTGGTGACAACAAAACCGAAGATCAATATATGTGAATAATTGATCTCCATGAAGTGGTCCAAATTAATACTTAATTCATGGGAAATGTTAATTATTCATAACTATGATCTTATTTTGTTCTCAATGGTCAATTAATAACCACATTGATCCATCCTTCTTCTTGAAAAATAGAACAGGTTCTCTTCAAGTAGACACAATTGGGTTGATAAAACCCTTCTCCAAAATATCATGGAGTTGTTTCTTTAATTCCACTAGCTCCACATTTTACATTCTATATAGGTTATTTGATTTTTTCTTGGATCTATGCATGACCTCAATGAAGAAATCTACCTATATTTATAGGGAGGTTGAGGTGATTCCTCAGAAATTACTCAATATATTCCTGAACAATGGGGACACATTCTTTTTGTATTCAATTATTTCTTTCTTCATTTTCAAAGAACACATCCCAAAATAAGTCTACATGTAGTTTTTATACACAAATATCAAGTCATGATATATCACTTTTTAATGAAAACTATGGGTTTTTAATTCCATAGTACCGATATTTTCTTACATACGTAGTTGATCTTATCCTTATAAATTTAGATCCAATCCATCTCAACTATATTGTTGAGTTACAACATGGGAATGAATAATATATTTGCAATGAAATTGTGCCCAGAAATGTAAAAATTATAGTTTCTTATACAATGTTAATTCAGGGATAAACAAACCAAAAGTCTTTACTAATAGTTAAACATATATTAGTTCAGGGATTGATTCAATATTTCATGTGAACTTGGAGTAAATCAATGAATGTGTAGAACCAAAATCGAACAATGTACTAGCTAGAAGTGAGAGAACAATAAAAGTACATGCCACCACACATTTAGAGCTTCAATTGTGGTTATCATTATTGAAAATGAATGAACTTTGACCCTTGGCCTACACTGAGTTTGATGGAGATTCCCCTCAATTATGTATTGATTTGTTCAGGGATGGATAATGTGGCCACGATTTTCACACATGAAGAATTAGACAAAAGGTTGGTCCAACAACATATTCCCTTTTTTTTATTTTATGAAGTTGAGGCTTATTCTCAATAAAATATTTTCAAAAAATATTACCATACCATATATAGTTGTATAATTTTCCACTCTTGAGAATGCAGTTCTCCAAATGCTTTTCCCATATTTCTTGCATGTGGATGGTCGCACTTTGTTTCCTTCTTTTAATTGATATATAATTCTCTACACATATGGCTCCAAATTTCTATTATTTTCATTCAATCTATAAGACCACAACATATCATTTAACTCCAATATAAATTTTAGATAACCCCTAAAGATCTCTTCATAGTGTTCATAGTCTCGCATGGAATGTTTCTTCCATTGGTGGGGTTATAGTCCACCAAAGAATCTATCAACTTTTCAATTATGATGATGACTATGATATAGGTATAAAGAGATATCCTTGTAATGTTAAACTCATATAATACCATATATTCAATTTACTTTTTCTTTAGAATTAGGAATTACTTCTGCATTTTTTCTCGCATTGTAAGGGGAATATTTTTTAAAAAAGGACCCCATAAACTATTCCCACATCAAAGATTCAATCTCCCATCGTGGATTTATATTTTTAACCCATTTTCACAACTGATCAGCTACTCCCATTAAGTGTTATATAGTTTTTGTTACTTTATCTTATTTTGAGGAATGGTGTATAGAAAATATCTTCTCTATAGAGGATATACACTATTCAGCAATCAATGGGTGAATCAAGTCTCTTAGATTGATTCAAGTTATTTCTCATTAATTAAATTAAATTATTCAGCATTCTTATGAAGCATTCCACCTTAGATTCCATTGGATGGCTATCAGTGACTAGTCCGTTGCATTCTCCATTCACACAATTTACCTAAATTAGCATATTTTTCTAAAATAATAAAATGTTAGTGTGAAATATGTTCCATTTAATAATATTATAATTCTAATGGAATATCACTTCATAAAACATCTTTCTTAATGTTGTTATTAATTTAAAAAAATTACAATTTCTATAAATCCTTCATAATTGTTAATAAAATTATATGATAAACATAAAATATCCCCCAATAGTATCAATCTTGGTGAAAAATAAGGCCCCTTATCATGTACTAGGTTACACAGATTTAGGATTGAAGAACTATTTCACAGTTGTTACCACTAGGTACATCAGTTCTACAACCACATCAACTTGTTCATATCCAGATTGGGATTTCTGTTCTCAAAAATAACTTACATAACATTTCAACCAAATACCAGTATGTTTTTACTATATTTAAATGTTTTTTACGTTTCTTCCTTAATTTCCCAAATACTAACATACACAAAACCCTAAAACATCCTTTTATACCAATTATGGTATTCCACCCTATAATTACAATAATTCCATTAGATTGTACAAACAATTCGATCTCTAAATGTTTAGTTTTTTTAAAAAAATGGTGATTAATACATGAAAATATACAACATTCATAGAATAAAATTATAAGGCTTCATCATTTGTTCATCCAAAGTAAACTAAAAAAATATCATCCCTTGGGGACATACATAAATGAAAATGGTGAGCCTAAGGCCGAAAAAGGGAAAAAATAGTGATACAATTTACATAAGATCTTAAGAAATATCAATGAGAACTATCAAAATAAAGTTATGGAATTAAAAGGAGAATATGAGGAATATCATAAATAAAATAAAATGATTCCTAACTTTAATATGTGTATAACAAAATTAATTAATTAATTCATATGTATATGACCATGGTTAATCAATGTGGTGTCATAAAAATCACCTAGGTTATTCACCACGGTATTATAACACATGTCATATCTAGAGAATAAATTCTTTAAAAAATGAACTTGATAGATATCAAGGTGCCCCGATCATATGTTTTAATTAATATGATCCAAAAATATCATAATAAAACATTTCATAAACAACCATAAGAAAATTAAAGACTTAGGTTTAATATTAAAATCATGGTGTTTTAAAAAGAAGTTATTAATGGAAAAATCATTAAGTCATTATTATCCAAAGAAAATGGAAGGTCGTTTTTGTATATATTAATCCTAGAATAAAATCAATAATTTTTAAATTTGGGTGAATTCCCATAGAAAATAAATCATTTCGAGTATTCAAAAAATAAAATAATGCAATAGTTTTGAAAAATAGAGAAATTTTTAGAAGAAAATCCGACAGCATAATGGGTATGAAGAATGGTTTTAGAAAACTCTAAAAAGGTAGGGAAATTGGGTATCCCATTCATGAAATAATCATAATACAGAAAAAGGGATATAAAAAATTTATAGAAGAATACAATAAGAAAATTTGATGGATATACAACATTAAAAGGTTACTTGAAAGGGAAAGAGATGTTGAGATTTCTTTTACCTTGAAGAGTTACTCCTAAAACATGAATATTGTGACATGGGTTATTGAGAACACATTCATAGTACTCAATTTTATGTAAAAATATTATATATTCATTGTGAAATAATTGGGAATGAAATTTAATGTATAAATAGGTGGGTTTTTATATCAAAAGTGAAGAAATTTTGTTGATTGGCTTGGACACCCTAGTAGTGGTATTTGAAACACCATTGAGTTTACTATGGTATTTTCCCATTGAATCAGCCACATGGGACAATAATTATGTTATTAAAATCCAAAATAATGGACCACGGTTTTATAATACTTATTACATCTATATGATGTCATTAAACATACCAAAAACTCAAAAATGTATTTTTATTTTTCACTGAAAAATGATTTTTTATAAAATTATAATAAATTTACCCTAACCTAATTTTAACATGATGATTTAAAAATTGATGTTTTTTTACCATTATAATTATCTAAGCATGAGAAATTGTAATTTTAAATATAATAATCTTATTTATTAAAAATAACATTTGATAGAAAATGCCTAGTAAAATTTGAGACACTTGATAAAAAATTATTTTATCATTTCAACTAAAATAAGAGTGTCTTAATGAAACTATTTAAATAAAAAAATAATTATGAAGAAAAAATCAGTTCAATATATTAACTATATCTTTTCTGGAATGTACAACTTCTAAAAAAAAATTCAATTTATCGAAATCATCATATTTTTTATGAAAAACTAAACTCATAATGGAATTGATTGAACAACAATGTAATTTATACAAATGGATTATAAAATAAGTAACCAAGGAATCCATACAAAAACCCTTATAACACCCACATACGACTTAAGGGTTGGGCATGCATGGGTTATAGACTAATGGGGTGCCTCAACTAAAATCACCCGAGTTGTAATTTCCAATAACTTGAACTTCTCTCATATGCAATTTCCTTCAATATATAAAAGTTGAAGCATCGAAAGGGATTTTTTAAGAGGAAAATTCAATGATTCTACCTCACACACATGTTATGACAAATAGAGTTCATATGACATGACTCTACAAGATGATTCTATTGACTATTCATTATGCAATTGTTTTTCTTTGTCATTTATACTTTTAAAAAAAATTTACATTTAAATATTTATTATGAGAACAGTTTCCAATAGTCTTCTTTGAAAAATAGTCCTAATTGACAAACAATCATATAATGATTGAAACATAATTATCATATTTCAATTATAGTCAATTAATTATTAAATGGATTTAGTTTTTTTGAGTACAATATAAAATATCACACATTTTCAAGAAACAAATATTATTAAAAAATATATGGTTGTTGCGTGGTTTCTTCTTGGATTCCTTACAAACAACTCATTTATTATGGTGAACTTGGAATAGAATAGTTTTCTAAAAAACTAGGATGATTCAATTCAATGTGATGATAGTAATTCAAACAAATATTTAGATAAATTATAAGAGATGATTAATTTTGTTTCCCCTACATCATTCAGAAAATCTACTTCTGTAGTTGTGATCACATATTCTTGTCCTAGTTACCTTGGTATTTTCTAGAGAAAGCATCCCAGATGCTTAGGATTTTTTTTCAAATTCATCTTATTTTTTAATTGTATCATTAAACAATTGTAGCTTTTTTCATTTCCCATCCATTGATGGGGTTGGTGGTTGTTTTCTCTACACTTGTAACAAACAATTTTTCCTTTTAATCTAGAACCATATACTTTTTTAGCAGGTATCACACATAAAAAAATTCCCCTAATTATTCTTCACTATATCAAGTATTTTATCCTCTGACAACATATTCTTAGGTTTTCTTTTAATGTCATAATAATTATAGAATTATTTATCAGTCTTGATAGCACATAAGACTATATATTCCTATAATGAAAAACTTTTTGAGACTATTTCCCTTTAGAGGAACATTTTTAATCCATTAAATAATTGATTAATCATGCTCCATGGATAATGTATGTAGTCTACAACATTACATTATAATATTTTAATGACGGATTCATACATGTAAATTTTTCTATATTAATTTTGTTTTAGACTCATTGATTTCCTCTCCATATCTTCTCACTATTCAAGACAGAAATATTTTTCTATAAAAATTTCCTTAAAATATTTCCCTTCCATATTTTAAATTTATTCCTCCTCCACTATGTTTTGAAGTAATGAAACCCATTAATTAGATTTTACAGAGAGATGATAAACATCCACGATAACCTTAACCATTTCACTACTTCCTAATGTATGAAATTTATTCTCTATGGAACATAGCCACTAATATACTAGAAATTGGATTGTAGTCCCATTGAAATATAGATTCTATTGTCCAATAAGGTGGTTTAACATTTCACCTCAACATTGTGTATCAAGATTCCCTATGTGGGTAAGGTTAAGATTTATACCTTGAGTCATCTTTCTTAACTATAGTTTGACATTTCTCATCTCCAATTTCATCTCCTATTCCAACATTAATTTCCTTCATATGAGTGACATCACTAAAAAGGATACGTGCATTGACATTGTTTATATTCTTTATAATAGGTAAAATTTATATAATATGGAATCGACTAAATTATATCATTAATCAGAATGAATTTTTTTGAACTGGTAACAATCAACATTAATTAAAAAACTTATGCATAACTAATCACATGATAATAAAGAGGATTTCTTAAGGAAAGTATTTACATTTAAATACTTCATAATTATTTTGTAATTAAAATTTGAATTATCCTCAGCATATCCCAAAATAGTGTTAATCCTTGAGAATCGTAAGGCCCAGTGTCATGTATCTGGTTTCACCGAGTCAGTCCCAACACACCTTATTAGAGTTGTTTCTCCCCAATACATCTATTTTAGAACCACACTAACTTATAGTACCCACATAGGGATGTATTGTCAGGATGGACAAAATAATATACACCTTACCCAAATTATAGGATTTTCTTATATGATTATCCTCAAATTATATCATCAGTTCACATTACAAAATATATTTTTCTATTATCCATGTTTTCTTCTAAACATCTCTATTATCAACAGTAATGACAGTGACCCTAGTAGACTAGATCTAGTACCATAATTAATTATCTTTGTATAATAAAAATGTAAGCCACATCCTAAATGATATAATAGTTATGTATATTTTGAAATTTAGATAAAAATAATAATTTTTACATTAAATCCTTAACTAATAAAAAAATTTCTATTGGAAATAATAAAAAAACCCTAGAACATACCTACAAGTAATTCATAATACACATCTTTGCACCCGGGGGAAAAATAAAACATATGAAAATGGTAAGATTATATGCACATTAAAGGTATGAAATATATCATAATCTTACAAAAATGATAAGTCATCGTGAATGAGTAAAAAACATTCCATTAGAACACAATCTTTATCTTTATAAGGCAATAAAAAAAGTGTAATAAACAATTCCAAATAAATAATCACATGATAATGATAATTAACCATGTCTATTTTATAATTAAAATAACAACATGGATTATAAATTTATAACATAATAATGAAGAAATTAATAATTCTCAACATCCAAAACATACCATCTAAGAATTAGACAATACATTTGAAAATAAATGCTTATTTCCTCATCCATATCCATATTTTTTCACTACTAGAACACTTTTCCCCAATTTTAATAAAGAAAAAATTTGAGGAAAGCATTTCTATAGTTTAAAATAAGAAAATTTTTCCAACTATAGGCAATTTGTATATATTCCTAATATTTCCCTACAGTTGTCTAAGACTGTTGGGAAAAACTATTTTCTCTATGGTATATAAACTGTTTTGATATACTATTGGTAAAAAGAAGCTTTCCCAACTTTTTTTAAAAACCATTGGGAATGTTTTCCCCCAAACACCAATTTCCCTATCTCCCAGTCGGCCCGATTGCAAGCATAAACCAGACCTACTCCCAAAGTCTTCTCGGCTGCGAAACACCTTCCAGTTGATGGTGCTTCTTCAATGAAACAAATTTTTTTCTACAATAAAATTAGTAAATATTACCTTAGTTTTAGTGTTCTTTATCTTCTTATTTCAGGTTTGATTTTTTGATTTCGGCTAAATTATATTTATTGCTTTTGGATTACTGATACCTTTGATTGTTTTAAGTTTTTTTTGTTCTACACTTTATACATTGTAAATGTTCTGTTTAGTGGGGTTTGATTAGTGCAGGGGGTAAAGGGTTTGTTTTATGTTTTTTTGTTTAGTGGGGTTTTGTGTATTATGTTTAGTGAGGTTTTATGTTTAATTTAGTGAAATGGTTAATTCATGATAGTTTGTTTTTCTTAATGTATAAAATGATTTAAAATAAAAATAACCAATGGGGGGAAGCATGAGTGCTAGGGGGGATGTCCAATTATGGGGGTTCTCTAGGAGAGGGTGGGTTGTCCAGGGGGTAGGGGGCTATAGGTTGGGTAGGGGGGCTATAGGGGTGTGGGGGAGAAGGGTATGGGCTGGCCGAAAGATGGGTGTGGGATATCCAGGGGGTCAGGGTGGGGTGTCATGGTGGGGGAGGGGGGTGGGGGGTGTGCAGGGAGGGTGGGTGGGCTGTCCAGGTTGGAGGGGGTCTGTCCAGGTTGGGGTGGATGTCCAGGTGGGGGTGGGGTGGGGTCTCTAGGTGGGGTTGGGGGTTGAAGGGGAGGGGGTTTGGGCTGTCCAGGTGGGGGGGGGGGGACGCATGGGAGGGGGTGTGGGCTATCTAGGGAGGGGTGGGTGGTCCGGCGGTGGTGGTTGGTGGGATATCTAGGTGGGAGATGGGGGAGTGGGCTTTCAACGAGGGGTGGGTTGTCCATGGGGGTGGGGGTGGGCTGTCTACGTGGGGGAGGGGATATTGGTTGTCAAGGAAGGTGGGGGTGGGGGTGTGGGCTGTCAAGGGGGGTGTGGGCTGTCAAGGGGGGGGGGGGGATATCCAAGGGGGTGGGGTTGGTTTTTCAGGCGGGGGATGGAGGTGTTGGGTGTCCAAGGGAGTGGGGGAGGGCTCCCTAGGGGTGGTGTGGGCCTTCCAAGGAGATGGGGGTGGACCGTCCTGGACACCTTGTACCCCCTGAAAAGCCCCCCCCCCAGACCCCCCGACCCCTTGGAAAGCCCCTCCACCCCCGGGGACATTCCACCCACCCCCTGGACACCATATACCCCCCTGGACTACCCTCCCCCACCCCTCGTGGATAGCCTGCCCACCCCCGGGATACCCTGTACACCCTAGACAGCCCCACCACCCCCGTGGAATGCCTTTCCACCCACCCCATACCCACCAGGATAGTCTCGCCACCCCTCTGGACACACATCCAATCGTGGACATCCTTCAACGCCCGTAGACAGCCATCCAACTCCCCTAGACACCCCGTACCCCCTGGATAGCCCCGCCACCCCCGCCACCCCCTGGACAACCTTACCACCCTCTAGACACCTCAAACAACCAAGGAAACCCCACGGAAGTCCCCCACCCCCTGGACACCCCGACCCCCCTGGATAGCCACACCACCTCCGTAGATATCCCACCCACCCCCCTGGACGGCCCGTACCCCCTCAAAAACCTCCCCCACCATCATAGACAGACTGAAGACACCCCAGAAACCCACCCACGACCTCCCGGACACCCCCATACATTGACACCCCAACCCCACAGGACAACCCCACCACCCCCATGGAAAGAATGACCACCCCCATAGACAGCCCACTGACCCCATGGACAACCCACCCACCCGCCTAAACAACCTGTACCCCTCTGAATATCCCCACAAGCCCCATGGATATCCCCCACCGTTCCTAGACACATTGTACCCCCACTAGATATCCCCACCCACCCCCTGGACAACCCGCTCACCCCTGGACAGCCCACCCACCCCCTGAACACCCATTACCCTTGGACACCCTAACCACCCCCATGGACAGCCAGCCCGCCTAGACACCCCGACCCCCTAGAAATCCCCCACCCTCTAGACACCTCTGACCCCCATGGATAGCCCTACCATCCCCTGGACACACCTCACCCCCCTGGACACCCCGCACCCCCCTGGACACTACCCTCCCTTCCCCGCTTGGTAAATCGTTGTGATCACTCAAGTTATCTACTAAAATATAAAATTTCCTATATATGCAATTAAGTCAAATCCTAAATAATTCTACTCCACATGTGTACATGAACTTTTACACTCATGTATAGTTCTTCATTGATATTTTTTTATAAATATAGTATTTGGTTTTCATTTCTATTATGATTCACATATAGAGTGGTGTTTCAGTTATGGTTTCATATAACGTGAACCATTCTCGTTTACATTAATATATTCTTGATGAAACATCCATCTTATTGACTTTATTTTGATAAAATGACTTTTAACAATTATTTTTTTACAGAATGGATAGAAGTTGGATGTATGAAACCAATCAGATCTCAAGAGATTAACAAAACAGTTGGGGGAGCTTTTTAGATTTTGTATTTCACAATGCTTCAGATAGTGGTCTCATACACTGCCCATGTTCCAATTGTGTTGGAAGACTTTGTTTGAGCCATAAATAATTCATCTACCACATTACCAAATATGTTTTTCAATGAAACTACTATGTGTGTTATCATAATGGGGAGAACATGAAATAACAAACTGCTGATGATCAAAATGAGAGGACTGGAGTTGAAAAATTGTTATATGAGTGGTTTTTGTTTATTCATCTTCATGATAAAGAAATTATTCTTACCCAAGAAGACATCAATATGAGCTCACATAATGAATATAATGTAAATGAGGATGTTTTCAGGGAGAAAATTTGAATGATGCTTCTACGACTCCAGTATATTGACAATGTGATAAAATGAAAATGCCAAAATGTTAACCCGATTGTTTCATTGGAAAACTATGTATTGGATTTATAATATAGAAATCGATTAAATTATTACCTTCATGAAGGATTTACTACCATATGATGCAGATATTACCTCAATGCACTATATTTCATGGAAGCTAGTTGAGGAACATAGATATTTAAGAAACAAAATTCCTGCTTGCCAGAAAGATTGAAGTTCATTCTATGAGAGAACTGCTAAATGAAATTATTTTATAAAATGTGGAACATCCTAATGGAAGATAAAATCATATAGAACACCCTCCCATGTTCCATATAATGTAATGTTTCACTTTCCATCAATACCCAAACTCCAAAATCATTTTCTGTCTGATGAAATATCCATAAAAATTAGATGGGATGATACCGAGGGAAGGAAGAGTAATAATTAATTGGTTCACCATACAAAAGGATTTTCATTACAGATATTTGATGCTTGATATCCTAATTTTTTTACTGACATGTGTAATGTGAGGCTGGGACTTTAATGCGATAGTTTTAATCTGTTTGGGAAGATGCTTACTTCACACATAACATAGCCAGTTTTTAGACACATGTATAATCATCCACCATGGTTGTGTTGGAAAAATCCGTTCACTTTCATGAGTATACTCATCTCTGGCCATTTTGATCCCGACAGTAATATTGACGTATACAATCAACCTTTAATAAAAGAGTTGAATCATCTCTGTGATGTGGGTGTGCGCGTATACGATTCATATTCAAATGAATTATGTCAAATGCGTGTTGCACTTAAGTGGATGATCAATGATTTTCGGGCATATGCAATGATGTCTGGATGGAGCACGAAGGGAAAACTGTCATTTATTGTTTTAAGGAGAATACAAGATCCATAAGACTATAACATCATTATAGTTTCAGTTTTATGGAACATCAATGATTCTTGCCAATGGACCATCCTTATAGTAATAATCTTAGAAGATTTGATAATACAATAGAGACAGATTATCCAACACAACCTATGTATGGAACTGATGTGATTAATGAATTAAAAGATTTTATTTTTTCATTCAGGAAGGGTCAAATGAAATCTAGAAAAAGAAAGAATTTGTCTACTGAAACCTATTACAATTGGATGATGAGAAGTACCTTTATTGATTTCCCTTTTTGGTCAACCAATTTGTTACATCATTTCTTAGAAATAATTCACATTAAATAGAATATATGTGAAATGTTGATTTCGATACTTCTAAATGTTTAGGGAAAGAAAAAAGATGATTTACAGTCTCAGCGTGACTTGGTGGAATATGGCATCAGACCATAAATGCATCTTCTGTGTATTGGTGAACATAAATGGATTGTTCCATGTGATTCTTACGTGATGAAATTGATCGGAAAAGAATTCTGGAAGTATTACAGACTATTAGATTTCCTGATTTCTATTCAAGAAACATATCTAAACAGGTCAACAGAAGAGAGTTGAAGCTAAAATCTTTGAAGACTCGGGATTATCACATTCTTCTACATGAGTTCATTCCAATAAAAATCTGTCAACTTTTGTCCAATAATGTAAAGGTGTCTGTTATTCAGTTGTGCCATTTGTTTAGAGATCTTTGTGCTAATCATCTGTCCAAGTCATTCAAGAAAAACATGTTGATAGATACCCCATTATTTTTGTGTGATTTTGAGAAAATATTTCCTCTATCATTTTTCGTATGCATGTTGCATCTGTCTGTCCATATTCCCACTAAAATACTTCTTGGAGGACCTATTTCTTTTCATTAGATGTATCCAACAGAAATAAATATGTACACATTAAATTCTTATTTTTGAAAGAGAAATAATCCTGAAGGTTCTATCATGAATGGTTACTTGGATAAAGAATGTAAGGATTTATGCTCAATGTATTTGTCTGATATTACTACAATAATGAACAAACCAATGAGAAATGAAGAAGAGTAGTTTGAAAAAATTGAACATTGTTTTCCAGCACTTCCTCAAACATGAGTAATTCATGGATAATATACATTGAAGACATTAAGCCTTGATGAGCAGAAAATGGCACATCACATAGTTTTGTACAACTGTGATTTGTTCGATGACAACATAAGGTAACTAAATTTAATATATATATATATATATATATATATTTAATATATATCTGTTAAACTATTCCTATTTTCTATCTACAGGGAACATTAAATAGTGATAAATAGAAATCATCGTTCTTTATCTTCGCGAAGTTGGGAGACTGTGCATAGAGAAGAGTTTTCTGCTTGGTTAAAATTGAATGTATAAATATTACAATTTAAAATAATTAAATCAATTTTTATTTATGTTTAATATTAATTTATATTGTAGGTATTGATTTTTCCTGCTGACTTTGTCTCTAAGGTAATAAGAGATTTGTCTTTTGGTCATAATACCATGATTCTTGACTGCAAATCTATTATTATCAATCGGTACAAATTTTTTGTCACTGAACAAGCAAAGAACATGAGAACACAACATGAGGGTGTTATGGTTATTTCCACAATAGATTGTAATGGTAGTGCATCAAATTGTAGACGATGATTTTAAAATGTGGGTTATTATGGATTCAATGAAGAAATAAGAATATTGGATTATTAATATCATGGGAGAGTCATGATGATGAAGGGCCATTGGTTTGATTTGATGTCAATACATGGCACATTTATTGATGATTGTGGATTTAAAGTAATTAATTTGACTCACACTCTTTCTACCACAGAACCATATGTATTGGAATCAATGGCTAAACATTTTTTTTATGTAAAATAACATCATGGACCTGAATTTGGTGTCAGAGTTGAAGTAATTCCCAGAATTTTTTTTGATGATCATGATGATGGAATTGACACTTTCCCTACTGCCATTAGAACAAAACCATTTATTTCTTTTTATGATTATAATAATTCAATTGTCAGTATTTTTTGTGAACTTGAAGTTGTGGTGGAACATATATAGAATCATCCATCCATGGTCCCAATTCATTTGGTTTACCTCGAGTTGGGTAGTTAAGTTTGGTACTATTCAAATTATTTTAATATTAATTACAAATATGATGTATACGACTTGACCGTTATGTGAATTTTAAATTTTTATTAGTTGGAATTTTTATTTAAATTGCATTTTCTAATTTGGAATATAACTGTCTTTAATCCTACAAATCCAAAATTTCTATATTGGTGAACATTTAAATGCTTCGACAGTAATTTGTATAAAATTTGTATAACTCTAAGTCCTCTCTTTAAAATATTAAGAGGTAATGAACATGATGGTTTGTATTCTTCTAAAAAATATGTATTGAAACCTGCATCATCTACCTGAGATAAATAAATTAAAATTTTTCTAAATTTTTTCAACTACATTATAACTTATGAATCTGGTAGATTAATTGTTCCATGATTTTAATAGATTGATGACACTAGAAAATAATCATCCTACTAGAAATTAAATTTCATTATTTCATCTTGTACAATTTATTGACTTTATTATATATTTGATCAATCTCACCTAAAACAATGGTTAGTTAAATTATCCAAGAATCCCCCTATCACCTCTCATTTAATTTGTTTTTTGGGTTACACATTAGATATCTTTTTCTATTTACTTCTATATTTGTTTTCAAATGTACGAAAAGAAACCAGTTGATGAGAGGTGAAGAAAACAGATTATGGACAACAATCATCACATGACTGAGCCGGGCATTCCACCACTAGTGCTTGCAATGAGTATTTTATTTCAAATATATTTATTTAAATAATATATAATGTCATGTGATTATGATTTTTTATTCATTTTTTCAGGATCTATATTTTAAGTGACAGTAATTTGATGAGCAGCGTAGTAGTGGTCCAAGTACTCAGGGAGTTCGTACAAGCGGGTGGTATGGGAGCTAGATGGTCTGGTCGGCCTACCCGATTAGACCCTGAACCTACCACTGTCATACCATCCATCCCGCATTCTAATCCCAGATAGTCATTAGGGATAGACGTGATATTTAGTCCTCCCATGATTTCACAACCTATATATCTGATTCTCTTCACCAATCTGTACCATATCTGAGGATGATTCCCACTCCCCATCCAGCATTTGGGCAGCCATCACATTCGTCATCCTTTACTTCTATTTCCATCTCTCATGGTTATTATATTCCCTCTTCTTTTACATATGCTACACTGGAAGCTGTCCCGGTGAAACATACATTTGGACCTACTCCATATGTACAGGGTGTTCCTTCAGTTTATGTGGGTCCAGCGGTGCCCATTGATCAGACTACAGCAGGTATACATATACAATTCTAACAAATTATTATACCATTATTTATTTTCATTATAACATGTATTGATACATTTTTATTTTCATTCATTATAGATACACCTACTGATAAGAGGAGGGGGTGGGGGCGTACACGCATGTGTGTGGTGTGGAACCACCACACATAGTTGATGGTGGAGTATAATGAAGAAAGTATGATGATTGAAAAATTATGGCAGAAATGTATGAGTATTTTGGCGACTTTTTTAAAAAACTCTGATATCATTCCTGTCCTCCAACTGTCATGGAGACAGCAGCCAATGAAGTTAAGTAAACGCTTGGGCAGAGATATGGATGAAAAATATGTTTTATTTAATACAATATATTATTATTTTTATTTATATAAACTAATATTTTGGTGTCAGCTACTATTTAATTTATCAGATGGGGAGGGTGCACGACCAGTATGTCTAAAGGATTTAGGAATGATTTAGAGAGCTTATAAGAATGAGTTCTACATTTGCTGGTGTGCTAGAGTGTGCTCAAAGATAGAGGCAGTCCTTGTCATGGATGATTGTCCATTAGAACAGCACCAATAGATGATTACTCATTTGATGACTAGTCAATTTATGGTATTAATCAAATTAGAGGTATTTAAATGAAAATTTTCATGTTTTTCATAAATACTATTTATTGAAATTTATTTAGGATGCATCTGGAATAAATAAAAAGACATTTATGCTAAGAAATACATCCACATATTGTGACGTACTATAGTTCCAGATCATTAGAGACAATAGGTATGACTGTTTGTAATATTTCTTTATGAATTTCTCTTTTTATTTTTTCTTCCATAATTTATTCGATTGATAAATTTGTTATATAATTTTAGTTATGAAATTACTATTTCTTTTGGCATCCAATTTTTAATTATGGTTTCCTACATTCAATGTCATTTTAGAGGCCTAAATTGAATATAGAAGGGCATGTGCCTCGAGCAAAGCTATTTTGGACGAATAGAATGAAGAAAGATGTAAGTGGGGTTAATTAACCGACTCAGCTGAAGATTTCTAGTTTTACATTGTAGATTTAAAATTTTAATCACTATTTTGTTACATAATAATCTATTTATATTTGAAACTTGATTATTTAGAGGCCCTTGATGCCTAGGAACATGACAATTTTGTGCCAAACGATCACTTACATCAGGTGTTGGGAGATGAGAACCCTGGTAGAGTATGTTGCCGACATGGGAATAATAATTTTCTGATGAGGTATTGGCCCTCCTCAGGTACGATTTGTAGGGCCACCAAGTTGCAATAGGTTATGGGACTGGTAGAACATGATGAAAAAAGGTCTGCAGAGGTAGCATGGCATTTTGCTAGGGAAAACACTGCATTTAAGAAACTGATGGATGTTTTACAACAACAACTTCCATCAGAGGCTAGCACTTCTTGTTATGAATATATGTAATCTATGCATTATATATATGGTTCACCATGTTTAAATTCACGTGGTGGTCGATATGATGTCAAGGAGGAGGCCGAGGTGGGGGATGAGGAGGGCGAGGAGGTGGTAGAGGTAGAGGAGGAGGCCAACGAGGAGGCCGAGGTGGAGGAGGAGGGCGATGAGGAGGCTGTGGCTGAGTACGAGGGTGAGGAGGAGGGTAGAGATGATGGTGGTTATGAAGATGAGGACAAGGGTGAGGGTAATGATGGTGGTGATGATAGTAATGGTGGTGAGGGACAGATTGATCCATCACATTTTTTACTTATATTACTGACCTCTAATGTTTATTGATTTGTTGTGCTAGAATATATTTGTGAATAGGTAGGTCACATTATATTTATTATTTAATCTATATATAATATAACTTGACCTAATGATTTGATGTGAAATCCCCCTATTTTAATGAAATTGTAAATTTTTAGTGGAATTTAAAAAATAGATGGTCTGATTCGAAGTTGATATAATGAAATTATTTTTTAACATTGAATGAATTTTCATAGAAAATATGTAAATACCATCACATGAGCCTGAGACAGCCCCACAGACAACCCCACAGACAACCCCCCAGGCAACCCCCATCCTCCTCCCTAGACACCATACAACCCCTCAGACAACATCCCCAATCTCCTTCCAAGACCCGGGAAGCCCCCTAACCTCCTCCCTGGAACCCGGAAAACCTCTCAACCCTATTTTAGGGACCCCAGGCTGCCCCCCGGTGAGCCCCCCAGACAAACCCCCCCCACCCAACTTCATGTACCTCAGACAGCCTCCCGGACAATCCCGCGAATAGCTCCACTGGACAGCCCCCACCCTCCTCCCTGGACCCAGGACAACCACCCAAAAAGCCCCCACCCTCCTTCTTGGAACACTGATAGCCCCCTGAGAGCCCCCATAAATCCCCTCAGACAGCCCTCGACACTCCGCTCTAGACCCAGATAGCCCCCCGAACAGCCCCCAGACAGCCCCCACCTTCCTCCCAGGACCCCGAACAACCCCCCGGACAGCCCACAGAGAGCCCCCCACCATCCTCCCTGGACCCTAGACAACCCCCCCCCCTCTATTCTGGACCCTAGATAGCACCCCCCCCAGAACCCCAGGCACCCCCACCCTCTTCCCTGGTCCCCGACCATCCCCACACCCTCCTCCATGTACTCGGGACAACCCATCGAATAGCCCCCACCCTCTTCCCTGGACCCCAAACATCCCCACGGACGCCCCCCCAGATAGCCTCCCCACCCTCGTTCGTGGACCACATACATCCCCCCATACATCCCCTCGAACATCCCCCCCCCCCCCAAACATCCCCCACCCTCCTCCCTGGACCCCGGACAGCCCCCCCCCTGGACAGCCTCCCCATCCTCCTTCCTGGACCCCAGACAACCCCTGGAGAACCCCCCAGACAGCCCCCTAGACTGCCTCTCCACCCTCCTTTCTGGACACCGTACATCCCCCCCAGATATCCCCCACCCACCTCTCTAGACCCTAGATATCCCCACGACCCGACACCCCAACATTGGGCGAGCTACGATTCTGTATATATAAATCATCATGACAATTCATGAAAGGCTAAGGACCACCTACCTTGATTCTGAAGACAATCACAATCTTAGTTCATCTTCTCGGATCTCAATATATTCTCTCTTAAATATTCAAACTAAATACAAACAAAAAAGAGGGTTTTAGTGCTTCGGAAGAAGATGAGATATGAGTGAAAACCTTAATCGAAAAGGGGAAGCAAGGAGAGGATTAGACACACTCGGATCTTTTATCTGCACTTGACAGCACTCAAAACAACCAATGATCAAAAAAGATCCACCCGTAAAATATTTTGGGTAATTTGGATTGTGTTGATACTTTAGCACAAGGATCCATGGTTCTTTTATGATGTGTTTGAGTCAACCTTGCCTCAATATGAGGCACCGACTGGTCAGTACCACTCAAAGTATTTCACTTTTATTTGAAATGGACAACATTTTATGTGAAAACAATAACTGGAAAATAGAAGACTAACCAAACACAATCATATTCTCTTGATAATTTAGGATAATGATCCATGGGTCATATGGGAAATGTACGATTCATCCTCGCCCCAATCCGAGGCATGGTGTGGATGGTATCACTCATAGTATCATTCTTGTGTTTAAAATGGACACCCTTTTAAGTAAAAATAACAATCATATGGAAAACTAACCAAACATATACGGACTATGTTGATACATTATCACAAGGATCCATGGGTTATTTTGAGTCTACGAGTCTACCCCACCTCATTCCAATGCACGATGAGGCCTGTACCACACAAAGTGTCTCACATTTATTGGAAATGGATAACATTTTATGTTAAAATAACAACTGGCATACAAAGAACTCACCAAACACATTCATATTCTTGTTGATACTTTATGACAACAATTCATGGGTCATTTGTAAAGTATACGTGTTAACCTTGCCTCAATCTGAGGCACAATGTGGCCGATATCACTTGAAGTGTCTGTCTTTTGTCTAAAATGGACACTGTTTTATGTAAAAACAACTAGCATATTGAAAACCGACCAAACATATTCTGATTGTGTTGATACATTAGAACAAGGATCCACTATTCATTTTTGGCGCGTACGAGTCAAATTAGCCTCAATTGGAGGCATGGTGTGGCCGGTACCACTCATAGTGTCTCACTTTTAATTGAAAATGGACAACATTTTAGGTGAAAACAACAACTCGCATATGGAAAACCAACCAGACGCATTCAGATTTTATTGATACATTGGGAAAATTATCAATTGGTCATATTTTATGTGTACGTGTCAACCCTACCGCAATCCAGGGCACGGTGTGGCCGGTATCACTTGTAATGTCTTCGTTGTCTGAAATGGACACCTTTTAAATAAAATCAACTAGCATATGGAAAACTGACCAAAAGTATTCAGATTGTTTTGATACATTAGCACAAGGATCCATTGTTCATTTCTAACAAGTAAGAGTTAACCCCTCCTCAATCCCAGGCACTTTGTGGTCTATACTACTCAAAGTGTCTCACTTTTAGTTGAAATAGAGATCATTTTAGGTGAAAACAACAACTCGCATACGGAAAAATGACCGAACTCATTTGGATTCTATTGATACGTTAAGAAAACGGTCCATGGGTCATTTGTGATGTGCACGAGTCATCCCCACCTCAATATGTGGCATGGTGTGTCTGGTATCACTGAAAGTGTCTGCCTTTTGTTTAAAATGGACACTCCTTTTAGTGAAAACAACTGGAATACAGAAAACTAACCAAAGTTATTCATATTGTGTTGATACTTTATCACAACGATCCATGGGTTATTTATGATGGGTACAAGTTAACCCTTCCTCAATCTGAGGCACGGTTCAGCCATTACCACTCAAAGTGTCTCACTTTTATTTGAAATGGAAAACATATTAATTGAAAAGAAAACAACTAGCATACGCATAAACAGACCAAACACATTCAGATTTTCGTGATACTTTAGGAAAATGATTCACGAGTCCTATGTGACTTGTATGAGACAACACCATCCCAATCTGAGGCATGGTTTATCCAATATCCCTGGTTGTGTCTTTATTTTGTTTTGAATAATCACTGATTTAAGTAAAAACAATTGGCATATGTAAAACTGACCAATCATATTAGGATTGTGTTAATACATTAGCACATTGATCCATGGGTTATTTTTGACATGTTCACGTCAACCCCACCTCAATCTGAGTCATAGTGTGGCTGGTACAACTCAAAGTGTCACAATTTTTTTTGAAATGGAAAACATTTTTTGTGAAAAGAAATATTGGCATATGGAAAAATGACCGAATGCATTCAGATTCTATTGATACTTCAGTAAAATGATCAATGGGTCATTTGTGACTTGTACAAGTCAAATCTACCATCAATATGAGGCAAATGTTGTCGGTATCACTCAAGGTTTCTGTCCTTTTGTTTAAAATGGACACTCTTTTATGTAAAAACAACTGGCATACGGAAAGCCAAAAAATATATTCAGATTCTATTGATACTTTAGAACAATGATCCGTGGAAAATTTTTTATGTGTACGAGTCAACCCCACCTAAATCAGAGGCACGGTGTGGCCGGTACCACTCAAAGTGTCTAACTTTTATTTTAAATGGACAACATTTTAAGTGACAACCAAAACTGGAATACATAATACTAACCAAAAACATTTGGATTCTGTTAATACTTTAAGAAAATGATCCATGGGTCATATGTGACATGTTCAAGTAAACCCCGCCCCATTCCTAGGCATGGTGTGGCTGATATCACTCCTAGTGTGTTTCTATTGATTAAAACGGACACCATTTTTTGTAAAAACAACTGGCATATGGAAAACCGACCAAACATATTCATATTGTGTTGATAATTTTTCACAAGGATCCATGGGTCATTTTTGATGTGTACGGGTTAACCCCGCCTCAATCCTAGGCACGGTGTGGCTGGTACCAGTCAAACTGTCCCACTTTTTTTGGATATGGAAAACATTTTAAGTTAAAACAACAACTGGCATATAGAAAACTGACTAAATGCATTCATAATCCGTTAATATTTTAAGAAAATGATCTATGGGTCATTTGTGACATGTATGAGTCAACCCCACCTCAATCTGAGGCATGGTGCGACCTGTATCACTCGAAGTGTCTGACTTTTATTTAAAATGGACACACATTTTAGTAAAAGGAACTAGCATATGGAAAACTGAACAAACATATTCGGATTGGGTTGATATTTAACACAATGATCTTTGGGTCATTTGTGATGTGTACGAGTCAACCCTACATCAATCTGAGGTACGGTGTGGCCGACACCACTCAATGTTTCTAACTTTTAATTGAAATGGACAACATTTTAAGTGAAAAAAACAACTGGCATACAAAAAAATGACCAAACACATTCAGATGGTCTTGATAATTTATAGAAAAGATCTATTATTCATATGTGACGTGTACGAGTGAACCCTTCCACAATCAAAGGCATGATGTGGCTGGTATTACTCAAAGTGTTTGACTTTTGTTTAAGACGAACATCATTTTAAGTAAATAAAACTAGTGTATGTAAAATTGACCAAACGTATTTAGATAGTGTTGATACTTTAGAACAAGGATCCATGGTCCAGCCTCACACAATCTAATTCTCGTGTGAGGAACTACTACCCCTATTCTAAAACAGATGACATTTAATACGTCAAGGACAACTACATTCCCTATATCATACAATCTCATTGATACACACCCATTATCATCATCACTATGTTCAAAGACACCTCCCCCAAAATAGGGGACATTATATTTGTATTTGGTTGACATCATTTATCCATTTCTTTATTTGGGGGTTATTAGCTTCTATGTTCTCAATTTTGTGTATGTGTTATACAAAATGCAATTTGTATATATTCTTAATTCGGTATAAAACATATAATTATGAATTCAGTTTTATATGTATTGTATTCATAATTGATAATTAAATTATGTGTGTAATCAATTAAGTAATCAATTATGAATTGAATTTTGGATAGCACATGTAATTGACTTCTAAATTCGGAATTGAATTCTAAATCAATTATGTATGTTTTTAATTACGTTATGAAATTTTTTAAATTTGTATTTAATAGTTCCAGGGTATATTATGTGTTAAATCTATATGAATTAATTGTGTATATGTATGTGTTATAGTTTTTATTGCAGGTAATTGGGGTTTGGAAGCTGGGAATGTAGAAAGGGCAGCCTGCAGTAGGCCGGTGCCTAAATTGCACAGCAAAGCCTATGCCAGCAGTTGTAAACCATTATCATAAGACTATGAATATATTTTATACCAATGGTTATAGAGAACAGTTAGTAAAAAAACTTTCCCAATAGTTTACAAACCATTGGGATATAGTATAATTTCCATTCTTTACAAATAGTTTACATAAACCGTTGGTAAAAGGCTATACAAAACTATTTTCCAACGGTTTGAAAACATTGGAATAGTATGTTTTCCAATGGTTTTAAACTGTTGGTGTAAAATTATACCAACATTTTGACATAACCATTGGTATAATGTAGATTTTTTAAAATACACCAACAGTTTTCCATAAACCGTTGGCATATGTGTTTTTCTATGTCTTACTTCCCTACAGTTTGGATAACCATTGGTATATATTATACCAATGGTTATCCAGCCTTTAAAAATAGTTTCGAACCATTGGTAATGGCTGCATTTCCAGTAGTGTTTGTCTCATCAGAACTACTTTTTCATAGAGGGGATATTGAGGTCCCCGCCTATTAGTTAATATGTCCAATAAATTCTCTATGTTAATGGTTTGTAAAAAATATACATATGAAATTTTAATAAAATTCTGTAAATAGTATACATAATCTCAAATCATTTTATGTAATATTGTGAATATATTAAGATAGTACATACAAAATAAAACTGATCATAAACCATTTAATAAAATATAGTAGATGATATCATCAAAAATCAATACCAATTGATCATAAGTTTCAATAGAATGTGTGGAAATAGATAAAAACACTCTAATAAAATCATCAGGGAATTCTTGAGAGAAATACCATTTTTACATTTTAAAGATATGTTTTTTTCAAAAAATAATTTTTATTTTTCAAAAAGTCAAGCTGTAAAAATTTATATACTAGAAATAAATGAAGGAAAATTAAATTATTTTTTACGCATAAATGATATCCAACTTAAGTGAAAATAAGGAAATTAGGTTTTATGAAAAATTAGAAATGGTCTACTATAGTGATGTTTGAGGGAAAATATATAAGATTATTTAAAGAGGACAAACGTTTAATTCTGTACTTGAAACAAAAAATTTGATAAGATACCATTTCATGAAAAATATGTATTTAATAAAAATTTAGGTATCTTAAAGTATATTATAGAGTATACAAAGAAATGGGTATGAAATTTGGAAACCCCTTTAAGTATTCTTTCTTTTCCAGAGGAACTAAAAAGATATCCATATAAAACATGTAAATCCCCATCAAAGACATATGAATGGATATAGATACAAGAGTTTGAACCCTATAATGATAATTTAGAGTAATCATATAAAAAATTGATGAATTAAAATGGGTTAAATAGAGATAAAGAATAACCCAATTGAAAAACGGAGGTTCAGGTAGAATCTCATCCCTTATGTTCGAAAGTTTTATGTTTTTTACATAACAGTAGTGATATTGAAATTAATTTCATAATAAAATTAATTAAAAAACTATTAATCATTTTTTATAAATTATAATTTTTTAAATTCAATTTAGCTCCTTTTAGATGCGTTATAAAATTCAATGTTATTATTTTGGAGTGTATGTTTCCTTGGTTTTCATGATTGGTTTACCTATATACATGTATGGAAGTTATATTAAAATGGGATTAACTATCCAGAATTAAAATTATATTTTATTAATGAACATAATGAAAATTAAATGTTTTTATATATCAAATTTTGTTATTCATTTTGATGATTCATTAGATAAAATATTTTTGAAGAATGTTAGTTTATTATGTTGAGTTTTTTATTATCAGGAATTAGTTTATTTTTATTAATAAATATTATAGATATATACTAGTTACAAAACATTATATGACTAATAATATGTATAAGAAAATAGTATTTAACAATACTAATGGTTCTATGACCATACTTGAAGGTTGTAATGGACAATGTAATGGTATCATACACAACGAAGGCAAATTTGCCCATAATGGAAGATAATTTCATTTTAAGAATAAAAGGGAGATCTACAGGCGATTGATGATTGATTTTACATTAATAAAACAAAATTAGAGAATATAATAGATATTAGAGTTATAATTAATGTATTTATAGAGTAATTGAGGTATGGTTAATAAAAGAAACAAAATAAAAAAAATTAATATGAAAAAGGATTTTACCTCAGGCATTTCGTCTCCTTGAGAATCTCATTAGGGAAATTAGTTTTTGTATTTTATGAAAATATAACCTATTATATTTGGGGAATATTATCAGGAAGAGTACTGGTAATAATTTTTGAAAGATTCAAATATTAAGAAGTGGGAGGAGAAAATGTGGTGAGAGGTTGCATTTATAGAGGAAGAGAGGGGTGTTTTTTTGATTATTTTGTTAATTAGTTAATAATTTTGGATCAAGACAATAAATAGTGAGAATTACATAACTAAAAACAGAAAATAGATAATTATAGTTCTACAATATGGTTATTACAATAGTGATGACTCAAGCAATAGTTTATTTAAATTATAATTTATATATATTGTAAACTACTTTATTTAATATAAAAAAATGAAATATATTATAAAAATTAAAGAAATTCCATAATCATTTTTCGATGTGTGAAAATAAAAAATTAAATTAATTTTATAAAAATAGTATTCTAAAAATGTGAAATTTAATTTTTAATTAAAATTATTATTTATTCTAAAATTACTTATTTTAATTTTATATCTAATTTTACAACACTTTAAATAATTAATTATGGTCTCATTAAATTATCCTATAATAGAAAGTCCACAAAAAAAATATTTATTTTTTTATTTAATGATAATATATTTTCTATTAATTAATTATATAAAATATAAAATTTCAATTACATTTTCTGACTTACTAAAATACAAACACTGAATTTATAATTTTCAAAACATTTATTTACTTACTCCATGATATAAATATATCATATTTTTATTTATAAGAAACCTAATTTTATTTATTCATTCTTTGGTGAAGTTACAATTAAATATTTTATAAAACTATTCCAAATTGTCATATTACTATTCCAACATTCATATTTAATAAAATACTATAGTTTTAAATTTGGTGTTCTGTGAAGCCTAAACTATTGAAGATGATAACTTCTAAATTTGACATACGATAAGATATTTAGGTGTTATAGACATACCCCCATCTATTTTATAATTTGGCTAACCTTGTAGAATTCCAATTCAACTGAGTATTTCACTCTCTTCCAAATTTTATCCATTGTGTTTTGAAGCCCCTTTCTATGACAATTATTAGTATTCTACAAATATTATACCTATGAAGACTATATTATCCCCCTCTTATGATTTTCTATATCCAATTAGGATTTTGGATTGAGATTCGATCAGATAATGGTGGAATTGATTTTATGTGATTGTACTTTTTTGTGCAAGTCATTGAGGGGTCTTTTGAATATTTGGTTTTAGCATCTTTGCATCATTTATATTAAGGTATATACCATCATTTATTTATCTCTTTTTGTGACAGAGGTTTAAATTAATATTTTGATCATTTTTTTAATTTTGGGGATTTTCATGGTATATGCCCATCTATATATTGGGAGTGTACTACCTACCATTACATTGATTTTTGGTGTCATAATCCTGCACAAAAAGTTTGGAATCAGTTATTCCAATTAGAAAAATTTGTTTTTAATTTATTTTTAATTTGATATTTTTTCATGATCATATTGTTTATCAAGGTATTATTGATGGTTTTAATAATATTTGGATTGATTATATGACACCAATATAGGTAGAGTGAATCTACAATATAGATTACAATGATTATTTTTCTTTCATCATATGAGAGTGGAAATTATTAAGATTCATGATATCTTATTTTTATTTGTGTAATCTCCATCCATAAATTTGTATCCACATGGTATTAATTTTCATATGTCATTCTTTATTATTCATTATAATAATCTTGACCAAACATGAGTCATCGAAAAAATTTATGGTTTGTTTGTGGAATGTGGTTAATTTTGAAAGCTAATTTATTTTCACATATTAAATGTGATTTTATAATGGTTTCGGTTCACAGATGAATTTCTAAAGTTCAATGTTGATTTATTGAAATGGATTTTGAAATTGTATTTTAAAATAAATGAGTTGTCTTAATATAATATTTTCATTGGGATTTACATAATTTTCATATCATGAGTAAATAATGGTTTAAATGCCTTCTTCCAGTTGGTTGTAAAGAGGTTTGGAATATATATTAATGAAAATCCATGAGTTATTTAATATGAATTGATTATCTCCATCTGACCTCATGAGGGTGATGAACCTTTTCCTAAAATTGTGTTAATATTTATATGACTTTATTGTTAGTTTCCAAATATGCTACAATTTTTACATGATGAATCATGATAGCATTTATGGAAGGAGATTATCACATGGGTGGTAGGTTGGTATCGTAGGATTTATATTCTTTTACTGATTCATTTTGGTGTAGTTTTATTAGAGCCATGGGTGATGGGGAGGGTTATTGATGTTGATTAAATGATGGGATAGATGTTCACAACTATGAATTAAGAATTTCATAATTTTCTAGAACATTTGTATATCTTCCTTAGTAAGTAGGTGGATTTCCATAATATTTCTGTATGTAATTGGGGTGAGAGATATTCTAATTGTCTGTTTGAGTTCTTGACTTATGTTCCTTATTTAATGATGATTCGAAGAATATTCTTGAAGATGAGACAACAGATAAGTGAAACTCCCATGTATTGTGGAGAGGAGGAACTTGTGTGTCAATCATATGTTATATGTGGTATACCATTTTCTTAAAAAGTATGGTCCCTTATATATGTGTGTCATGTTGATATCTATTAGATGTGATTCCTTGGAAGACCACATTAGTTGATGATTATCTCATAGAGAATATTGGTTTTTTGTCCTGGTTTTGTATATGTTTATGTGTTAACCACAGGGATATAGATCTCTCCATATGATTATCGCCACCACTATCATTTGAATGTGGTGAAATATATGATGAGGATTTAGCCAAGATATTGGTTGAATCATTAGAGGTGATGGGGGATATATGAAATGTAGATAAATCATATCAATAAAAGGGCATACTTGAGGAAAGATAAAGGTCATTTATTAGAAATTTTCATATTCTTGATGGGTTTTATGTATGTTGTGAGTAATCAGGGAGTATTCAATGTGTGGTACCATCATGTAGTGGGAGGTTTCTAATATGAGGAAAATTAAATTTTTTTGTACCCAAATAGGATTTAGACTAATAATAGGGGTGGGATCAGTGGTTTCTTTTTCATTCATAAGAAAATTTATTAACATCTTAAGTAAACATTATTATCCTCCTAACATGATAAATTTATGATCTAGGCATGTATATCTTCTAAAACTCAAATTTTATAAAAAAAGATAATGAAAAAATGATATTTAAATTTTTCAATTCAAATATATACCCCTTTCTCTATTGGATATTCCCACTAACATAGATTCGGTCAATATCATCCTCATAGAATAAAAATGCATAATAATGGAGAAATAGTACTATACCAAAAGAAAAATTACTTCAATAGTTGGTTATACCACCAAAAACCATTCTAATATTTACTATCTCACTTCTAGTTATACACCCCATCAATCAATCGTGTGTTTTCAGCAACTAGTGTGTATTCAAAGCTACAACCTTTAATTTCCATATTTTTTTCTGATGATCACAAAAAAGAATTTACATCCTCCACAATTAAGCTGAATAAAAATTTACCAATATAAAATTTTCAAGAACAACATTAATTCTCTATGGAACTTGGTTCGCTTGAAAATTCTTCCCAAAAAACCATCTGGAATAATTCCTTAGAAAAAGTCAATCTTATTTTCCTCAGTCAAGTAACCTATATACGATTGTATTCATCTGATTGTGCTCAATATGATTATTCTTATAATATTCTTTCTCCATAAAATTAGAATCTCAGTTTGTATTTCACAATTCTTCCATATGATAGAACACAACCCTATTCCTATTGATGTCACTCTGATGCGATTACTCTGATAGGAATTCTCTAATGAAGAATCATAAGATAGAACATGCTTCGATGATTATTTTGAAACTCCCTATGATTATAATCCTCACCATCAAACCAATCAAAAAATTATGTTTGGTAACTCAATACGTAATAAAGTCATAGCTCTATCTGCACATTAACAGTTCTTGTTTTCCCACATTTACAAGTTTATTGTACTCTCATTTTATAGGATACCGAAATTTAAGAAAAGGAAAACCAATTTTACTTCACACTCAATGAAATTTATAAATCCCAAATATCTTTTTGATTTATGTATTAATCTTTACATTTATCAACTCTGAATAATACTTCTAGGATCCTCTCAAAACATCAATCTTCATCTTGTTTACAATCATTTCTTCAGCCTGATTCTTCAATTTGATTATTCATTTGGATTGATAATTATGGCGATGATATATAAAAAAATGAATATGTCCCGTTTCAAATATCTATTTTATATTATAAAATTCCTTACAACATTGACCATGCATTTGATTAAGATCAATAATCGATGACATTATTGATGTCAGTATGTGTTAGATTGATCATTCTCTACTTCACTATGATGAATCATTGTTAGTGTGAGTTCAATGAGACTACACATCATTTTGAGAAAGTATATACTTCTATTTCTTTTTCAATAAAAAAATGGTAAGAGAAAAAAGTAAATAATATTTTTTTATTCAACCAATTAAAAAATATTAAAAATCTATTAATCATTTATCCACTGATTCAATTATATACCTAACATACATAATATACCAACAACAAGAATCGATGTCTGAATCTATTATGATGGATTGATGGCATTAAATTTACAATAAATCATTGTTGGAAATAATCTTTATAAAATTTAGAAAGTTCAATATTCCATCCATATGTTATTTACACTCTGATGATTCTCAAACTGATTATCATTATCCTTCAGGGTCATGTGTTTCTCACACCAATGAGAACTAGACATAGTAATTAATATCGTATTCTACACTCTTCCCAAAACTATTGAGTGTAACATGAATTACCCATAAATTTGAATACATTTGGGAATTTATGCAAAATTTTCTTTCATTAATTGTTATGTACTATAACTCCAAGACATCCAGTATATTTTTTTTCAACATAACATTAGTATGATTGGAATCACTATCTTTCCCCCTTTCCTTCATATGTTTTACAGAATATGTTTTATTGACGACTTGTGATTTATGATAACTCTATGATCAGAAAAGAGTCATCATATATAACCTAGAAGTTAGTATTACTCCAAAACACATCCTCATTTCTATCAACGCATTCATTCCAAATATAATACAACTTCCTCCAGCATATAATTTTCAATAAAAATCCCACTTTGAAGGACCATATTGAATTAATCTCTAATGATATAAGTATGATATTATAGATATTATTATCATGTTGAGGGTTCATGATCTGATTGAACACATCACACACACACAGACACATCTTCAATCCATATTTACATTACCTTCGTTATATAATAATCACATTGTTCTATTGACAATAATATAACCAAGACACAACTTTTTCCAAATAAATATCCACATTTATGTTTTTTATGAATACCATTATAAACAACTTCAAAAATAATTCCACTTTTTTACTTTTAGTTTCTCACATTTTCTTATACCATTTCAATATTTATCCCCCTATATATTTTCTCTCCACCTTTCTCTTATTTGTCACCTTTAATGAAAATAATTTTCAAATGGACTATCATATATTTTTTCCCCTAATGGAAAAATTATCTTATTTTGAAGGGTTAAGAATTTACACAAAAAGGTCATGATATTTTTCGTGAATAAAACATCTGTATCACATGAGGTTCATGAAATTATTCCATTAACTAAACAACTCTATGTCTTCATTGGTAAACTTGTTATATAAAACAAGAGTGTATAATCATGGTTATCAAAGATTCCAATAACACAACATTCATGTAATACATTTTCATGTTTCGTTCATATTTTTCTCTTAAATTGAAATTGTAAAGGTATTTTTTAAGATTAGAGTATCCTGAATCCATCTCATTAAACGTATTAGAATGTTCAGGTGAATAAACAAAACTATATAAGACTCATATTTTTTAACCTCATTACTTTTCATTTGTAATTATAGTAAGAGACACATCAACATCATCTTCATTATTTCAACACAGTAAATTACTATGAATTTTGAACAAATAATAGTATTTTTGGAATAAAGAGGAATGATAGTTGTTTCATAGAAGTATCTCTTGGACTAAAATTCCTCTCTAATCTATTACATTTTCTTCTACTTATTAGATTTTTCATTGGATGTATTTTCATCCAACTATTCATCCTTCTATGATATTAATAACTATTTTATTTTCATATGTAGAAAATATTGATAAGGATGTCAACTTCTTTACTATTGAGGGAAAAAAATTTTAATAGTGAGTTTGTATCAAATCATTCATGGATTCTTTTTGGTCTAGTAAGGTACTTATAATAATTCTAGTATCATTCCCTTCATTAAAGAACCATTTTATATTTTTTATAAATTTTAAATCACTATCTCTTGAATTTTTTCTTCATTCATCAAAACATTTGAAACAATATTCTTACCTTTTTTATTATATTATTTTTGTAATTATTCTATCTTTTTGTCCCTGTAAAATTGTTCACGCCAAAGAAAAAAGCAGTTTTCCTTTTCTTGATTATTCTATTTATTTTTTTCATTTTACATAAAATAATATGCATTCTTCCTCATCAGAGGTTCCGTTTCCTGTTCCACATACATTTTAAGAAATTTTGATATTCATTTCACATTAATTCTCTCCCTTGATTAATATATATTTCCTAGAAGAGGCGTGTTGTACCAACAGGAATAATCTTTGTGTCTGATGATTCCACAACAATAAAAGAGACCTCTAAATATTCATCTCTCAATCTGAGAGTAAAATCGATCAAAACATTTTCATAGTTGTTTCTTGGAAAATCATAGATGGATTTTCTAAAGAGGATATACTCATTTTGAGTTTTGTTCTTTCTTGGTGAAATATGTTTTCTAAAAAATATGATAATGTAGACCGTTCTTTTCTCCCTCTATGATGTTTCACCTTAAAAATAAACTTCCTTGTTGATGTATTATCTCATATGTCTTATCTCATACTGTGTTGTAAGAAGAATTTATTCTGTTTCTAAAAACTCATCTTCTTTCTCAGATAAACTATCATTTTAAACATCTATCATAAATTTATATTGGTTTGTGTTCGATATGTTCTTCATATTTACATGAAAAATAATCGATTATTTCATATAGATGTTCCCTTTTCTAGAAAATAATTATTCATATATATTTATTTTTATTTCAATATCATCAATATTTATATTTTGATATTTGATAACATTGAAATTTGTCTCTTCATTCTTTTTCAAGTAGTCATTTTCAAAAGTTATTCTTTCAAAATCTTTCATTAGCGTCATACATTCCTTTCTGAGTTGTGTATTATCCTCAATTTATTTTTCTAAATTCTCTTTGATATTTAATTCAATTTCTCTAATTTTTCAATCATCATCATCATGGTCTAATGAATTATTAACCCTTCTAACTTGATCAATAAGGTTATGGTAATGATCAGGGTCAAATCTATATGAGGAATCACCTATCTTTATTCTCCATTGATAACTTCTAAACTTAATTCATAAGAAAATTTTTATTTATGATTCCTCCACAATTGTTTTTAATATTTATCCCCATCTTAATCAGACTCATAATCTTTAACATTATTCCTAGTAAACTTTTGTGTAATATTTCCTTTTCCTTCAACGATACAAAATTTAAGGAATTTTATTTTATATTACACCAAATTATATTTCATTAAATAGAGGGAAATAATTTGATTTGAAATCATCAGCTTCTTCCTCTACTTTTGAGTCACATTTTTATTCATTATCTTCATTATCATTGTTTTCCAAATTGAAACAGATTTGACGACTATTTATTATTTGATATGTTTTTTATAACCATATCTCTTCTCATATTACATGTTACTAGAGTACTATGAATATCATCAAATGATTGAGTTTCATGATCTCTATTTTCCAAGGATGAATGTTTTTCACCCAATATATAAGGATAAATTATCATGATCTTTCAAAAAATATTCAATTCATCAAACTTCTCACCCATCAATATTATGGTGAAAAAAATTTCATTTACCCTTGTAAAAGATTAACTAATAGATCCATACTTAACTATCATTCCCTTGCTCACCACGGTATTGTTTTCAAAAATGGTTTCCAACTTATTCTAGATTCCATTGGCAGTTTCATCTCCCATTACTCTAAGAAACTCACCTTTAGTTAGTGATGAGAGGAAATAATTTTTTTTCATCCATCATTCGTAGGATTTTTCATATCATCATATGTAAGAGAAGAATGTTAAATATGAGGATGATATACATATTTAGTAGCTTCGAGACCATCATACCCAAGATACATTAGATATGCCATCATTCTATCTTTGACGATATGATAGATCTTACCATGGAAAACTAGAATACCCTTATAGTTCACATAATAGAATTTTTCGATTTTGAAAGATGGATATTTCATAAGTATTATATGGAACTGATATCAATTGACATTCACAAAGAGGGATGAGACATCATTGAGGGGGGAATCAGTGGTTCTGCTTTCTTTTAAAATATGTTTTGTCAATGTCGTTAGTAAAATTTATTATCATCTGAAACTTGTAAATGTTATGATCCACTCATGTATGACTTCTTAAAATCACATTTATTTTTAATGAAATATAAAAATAAGTAATCAAATGAATTTAACAAAGGATCATTAAAATGACCTACTAATTTCCATGTTGGATAGTCCCACCAAAATGGATTCTATCACTATCTTTTTTCTAAAAGGAAAAGGCATAAGAAGTGAACAATTATAAATTCAAAATAGTAACATTATTTATAAAGTTGTTCATACCTCCAACTATCCTTTAATGTATCAAATTTACTATAGCTACTTATATACCCTAGTAAAAACCAATGCCTTTTTATCCGCTCGTAAGAATCCATAGTTACAAGATTCAAAATCATTTTTCTCTTTTGATCCAATTTATAAAGTCTTCAATTCTTCTGCATGTATTCTGAATCATACGTTACAAGTGTAAAATTTTTCACAACATGAAAAATTATATAATAAACATTTTGGTCTTGAAACATCTTCCATAAACTCTATCTTGAGAATTTACTAACCAGAAGTTAGTTTCACTTGATTCTATCTGATAAACTCTATCTGATGGTCTCTATCTAATTTTGCACATTCTTATTCTCATTCTTATCTTATTTTTTCAATTAAGTAGAAACTCAATTTTCATCTCATGATTCATCTATCCAATTGATCTGGGTTTGATGAACCGTACTTTGATGGATTTATCTTAGATGTACTCACTATGTTGGACATGCTCTTATAAAGTGTCATATATTGGAAAATGAATCTACTATTTGAATGAAGATGGATTTTAGATTCTTATTTATTATTAACCTAAATTACAAACTCTAGTTAGAAATTTAATTGGTGAAAAAAATTAGAGCTCTCGGTGCAGGTTATCAGTTCACATTTCACCACATTATGAAGTTTATTGTGTTATCCTTTTTAGAAAACTCTAAATGTAAAATGTGGGAAAACCAATTTCAATTACATCTCAATTATATTACCAAATACTAAATTTCTCATTCATATATAAATTATTATTTTACTTTTTGAAATCTTCATAATAATTATGGGTGCTTCACGAATCTTCTCAAAAACCTCAATCTTTTTCGAGTTTTCAATCTTTTCTTATGCCCGATTCTTCAGTATGATACATTATTCTGATTCATCATTACAGTAAAGACATATGAAAAAATTAATACAACCCATTATGATGATATCATACAAATAGTACAATTACTCCCACCGATGAGCCTGTTTCCAATGAAGTTTAACAACCATTGTCTTTATCATTTTTAGAATGCATATAAGAGATTGGTCTCCCCTTCACTATAAAAAGTAATTTTCAGTGTGAGTCAAATAATTCTTATCCTGATTTTGAGATATTCAATAATTTTTTTATTTTATTCATGACCTAATTTGAAGAGGACAAAGTAAGAATTCTTTTTTTTATTTACCCAATTGAAATACTTTTCAAATTTTCATAAACATTCAGCATTCATTATAACTTTGTATTTGACAGATAAATGATACCCAAAATATTAATCACTTTCAGAATCCATTTTGATTAATTAGTGGCATACCATGTATGATGGACCAGTATCAGCAGCAAACGTTTTATTTATTTGAGATCAATCTTCAATCCTTCTGTTATAGTCACTATTATGATTCTCATATTGATGATCATCTTCCTACTATGTCCATTGTTCCTCACACCAACGAGTATGAACCATAATAAATCATATAGCATTCTCCTCTCTTCCAGATACTATATATATTATAATGAATTCTTCATGACTTTAATTAAAATTTGGGATTTGGATAGAATTATATGCCTTACATAGGGATGTATTTTAACTTCCAATACATCCAACAACATCCTTCATTATAACTGATCCTCAATACAATTGGCAAACCCAACTCTCCCATTTCCATTATAAGGAATGAATCATATGTTTTACAAAAATTATTTGATTCATAAGAACTCAAATATTAGAAAATAATCATCAGAGTTAACATCAGAGTTATTCAAACTCTATAACCCTTCCTCATTACAATCACTATTTTAATAGAATTTCTAGAATCATTTGTCTTTCTATCAGAATCTTAATGCCATTGATCATATTTAATGACTCACTAATGACATGAGTATGATATTGTATATCTGATTTCCATATTGATGGTTCTATAATTGTTTAAAAACATCACACACACACACACACACACACACTTCATCAATCAGAACATTCATTGCCCTTTCCACATAATCAATATATTAATCTATTGATAAGAAATACAACCATGGAAAAAATGCACCAATTTTTTTTGGGATTGTGATAAAGGATATATAAAGGTATTATATAAGACAACATCATTTTCCATAGTGGAGTTGATATGGGGATGATAATATGAATCATAATTTTTATTTATACTAGTTGGGACTTAGCATTGTTTGTTATTATTTCGTCCTGGGACTATTATTCAAAATTATTTTAAAATTTAGTATATCTTGGATTACGAAAATAATTATAATTTTTTTAATCATTAAATACATAAATATTTAATGTTGAGTTTATTTATCTGAAATAAGATGATGAATGGGTCGAGTTGGACTTTGATGAGTGGTTCTTGTGGATACAGTTGGATATAAGTTTTATTCCATAAAGGGATGTGAGAGTGGATATAAGGCATACCATGTTTGATAAAAGGGTTCACAATTTATCAATAAAAAAGGTTGTTCCAATCTAAAATCGGGTTATACTAATGTGCGTTTTTGGGGTGTTTTGTGCCTTCTATCCATATATATAATGGTTTTTATGAATGTGCATGTACTATTATGAATTCTAGTGCATGTGATTAACCAATCACTTATTTTGATTATCCATTGATATTTTAATGCACATCTATATTATTAAAGAAAAAATAATTATGTCTTGAAATGAGATAGAGTCTTACAAGGTTGTAAATTAACCATGATCACTCATTCATTATATGGGTTTCACATTAGGATAGTAAACCATATAATTAATTTTAGGTATTTGAATAGTCTTGGATCTAGATGGTTTTATTGGCCAAAAAAGAGGTTAGAGGCTAAGGGTTATGAATGATAATTTGGTGAGTTATTCTAGAGGTTGTTATACTATATTTTGAGTTTTACTATACCTATATCATCCAATTGTATTCTGTTTCATTTCATATATACTACATAAGGTCCCTTCATTAATTTTATATATAATTATTTTGTATGAATATTATATTCTATTACTATAATTTTTTAATTTTTTAGGAATAATTTAAAATTTATATTACATTTATATTCTTTTCATTGGGCCCCCTCTAATATCTGTCTTTATGTAAACAAATTTTATCATTGTCTAATAATTAATGAGACAAAAACGATCTCTAGAATAGATGGGAATGACCCTAACTTTATCCCTTTAAGGGAATAGTCTATACAAAACAATATTAAACCCTAACCACTAGTTTGTATCCTTTTTTGTAATTCTATGCACAATTTATGTCTTTTAGAAACACTCTCAGAGGTTCTATTTGGGAGATCTAGTTTGAGGAGTCACAAAAAAACATGAACTCATGATACCTTTATCTTAAATGATATTATATCTGACGAAATGACTAACTAATTTATAATGAGAACCACTCTCCTAAAAAATGACTATTACATGATGATATAATAACAAATACAGTTATACCTCTTTGAAGAATTCAAAATCCCTCCCAAAATTCAAAATATGTAAATAACACATTCATCCTAATAGATCATTATCAATGAATACCACATCCCATAACCATAACATAACATATCGAACTAGGTTGAGAAACATAAAAAATATGATAAAATCATTATATAAGATAGACTAATTTGAAAATAATATCAAACAAGAATAACTATATAAACATTAAATTTTCACATCATAATATATCAACCATAATAACTCCATCGTACTATAAACCAATTCATAGTCTACCCATAACATTACCACATAAGACCCCTACTTTCCACTATATCTTATTCATAATCTCATTCTTCCAAAAAAAAACCCTTATTGTTGTCATAAAAATAACTATTATAAGGATCAAAACTATCCATGACGATTTATTATCACACATCAATTTTATATATTTGAACACAATGAATGTATATAATCAGTAATTTCAATTTTTCATTATTTCTATCTTATTTATAGTGTCAAATTACATTGTTCTAATTATCTAATAACCTTTTGATAAATACATTAATATTATTGATATTAACTCATTTTTTATGTAAATAATATTTTAATTATCAAGAGAATGACCAATCATCAAATAAAAAATGTTATATATATTAATTTGACACACATTAAATTAATGTAAGAATCCCCAACCTCAATAAAGATCTAATAGAAAATTATCATCAAGAGGAGAAGAAACTAATTACCAAACACTAATAAACTCATGAAAATCCTTCTATAACCTATAAAACATACAATCCTCATGTAAACTATAACCAAACTATAATTAAAAAAACAATCAATACCTCATATTATTTAAGAGTAGATAAATAAAAAATTGAGTTAGAGGAAAGAAAGGAACCATTATCATAAGGAATCAATATCATGAATTCATTTCTTGAGAGAATACCATGGTTATAAAAGAGAGAAAAAAAGTTTATAATAAGATAGAGATATTATAAAAAGACCCAAGGAATTATCCATGGCATATGGGATAAAAATAATTATAAAAAAATATTGGGTGGCTACCTAATGGCTGGATGAGGGACTAATCACCTCATGGAGGAGTACGGTCAACTGTGATCTGGAAAATCAATACATTAAAATAGTTATATCTCTCATTAATTGTAGTTCATATCATTCAATTGAATAATAAATTTTAATAAACCAAAACATATTAATTATAAAAATTACCATGGTACATCAATATTCACCTTGATCGCTATAAAAACATTAAAAAATAACAATAAATATCATTATTTTACTGTAAATATTTCAATACATCATGGAATCACCATTAAATAATATTCTATTGACCATGATCCAATCCAACAAGAATCTTGAAATGATAATTTCCTAACACCTCATAGAAAATAGTGATATCTCTAAGCTCAACACAAACCACTGATCACCAAAATTGGGAATACCACCCCATAATTTAGAGACCTAAAAATGAACACCCTCAAAAATAAATAGATCAACCCCAATATCAAGATACTATAAAAATATATATCCATAATGACCAAAGACATACCAAAACCAATCCTAGGAAGGCAAAAACATTAAAAGATCCCCAACATGTTATGTTAATCATCATATTTTAAAAAATATACGACTCTTCTCTGCCAAACCACCAATAAACTATAACTTAATACTTACAACAACACACAAAACAAATGTAGATTTTTTTAAAAATATGTTCCTCTACATGATGGATATATAAAACCATGGAGAAATGAACACTACTCACTTCTCAACTTTTAAGTAGATGTAAGATTCATAGTGATCTTATTTAGGTATTTTACAAATTTTATTTTATTTTTAATATTGATTTGAAACTAAATTATATATATTTTTCTATGTTTAATTAAAATAATTACATAGATGTTTTGCGTTAATTTGGTTGTGTTATTGATGCTTATATTATGTTTAGTTAGTTTTAATAATTTATTTAATTTATAATAACCATCATATAATTATATTTAATAATTATAATTGTTTATAATATATTAAATGGGGAGTTTTTTATTTTAGAGCATGTGACGTAGATGAAGAATGATGTTGTTTTAGATGATGATGGATGAGCCTGGAATGAGTATTGAATCTATATTGAGGATGACAGTTCATGAAATATTTATATTTTTATTATAATAGTTGGTGTAATTCCATGTTCTTGTACTGGTGTTTTGGTTCATGAAATTAATATTAGGACCTCGAGGGCAAAATATTTTTCCATTAGGTCATGGAGTTACAAATTTAATAAGAATGTGGGTTTATATTCAATTTACAAGATTCTATAAGGGCCCATAAATTATATCACCATGGGTCATAGGTTTTAGTGACATATAATATAAACCATACATGACTTCAGTACTAGGAATAATTATCAATTTTCTCAAATGGGTTCTCATAGGAATATTTTCAATGAAATAAATGTCTATAAAGGATTGGTAAACATTATTGAATAAAATATTAGAAATTTTGTAATTTGTATAATTCATGGTGATGGTTCTAGATGAGGGATACAATCAATGAGTGAGTAAGAGAGATTGATTTTGAGTTTATGGATTGTTTTTTTATAAATAGATAGTTATCAAGGAAAGAGATTTTAGTTAATTATTTAGATGCAGTAGGATGTATATATAAATATAATATCCAGTGGATAAGTGGAAGGATTGTATAGATGATGATTTTTGAGTTCCCATTGGTAAATGTGTTGATATTATATATATATATATATATATATATTACTAACTATAGAATGGGTTGAAAATATGTTTTGGTTTTAACAGTGGTTTTGGTAGATCTACTGAGATTAAATTTGATTACAAATTATCGTGTTTAATATTATCCAATTGATTATGTGAATTTCATGGTATTTAAAAGTTAAATATTAATTTATAATCCTAATGAACCGAGTGAGATTTTTTCCCATATATGAGCTGGGATAACATTATAGTTAACTAATATGTAATTATAAGTCATAGAATGACATGGTGAGGGTGATATTTGAGTCTTAGTGATCAATTCATGTTCTATGGATGAAGTAAAATATATTTTAGATATCCTAATATAGGTTTCAATGTACGATATGAGATACATGAGATGCGGGACATGCGAGAAGATATTTACGGTAAGTTATTCTTATTTCTCATTATATTTCATCTTTATTTGGACCTCTATATGATGAAGTTAGTGTAATCAGTGATTGATATAATCTAATAATTGAAAATATACATTTAACATATTAAATAATTCATTAAGTATTTATTTTATCCTTCTTATGGTATGTTATGATCAAGTGGACGAAAATTCTATTTAAACTAGGATGTGAAATTATCATTGATTTGAAAAGTATAGTTTTTTATGAAGACTATTTGTAAGTATTTATATTTTATAGATTTATTGGGATACACATAGACCCTTATAGTCTGTATTTTTTAATATAGTAGTTATTCAAATTGAAATCCCTTCCTGTCTATGGCATCGATGGACCATTTGTTTTATCAAGACACTCTATCAGTCTGTGTATTGAAAATATCTATAATGTTATAAGGACTCATAATTAATTTTTAGAATGGATGGAAAAGTTTTTATACTAATAATCCTTGTTTTTTTATAGAATAGATAAACTAGTTGTGTTACATGGATTATCTATTAATTTGTTTCTTGGATAAACTGGTTAGGTTTCAAGGATTCCAATTAAGATTGTTCTTTAAACAAACTCGTTATATTACCAAGAATATCTATGTGTCCATGTAATAGTTATTCGAATTGTTTTGTTGATTCTACCCTATAGTCCATGGATAAATATACTATTTATATTACAATGACACCATGTTAGACTATATATTTTAAGTATAAATTATATTATTGATACACCATTATATTAAATGATTTATTAAGACCAACTATAGACAAAGACACATTTGATGTTCATTATAAATAATAGTACCAATTCATTAGGTCATTAGATATAAAATAACCATGAAGTGTTGGGTATCATGGTTTCATGGATGGTACATAATATACCAAATTTTTCTCGTACATTCAATGGGTTATAATTTTATATATTTTCTTATGTATTCACTGATATATTAATTTATTTAGTAGGGTTATTTTCAGTGGTGTCCTACTGTGTTTTACTATCATACACAATATGCGCTCTTTGGGGGATTAATGAACTATATAAAAGTCATATAGGTCAGAGAATAGGTTATACAGGTGTCCATTCCAGAGTTACGTTCGAAATGTGGAGACTAGATATGAGACTAGCTAAAAATTCATAGTCACGCCTCATTACAGTCTTTTATTATTAATTTTTCTCTATGATCAATATAGTTGGAAATACATTTTGGTATTTAAAATTCAAAACCTACATAGTTTTCTTAAAATATAAAATTGGTTTTTGATTATTTTTTATTGTCATATTATTGAAATAACTCCACATGAATACTCGAATATTCATCTTTCTATTTTATTTTTAGTTATTTATATGATTTGTTTGTTTTAATGTCAAGAATATAGTTATCCTTATGTGCATGATAAACATTCACCACTAGTTGGTATCTTCTAAAATATAGTTAACACCAATTTGGATTACATAGAATTTGATATCTCAGTCACCAATTCAGTGTGCGGAGTTTGGGTGTTAAAAATGGAAATAAATTATTTTATTATGGTTAATTACTTTATGATATATAATTACTGAATATAAAAGCTACCATTACTTGTGATGGATACCAAAATTATGCATCCAGAATACTTTTTGGGTGAATGTGTTAGCTATAATGGTGTTCTAATTTTTATTTTGGGTTTTACTAAAAAATTTGAGCTATTTTTTAAAGAAGAATATTATTACTATTGGTTTATTATATGACTCTTTAAATGAGTTAGTGTGTGGGAGAATTTTCATGAATTATTTTGGGAATATAGGGATATTTGAAACATGAATGACTATGAATCAGTGAAAAATTGTTTTTAAAAAATGAAAATTGTTTTAGAAAATGCATTTTTAAGGGATATTTTGAAAAACATTTGGGTAGATTCTTGAAGTATAAAAAATTTATTTATTATGGGTTTTCTAAAAAAACTATTGGAGGGAAAAAATTAAATAATACCATGGTGATATTTCTTCATGTGTTATTATTATACTACGATGATTCAGTTTCTATATTAATGTGGTATGATAAAACAAATTGAGCATTGGATCAATAACTAACCATACAAACAGTTTCGTGTAGGTGGTGGAATATTGGGATATGGTTTGTGATGTACAAGATATTCATTACATATTTAGAAAAATTGGGGAGGGAAAAAATTACATATATTATGTCCTAATTTTTAATAGAATATAATCCAATATTTTTGTTAATAACAATATATGATATCGAGAGGGAAAATTAGTATGATTCCTAGACTAATTTTATAAGGATGAGATATTGGTTGTTTATAGGGACAAATATCACAATTTTTAGATTATATTTGTAAGGTAGGATAGTTATATATGGTGTTTGGGTGGTTCTTAGTACGTTGTTGAATATGGTGGTTAATTCTTTCTTCCTCACCATGGTGGCATGTGGGTAAGGGTTATATAATTAATGGGGAATTCATGCGGATATAATTGATTATTTATAGATAATTGGTAGATTTATGGTGATTTTGAATTTTAAAACACTGATATTTTAAAATTATAATATTATGTTAAATCACATACAATATACACAACCTTGATCAAAACAAAACATCACAGTGTTGTTTTCAATACAACCATTACATCCTAGACATTGAATTCATGGGTATGAATAGTATTAACCAATTTATTAAATAATTATGACTTTATTAATAAATAAAAATGTTTTTATTAATTCTTATGAAATACGAAGTCATTTTTTAATAAAGAAATTTTATTTTACAAAAATATGTTTTCTTTATAAATGTGTTTTATTTTATTTTGTGAGTGAATATTATAACTAATTTATAAATTTTTTAAATTTTTTTCTAAAAATTATATTATTTAAAATTATTATATAAGAAATTAATAGAGTGAATTTTGATTTTTTTTTGAAATGATTGTATTTTTAATGAATAGTGAATAATAATGTTTTTTTATTAAAAATTGTACTTTATTTTTAGGTATTTCAAAGGATGAATTATATTTTTGGAATTGTTTTTAAAAATTAATTAGTTCATATAGATTGATAATGTTTCCCTTGTAGTCATTGTATGTAATTTTATACCAGAATTTGGTATTAAATTTTGTTAATACTTGATACCTCATTTTTCTAAACAAGAATTCATCATGTTTTCCAGTTATAATTTTAAATCATATTCTAGATATCCTATGAATTTTATCATTAAAAATATGTTACATATTTTTAATTATGTGGCTTAAAATGATAAATATGTCTTTTTTATTTTTAGTAATTATGAATAGAAATCAATGTAATTATTGTTGCCACAATATATGAAAAATGAGTTAATAAATGTTAAAAATAATATTATATGGACTCAAATGTTACCCTAAAACATTATTAAATATTATTTCTTGAGTATATTTAATCTGAAATCATCCAAATCTCAAATATATTATATTTTTCCCTTTTGGCCCTAATTTTGACATTTATAAAATTTTAATGAGACAAATGTAGAAAATTTTATTTATTTTCTATAATATCATTAAATTTTTTCATTTAGAAAAAAGAGAAAGGAATGTTTAGATATACATATTCATTTATGTGAGAAATTATTTTTCATTTTATTAAATAAATTTTAATTTTCATTCATAAAATTAATACAGGAAATTTTTATGCAACACTGTCACAATGTTTATTCAGTTAATATAAAAAAATTAAATGGTCTTAAAAATATTAAAAGTAATAAAATATGAATGAATTATTATTTAAAATAAATATTTTAGATATATATTACCTATTATGGATGTGTGAATTTATTATATTCTAATTACTTTTTAGGATTTATGTTATTCGAGGTAATGTTAATGAGTAGTTCTAAAATTTATTGTAATGATATTATATAAAAAATAATATTTTATTAAATGATTTAAAAATTTAAAACATTTAAACTCTGACCAAGGGACTGTACTATTTTTTAAAATTTTAAATTCCTTTTATTGGCCAAATTTACATTTTAGTAACTATACTAGCACAAAATAGTAAAAACATTTTTATCATGATAATTCTCAAAAGAGTTTAACATGGGTTAAAATAAAGAGATAATTGTAAAACCCAAGTATAAAATTTTCAATTTATTTATAATATTTATATAAACCATCATTCTAAATTTTGATTATATCAGTTTGGATCCTTTTCCTAGTAATTTTAATTTATATTAATTTACTATTTTATGTAATTCTAAGAGTTAGGCTCCCTTAACTTATAAAAGGGCACCGACTCTCTTATTTCCTTCACACTTAAATTTTTTTCTCAGACAATACATTCCAAAATAATTTCTTCACTTCTATACACATGTCCTGGAGAAAAAATATTGATTATAAAAATTTCTTAGGAATTTTTTTGCAATCATTAAGATGTTTTATGAAGAAGATGTATATACATTAATCAATATTATTTGTTTTATTACTTCATCTACCACGTTAAAAAAATACTTTTAAATAATAAAACCAATATATTCTTTATATTATGATGTTTTTTTAGTTATTTTAATTCCATTATCTATCCACCCTTAGATCAATTGAGAAACAAAACCATCATTCTTGTCAACGGAGTACGATCACCTCAAGAACATGTGTCATTAATTTTCAATCACCGCTTTTCATGGATGGTTATAATGAAGGATATAATTTAAATATATTATATTAATGAAATATGTATCATTAAGAGGAAGAATTATATAATATATTTCCATAACATTTCCTTCAATGAAAAATGATAACATTATTTATGCGTATGTGTGGATTACCATCTCCATGAGATGATGTGATTCATTTTTTAATCACCAAATAACCTGAATAATATATATAAAATATATGAAAGAAATTATATGGTTTTTAAAATATTATTGTCAGTTTTGAAATACAATATAATTTTTACCTTTTTTTTTAAATTTGCATTGAAAAATGAAAATGTTACTCATGCATATGTATGGAATGTCATCTTCTTCATGGTAACAATGATCATTTTTAAAAAAAAATAATTCATGATAGGTTTTAAAAGAATAACTGTAACAGAAAAATGATAATTAAATCATAATTATTATTATTATTTATAATTTGTAATAATGAAAACATTGAACATATTCAACGAACAAAATTCATTTTGGTTATCTGATTTGATTATCATCATAATATTCGACATAAACTTAAATAATTTTGTTCTCGAATATAATATGTTAATAAATAAAATAAAAATGAAGGAAAAATATGGAAACGGTTCTTAGAAAAGTAAATAATCGACATTATTTTATTATTCCAGATGACAAATAACAAGTGTGGTCAGTCAGACTCAATGTAAGGGACACTCAATTATAGAAACCACGTTTTAACTATTTTAATGATATATTTTAAAAATCATTCTCTTCCATGTCCAGATTTATAAAATTATTTTGTCGATTTATTTGTATAGATATTAATGAATTATAAAGGACATATTATATAACATTTTTATTTATTTTAAATATATTAAAAAGGAACATGTTTACATATTTTACATGGAATGTTTTGAATTTCAATATAAAAAACATATATTCTATTTTAGCATATATAATTTCAATGGACTTTCCCACCAGCATAACATTTACATGATGTATGGATTTAATTATAATATTCCTTATTTTAATATATGGGAAAAAAATTCACTCCCTTTGTTTTATGTATTTTCAATTGTGTTTTAAAAGTAAGGTATTTTTTGATATTTAGAATTTTTTTTCTTATAGGTGTATGTGATCACTTAGAACAACCCTTTTTATTATGATACGTCATTTCTCTGTAAAAAGAACATTATATATCTCTTATTATTATTATATAATTGACAATAATTATGTACATGTATAATTAATATATATACAAAACATATTTTCCCTTATTTTACAGGTTAATACCTCCCAAATGTTCATTACTCAAACGGATTCTTTATGAAATATTCTTTGATTATGATACGAGGAAAGAATTTGAAACAAATTTAATTACATTGGAAATAATAATTACTATGATTTATCATTGATTTCATTTTATGGAACACATAATCATGAACATGTAATGATGGATGTTCTCAGATAGTGCTCTAATGCATTGGGTAATATTTTTAACTCATGTGCCGTAATGAATGTGAATGACACTTAAACCAAATCCATGATAGGATGTTATCAACCATGAGATATTCAATTATTATTTCCCATTGACTTATTCATATTCCATGATTTGTTTTAAATCATAATTTATAATGTTTCCATGTCCTTATAACCACATTTTCTCTATGTTATTCTCCTATGTGACAACTCATGACATAATGATTAATGGAATGTATATTATCCACTAAAATGGAGAAATATATAATTTTTTAGAAAATTTTCTCCTTAGTATTTTATGATTTCTAAGAAAAGAATATTATTATTATTTTCCATTAAAAATTTCTTATTATGTGTTTTAAGATAATGTTTATACACTAAAGTTTATTAAATGGGTATGAAAATGTTTTTTTTGAAAAATATAAATTTTTTTTAAAAGTAATTTTTTTATTAAGATAGTTTTTAGAGGGGGTCATAGTGAAACGAATAATAAAACTAAATCTACAAATAGTTATGGATACTCCACCCAGATACCTCATATGAGAACCATTCATGAATTAGCAAGTTTCTTTTTCTACTTCCATTGTTGATCCTTGTGTTCTTATACAACTTTTTAAAAAAAATTAAAGGGTTTTTGGGATGTTGATGGAAATGGATACAACCATGTTGAAAATTGTAAAGATGTTTCATAAAATGAAAACATGTTCGGTCATAAATTTTTTTTAGATGAAAAATGGATAATATGAAGAAGTGTACATTATGTGATGTATTATTTATTACTGTAAGGGAGATGGAATAATTAACTTAAACTAGAAACCATAAATATCCTCAAATGTATGCTAATGAATTACTGGATTAAAACTCAATATTATGCAATGTCCATGGTCTGGTCCATATAGTTTGTATCATATGATGTGTATAGATAACATTAGATATTAGAATTTCTTTATTTATGGATAACTTATGTGTTATGGATACCATTATATGTATATAATTTTGAGGTTAATAAAATGATTAATGGATCTTACACTCCGTTTTAGGTTTTAATTAATGGATATATTAGAAGATTTCGTGTATTTTTATAAGCAATTATTTTAACATATCCCTTGGGGTTCATATGGTTCTAAGGGAAAACGTTATTTCACGAAAAATTCCTTAACCTTATGGGGATATAAGCTTATATGTGTTGAAAATATTATGGATAAATGATCATTGAAATTCCAAAATTTATGTGTGATTAAAATTTAGGAATATAAGTTTTATTATATTAAAATCCACGATATAGAAATTTTATTTGGTGAATAAGGGGTGAAGGTTTTTTAGAATATGTAAACAATTATTAAATCCTTATAGGATGAAGATAAAAAATATCATGGAATTATAATTGAGTTATAATGGTTGAATAAAGAATATATGATATTAATGTGTATTTATAGTGACAAAAGTTATTTTAGAAATTAGTTCTTAGATATTATATGAAGGAATTTACATTTTTATGAGACATTATAATTTATTGATGCTTTTTAGAGATAAATGTTAAATTAATCTCTAAAGACTAAGTTATCAAATAATTTAGATATTTGGGTTTTAATCATAGTTATAAATTTTTCAATGAATTTTTAGTATAATTATTTATAGAATGATTTATAGTGAACATTGGGTATTTCTATGGAATTTTGGTTTATTTATTGATATAACGATTTATTCAATTTGGAAATTATCTTTCCCTGTGCTACCAAATATCCTTTTTTTAATTTCAAAATATAGATTCAATATATTTTTATCCTTTTGTGAATTATTTGATGGGTTAGGAGTAACTTTCAGTGCATTAGGCATGAAAAATTCATTTTGAATAATCATCGAATAGAGAAAAAGAAGATATTCTTATTGAATTTTAATAATGGATAGAATCCTAAGTTCTATTTTAGTATAATTCAATATTTTTTAGTCTACTTGATATATTAATACAAAAAATCTAGATAAATGATCAGGAATAATATATACAATCATATTATATTTATTATTAATGAATCAATGGGATTTTCATGCATCTTTGGTTTATGGTTTAATAGTCATTAACATTATATTTATTATTCAATTTAATATGATCAATGATCACTATCAATCTCTATCATAATTTAGGAATTAAATTTCTCTTTCATGTTCATATTTTTACTTCCCAATAAATTCCTCTTATTTGGAAGCTGTGTTAGGTGATATTCTAGATGAACATCATATTTCATTTTCCATCTATTCAAGAGGATATATTATAAACTCTTCTTATGATGTTAGTTGTCAAAAATGGTATTTTCATATGTAAATCTGTTGGTTATTGAGATAATGTCCAAATTGAAATGGCGTGATTTTTTAAAAGGAGATAATGAAATACCCTGATATTTTATAATAATAAAATTATATATGACATTGAAAAAGATATACAAACCATGCATAAATGAACAACATATTTTTTTATTATATTCCCATTATAAAAAATCCATTTAATTATTGGGAATGAATAAGATGAACCACATCATGAAATTTATATTATGTAACAAATAAAAATGTCATTGATTAATTTCTATAAAATCAGAACTCATTTTCTAGTAGTCATTTTATTCTTCAAAAATTATGTTTTCTCAGAAATTTTTTTATTGAATATTATTTTGATATTATTATAATATCATTTACGAACTTTTAAAAATATTTTTTTATAAATAATATATAATTTAAGAAAACGTCATAAAAATTTACTTTATAGTGAGTTTTAGGAAATTTTCTGAAAAGATTATTTTTTTGATGAATATTGAAAAATAATGATTTTAGTTGAAAATTATATTTTATCTATGAGTATTTAAAATTTCAAATTATATTTTGGATTAGTTATAAAATTTCATTTGTTTGTTAAGATTATATCTAATACAATTATAGTCTTTAGAATGAATTTTATACTTGAATTTGGTATACAATAAATCAGAGACTTAAAATATAACAAACCCAATTTCATCATTCATGGATATTTCATATTTTTAGGTGAATATTCAATACATTAAACTAACACATGCTGGAGAACTATAATTGTATATTTCCATTAGATACACGTAACACATTATTCAAATTTAGTGCAATATCATCATCATCTCTCATAAAATTATTCCACTATATTAATCCAACATTAAATGTTTTTTATAACCTATGGATAGAAAACATAATAAAGGGTTCACTATGATTATCTTTAATTGTAATCGTGGATGATATTTAAGAATATCATCAAAATAAATAGATTAATAAGGAGCGTAACATTTGAAAATATAATCATGTATATCAATGATAATAATCTTGAATTATGTAATTAAATATTTGAATTTCGTTATATATGGATCATATGGGAATCAATATCCTAGCCTTATAATTAAAACATAGGTGTTAGACATTAAAATTTAGGAGACATATAAAAAAGTAATATCATTCCCTCAAATTCATGGTGCATTTCCAAAACTTATGAGGGCACTTCCTGGGGAGTACACCTATTAGGAATGACACACTGACATCCCATATCACATTCTTTTCCTTACAAGGGATCGACATTACCCATATTATTTTAGTGGATATATTTTTTCCCTCATCCCATTGTGGATCTTGTGTCCCCGTATTCATATAGTGGATAAAGCATGTCAACATTTTTACCATTATTGTATAATATGATATAAATATTTACCTAATGAATTAGAGGTGGATATATGTCTCACCTATCACATTATGAAATCCATAAAAATTTATACCATAAGAAGATTATTGAGTCACCATTTTAGAAAACATGGAAAGAAGTTTTTTCATACAGATTTCATAATATCTTATCTTATTAAAAAGTATGAGGATTTAGGAAAGTTATTATACCAAAACATAAAATATTTTGTGAAATAATATAAATGGTATCCTTTGATAAAATTCCCAATAAGGCATGATTAACATAAACTAATTTCATATTAGATGGAAAATAATTTGAAATATATTTTTAAAACATCTCTATGGTAAAATATCCTATACTCATTTGAATATTATTTTTAAATCATAAAACATTTTATAAAATATTTTTTTTAAATATTATTTAAATTATTTAATTAAATATATTAACTAATTCTTAAACATCATTCAAATAAATTTTCTAGAAAATTTATAAAATATCATTTGAACGTCTTTTATAACATTTTTAGAAAAAATTATTTTCAAGGAACACATAATTATGAAATAAGAGAGATTGAAATTACTTGAAGCATAAAATATCATCAAAATAACTATATTTGTTATAGCCAAATGGTCCGAGAGACAGTAAAAGGCATGATCCCAACAAATTATTATATAAAAAGATAAAGAGTACAGAGTTACTCAAAAAAGTGGATCCTTACAAATCCTGGTGTGGAAAACACCTTCACAATCATTCTTAAAAAAATGTCACAGTAGTTTTGTAGACCAAAAGGCCAACTACAAATAACCTCCATGATAGTCCTTTTGGACAGGGAATCAACAACCTATTTTTCTTCACGATAAGAATGAGAGACATCAAGGAAAAACCATTCAGCAAGATTCAGACAAGAGATCCAAGAATGATCGATCCTAACAGCAACTAAAGAATCCGGTTATAGCCATACTATACTCCAACCATAATGAACCTGCATACATGATGGCATTAATCATTTCCCACAGTTCTTCCTCAATCACATGATCATGCCCAACATAGTGGAAGAAGAAGCCTTTAAGGAATCAACAATGGGTTCTGAAGACTCCACCACACCCAGAAAGACCCAGGGCACCAAAGGCCGCCCCATCAACATTCACCTTTAACCAATCAAAGATGGGCGGAATCCACCGAATGTACTTCATCATTCTCAGATTCATTTCCCTGCCACTAACACCAAGAGTTATCAAAAAAAGAAAATCAATAAATATGATTGTTCATGGAACCTGTTTGATTCATCAAAGCATGTTTAATGCTTCAATGAATCACTATGACCACTTCATGAAAGCTAGGAATGCCATTATTGAAGACTAGTCTGTTCCGAGACTTCCATATGTAAGATATAACCAATACATGGCAGCATGCAACAAGGATTTCAATAGATCACTGAATACAGACTGAAGGATAGAGTAGAACATGGATTCGATTGAGCAGAAATTTGGACAACATTGAAATGTTTCATAAAAATAACTCCATAAACGACCAGAAAAAAATCATTGAATGAAAAAATTCCTAATAGATTCATCACCCTTAAGGCAGAGGAAGCATACCGAAGTAGAGCTGATAACTACACGCTGTAAATCAGATTGGATAGGTAAACAGTGCTTCCAGATTATCCAGATTAGTATGGAATTATTAGGGAAAATATACGGCCTGTGAACAGCCTCCACCCACGAAGGTATGCCAGTGGGAATGCCAACATAATCTTATTGTAGTCCCTACTGGAGAAGAATCCATTAAGAGATGGCTTCTAGATCAATACATCAGTGTCAACATAGGCATAATTAATGACCACAACATATAGAGAAATAGGAATGAAGTCATAAACAACAGTATTCACATGAAGGTCAGATATGGAAAGATTTCTCAAAGCAGGTGGAATGATGGCAGAATTCTTAATAGGAGACGAAATCCATGGAGTGCTCCACCAATTCAAATGTGAGACGGGGCAAAATATCCATAAATATTGAGCCATAATCTTAGCATATGTTATTCTAATTGAAGACCAAACTAATGATTTCCTATACAGAAATTTTTTGTTTTGCAATCTGTCAACAAACCTACCAACAAGAAATTCAAGGGAAAAATTGGGATTGGCCAAAAGTCTCACGATGATGTTTTGAAGTAGATATTCATTGAATATTCTAATATCATTAACTCCCATTCTCCCCTTGTTCACTGGTTTTATACAGTATTTCCATGAAACAGTGACAAGTTTTCTTTGATGTGTTGAACCAGTCCAAATAAAACTACGAATCAATCCACTCAATTCCCTGAGAAGGGATCTCAGAGATCTATAAACAGAAAAAAGAATATACAAAACATATAAGTGATAATATAATTGACGAGGAAAATTCTACCAGCCTGAGACATAGTCTTTCCTTTCCAACATGCAAACCGATTTCTATTTTTCATAGAAATTACCTCCAAATGAACATGTTTCACCCTTCTCCAGAATAGAGGGATCCCCATATAGTAAAAGGGAAACTTCCTTATTTTAACCCCATGTTTAGGAGCGATATTAGTTTTATTCACAATTAAAACTCCTTCCCAAAAAATGAAAAAAAAATATTTATTCGAACTTATTACCTGGCCTGCAACCTCTTCATAATGTGAAAAGATACTCTTGATGCAGTAGATAGTTCTCCTGTTGTCCTTATAGAACAGAAGTATGTCATCAGCATAAAGTAAGTGTGAGGGAGCAAAGGAGTTCCTACCAGCTCTCATTCTTTGATAGAATCATGTATTGACATGATCATTCAAACAAACACTAAGACAGTCTTCAGCCATAGAGAACAGAAGCCTAAATAAGGTATCACCTCGCCTGACTCCTACAGTGCATTGAAAGATTCCCCTAGGGGATCCATTGACAATATTGGAGAGACAATCACTTCATAAAATGGAGGAGACAATGTCAATAATTTTTTTCTGAAAAGCCATGCATCTTGAGAATAGTGAATATGAAGTCCCACCGAATAGTGTGAAAATCCTTTAATATGTCAACCTTCATGGCCATATTCCCATTTTGTAATTTAACTTTCATAATGTTAATGCATTATGATGCATTAAAGAGACAATTTTGAATATTATGACCAGGTACAAATTACTTTAGGAATAGAATTTCAAATAGAAACATGCCTAAAATCGTTGATATCCAATGAATTCTCTTTCTTCGGGATCAATGAAATAAAAATGGAATTTAGTCCAAAAGGCATAAAAGAGTGTTGAAGGAATTCCCCAACATCATTAATTATCTCAACATGGATAATATCCCAATAAAACATATTGAATTTTTTAGTGAAGCTATATAGACCAGCAACACTATCCATATTTAGGGAGAATAGTGCATAATGGATCACCTTGTAGGAAGGAATCTTAGTTAGTTTTTTATTCAGATTTTCATCTAGACTTGAATCATCATATCTGATTATCTTTCTCGAGTTATTCACCCCAGGATTAGAGTATAACTTCTCAATGTGATAGTTCACATAATTAGTAATTTCATTTTCCGATGAGAGCCAAGTTCCATCAATCATAAGAGCCTTAAGAGTTCTCTTGATCTTTTTCTCCTTGTGCATGTAATGAAAGAAACATGAGTTTCTATCCCCATCCTTCAACCATTTGATGTTTAACTGATTCCAGTCCCAATTTTCTGTAAAAGACAATAGATTATCAAGAATAAAGGCAACTTGTATCTCTTCTTGATATGGGACATCCTGGTGCATATTTCTCTGATGACATGCTAACAGATTGGATGCAACCCCTTTGATATCATTGTCAACGTTGGAGAAGGATTTTTTACTCCATTCTTTGTGTCAGGCCTTTACAATTTTCATCTTAGAGATCAAAACGAGCACAGATCTTCCTGCGACATCAAATCTCCAGGCCTCCATTATTATTTCCCTACATCTTGGTACAACCAACTATGAATTTTTGATCTTAATGGGAAAAGGGTATGACATCAAAGTGCTAAAACTAAGATAAACCAGAATGGGATTTTGATCTGAATGTAATCCTGGAAGGGTTATTCCAGAAACATCTATTGTGTCACTTCCGTCATTCATCTGCACCAGACATCTATCTAGTGTACTTTCCTGCCTCCCATTAATATTAAATCTACCTCAGGTAAATTCTGCACCTGAGATGGGAACTTCATTCATCCTATATTGATCAACACAGTAATGAAAATCCTTGGGCGAATCTCTACAAGATGTTACTTTCTGTTTTTCCCTCTGGCCTCAGAGTAGTATTAAATTCACCAAGAAGGATCCACCTATTAGACATATTCTCAGATATGTAGAGTAAAGTGTACCATAATGATCTCTTTCTGATGTATTGATTTAAGACATAGGAAACAGTCACACAGAGAGAATTAGACCGATGACAGGAAAATAATGTTATAGCTTGTTGATCAATCTGATAAGAATCAATGATGATACTATTGTGTTTAAAGACCCATAAGGAATCATTCCCATTATCTGTCTGATTGGTAGTAACCAAGGATTATGTAACAACCCAAGATTTTATGAGAATTATTCTTTTTAATTTCATTGATGTCTTGTGTTATACGCTACACCAAACGTAGCTTACACTACACTTAACCGCGACTTGGCTTTCATTACACACAATAACAAACGTTCGTGATAGCGTGTGTAGTACGCAATACTGGGTTTCACTAAGCATCGATATATTGTTATAATATTATTATGGACTAGAAGTTATGAATATTATTAACTACATTCTAAATATTATAACATTATTATTCATCATACACATTTTCTAGAACATGGTATGAGAGAAAAATAAATTTTTCAGGGAAAATAAGTATTTTTTAAAAAAGTTCCATTTTTCCGCCGTTTGATGGCGCACCCACATTAAATATAATTTTGACATTAATATAAATTCAATTTGACAAAATAAAAATATTCTTTGGAATCAGGATATAAAAATTTACTTTGGATAATTTTTCATATTATTCTGATAACTTTCATATTTTAATGAATAGTAAAAAGACGCTATATTTTAATTAAAAACAACTTTTTTCATCGCAATAATTTATATGATTAAATTAAAATATTAAATGATTTCAAAGTATAAATAGAATATATTTTTACCTTTTAGTATAATTTATGTCATTACCATTAATTATCCATTTAATTATTAGGTAAAAACATTTCAATATTTGGCAATGTTTTAACATTTAAAACCCATTTTCATAACAACGGGATTAATTTTAAGTTAATTACTGAAACTACTGTGTTTTTAATTTTGAAAAATGGATTCCATATTTGAAATTAGTGGCTCCAAATAATGTTAAATGGTTACTTTTATTTTTTGGATATTATGAATAGTAACTATATTAATTTTTATTTACTGCAGTTAAAGGTAAATCAGGTAATTACGGGTAAAAAAGAAGATTATAAAATTACCCTAACACTTGTCAACATTCTATTGGATGACTAATAGTCGACCTATATCACCTAAGGGTCATATTATATTCATTTTATGGACTTTTGATAAATAAAATAATTTAATTATTATTAAACCCAAAGATTGTTACAACATGTCACCCTCTTAAATATTATAAGTATAATAATTTTAATTTATTGAGAAACCTAATGAAACAACAAACATTAATAGTCACAAGAATTAAAATAAGTTTATATAAATAATGTAAATTTATTTAGAATTTTTATGGATTAAATAATTATCATTAATTGTGACACAATAGTGATGTTGAAATTATTTTATTGATTGAAATATCAAATAAATGGTTTTAAAAAAAAATTAAATATTATATGAACTATTTAATGATCTCCACGAATTTTCTACATAAATATGACATTTTATGAATCTATTAAATCGTTTATTTACAACATATCTTCTATTTAGGATTTTATTTAAAATCAAATAAATTAATAGTGTTAAAATTGACACTATTGCTATTTTTTTATGAAAATATAATATTAAATTGTTTAAAAATCACAAAAATATTTAAAAATTATAAATTAAAATTTAAATGATCTATAATGTCATAAATTAACCAATTATGGACAATTCACAACACATATGTAATTATTCCTAACAATTTATAATTTAGAATCATATTACCATTAATAAAATGAAATAGATTAAATAAGGATAAATCAATATGATAAGGTTTAAAATAAATTATCAACATGTATATATTTTATTGGTTTAAGAGATTAAAACCCTATATCATCTAATATAATAATATTAGTCATTTTTGGGAGTTTTTATGTGGATTTTGATTGATTATAAATTAATATTTTTGAGGTTTCTAAAGGTGCCCCTCTCCTCCCTTATAAAAGGGCACCTTCTCCCTCTTCTCTGTACACAATTTTGTGCATTCATGCTCGGCCAAACACTTCCAATTACTCTTCTAATCTTCCCTTGTAATATTCTTGAGGTTCTGTTCATCTCAAAAGACCAACTCTAGTCTCTCAAGAGGAAGTTTAAAGGAGGCACGTCGAAAAAGAGGTAATCTCTTCTACCGATTCGTTCAAGTTTCATTCTTCTTAAACATCTTCTTATTTAGTTGTTTCATTATAAATTAATAGCATAAATATCACTAATATAATGATATTTTATTATAAATATTAAACAACCCCATTTCACCTCTATCCATCCTATGAAAAACGAATCCACTGCGCGTACGTACGTACGGAATACCGTCTCCACGCCGTGGTGTAATTAGTTTTTCCACCACAACCTTACATGGATGGGTATAATGGTGTAAATAATAACTATATATGGTTATTATAAAATCATAATAATTCTTAGATATGAAATAATTCACTCCAATTCTATTCAATAATTATGCAAACAATGTCATTGCTCGTGCGTACGTACGGACTACCGTCTCCATGAACGCGATGAGATTCATTTTCCTTGATTAACCATTAAAATATGATTATAAAGTATATATGTAATAAATAATCATGAATGATATTACATAATAATGATACTGTATTTATGTACATATATGTTTCATTTACTTAATTCCATTCAATTCAATAAGGAAACGAAAACAACATTCATGAGTACGTACGACCTACCGTCTCCAATAATAGTGTATTTCATTCCATTTATTGATATATCATATATATTTATATACTGAATATATATTATATTTAAATCATGTTTTAAATTATTGAATTATGCGAATCAGTATTTGAGAAATAATATCAACAACAACTAATCGAAACCCATATGACAAATGAAACAATTTTACCCAAAACGCTGCTTTAACATGGAATATACAAAAGAACGGATAATATAATGTAATAAGTGAACCATATATGATATCACAACAATGAATATAATTCATTAATAATTCAATAAAATTATTTAAATGATTATACAGGAGGTTTGGATACATACGAATCATATCAGACATAAGGTACGGGATAATTTAGAAAATCTCATTTTTATCTTAGATAGATTATACGGATGTATTTACTGGGGTATATTATTCATCCATTCCCATAAATATGTTTTTCATAAAGTGTATAATATTCTTCCATGTATTTTTAATTTCATGTTTAACCCTCTTTGACTTTTACATTGTGTTATGGAGGGAATCATTATTTTGTTTACCATACATGGTACTTTTAGAATTTTCAATTAAAAGTACGAGGAGAATGTTTTTTTACTTATACGGCATGAATTTTTTTTACGGTTTTATAACACCTTATTTTCATGAAGCATACTCTACAAGATTTCATGTTTATTTTCAATAAAATAATTTTATTTTAAAATTGTGTTTAATTTTGTTAATATAAAATGATTTTTAAGGAGAGTGGATATTTTCTGCAAAAATTCATCTCAAGTATTTTATCAAAACCATTTTCCATCTAAGATTACTTTATTTCGTATTTCCTTGTTTCAAGTATAATTTCTCTATGATATAAATGGTTTCACTTTTCTTATGATGAAATGATATCCATTTGTTTTATATGGATTATGTTATGATGAGATGATGTTTATGAAACCCATTTTATTCATTGGGTTATGATTAATGATTTATGTTTATGTTGTGGAACACATAATAATGATTTCATTATGAGATGGGTGGGACATATATCTCCCTCCAATGAATTGGGTAATGATTTATATCTCATTAGATAGACATGGATGGAATAGTAATTTATTCTGGTTCAGTGATACAGGACTGGAATGAGGAGTGAACTCAATTCAGAAAGGCACTCTGTACACTAAGATGGTCTTGGTAGCAATTCCTTGGCTACAATGGAAATCATATTCATCCCAGTATTTTTTTATTAAATCCATTTTTAGGAAAACTGGGTAACCCGAGTTCAAAAAAAGTTACCACTAGGTGATGAAAGAGCTCACAAACTGGATAAACACAAGACTAATGTTAGTTGACCCAGCTATTCTATAAAGCTCCCAGTGTAGCAAACTTACTTGGATACCTTGATCTTCTCTGGTGAGCTCTTCAAGAAGGGAGATCATCCTTTCCATTATATGAATAAATTCCACTGAGTTCATTTTTATCTATTTAAAGCCTCAGGCCAGAATTCTATCTTTCTTATCTAACCAAACTTCATGCTCCTTTGTATCTTCAACTTGAAACCTTCGTTCATAAATCTTCTTGAGTTCCTCTTCTGAGAAATTGGATCATATATTTTGCTCAAGCATGTCTTCCATGGAGTGCAGAATTAGTTGCAAGCACTCCCCATCTTCTCTCATCATTCCTTTGTTCGTTTATTCCTTGGCCGATCGAGTTTCCATAGGTTTTGGCAGGTAAGAGTAATCCTTGCATCCCTTTGCCTTTTTCCCATGAACAACTATACATTTTCCCAAGTATTTAATACTTTTCTTCCCCTTCTTCGAGCAAGGGCTGCGAGGACAATTCCCTTGGCATCAGTCCATGTTATCCATTGATGGTAGGCTATTACTTTCATCATCCCATGACGAATCATCCTCCTAATTCCATGGAGGTTATTTGTCTTATAATCCATCAAAGCGGTTCCCAAGCTTTAACATTGAGTCAACTATAAGGGGCCTCTGCTTAATTTGAGATTTACCTTTACCTGCATTATTCTCCTTGCTAGTTATCCTCTCCCCAGACCCAGCCTTCGGATGGCTGAGAGTGTTTGGGTCAAATTCCCCCAATATATTCACATCACCAGACATCCTTTGACCCTTATGAGTTGTTACAGCCAACAATTAAAGCTTCTCCTATAATGATTCTGATTCATTGAATTGCACATTCCCCCGGCCCATATATAGCTGCTGGTAACTATTTTCCTACCAGCCTCTATTTTGAGATCCACTGAAACTATGGTCCTCTCTCCTAGCTTGTCTCATCACACCATCCTCGAGTGTAGCTATTGGTTCAACCGAGGCCACTGCTAAAGGAATCTCCTTTTCAACTCTAAAAATTCCCATGTCCTTCTTCAACCGGGAAAATATTTCCTCAACCCATGGTCCAACCTCCTCTGGCCTCCCCTTATTCACATCCCTTGTGCAAATCAAATGACTTTCCTTATTCTAAGCCTCCCCATTACCAGCTCCCAAAGCTAGAGAATAATGATTCCTAACTATATTAAGAAGTACTAGAACTTACCTATGCAAAGTACGGGTCTCCACATTTGGTATCTTAGGGAAAGGAGATAGGAATGAATCAAATAACTGTGAACTCTCACATGTGAGCATTAGACGAAGCATGACTCTCCTCCCAAGAGATTCATGAGGAAATGGCTGCCACTGGGGATGATGGTGTGTCCCGCCCAGGGGGTGTAGCCACCCATGGAGTTCCATGATAGGTATCAATTATATACCACTTGATGTAATTCCATACCGTTACAGTTGGTATTAGAGGAAAGGATTAGTTAACCTTTGGAAACTAGGATGTGAAAACTTTAGTGAAATCCCAAGAGATATTTATATGGTTTGTCTAGGGATGTCCCTAAGGTTAACTATACATATAGTTTGGAGTCCTTGAATTATGGTGAACATCATGAATAACCTAGGGTGACCCTATGGTTTAATGGATTAATGAATGTTGGATAACTTAGACATACCATAAGTGACTTTTTATGATTATGTGGTTCCTCATTATTTTAACTATTTCATACAGTATGGTTTCTGGTCTTATTCAATGTACGGAACGAGATGGAATTCAGTTAACATTGATTCCAAAAGAAAAATTGGTGACTATGATCAACAAAATTATGTAACGCCTGGAGAGAAAGATATTGTGATTATTCCAAATCAGTCATCTAGGTATATGATTAACAAGGTGAACATTAGTTTTATATCTAAGTCATCAAATACAAGAAACATGGAATTTTATGCATGTTTTCATGGTGAGGATCATAGAAAAAGGAAGATTGAGATTTCTAAAGAAGGAAAGAAGAACCTTGAGGAATACCTCAAATGGAGGGGAAGATGTCTTCTATGTGAATAAAAGGGTCATAGAGTGACAGACTGTTATGGAGTCCCATGTCTTATCTGCGAAGAACATGGGTGTTACCCAACTCAATGCCCTGACATATGATCTTCCTTCTAAATCGAGGAAGGAACAATTCCATGCCAATCATTGAAGATGATGGATTAAAGGGATTTTGTATTTGGATTCAATAATAATGTTTTTGAGGAACTTTTATAGTATATTGAAATATCTGTGTACTGGTCCATTCTGGTTTTCTATAAGAATATGGTACTGGATTCCATGAAAAGTAATTCAAATATTTTGGATAGCAGATGATATGCACATAATGAAGCGATAAGTAGAAAATAATATTAATGAGCTCATGACTGATATAAGGACAAAGTGATATCATGGTTTCAGTATATTGAAATTTTTTGGATTTTGGTATGTGGAAAGAGTTACCTTTTGACAGCATTCATGTTTTTACTATGGTTCTATGGTAATTATTGTTACAAGAGAATACACAATTAAATTATTCACATGATTGGAATGCGATCAATAAGATATATCTTATGATATATGGGGGATAAATGATGGTATTCACGTGCTTGGTTAATGACATTTATAGTAATCATTTTCATTATACTATGAGATTGGATAGATGTATTTTGGATAAGTCTAAAGACTAGAATAGATTATTTCAGACATAAGATAGTATTATTTAAGGCTAGATATTTTTTCAACATTATTCCTGCAATGTTATAATAGTGTAGTTTTAGAAAAAGAGACAACCTACAGGACGTGCGGCAACCCATCACGCCGGAAAAGGTTGTGTGAATTGAACCCACAACTGAAGTGTAACAGGCCATTATTTCCTACCACTAGCCTACATGAAGTCCCTGGTTAGTAGAAAATTGTTTGGTTTTTTACGGTGTATAATAGATGAATTATAAGTGAATTTTTGCAATCATATACGATTAACCTCAACATAGATGGAGTTATGTATATTTGGTATCTTTTTCTAACCCTTTGTATGAGACATATGGAATTACCCATCATTCTATCACATGATATGCTAACACTTAATGAATGAAAATTTCAACATCATTTCTTTAAGAGATGTAGTGGAAATTGTTCAAGGCACGAACAACGGTGAGATTATACCTTAATAAAGTAAGTATTTATTCTAATTCAAAATTTTCCACTTTAGGGAAATGATCATGAAAACAAAAAATGTTGCCTTAGTGCCCTTATATCCGATGAATCAGATGGTACCTTATATCTTTACAAATTTATGGCTTTGTGATTGTTGGATTTTTCATAGCCATGTTCTCTACCACTCTCCATCAGGACTTGATGGTCAGGTTTCTCTTCCATATCCATATTTTCACCTATGTTCTTCTATGTGGAAACCCAGTGAGGAGTTAATTGGGGTAACTGATATGTTTCATACTACAATTTTTAAAAATATGGTTTAGTATTCTTTTTTACGAAGTCTGTTTTATGAAAGAAACTTTCATATAGTAAACCATTTATAACATCGAAGAATTTCGATGGAGAAATTTATTTTATGGGGCGTAGAATATAAAAACCCAAGATTTTATTAGAAATATAATTTTTAATTTCATTGATGTCTTGGGTTTTATGCTATACAAAAAGGATCTTGCACTATATGCAACCCAGACATGCCTTGTATTACACGCAACCACAACCTTCCTCGATAGCATGTGTAGTACGCAATATAGAGTTTCACTAAAGAGTGATATATTGTTATAATATTATTATGGACTAGCCGTTATGAATAGTATTAACTCCATTTTGAAATTTATAACATTATTATTCATCTTACACATTTTCTAGAACATGGTATGAGAATAAAATAATGTTTTTGGAAAAAATAAGTATTTTTCAAAAAAGTGCATTTTTACTGCCTTTTGAAGGTGCACCAACATTAAATCTAGTTTTTGACATGTTTATAAGTTAAATATGACAAAATAAAATTTATATTTGGAATCAGGATATAAAAATTTACATTCGATAAAATTTTCATATTATTCAGATAACATACATATTTTAATAAATAGAAAAAACACGCTACATTTTAATTAAAATCTACTTTTTTCATCACAATAATTTATATGGTTAAATTATAATATTGGATGATTTTAAAGTATAAATAAAATATATTTTTACCATTTAATATAATTTATGCCATTTCCATTAATTTTACATTGAATTCACAGGTAAAAACATTTCAATCGTTGGCAATGTTTTAACTTTAAAAACCTATTTTCTTAACAATGAGATTAAATTTAAATTAATTACTGTGACTTCGGTGTTTTGAATTTTGAAAAATGGATTCCATATATGAATTTAGTGGCTCCATAATATTTTAATAGGTTACTTTTAATTTTTTGATATTATGAATAGTAACTACGGTAATTTTTATTTGCTGTAGTTAAAGGTAAATCGAGTAATTAAGGGTAAAAATAAGATTATAAAAATACCCTAACACCTGAAAAGATTCTATTTGCTGACTTAAAGTCGACCCATATCATCTAAGGGTCACATTAGATTCATTTTATGGACTTTTTAACAAGAAAATAATATAATTATTATTAAAACCAAAGAAAGTGAAAAAATGTCACTCTCATAAATCGTATAAGTATAGTAATTTTAATTTAGTGATAATCATAATGAAACATAGAATATGAATAGTCTCCAGAAATAAAATAAGATTATATACATCATGTAAATTTATTTAGAATTTTAATGTATTAAATAATTATCATTAATGGTGACACAATAGTGATGTTGAAATTATTTTATTGATTGAAATATCAAATAAATGGTTTAAAAAATAAAAATAAATATTATACGAACTGTTTAATGAGGTCCACGAATTTTCTAGATAAATTTGACATGTTATTAAAATAGTTAAACTTTTATTTCGAACATATCTTCTGTGTAAGATTTTATTTAAATTTTAATAAAAAAATTGTGTCAAAATTGACACTATTGTTATTTTTTAAAAATAACATAATATAAAATTGTTTAAAAATCAAAATAATATTTAAAATTTATAAATTAAAACTTATATGGACTGAAATGTCATAAATTATCCAATTAAAGACAATTCACAACACAGATGTTATTATTTATAACAATTTAATATTTAGAATCTTATTATCACAAATAAAAATAAATAGATTAAATAAGGATAAATCAAGTTGATAAGGATTAAAATAAATTATCAGCATGTCTAAATTTTATTTTTTGATGATATTAAAACTCTATCTCATCTAATATTCTAATATGAGTCATTTTTGGAGGTTTTTAAGTGGGGTTTGATTTATTATAAATTAACATTTTTGAGGTTCCCAAAGGTGCCACTCTCCTCCCTTATAAATGGGCACCTCCTCCCTCTTCTCTTTACACAATTTTGAGCCTTAAATCTCATCCAAAACCTCCCCATTACTCTTCTAAACTTCTCTAGTAATATTCTTGAATTTCTGGTCTTCTCAAAAGACCAACTCTTGTCCCTTAAGAGGATGTTTAAAGGAGGCACGTCTAAAATAGGCAATCTCTTCTACCGATTCTTTCATGTTTTTTATTCTTCAACTTCTTTTTCTTTAGTTGTTTCATTATAAATTAATAACATCAGTATCAATAATATACTGATATGATATTATAAATATGAAACAACCTCATTTCACCTTCTATCCATCCTACAGGAAACAAAATCACTGTGCGTGCGTACGTACGGAATAACGTCTCCACGTTGTGGTGTAATTAGTTTTTCCACCACCACATTGCATGTATGGGTATAATGGTGTAAAGAATTACTATATATGGTTATTATAACATCATACTAATTATGAGATATTAAATAATTAACTCCAATTATATTCAATAATAATGGGAATGACAACATTGCTCGTGTGTATGTACAGACAACCGTCTCCACCAACACGATGAGATTCATTTTCCATGATTAACCATTCATGAATGATTATAAAGTATATATGTAATAAATAATCATGAAATATATTACATAATAATGATACTGTATTTATGTACTTATATGTTTCATCTAAATAATTCCATTCAATTCAATTAGGAAACGAAAACAGCTATCATGAGTACGTACGACCTACCGTCTCCATGAACAGTGTATTTCATTCCATTTATCGATCTATCATATATATTTATATACTGAATATATATTATATATAAATCTTGGTTTAAATTCTAAAATTAAATAAATCAGTATATGAGTAATAAAAGCAAGAACAACAAATCGAAACATGTATGATAAAGGAAACGATTTTACCCAAAACGCTGCTTTATCATGGAATTTACAAAAGAATGGGTAATATAAAGTCATAAGTAAACCATATATGATATCATAACAATGAAAATGATTCTATAATAATTCAGTGACATTATTTAAATCATTATACCATAGTTTTGGATACATACGAAGCATATCATACATAAAGTAAGGGATAATTTTGCAAATCACATTTTTACTTGAGATTACTTATACATAAGTATTTACTGGATTATATTTTTCATCCACGTCCATAAAAATGGTTTTCATAAAGTTTTTAATATTATTACTTGTATTTTTAATGTCATGTTTACCCACATTTACTTTTACTTTGTGTTATGGATGGAATCATTCTTTTGATTACCATACGTGGCACTTTTTGACTTTTCTGTTAAAAGGACGAGGAGAATGTTTTTTTACTTATACGGAATGAACGGATTTTTGCGGTTTTATATCACCTTATTTACATGAATCTTACTCTACAATATTTCATTTTTATTTTCAATAAAATACTTTTATTTTAAAATTGTGTGGCATTTTGTGAAAAGAAAATGTTTTTTAAGGAGAAAAGATATTTTCCTCAAGAATTCATTTCAAGTATTTTATCAAAACCATTTTCCATCTATGATGACATTATTTTATATTTGTATGTTTCAAGTATAATGTATCTATGATTTACATGTTTTCAATTTTCTTATGATGAAATTATATCCATTTGTTTTATATGGATTATGTTATGATGGGATGATGTTCATGAAACTTATTTTATTCTTTGGGTTATGATGAATGATTTATGTTTATGTTGTGGCACACGTAAGAATTATGTAATTATGAGATTGGGGGGAAATATATCTCCCTCCAATGCATTGAGTGAAAATTTATATCTGATGAGATAGACATGGATGGAACGGTATGTTAATTTAGTTCCGTGATACAGGACTGGAAAGAGGAGTGAACTCGATTTTGAAAGGGACTTTGTCCACTAAGATTGTCTTGGCAGAAATGCCTTGGCTACTATGGAAATCATATCATGTGATTAATTGTTTTCCATAATTAAATTTTTTATTCCCAAGATTTTTTATCACGATTGATGTTCCATTATGATATATGCCTTATGTACTTCAACGATTTATGTATCTGCTCAATATTTTGATTTTCGAATTTATGTTCATGTTTTTTCATTTAAATGTTTATGGACTGTTTTATGTTCTCTATGTTTACACTTACTAGGAATTTGAGCTCACCATTTTTTTGTTTTCTTTTCCCTTGGATATAAGGAATGGTTTTAGGTAAGAAAAAAAGGGGAAGATCTTTATGGGAGATGTTGAAGATCATTCACCATGATTAGAAGATTATGTTCCATGTTTCCAAAGACACTCAACTATTACGGTCCTTTGGTGTCTGTTTTTTATGTATCAAGTATTCTACAAAAGTAATGTACTATCCAGGTACGTCAAGTACGGGTCTCTACCATTGGTATTAGAGGAAAAGGAGGAAGTAATCAATCCAATCCTTGGGAACTCTCACATGTTAGCATTCGACGAAGCATGGATCTCCACCCAAGGGCTTCATGAAGAAATAGATTCCACTTGGGATGGTGGTGTGTCCTACCCAGGGGGTGTAGCCACCCATAGAGTGCCCTGATTGGAATCAATTATAGTCCAATGGATGTAATATTATTATGGACTAGCCGTTCTGAATATTATTAACTAAATTTTAAATTTTATAACATTATTATTCATTTTACACATTTTCTAGAACATGGTATAGAAACAAAATAAAATTTTTCGGTAAAATAAGTATTTTTCAAAAAAGTGCAGTTTTGCTGCCTTTTGATGGCGCACCCAAATTAAATATAGTTTTGAAATGTTTATAAGTTCAATTTGAAAAAAAATTTCTTCTTTGGAATCAGGACATAAAAATTTACTTTGGATAAAATTTTCATATTATTATCACAACTTTGATATTTTAATAAATAGTAAAAACATGCTATATTTTAACTAAAAACAACTTTTTTCATCGCAATAATTTATATAAATAAATTATAATTTAGAATTATTTTAATTTATTAATATAATATATTTTTACCATTTAATATTATTTATGTCATTACCATTAATTTTACATTGAATTCTTTGGGAAAAACTTTTCAATCTTTGGCAATGTTTTAACTTTTAAAACCCATTTTCTTAACAACGGGATTAATTTTAAATTAATTACTGCAACTTTTGTGTTTGGAATTTGGAAAAATTGATTCCATATTTGAATTAAGTGGCTCCGACTAATTTTAATAGGTTAATTTCATTTTGTTGATATTATGAAGAGTAACTATGGTAATTTTTATTTACTGTAGTTAAAGATAAATAGGGTAATTAAGGGTAAAAATAAGATTATAATGTTACCCAAACACCTAAAAAAATTCTATTGGATGACTAAAACTATACTGATATAACCGATGGTTCAGATAAGATTCATTTTATGGACTTTTTACCATGAAGATAATTTAATTATTATTAAAACCATAGAAAGTGACAACATGTCACTTTCTTAAATCTTATATGTATAATAATTTTAATTTAATGATAAATTTAATGAAACATTGAACATGAATAGTCCCTATAAATCTAATAAGATTATATACATCTTGAAAATTTATTTAGAATTTTTATGGATTAAATAATTATCATTAAAGGTGACACAATAGTGATGATGAAATTATTTTATTGATTGAAATATCAAATAAATGGTTTTAAAAAATAAAAATAAATGATATGTGAAATATTTAATGAGCTATAAGAATTTTATAGATAAACATGACATGTTATGAATCTTTTAAATTTTTTATTTTGCACATATCTTATGTGCAGGATTTTATTTTAATTCTAATAAATGAATATTGTCAAAATTGAAACTATTGTTGTTTTTTAGAAATAACATAATACAATTTTTTTTAAAATCAAAAATATATTTACAAATTATAAATTTAAATTTCTATGGTCTAAAATGTCATAAATTTTCCATTTATGGACAATTCACAACACATATGTAATTATTTGTAACAATTTAAAATTTAGAATCTTATTAACACAAATAAAATTAAATAGATTAAATAGAGATAAATCATGTTGATATGGTTTAATATAAATAATTAACATGTCTAAATTTTATTTGTTGATGATATTTCAAACTTATCTCCTCTAATATTTTAATATGAGTCATATTTTGGGGTTTTAAGTCTAGTTTGATTTATTATAAATTACAATTTTTGAGGTTCCTAAAGGTGCCCCTCTCCTCCCTTATAAAAGGGAACCTCAAACCTCTTCTATTTACATAATCTTGAGCCTTAAAGCATGGAAAAACACTGACCATTACTCTTCTAAACTTCTCTATAAATATTCCCGAGGTTCTGGTATTCTCAAAAGACAAACTCTAGTCCCTTAAGTGGATGTTTAAAGGAGGCACGTCGAAGAAGAGGTAATCTCTTCTACTGATTCTTTCAAGATTCTTTCTTGTTTAGTTTTTTCATTATAAAGTAATATTATCAGTTTAAATAAAATAATTATATGTTATAATAAATATTAAACAACCCCATTTAACTTTCTATCTATCCTACAGAAAACGAAATCACCGCGCTTTTGAACGTACGTAATACCGTCTCCACGTCGTGGTGTAATTGGGTTTTCCACACCCACATTACATGGATTGGTATAATGGTGTAAATAATAACTACATTTGGTTATTATAACATTATAATTATTATGAGATATTAAATCATTTTCTCTAATTCTCTTCAATAATTATGGGAATGATATCCTCGCTCATGCGTACGTACAGACTACCGTCTCCACGAACGCGATGAGATTCATTTTCCATGATTAATCATTCATGTATGATTATAAATTATATATGTAATAAAAAATAATGAAATATATTACATAATAATGACACTGTATTTATGTACATATATGTTTCGTTTACTTAATTTGATTCAATTCAATAAGGAAACAAAAACAGCGTTCTTGCGTACGTACGACCTACTATATCCATGAACGGTGTATTTCATTCCATTTATCCATCTATCATATATATTTATATAATGAATATATATTATATATATATCATGATTTACATTCTGGAGTTATGTAAATCATGATATGAATAATAATATCAAGAACAACAAATCGAAACATGTACGATAAATGAGATGATTTTACCCAAAACACTGCTTTAAATGGAATTTACAATAGAATAGGTAATATAAAGTAATAAGTGAACCATATCTGATATCATAACACTGAATATGATTCTATAATAATTAAATGACATTATATAAATCATTATACAGGAGGTTCGGATACATACGAAGCATATCAGACATTAGGTAATGGATTTTTGCAAATCTCATTTATATCTAAGATTGCGTATACCTAAGTATTTACTGGGGAATATTTTTTATCCATGTCCATACAAATATTTTTCATAAAGTTTTTAATATTCATCCATGTATTTTTAAAGTCATGTTTAACCCTCTTTTAATTTTACATTGTGTTATGGAGGGAATCTTTTTTTTATTTACCATACGTGGTACTTTTTGACTTTTACGTTAAAAGTATGAGGAGAATGTTTTTTTACTTATACAGCATGAACTGATTTTTACGGTTTTATAACGCCTTATTTTTCCTGAAGGTTACACTACATGATTTCATGTTTTTATTCTATAAAATCATTTTCTTTTAAAATTGTGTGGAATTTTGTGAAATGAAAATGATTTTTAAGGAGAATGAATATTTTCCTCAAGAATTCATTGCAAATATTTTATCAAAATCATCTTCCATCTAAGATGACTTATTTCATATGTGTATGTTTCAAGTATAATTTATCTATTACTGAAATGGTGTCACTTTTCTTATGATGAAATGATATCCATTTGTTTTATATGGATTATGTTTTGATGAGATGATGTTTATGAAACCCATTTTATTCATTGGGTTATGATGAATGATTTATGTTTATGTTGTGGAACACATAAGAATGATTTCATTATGAGATGGGTAGTAACAATATATCCCTCCTATGAATTGGGAAATAATTTATATCTCATGAGATAGATATGGCTGGAAGGATAAGTTAATATGGTTCAGTGATACATGACTAGAATGAGGAGTGAACTCGATTCAAAAAGGGACATTGTCCAGTAATATTGTCTTGGTAGCAACGCCTTGGCTACTATGGAAATAATATCATGTTCTTAATGGTTTTACACTATTAAATGTTTTATTCCAATTCTATTTTATCATTATTGATGTTTTATTATGATATATTCCTTACTTAATTCTGTGATTTATGTCTTGGCTAAAGATTTTGATGATTAGATTTTATGTTCATGTTTTTTTATTCAAATGTTTATGGATTGTTCTATATTCTCTATGTTTTCCCTTACTATGCATTTGAGCTCACCCTTGTTATGCTTTCTTTTCCCCATGATATAATGAATGGTTTTAGGTAATAAAACGAAAGGGGAAGATCTTTATAGGAGATGTTGAAGATCATTCCCCATGATGAGACGAATATGTTCCAAATTTCCAAAGTCACTAAACTATTATGGTCCATTGGTGTAGGGTTTTGTTATGTATTAAGTATTCCGCAAAATTAACGTACTGTCCTTGTATGTCAAGTACGAGTCTCTACAGTTGGTATCAGAGGCAAAATAGGTAAGAATGAATCCAATCCTTGGGAACTCTCACATGTGAGAGTTGGACGAAGCATGGCTCTCCGTCCAAGGTCTTCACGAGGAAATGGCTGACACTAGGGATGGTGGTGTGTCCCACACAGGAGGTGTAGCCACCCATAGGTTTCCTTGATAGGTATCAATTATAGTCCACTAGAAGTAATTCCAGACCACTATTGAATACCCAATAGCATTCCAATTAAAGGCCATACATCGTGAAAAATTCATTCTTGGATTAGAAATACCCAATAACATTGGCTTATTTGTGACATCCCAATTAAGTAATGAATAAAATATATTCTTATCCATGTATATTTATGAGTTAGATAGTGTTTTTAGAGGATTAACATGAGAATATATCCAATCTTAAGCATAGAATTCTGTAAAACATTTAAAATATTGTTTAACCACCTTTTGATGGTGAACCATTTTAGAATCTTTATTTTGAAAATTTTATAAGATATATTTTCAAAATAAAATTATTATTTATTATTGGGTCATTGAAATTTAATTTGGATAAATTTTTGGTATTTTTTTGACAATGTTCATTTTTTAATAAAATGTGAAAAATACAGCATTTTACTTCAAAAGTACTTTTTCATCTAATTTAATTATATTGTTAGATTATCTTTTTAATTTGTTATGATGTGTAAATAGAATATATTTTTACCATTTAATACAATTTTGGTCATTGAGATTAATTTCACTTTGAAATTCTGCATAAACAAGTGCCAAACTTTTCATAGATATTGTTTAAAAAAACCCGCTATTTGTTTTGACAACGGGAATTATTTTTAAATTAACTATTGAAATTTCTATGTTCGGAATTTAGTAAAATGGATTCCATATTTTTAATCAGAAGGACCAAATTATGTAATTATGATGCTTTTGTTTTTTGACATTATGAATAGAAACGACGGTAATTATCTTTAATTATCGTGATTAATTAGTAATCGGGTAGTTAAGGATAATAAAAATATATCATAATAATAACAAATGACCCCAAAACGTGTCCTAATGATACTAGTTGTGAAATTTCCGACCATGGTATGCCTTGTGCCAAACATGGTGACCCCATGGAATCACTTTTGTGTGATAGTGACTTTTTATCTATTTATTTTTAAAGAATATTAAATATAACAAAGTATGTAATACCTAAGTAAAACAATTTTATTTTTGTCTATTTAAATGATCTCTTAAACTATAAATAGTCATTGGAATGATAAGATGATTTACTACATCATAGTATTTTTTTATAATTTTTATACATTAAATAAATTAAATTTTTTATGACACCATAATGATGCACCGATTACCTCATTAAAAAACAATTTAAATAAAATGAAACGATAATGTAAAATCTAAGACTTACACTTGTCAAATTCATATTGGATGAGTATATTTAGAACCCTTATCACATTATACTCGAAATATTTCATTGTAATACCTTTTAAATCCGAAAATCATTTTAATATAAAGTAACATTTCTTGACTTTCCAAGAGTGCCCCTCCTCCCTCTTATAAAATTCCCCCACCTCTAACTCATTACCCACACTTCTCAAGCCATTGGCTCGGACAAGCTCTACTCATTTTATCTATCCACATCCCTCTATTCATCCTATAAGCCTTAACTTAGGCCTAAAGATCATCAATAAACCCTTTTGGTTCAAACCAAGAGGAGTTACCTGATTTAAAGGTAAAGTCTTCTCTAATATTTTTTTATTTTATTTTTATTATCCAACCCCATAAACTCTTTTTATTCATTTAATTTGTAACAAAACCAGTATCTTCAGTATACTTATATGTTTTTATAAAAATTATTCAAGCTACACTTACACACACCTACATCATATGGATAAAGCGCATACTGTTTCCGTGGATGGTGAATTTCTGCCTCACGAAACGATGATTGTTCAATATTCTTCTAACAACTTCAAAGTTGGCCATTAATATGTAACTATATTTATGTATGATATATAATATTTTTATTTTTTCATTAAGCTTATTTATTTTTCATTTATGGGATACCTTTATGGTTTCCATTTTGGGTAAACTCGATATCGTCATTTTAGGAAGGGCGGACTACCACCCCTCAAATTGATTTGATTCGTTGATACCATATATGGGACATATAAAGAATGGTGTTAGTGATATTATATATGATATTATACTGGAATGATAATATACCTTTATATCATTATGATTCCATTCCATAAAATACGAAATAGAAATGAAAGTAGCGTTCATGCGTACGTACGGCTTACCGTCTCCATGAACGGTGCATTTCATTTCTTACCTATAAATGTTACGTAATATTATAAATGCATGTATATACTCTCTCTATATATGATATATATGATATATACATCATGAATATAGTTCTGGATATAATTGATATTTTACCCCATGAACAACATGTAATTATAAGAAGTCCATTTTTGACTCAAGTACCAATGATCGACAAAATGACCATTATTAACTTAAATAATTAAAAAGTGTTTATAACATTGTAATAAGTGAAATAAAAGGAATAATTAACTTGAAAAAGTTTCTTAAGAAATTATAAATTAACTCAATTTTATTATTCAGGATGTTAAAGAACGATCGAGTCAAGTCGGACCCGAGATAAGGGACTTCGTCTCATCTCCTTTCATTGAGGCATATTTTGTTTTATACACAACATTCCTTTATAAGGTGTATAAAACCCATTGACTTTTATGTTTACTCAAATGGAATCTTATTTATACAAAGCGTTTACTAAACGACAAAGTGGAATGTTTTTTTGTCATACTTATGCGCGGCAACGACTTCTCCACCGTCGTGACATTTATTTGAGTTATGGCTTCCTCAACAAGCCATAACGTTTTTTTGAAACATAAATACCATGTTTTAAATTCCTTTTATTTTGGTATTGAAAATTTTTTTGATAATTTTTTTATTATATCAATTTGTCATTGATATCTTGTGATTGAAATATAGAAATGTTATGTTTCCTTTATGCATGATTTAGGTGATATGATTATGTTATGGTTCTTGGGAATTGATTATGAATACGGGTTGTTCCGTGATAAACTACGGGCGGGTGAGCCCGATATAGATCTCCCATGCATTGGGTAACGCAAAGGGGTTAAAATTTAAGGTTTCTCCAAAGAGAATTAGGGAATATACTGTGATGGGTATTCCAAAGGTAACCATGAGGGTTACTCCCTGTGTAAGATTGTTATGAATGCCTCAAGTTACCTTTATGTCTTATGATTTCAATGATTTATTCATGATTTGATGAGGTATGTTAAAATGATTATGTTTTATGAGTAAAGTATGATTTCATACATGGACTAATGTTTTCATTTCGTACTTTTATATCCCTACTGAGCTTTTTATGCTCATCCCATGTTTTTGAAAAGTTTTTCACAGGTCAAGGGAAAGGTACAAGATGTGATGATAGTGTTAAGGAAGTGTCAAGAAAGAATTTATGTTTTATTTAAATATGTTTCTGTTGATGGTAAAAATGAGTACTATCTTTTATGTAACCACTTTTCTTAAATGTGGAATGTAATGAATAATTTATGATCTATTTCTCTAAAACACTAAAACTGAAAAGATCCTCAATGTGTATTCTTGAAATAACTCAAGATTAAGTAATGTTTAAGGATGGGGCCTTATAGTTGGAATCAGGGGTCAGTTTAAATAAATTTATGAGTTAGAATTTTATTAAATGATTATCCAAAATTATTTTTTTATGGTAAAATTAAAATTATATAGCATTTGAATATTACCATGTTATTTCATCTAAGACATGTTTGTTCAGAATGGTTATCCGCCGAGGAAACAGGGAAGCAGTTCTAGGATGGCATAAAAAAGGAAATGACCTTCTGAATCAGCATCCTCAAATGGTGGGAATTGTAACTGAACAGTTTGTTGCAGTAATGGCACAGTTGACTCAAGAGATAAATGGTGGTGGTATTCATCCACGAGATCTGTCAGATCAACCACAAAGGAACATGTCAATGGTGGAACATTTAATTAGGCATCATCCCCCATCATTCAGAGGATCATATGACCCTGTGCAAGATGAAGGGTGGATTAAATAACTGGAGATGATTTTTGATGTCATGGGGTGTTCAGACAATCAAAAGTTTAGTCATTCTATTTACCATTTAGAGGGTGAAGAAAATCAGTGGTGGTCAATGGTTAAAAATATTAGGGATGCTGATGAGATTGATGCTCATGACTGGGATGAATTCAAAGGTATGTTTCTTGAGAAGTACTTTCCTAAGGCTGTTTGACTTAGGATGGAAAAACAATTCTTGGAATTGAGGCAAGAGGAAGACTCAGTGGCTGCTTATGAAGAAAGGTTCACAGGATTGGCAAGGTATGCTCCAAATTTTATCTGAGACCTTGATAGTAAAATCAATCGTTTTTACTCATGATTAAAGCCAAAATATCAAAGCCCTCTAGATTCTCGTGAGTTAAAGAGTTATGAAAAGATTGTTAGATGTACTTATTAGGTGGAAATGGAGTTTTCCGATGATCAATTGTTTTATAACAACCAACAGAAGAAGGGACCGAGGTGGCAGGAGAAAGGGAAGAATTCTTCAAAATGGTCTGATGGTAAGAAAACTACGTTTCCAGTTTGTGGTAAATGTGGTAAAAAGCATACTGGGGAATGTCTTCTGAATTTTGGAAATTTCTACTGATGTGTTTAGATGGGACATAAGGCTCATGAATGCACTGAAAAAGATCAAAGTGATGGTAAGACCTAATTTGATTTACATTTAGTGAACTGTTACAAGTGAAATGAGATGGGTCATTATGAAAACTAGTGTCCGACAAAGAGCTCGAGTGATGGGAAGCAGTCAGACTACAAGCAAAAAGGAGTGGTGAAATCTTTTGCAACTACTTTAGAAGATTTTGGGCCATCAAATGAAGTGGTATCAGGTACATTGTTTGTTTTTTCAGATTATGCCAGTGCGTTGTTTGATTCAGGGTCTACACATTCCTTCATCCTTGAATACTTTTCTAGTAAAATGGGAATACCATCTCATGAAATGACTCCATAACTTGTGTAAAAACACCTGGGGGAAAAGTTGACGCAAAATGAATTTATAAGAATATCCATATCCTTATCCGTGGAAAGAACCTACTTGAAAACTTTATTGTTTTACCTTAATTATAGTTTGATGTTATCCTGTGTATGGATTGGCTCTCTACTTACCATGATAAGATTGACTATAGAGCTAAAGAAGTTTATTTTCAGAAAGAATTGAAGTTTTTGTACAAGAATGAACCCTTACGGTTGATAACATATCAAGAGGATGATAAACTTGTAAAACATGGAAATGAATGTTACCTTGCACATATTGTTGAAAATATCAGAACTGTTCAGATTAATGATGTGCCAGTTGTAAATGAGTATCCTGATGTTTTTCATAATTTTTTTCCTGGAATAATACCAGACCAGGAAGTTGAATTTATTGTTGACTTAGTTCCCGATGATAAGCCAATTTCAAAACCTCCTTATCGAATGGCTCAAATTGAACTTTTAGAGTTAAAGGAGTAATTGTATGATTTATTAGAGAAAGGTTTCATTCGACCTAGCCCATAACCATGGGGTGCTCCTGTTTTTTTTACGATGGTTCTATGATACTTTTCATTAATTATAGAGCCTTAAATAATATCAATGTTACGAAAAAATATCCTTTGCCTCATATCGATGATTTGTTTGATCAGCTCCATGAAGCTCAGTATTTTTCAAATATTGATCTGAGAGTGGGGTACCATCAGTTGAAGGTAAAAGAAGCAGATATTCTGAATACAACGTTTCGTACAAGATATGGCCATTATGAATTTGTAGTTATACCTTTTGGGTTAACCAATGCACCTACTGTATTCATTGACCTTATGAATAGACTTTTCCATGAGTTCTTGGATAAGTTTGGGGTTTTTTTCATTGATGATATTTTGGTGTTTTCTAAAAGTAAAGATAATCATGAAAGGCATTTAAGGGTTATTTTGAAAACCTTAAAAGAAAAGAAATTGTATGGGAAATTCAGTAAGTGTGGGTTTTGGTTGCAACAAATTTCTTTCATTGGTCACATTGTTTCTAAAGATGGAATTATTGTTGATCCAACAAAAACAAAGGTTGTTGAAGAATTGACAAGACCCACAAATTTAAATGAGATTCGTAGTTTCCTTGGTTTAGGAGGCTATTACCGAAGTTTTGTTAGAAATTTTTCCCGGTTATCTAGTCCAATGACTAAGCTAACTCATAAGCGTGTTAAGTTTATTTGGACAAAACACTACTGGAAATACAGGATTTCCCAATGGTTTAGAACTGTTGGGAAAGGCTGCAGAACCGTTGGTATATGTTATAACAATGGATCTGAAAACTGTAGGGAAGTAAGCCGTTGGGAATCTTTTCCCAACGGTTTACAGTGAACTGTTTGGATAGGGTGGAGAAAAATTACCATATCCCAATAGTTCTGGAAAACTGTTGGGAAAGATTTTTCCCAATGGTTTACAACTTTTGTGATAGCGTGTCTAAAATTACCATGTTTTTCCCAACGGTTTGGCCAAACCATGGGGAAAAACCCATGTTCTCCTCTTTCCCAACGGTTTCTAAACTGTTGGGAAAAGTTTTTTACCAACGGTTCTATGAACCATTGGTAAAACAAAACCCAGACATGCTATGCCAATGATTTCAAACCGTTGGCAAAGCCTCTGCTGGGGAAAATTGCACAGCAGCTCTGCAATTTGCCCAGCAGCTCTGCAATTTTCCCACCAGGTCTCATTTTGTGGGTTCCCTCTCATTTTCAATTCAATTATTGAACCTGCAATAAAATAACCCATACATATACAGTTATTATACCTTCAATAACCAACTAGCACTTACATATAGAGAACAAATTCCTACACATTTAACATATAATGCTGGAACAATACACATCAATAATTAAATTAAAATTCATAACATAATTATAAACATACATCATTCATTTATAATTCAATTTAAAATTTACCTCACAATTATATGTGGAATCCGAAAGTCAATTCATAATTTGATTGGTTTTTTGTATACCATATATTTTTACCTGAAATTATGTTCATTTTAAACAAAATACATACACCTAGAGTGCTACCGGCTACACCGCGCCTCAGATTGAGGCGGGGTTGACTCATACACATCACATATGACCCATGGATCGTTGTGCTAAAGTATCGACACAATTCGAATGCATTTGGTCAGTTTTATGTATGCCAGTTGATGTTCTCAATTAAAATGACATCTTTTTGAAATAAAAGGCAGACACATTGATTTGTGTCAGCCACACCGTGTCTCAGATTGAGGCGGGGTTGATTTGTACACGTCACATATGACCCATGGTTTGTTCTACTAATGTTTAAATTGAAACCAAATGCGTTTGGTCAGTTTTTTGTTTGTACATTAAATGTTGTCCATTTTAAACAAAAGAGAGACAAATATAGTGATTTCGGGCACACCGTGCCTCCGATTAAGGTGGGGTTGAATCGAACACGTCACATATGACCCATGGATCGTTGTGATAATGTATCGACATAATTCAAATGCGTTTGGTCAGTTTTCTGTATGTCAGTTGATGTTTTTCACTTAAAATGACGTCATTTTGAATCAAAAGACATACACTTTCAGTGGTGGAGGCCACACCGCACCTCGGATTCAGGCGAGGATGACTCATACACATCACATATGACTCATGAATCATTGTTGTAATGTATCGACACAATCTGAATGCATTTTGTCAGTTTTCTGTATTCCAGTTGATGTTTTCCAATTAAAATAACATCATTTTGAAACAAAAGGCAGACACTTTGAGTGGTGCCAGCCACACCATATCTCAGATTGAGGCGGGGTTGATTTGCACACGTCACATATGACCCATGAATCGTTCTCCTAAAGTTTCAACAGAAACCGAATGTGTTTTTTCGGTTTTTCGTATGTACTTAAAATGTTGTCCATTTTAAACAAAAGAGAGCCACGTAGAGATATTTTGGCTACACTGTGCCTCCGATTATGGTGGAGCTGACTTTTACACGTCACATATTACCCATGGATCTTTCTTATAAATTATTGACACAATCCAATTGCGTTTGGTCAGTTTTTCATATGCCAGTTGATGTTTTTCTCTTAAAGTGACGTCCTTTTGAAACAAAAGACAGACACTTTGAGTGGTGGCAGCCACACTGTGCCTCATATTGAATCGGGGTTGACTTTTACATGTCACATATGACTCATGGATCATTGTGCTAAATCATCGACACAATCCGAATGCGTTTGGTCAGTTTTCTGTATGCCATTTGATGTTTTTCAATTAAAATGATGTCCTTTTAAAACAATAAGTTGACACTTTGACTGCTACCAGCCACACCACGTCTCAGATTGAGGTGGGGTTTATTCGTACATGTCACATATGACCCATGAATATTTCTCCTAAAGTTTCAACGGAAACCGAATGCGTTTGGTCTATTTTTCGTATGTACTTAAAATATTGTCCATTTTAAACAAAAGAGAGCCACGTAGAGTGATTCCGGCAACACTGTGCCTTAGATTAAGGCGGGGTTGACTCGTACACATCACATATGACCCATGTATCATTTCTCTAAAGTATCTACACAATTCGAATGCGTTTTGTCACTTTTCCGTATGCTAGATGATATTTTTTCACTTAAAATGACGTCCTTTTGAAACAAAAGACAGACACTTTGAGTGGTGGCGGCCGCACCATGCCTCGGATTGAGGAAGGGTTGACTCGTAACATCACATATGACCCATGTATTATTGTGCTAATGTATCGACACAATCCTATTGCATTTGGTCAGTTTTCCGTATGCCAGTTGATGTTTTTCACTTCAAATGACGTCCTTTTGAATCAAAAGACAGACACATTGAGTGGTGGGAGCCACAATGCGCCTCGGATTGAGTCAGAGTTGACTCTTACACATCACATATGACCCATGGATTGATGTTCTAAAGTATCGACAAAATCTGAATTTGTTTGGTCAGTTTTCTGTATGTCATTTGATGTTTTTCAATTAAAATGACATCCTTTTGAAACAAAAGTCATACACTTTGAGTGGAGGCAGCCACACCGCGCCTCATATTGAGGCAAGGATGACTCGTACACATCACATATGACCCATGTATCATTGTGCTAATGTATCAGTATAATCTGAATGTGTTTGGTCGGTTTTCCGTATGCCAGTTGATGTTTTTCAATTAATAGGACGTCCTTTTGAAATATAAGACAGACACTTTGAGTGGTGTTGGCCACACCACACATTGGATTGAGGCGGGGTTGACTCTTGCACATCACATATAATCCATGGATCATTCTCCCAAAGTTTCAACGAAAACCTAATGCATTTGGTCGGTTTTCAGAATGTACATAAAATGTTGTCCATTTTAAACAAAAGAGAGGAACTTTGAGTGATTATGGCCACACCGTGCCTCAGATTAAGGCAAAGTTGACTTGTACGTGTCAAATATGACCCATGGATCGTTGTGCTAAAGTATCGACATAATCTGAATGCGTTAGGTTGCTTTTCCGTACGCCAGTTGATATTTTTCACTTAAAATGATGTCCTTTTGAAACAAAAGATAGAAACTTTGAGTGGTGGAGGCCACACCGCAAATCAGATTGAGGCAAGGTTGACTCGTACATGTCACATATGACCCATGGATTGTTTTTCTAAAGTATCGACACAATCCGAATGCGTTTGTCAGTTTTTCGTATGCCAGTTGATTTTTTTCAATTAAAATGACGTCTTTTTGAAACAAAAGGCAGACACTTTGAGTGGTGGCAGCCACACTGCGCCTCGGAATGATGAGGGGTTGACTCGTAAATGTCACATAGGACCCATGGATCATTCTCCTAATGTTTCAACGGAAACCGAATGCGTTTGGTTGGTTTTATCTATGTACTTAAAATGTTGTCCATTTTAAACAAATGAGAGTCACTTAGAGTGATTCTGGCCACACTATGCCTCATATTAAGGTGGGTTTTACTCGTACATGTCACATATGACCCATGGATCGTTCTGCTAAAGTATTGATACAATAAGAATTTGTTTGGTCACATTTCCGTAAGCCAGATGATATTTTTCACTTAAAATGACGTCCTTTTGAAACAAAAGACAGACACTTTGAGTGGTGGCGGCCACATCGCGCCTCAGATTGAGGTGGAGTCGACTCGTACACGTCACATATGGCCCATGGATCGTTCTTCTAAAGTATCGACACAATCCGAATGCGTTTGTCAGTTTTCCGTATGCCAGTTGATGTTTTTCAATTAAAATGACGTCCTTTTGAAACAAAAGGCAGACACTTTGAGTGGTGGCAGCCCCACCACGCCTCGTATTGAGGTAGGGTTGACTCATACACATCACATATCACCCACAGATTATTGTTCTAATGTATCGACATAATCCAAATGAATTTGGTAGGTTTTCCGTATGCCAGTTGATGTTTTTCAATTAAAATGACGTCGTTTTGAAACAGAAGACAGACACTTTGAGTGGTGCCGGCCACACTGCGCCTCAGATTGAGGTGGGATTGATTCTTACACATCACATATAACCCATGGATCATTTTTATAAAGTATAGACACAATCCGAATGCGTTTGGTCAGTTTTCCGTATGCCAGTTGATGTTTTCCTCTTAAAATGTTGTCCTTTTGAAACAAATGGCCGACACTTTGAGTGGTGGCGGCCACACCGCGCATCTGATTGAGGCGGGGTTGACTCTTACATGTCACATATGACCCATGGATTTTTTTTCTAAAGTATCGACACAATCTGAATGCGTTTTTCGGTTTTATGTATGCCAGTTGATGTTTTTCAATTAAAATGATGCCCTTTTGAAACAATAGGCAGACACTTTGAGAGGTGTCGGCCACACCACATCTCCGATTGAGGCGGGGTTGATTCGTACATGTCACATATGACCCATGAATCATTCTCCAAATGTTTCAACGAAAACTGAATGTGTTTGGTTGGTTTTCCGTATGTACTTAAAATGTTGTCCATTTTAAGAAAAAGATAGCCAATTTGACTGGTGCCGGCCACACCGTGCCTCAAATTAAGGCGGGGTTGACTCATACACGTCACATATGACCCATGGATCGTTGTGATCAAGTATCGACATAATCCGAATGCATTTGTTCAGTTTTCCGTATGCCAGTTGATGTTTTTTAATTAAAATGATGCCCTTTTGAAACAAAAGGCCAACACTTTGAGTGGTGGCAGCCACACCGCACCTTGTATTGAGGAAGGGTTGACTCTTACACATCACATATGACCCATGGATTATTGTGCTGAATTATTGACACAATACGAATGCGTTTGTTTGGTTTTTCGTATTCCAGTTGATGTTTTTCAAGTAAAATAACGTCCTTTTGAAACAAACGGCAAAAACTTTGAGTGGTGCTGGCGACACCACGTCTCATATTGAGGAGGGGTTAATTTGTACACGTTACATATGACCCATGAATCATTCCCCTAAAGTCTCAACAGAAACCAAATGTGTTTGGTCGGTTTTCCGTATGTACTTAAAATGTTGTCCAGTTTAAGCAAAATAGAGGCACTTAGAATGATTCTGGCCACACCATGCCTCAGATTAAGGCGCGTTTGACTTGTGCACGTCCCATATGACCCATGGATTGTTGTGCTAAAGTATTAACAAAATCCAAATGCATTTGGTATGTTTCTGTATGCCAGTTGATGTTTTTCACATCAAATGTCGTCCTTTTGAAATAAAAGACATCCACTTTGAGTGGTGGCGTCCACACCACATCTCGGATTGAGGCAGGGTTGACTCACACACATCACATATGACCCATGGATCATTTTGCTAATGTATCGACACAATCCGAATGTGTTTGGTCGATTTTCGGTATGTTAGTTGATGTTTTACTATTACAATGACGTCCTTTTGAATCAAATGGCAGACACTTTGAGTGGTGGAAGCCACACCGCGCCTCGGATTGAGGCGGGGTTGATTCATACACATTACATATGACCCATGGATCGTTCTCCTAAAGTTTCAATGGAAACCAAATGCGTTTGTTTGGTTTTCCATATGTACTTAAAATGTTGTCCATTTTATGATAATCCTCATGTGTCTATTAGTGGAATGGTATTTACTTAAAATCATGTGGATTTTTATATAAAATATTTTTATATCATTCTCAGTATGAATTAGATTTTTGTTTATAATGCTATGAAACATTTCGGAGCTAACAATGTCATGACCAATGAATACATCTCTTTTATAACATACCCAGAATCTATGATATTGATTAGATGTGTAAATGTGATTTACATTGATTATCATGATGAAAATAAATAAAATATATATTATAGATTTTCTAATATTAAATGAAATCAAGGAGGGTGGGGGGGCTATCCGACGGGGCTGTCCGGGGGGCAGTCTGGTGGGTGTCTGGGGGGTTGTCCGGGGACCAAGGAAGAGGGTGGGGGGCTATGTGCGGGGGTTGTCCGGGGTCCAAGGAAGAGGGTGGGGGCTGTCCAGGGGGCTGTCTGTGGGGAAGTCCGGGGGGTTGTCTGGTGTCTAGGGAGGAGGGTGGTGGGGGGGGGGGCTGTCCAGGAGGCTGTTCACGGGGCTGTCCGGGGGATGTCTAGGGGGTGTTCGGGGGGTTGTCCGGGGTCCAAGGAAGAGGGTGGTGGGGCTGTCCGGGGGACTTTCTCAGGGGCTGTCCGGCGGGGCTATCCGGGGTCCAGGGAGGAGGGTGGGGGTTGTCCAGGGTCTAGGAAGGAGGGGGGTTCCCAAACCCAAAACCACTAAAAGACAAAAACATCAATAAAAACTTATAATATATAAAAATAACTCAACTCCAATCCTATAGTACGAGTCTAGATAAAACCAACAACTAGAATAGATTAAATTTCAAATATCAGAAATATCAGTCAAAATTGTAATGGATCAACTTGTCCCACATAACCATCACCATCATCACCATCATCATCACCCTCGTCCTCGTCCCCATAATCATCCTCTCCCTCCTCTCCCTTTCCCTCCTCCTCGTCCTCGCCCTCCTCCTCGCCCTTGCCACCCGCACCACCCTCCTCCTCTCCCTCCTCTTCCGCATCAGACTCCTCGCCATCATCATCGTCATGCTGGACATCATCCTGACAACCACTAGAAATTCCACATGGTGCACCGTATATAGAACGTATTGACGACATATACTCATCAAAAGCTGGGCTGGCCTCTACTGGAAGTGTAGGACGTAAAACATCAATAAATTTCATAAACACACTATTTGCCCTAGCAGACTGTTCTACCGTCTCTATGGCCCTTTTCTCAGCCTGTTCTGCATGTGCCCTAACATGCTGTAGCTCGGTGGCACTACAGATCGTACCTGAGGAGTGCCAATACCTCATCGGGGCTATCCTAGGTCGGCAGCGTACGCGCAGCTGCTCATCCACCTATGGTACGAACCCTCCTCGTACCACCGGCCTGAGTACTGCAACCAGTACTAGGCTCCTCGTCGAATAACTATCGACGTATAGGTGGATCCTACAAAAATGATTACAAAAAAATTAATCAGATGACATTATATATTCTTTAAATATATAAATTTGAAATAAAGTACTCACTATAGGAACTAATGATGGAATTCCCAACTCCGTCATTCGACGATTGTTCTCCATCAATTTTTTCCATCGTCTCTATTCAATTGGCTTCATTTCCTGATTTTGAAAACAAATATGTAATTAATTAGAAAAATAAAACTAATGTGTAACCAAAAAAACTAAATATATGAGGGAATTGGGGGATTCTTGGTAATTTAGCTATCAATTGTTTTATAAGATATTGAATGGATTTAATCAATCATACAAGTTGTAATGTTCACCATGTTAGAAATATTTTTTTACTATGTTTGAATACAGTTCAATTCCAAATTAGAAAATGCAATTCAAATAAAACTACAACCAATAAACTTTGAAAATTCACATAATGGTCATGTAATCTGTTAATTGTTTTATAAGAGGTTGAATGGATTTAATAAATCATAAAAGTTGTAATGTTCTCCAAGTTAAAAATATTGTTTGACTATGTTTGAATATAGTTCAATTCCAAATTAGAAAATGCAATTCAAATAAAACTGCAACCAATAAACATTGAAAATTCACATAACGGTCAAGTCAGTTATCAATTGTTTTAGAAGAGCTTGAATGAATTTAATAAATCATACAAGTTGTAATGTTCACCAAGTTAGAAATATTGTTTGACTATTTTTGAAAATAGTTCAATTCCAAATTAGAAAATGCAATTCAAATAAAACTGCAACCAATAAACATTGAAAATTCAAATAACAGTCAAGTCAGCTATAAATTGTTTTAGAAAAGCTTGAATGGATTTAATAAATCATACATTTTGTAATGTTCACCAAGTTAGAAATATTGTTTGACTATGTTTGAATACAGTTCAATTCCAAATTATAAAATGCAATTCAAATAATACTACAACCAATAAACATTGAAAATTCACATAACAGTCAAGTCAGCTAAAACATATTTGTGATCAGTACTAAATAAATTTGAATATTACCAACCTTAACAACCCAACTCGAGGTAAACCAAAAGAACTGAGAACATAGATGAATGATTCTATATATATTCAACCACAACTTCAGGTTCACAATCAACTCTGACAATGGAGCTATTTGAGTCATCAAAAGAAATAAATGGATTGGTTCCAATGGAACTAGGGATAGTGTCAATTCCATCATCACCATCATCAAAAATATGTCTCGGAATTACTTCAACTATGACACAAAATTCTGGTCATAGTTGGCCTTTGACACAATAAACGTGTTTAGCCATTGATGCCAACACATATGGTTCTTCATTTTCAAGAGTGCGAGTCATATTAATTACTCAAAATCCACAATCATTAATAAATGTGCCATGTCTCGTCATCGAATCAATCCAATGGCATTTCATCATTGTGACTTGTCTGTGAGAGTAATAATCCAATATTATTATTTTCTCAACAAATCCATAATAACCCACATTTTCAAAATGTGGTCTACTATCTGATGCACTGGCATAACAATATGTTGTGGCAGTAACCAGAACACCATCATGTTGTGTTCTCAATTTCTTTTCTCGTTCAGCGACAATAAATTTGTACCCATTGATAACAATTGATTTATAGTCACAAACCACAATATTAGGACAAAAGGCCAAAGTTCTTATTTTCACAAGGACAGAGTCGGAAGACAAACTCAATACCTGCAATATAAATGACTATTAAACTTAATTAAATATTGATATAATTATTTTAAACATTAATTTTATTATACCTTCAATTTTAACCAAGAAGAAAACTTTGTTCTATGAAATGTCTCTCTCCTTCTCAAAGATAAAGAAAGATGCTTCCTATTTATCATTGTTTTATGTTCCATGTGGATAAAAAATATCAATAGTTTAACAAATATATATGTAAGATATAAATAATCAATTTAGTTACCTGATATAGTCATCGAACAAATCACAGTTGAACAAAACTGTGCAATGTGCCATCTCCCGCTGTTCATGGCTTAATGTCTTCAATGTATATGATCCAGGAATTCCTCCTGTTTGAGGAAGTGATGGAAAAATGGGTTCAATTTTCTCATATTGTTCTTCTTCATTTATCATTGGTCTGTTCAATCTTGTAGTGATATCATACAAATACATCGAGTAGAAATCCATACATTCTTGAGCCATGTAACCATTCACGATAGAACATTCAAGATGATTTTTGTTTCGGACATAAGACTTTAATGTGAACATATTTCTTTCAGTTGGATACATCCAACGACATGAAACAGGTCCTTTGAAAAGCTTTTTAGTGGGAATATGGACAGTCAGATGTCTCATGCATGTGGAATATGATGGAGGAAATATTTTCTCCTACTCACACAAAATTAATGGGGCATCTGTCAACATTTTTTTCAAGAAAGACTTGGAAAACTTCTTAGTACAGAGATATATACACAAATGGCACAACCAAATAACAGCCACCCGTAAATTATTTGACAAAAGATGACATATTTCTATTGGAAGAAACTCATGCAGTAGAACGTGATAATCATGAGTCTTCAAAGATTTTAGCTTCAACTCTCTTCTGTTGACCCGTTTAGATATGTTTCATGAATAGCCATAAGGAACTATAATAGTCTCTAATACTTCCGAAATTTTTTTTTGTCATAGGTTTCATCACAGAAGAAGAAAATGGAAGTTTCCATTTATTTTCACTGATACGCATAGGATGTAATTTTGGTCTGATTCCCCAATCCACCAGGTCACGCCGAGATCGTAAATCATCTTTTGTATTCGCCTTGACATTTGAAGAACCAAAAGCAAGATTTCACATATATTCTTTTCAATATGCATTACGTCTAAGAAATGATGTAAAAAATTGGTTGACCAATAAGGAAAATCAAAAAAGATACTCCTCTTCCTCCAATTGTAACAGGTTTCAGTGGAAAAATTATTTCTCTTTCCTGATTTCATTTGACCCTTCACAAACGAAAAACTGAAATCTTTCAATTCATTAATCACGTCAGTTCCAGACATACTCTATGGTGGATCATTAGTCTCTATGGTATTATCAAATCTTCGACGATTCATTCTATATGGATGATCCTTTGGAAAAAATCGTCCATGTCCCATAAAACTGAAACTACAACAATGTTTCATTCTTCTGGATCGTGTATTCTTCATACAAAATAGACATGACAATTTTCCCTTCGTTCCCTATCCAGACATCATTGCATAATCTGAAAAATCATTGATCATCCACATAAGCACATCACACATCTGAAATATTTCTTTCGAACGTGCATCGTATGTGCGCACACCCACATCCCAAATAAGATTCAACTCTTTTATTAAAGGTTGCATGTAGACATCAATATCAAATCTGTGATTAGAAGGACCAGATATGAGTATACTCATGAAAGTGAAAGGTTTTTTCATACACAACCATGGGGGATGATTATAAATGTGTATAAAAACTATCCATGTGATGTGCGAAGTAAAAATCTACCCAAACGGATTAAAACCAGCACATGAAGACCCAACCTCACATTATGCACATCAGCTGTAAAATCAGGATGTAGAGTATCAAATCTCTGCAATGAAAATCCATCTGCAGGATAAACCAACTCATCATTAGTCTTCTTTCTCTCAGTATCAGGCCATCTAATTTTTATTGATATGTCATCAGACATAAAAATATTCTGGATTCGGGGGATCGATGAGAAGTGCCACATTACTTTTTGTGGAATACGGGATGGTGTTCCATCAGATTTTGACTTCCAGCGGGATGTGCCACATTTTAGACAATCATTTCGTTTTGCGGATTCCTCCCAGAATAAACTGCAATCTTTCGGGCAAGCATGGATTTTGTTTCTGGAGAATCCAAGTTCCTTAACTAACATCCATGCCATATAGTGGTTTGAGGGAATTTCTGCATCATCTGGAAGTAAATACTTCAAGAGGGAATGAATGTAATCGATTGATGTATTAGAAATCCCATACATAGTTTTCCCATGAAATAATCGGATTAAAAATTCCTGCTTTTTCATTTTATCACATTGTCGATATACTGGAGTCATGGCAGCATCCTTCAATTTTTTCAACCTTTCAATATCATCATTTTCACTAGATGCATCAGCTGTCCTCATATCGAAGTCTTCGTGAGACTAAATCCTTTATTTTTTATGATAACGAATAAATGGAAACCGATCATCTAACAAATTCTCCATTCCAGCCCTTTCATTTCGATCATCACCAATTTGAGATTTCATTTTCTCCCCGTTATGATACCACACAAAGTAGCCTTCTTGAAAACCATTTTTGGTTATGTGGTAGCCAACTTCTTCATGTCTCAACCAAGGACTACCAACACAATTGGAACATGGGAAGTGTATGCGACCACTATCTGAAGCATTGTGAAATGAAAAATCTATAAAGCTCTCCAAAATTTTTTTAAAATCACTTGAGATCTGATCAGTTTCATACATCCAACTTCTGTCCATTCTATAAAAAGAATTTATATAATTCATTTTGTCATAAACAATTCAATAGGATTGAACTTTAATAGAAAATACATTTAAGTAAACGATAAAGGAAGGACTTTCTAGTTGATGTAGAAAACTATTAAAACAATGTAAAGATATAGTAATTAATTAAGTTATTTGTGCCTAGATTTGAGGTGAGATGTGTTTTGTAATTTTTTAATTTATCACATACCAAGAATACACCATAGACCTGATAAAACATTGTTCAAGATATTAAAAATTGAAGGATTTTGATGAAAGATGCAGAACGTGTAAAGAGAGTTTTTTAAATAAGTGATTGATTCTAAAAATTGAAATATTGTGAAAAGTTTGTGTATTTCATAACACCCAAACTAAATTACACAGAAATTACCATATCACCCCACTAAAAAAAGGAAAACCACCTACCCCACTACCACAACCATGTTAATTAACTCAATGAGGGATTCTATGTCTATATTTGGGAAGTGGTTGAAGGAGTCTAACCTGGATGGGGGAGTTGCAGCCGATCAGATGGAAGACATGAAGATAGGGTTCAGCTGCGCGGGGGATTCTGGAAATTGGGGTAAATGTAGTGTTACTTGCTTCTGTGCAATCGGGGGTGGGTTGTCCACTGGGTGTTGGGGTTTTCCAGGGGGTATGGGGAGTCCAAGGGGGCGGGGGGGCGGGCTGTCCATGAGGGTGGTGGGGCTGTCTAGGGGGGAGGGGTGTCCAGGGGGTGGGTGGGCTATCCAAGGGGGTGGGGGGGGGGGCTTTCCAGGGGTACAAGGTTTCCATGGGGTGGGGGTGTCCGGGGGGGGGGGGGGGGGTTGGGGGAGTTTCTAGGGCGTGGGTGGGCTTTCCACGGTGTTGGGGGGTTGTCCATGGAGTAAGGGGTGTCCAGGGGGTGCGCAGGCTTTCCACGGGGGTGGCGGGGTTGTCCAGGGTGTACAAGGTGTCCATGGGATGGGCGGACTATCCACGAGGGTGGCAGGGCTGTCCAGGGGGTAGGGGTGTCCAGGGGGGTGGGCGAGCTCTCCACAGGGGTGTGACTGAGAGGTATGAGATTTAATAGGGTTGTCATTCATTTTATCAAAAACAAAATATGGGTGTTAAGGATTAGAATAGTATTTTTAGTGAAAATCCATTTTGATAGGAATAGTGACTTGATAACATGATGGTATCATGTTTGAAATTGGGAAAATGTTGGGGCATTGGATTCTAAAATCCTCCCACAACCTTCCAAGGATATATTATATCTAAGATAATGTGTTGTGGGAGAAGGAATTCATCCTATATAGTTGATGTCACTTTTAGATCATGTGATGCCTTACTCATCAAGACGACTAGACAAGAACCAAAACCAATGAGGCCTCAAAACTATCCAAATCTCTAGAAGTGATGAATTCATCGTGTTTATTGGTGAACTATGGAAGTGATGACTTCCCACCTGCACAGCCACCCCTCCCCACCTCAACCCCAACAGACTCCCCCATCACAACCCCCTCCCATCCACCGACTGCACAAACCCCCCCCCCACCTGCACCCCCACTTGAACAACCCCCCATCCCCCAACCCCACCTGCACAGCCCCCTCACATCCACCGACTGCACCCCCCCCACTTGAACCCCTCCTGCACAACCCCCTCCCCCACCCCCCCTACCCCCACCTGTACACCCCCACCTCACCCCCCAACATACTCCCTCCTGCCCAGCCCACCCCCACCAACACCCCCCCCCCCACTTTCAAAACCCCCCTCCCCCACCCCCACCTACACATCCCCCCTCCCCCCACCACCACCTGTACACCCCACCCCCACCTCACCCCCAACAGACTCCCACCTTCCCTGCCCACCCCCAACCTACACACTCCCCTCCCCCACATACTTTCACAACACCCCCTCCACCTTCACCCCCACATGAACAGCCCCCCTCCCTCCCCCACCCCCACCTGCACAACCCACCCCCACCTCACCCCCCCAACAGACTCTGAACTGCCCATACCACCCCCCAACCTGCACACTCCCTTCCCCCCCCACCCACTTGCACAACAACCCCCCTCCACTTGCACCCCCACCTGCACAACCCACCCCTCCCCCAAACCCCACCTGCACAACCCACCCTCACCCCCGGCTGTACAACCCCCCACCTCAACACCCCACCAGCACGCCCCCTCCCCCCACTTAAACACCTCACCACCACACCCCTTCCCCCCACCTACTGCACCCCGAGCACCTCCCACCATAACAAAAACAGAAAACAAAACAGAACAAAAAATTGATTCACACATGACACCAGAACAAAAACGGAAAACAAATAACAAATCAAATTGAAATTGTTGGGTATACCATACTGCACAGACCTTAGGTTTACACAAAATAAAAACAGAAAAGAAAAAAATTAGATGCAAAACTTTAAACCTAATTTACTACTTACATATTTGAAGTGTAGAACAAAACAAATTTGTGATTGAATATGGATCGGTGGAATTATTTTCCAAGAGAGAGAGATCATAGGTATCAACTTTACCAGTTCAATCACGTGGATGGGATATCGGGTTTTCGAGGATTTTAGGGGAATACATTCCCAACGGTTTTAAAAAATCGTTTTGGAAAGGTGAGATTTAACAACCATTTACAAAAACCATTGGGAAAGCCTTCCTAAGTCATGGAATTTACCAAAGGCTTTTACAAACCGTGGGGAAAGGGAGAAAATTTTTTAGATTTCCCAATGGTTTAGTCAAACCGTTGGGAAATACTTGTTTTATACCCCTACACCAACAGTTCTGTTGGACCGTTGGAATACAAGCGTTGGTAAAACCCAGCTTCCCAGTAGTGAAAGAATGAGATGATTATTTTCAAGAACTGAAAAGAAGATTGGTGAATGCTCCAGTTTTGGCACTACCTTCCAGGAATGGGGAGTTTGTTATCTATAGTGATGCTTCATTGAAAGGACTTGGTAGTGTCATAATGCATAATGATCAGGTAATTTCTTATGCGTCACATCAGTTGAAAACTCATCAGGAAAATTACCCTACACATTATTTGAAATTAGCTTCTGTTGTTTTTGATTTAAAATTTTGGGGGCATCATTTGTATGGATTAAAGTGCGAAATATATACCGATCTGAAAAGTTTAAAGTATATATTCACTCAGAAATAATTAAACATGATATTGAGGAGATGGCTATAATTAATCAAGGATTATGATTGTACAATTCATTACCATCCAGGAAAAGAAAATAATGTGTTTGACGCTTTGAGTAGAAAAATTAATGCTACATTAACAATGTTGCATTTGGAACGTGATCCTATGGTTAAGGATTTAATGAACTTTGGAATAGAAGTCGTTGGTGCAGAATGTCCTTCTGTTTTGTTTCAGGTATCAATGAAATCTTCTCTATCAGGTAGAATTGATCAATAACAGAAGCAAGACAGTAAGTTGCAAAAAAATCTATAGATGGTTCAGAAAGGTAAGTTTCCTAAATTCAACATTGATAATGATTGTGTTTTGAGATTTTGGAAGAGACTGTGTGTTCCGTGTCATTCACAGTTTAGAAGAAAGTTGTTATGTGAAGCTCATAGTTGTCTGTTTTCAGTTCATCCAGGCAGTACTAAGATGTATAGAGATCTTCGTGAGTATTACTGGTGGGACGTAATGAAAATAGATATTGCGGATTTTACTGTGATGTGTTTGAATTGTCAATAGGTTAAAGCAGAGCAGTAATTACCGAAAGTGATGCTTTAGCCTTTACCAGTGCCCGAGTTGAAATGGTAGAATATATCCATGGACTTCGTTTTCAGATTACCGAAGACACCTCAAGGTAATAATGCAATCTGGGTTATTGTTGATCGCATGACTAAATCTGGTCATTTCCTTTGTATAAAAGATAATTTTTTCCAATATCATCTTTTTCTTTTGTATCATAAAGAGATAGTCAGGTTACATGGATTTCCCCTCTCCATTGTATCTTATCGTGATCCCAGGTTTACTTCTTACTTTTGGAAAGGCCATCAGAAGTCGTTGGGTACTAAATTAAATTTTAGTACAGCTTTTCATCCTCAATCAGATGGGTAGTCAGAACGAACGATTCAGACATTGGAGGATATTATACGTGCTTGTTTGATGGGTTAGCAGGGAAGTTGGGACCATCATCATTCTTTGGTTGAGGTTTCTTATAATATCAGTTTTCATGCCAGTATACAGATGGCACCATTTGAGGCATTATATGGGAAGTAGTGTCAAACTCCAGCTTTCTGGAATGAAGTGGGTGAAAGGAAGTTTATGGGACCGAAATTGGTAGAAGAGTTGGCAGAAAAAGTTCAGCTGATACAGAGACACATGAGAACAGCTCATAGTAGGTAGAAGAGTTATGTGGACAACAGGAGGAAGGATCTCTCTTTTGAGGAAGGTGATCATGTTTTTCTCAAAGTATCTCCATGTAAAAGTGTGATGAGATTTGGTAAGAAAGGAAAGCTGAGTCCTTGGTACATTGGACCATACGAAATTCAGGAGAGATTTGTATTAGTTTCATATCGAGTGGCTTTACCTCCGAGTTTATGTCAGGTACACAATGTTTTTCATGTTTCGATGTTTAGGAAATACATGCCAGATCCATACCATGTTTTGAGTCCATAGGTTGTTCAGTTGGAAGAGAACCAATATTATGAGGAAAATTGGTATAGAATCATGACCACAAGGAGGAAGTGTTGTGGAATAAGGTGATTCATCAAATAATGGTTTTGTGGAAAAACCACATGATTGAAGATGCAACATGGGAATCTGAAAATGTAACGAGAGATAAATACCCCCACTTATTCGATAAGTAAATACATTGCAGGGACACAGTTTTCTAATGGGGGGAAGGATGTAACATCCCAAGTAAGTAATGAAAAATATATATTCTTATCTATGTCTATTTATGAGTTACATAGTGTTTTAAGAGGCTTAAAATGAGAATATATCCAATCATAAGCATGGAGTTTTTTTAATACTTTTAAAAGATTATTTTACCACCTTATGATGGTGAACCATTTTTAAATATTTCTTTTGAAAATTTAATAAGAACTATTTTTCAAAATAAACTTATTATTTAATATTGGGATAGTGAAATTTACATTGGATAAATTTTTGGTATTTTTCTTACAATGTTCAATTTTTAATGAATAGTTAAAAATAAAGCATTTTACTTCAAAACTACTTTTTCATCTAATTTAATTATATGGTAAGATTATATTTTTAATTGGTTTTAAGGTGTAAATAGTTTATATTTTTTCCATTTAATCCAATGGTGGTCATTGATAATAATTTCACTTTGGAATTCGGCATAAACAAGTGCCAATCTTTACATAGATATTGTTTCAAAAAACCCGCTATTTGTTTTGACAACGAGAATTATTTTTAAATTAAATATTGCAATTTATATGTTTAAAATTTAGTAAAATGGATTCCATATTTGGATTCATAAGGACCAAATTATGTAATTAAGACACTTTTGTTTTTGGACATTATGAAGAGTAACGATGGTAATTATCATTAATTATCATGATTAATTAGTAATCAGGTAGTAATGGATAATAAAATTATATCATAATAATAACAAATGACCCCAAAATGATTCCTAATGGTACTGGTTGTGTCATGGCCGACCATGGGATGCCTTGTTCCAAACATGGGGACCCCATGGAATCACTTTTGTGTGATAGTGACTTTTTATATATTTATATTTAATGAAAGTTAAATATAACAATGTATGTAACACCTAAGTAAAATAATTTTAGTTTTGTCTGTGTAAATGACCTCTTAGACTATAAATAGTCATTGGAAATATAAATATATTTCCTACATCATAGTTTTTTTTTAATTTTTAGACATTATAAAAATTAAATTTTGTATGACACCATGATGATGCATCGATTACCTCATTAAAAAATATTTAAATTAAATGAAATGATAATGTAAAATATAAGACATACACTTGTCAAACACATTTTTGATGAGTATATTTCGAACCCTAATCACATTATACTCGAAATATATCAATGTGGGACCTTTTAAATCCAAGACTCATTTTAATATAAAGTACCATTTCTTGACCTTCAAAGAGTTCCCCTCCTCCCTCTTATAAAAGGCCCCCATATCTACCTCCTTACCCACAAATCTCAAGCCATTGGCCCAGCAAATATCTGCTCATTTTATCTCACCAAATCCCTCTCTTCATCATAGAAACCTTACCTTAGGCATAATGATCTTCATGAAAACCGTTTGGTTCAACCCAAGAGGAGTTACCTGATTTAAAAGTAAAGTCTTCTCTAATGTTCTTTTGTTTTATTTTTCTTCTCCAACCCCAAAAACTATTTTTATTAATTTCCTTTGTAACAACACTAATATCTTAAATATACTAGGATTTTTTTAGAAGAGTTATTCTATCTACACTTACACACACCAAAATCTAATGGTTAAAGAGAATACTGTTTCCGTGGATGGCGAATTTCTGCCTCACGAAACGATAATGGGTCAATATTCATCTTACACATTCAAAGGTGGCCATTAAGATGTCACTATATTTATGTATGATATATAATATTTTTATTTTTTCTTGAAGCTTCTCTATTTTTCATTTATGGAATACCTTTATGGTTTCCATTATAGGTAAACATGATATCGTCATTTTAGGAAGTGCAGACTACCGCCCCTCAAAGTGATTTGATTCATTGATGCCATATGTGGGACGTATAAAGGATGGAGTTAATGATATTATATATGATATTATACTGTAATTATAATATACCTTTATATCATTTTGATTCCATTCCATAAAATAAGAAATATAAATGAAAGTAGCATTCATGCGTACGTACGGCTTACCGTCTCCATGAACGGTGAATTTCATTTCTTACCTATAAATGTTATGTATTATTATAAATGCATGTATTTAATGGATATATATGATATATATGATATCTAAATCATGAATATAGTTCTGGATAAAATGGATTTTTTTACCCCATGAACAACATGTAATTATAAGAATTCCATTTTTGACTCAAGTACCAATGATCGACAAAATGAACATTATTAACTTAAATAATTACATAGTGTTCATAACAAGGTAATAAGTAATATAAAAGGAATTATTAACTTAAAAATGGTTCTTAAGAAAGTAGAAATCAACTCAAGTTTATTATTGAGGATGTTAAAGAACGATCTAGTCAAGTCGGACCCGAGGTAATGGACTTCGTCTCAATCTCCTTTCATTGAGGCATATTTTGTTTTATAAACAACATTCCTTTATACGATTTATAAACCCCTTAGACTTTTACATTTACTCAAAAGGAATATTTTTTATATGAAGTGTTTAATAAATGACAAAAGGGAGTGTTTTTTGTCGTACGTATGCGGCGACAATGACTTCTCCACCATAGTGACGATTATTTGAGTTTCGACTTCCTCTACAATCCATAACATTAAAAAAAATACCATGTTTTACTTTTCTTCTATTTTGGTATTGAAAATGTTTTTGATAATGTTATTATTATATCAATGTGTTGTTGATATATTGTGATTGAAATGTAGAAATGTTATGTTTTCTTTATGCATGTTTTATGTGATACGATTATGTTATGGTTCTTGGGCATTGTTTATGAAGACAGGTGGTTCCGTGATAAACTAAGGGCGGGTGAGTATGATATTGTTCTCCAAAGCATTGGGTAATGTTAAGGGGTTAATCGTTAAGGTTTCTCTAAAGATATTTAGGGAATATATTGTGATGGGTATTCAAAACGTAACCATGAGGGTTACTCCCTATGTAAAAATGTTATGAATGCCTCATGTAACATTTATGTCTTATGATTTCTATGATTTATTCATGATTTGATGATTTATGGTAAAATGCATATGTTTTATGAGTAAATTATGATTTCATACATGGACTAATGTTTTCATTTTGTACTTTTATATCGCTTACTGATCTTTTTATGCGCATCCCAAGTTTTTGAAATATTTTTCACAAGTCAAGGGAAAGGTACATGATGTGATGATAGTGTCAAGGAAGTGTCATAAAAGAATCTATGTATTATTTTAAATATGTTTACGTTGATGGGAAAAATGAGTACTATCTTTTATGTAACGACTTTGTTTAAATGTGGAATGTAATGCATAATTTATGATCTAATTCTCTAAAACTCTAAACCTGAAAAGATCCTCAACGTGTATTCTTGAAATAACTCAAGACTAAGTAATGTTTAAGGCTGGTGCCTTATATTATTTGTCAGGATCAAATGTTTCAGGGCTCTAACCATGTGAGAGTTCCTATGATCCAGGAAATTCCAAAACATTATCTTCATTGATTGGAAGACCTCTGCCTTGGGCAGGGTCCATCATAGCCTACATCTGGGCATTCTTTAGGGTCTGATTCATCCTTATCCATTGATTCACCGGGTATATCTCCAACCTTGGTAGATTCACTATAATCATTAGAGAGAGGGATAAACTTATTTTCAAAACTAATAGGCATATTTAAGCAGACAGGAAGCTTCCTTTTTTCCACCTTTGATAATCGTACCAGGGAGAACTCATCTGTAGATTCCTCAGTATTGTGCCCTAGTTGATCTTATACCAAAGGGGGTTCATGAGTTATTGAATCTTGTATATACTGGTCCCCAGAGCCCTCATTACTGGGTGAATCAAAGTTCTAATTTCCAACTGATATCTCACTAGAAGGAGTGTGACCTGAGTCAGCATGCTATCAAGTCCAGCAAGCTCAACATCCTCTGTATGTGCCTCCTTATCAAAATCCTGATTACCCACAAGATATGTATTATCATCTGGCATATTTTGTGCATCCTTATTACCTCTATCCTTATTAACAGTCACCACCAATGGGGGATCCTGGAAGGGATTCCGTAATCCATCGATCTCATTCCCAATAATGGGAACATTATCAACATTTGATGCCAAGGTAACACCCTGAGCCTCCACATTGCCATTCCTTGCATTCCCCTTGTTTACAACATCTGGATTTTAACATCCCTGATCAATTATCTTACTTCAACAACAACCTGCATCATTCCCTCAGATATTACATAGAGAGCAAACCATATTTCAGTTTCATTCAGATAATGTGTGTCCATAAATATCGCAGTTGGGACAAAACATTGGTTTCCTTTCATATCCTATCAAACGAGTTATACTATCATCCCTAGTGGTGAAGACCACCATATTTAGTTGGGTGTTTGACATTTCCACCTCCACTAAAATCCTAGAATAGTGTCTAAAGCTAGGATTATCAGTTTTTTTATCAAGCCTAATAGAATTAACTACAGATGATGTAATGTCCCACAAGATTTGAGGGTGCCAATAGAGCCAAATTAGTTTATGAATACGAATCCATACCTGAGAAAAGGTGTTCTTGACCGAATATGGATCCATTTTATGATCCCATTCATGAATTAGAAGAAAACCAAGATGTTAAGGGACAGATCCAAAACTCCATTCACACCTTTGGCATTCATTAGAGGGGAAAATTACATGGTAAAACCCATGTCCCCTGACTATCATCTTCCAGTCACTAAAGCCCTAGATTTCTGCCAATCTACCTGTAAGCTCATGAAATTTCCATGGACTCACAACATTTGGAATCACAACATGACCTATGACTGAAAACATACAATTTTTTACCCTCTCTTCAATGGTGGATTGATTCTCTGATATATGCGCAATCCGACCCTTCAGTATAATTCTTCTACTCGATTCAAAATCCATGAATGTAAAGTATCCTTCCTTTTTTCCCACATCCGCGAAGATCTTCCCATGAATAGAGACATATTTAAGTTCCGAGTTCTCTGATTTCTGTTTCGCGCAGATACCAAACAGATTTGTGTGCCTGATTCGATCTTCATCAACAATATCGACGACCACCATCCCCTTATATTTCTTAACCTCCTCACCTTTTTTAGGGTTTTTTTCCCAAAGGACCCTCTGGATATTCCTTATATTTGTTCAATAATATGTATACTGGTAGTGTGTAACTCTTATAAAATAATACTGGTGAATAACATAACATGTCTCTCAGAGAAAGAAAATTTAAACAAAATTACCTTACTGATTTGGTAACACGTGGAATCACAAAACCCATGTATGAGAGATCATAAAATAGATATGTAAATACCAATTAATATAAGTAAAATTTTAATACATAAAATTCATTGGAATTATATACCCCAAAAAAATATAAATGACTAGTGAATATGGTATAAGTCTTGCAGAAATTAATGTGAGACTATAAATCCCCTACCCTATTTATTGAGTCTTGTCGTACACTTCAAGACCTCCAATATAATGAATATAATATTATTATAAATATATTAAATATCCCTATAAAATTATATCATACCATATATTTTTTAATTATGGCCTTCTATCGCCTGTTTATTGACAATTTCATGTTAATGTTGTCATTCACGCAATAACCACATTATTTTTCGGATGTTTTTTGATTTATTATATTTTTACTACTCTTAGTTATATCATTATTTAATCATCAAAAGAAATATAAACAAGAAATAAATATCATATATGTTCAGTACATAAGTATTTATATTAATCTGTAAACTGTAGTAAATGTAATACACCATTTATGGAGATGACATGTTGTATATATGCATGAACTTATTTTCAATTTTCATTTCAAATGGAATAAAAAAATATAAAATAAATATATTTATATATATAATATTATTATATTTTAATTTTTATGAAATATATTTCATTTACATTCACTAAAACCATCCTGAATAGATTCAGGTAATGTGTGAATGAATCACATCTCTTCGACGGGGCGGTAGTCCACCCACCCCCAATCAAAGTTATCGTACTTTCCACAAAATTGAAATCATCAAGGTAAATGTTTTGTAATAAGTGAAAAATGATAAATATTTCAGAAATATATCATAAGTATCATATAAAAATGTCTATTCCATCATTCTTCCAAACCATGAATGTTGGAAATTGAAGAAAGAACGAAATCGGTTCACGAGGCGGTAGTCCTCCATAAACACGGACGATGATTTGTTATCCCATTTGATGGAAGTAAATGTGTGTGTAGGTAGAATTGTTAATATATAAACATATGATTATATTTAGGATACATAGGTTATTATATAAATATGAAATAAAATTAATTTAAGGTGTTTAAGGATGAAATAACACAACAATTTTAATTGATAAACATTACCTTTTCTTTGGGTATCTCTATTTTATATGAACAAAATAACTACATTGGTTGAATTTCATCCCATACTAATTCTTCTAGGATGAAGGGACATAAATTTTTAGGATATTTATACATACTTTGGATGAAAAAAATATGTTATTATGTGTTAATACAATAGATAAAGATGATCCATTTTATTGGATAGGGTATGGGAACCACTATAATTTCCCAAAATATAAAATTATATTATATTAAATCCAAATATCTAAATATGGTATGTTATTATATGTTAATCCTAGATAGGGTGGTAATTCCATCAAAAAATATATTTTATACATGTTCTGGTGTAATTATAAACCTTATCTTTTTTTATTAAACCTTAATTAACATATTTTATTATTTACTACGGTGACAACATATTCAATATTAAAAGGTAGAGAATTTTATTTATACGGTGTAAATTGAACCATTAGTAGTCCATTTATGATATTTTAGACCATAATTTATTTCCTTTTTAATTATTTTGATTTTTTATTATTTATAACTAATTTAATAAAATAGTATTTTCATAAAATATCATTAGTGTCATTTTTGACACTATTAAAAACATTGAAATTAATAAAATCAATACGAGCAAGCTAATTTTAAAATATTATCTTAATATACCCCAAAAAAGTCATATTCTCTAAAAAAACTTTTAGATCATTAATTAAGTGAAATTATATTTCATATATATTTCTAATATCATTAAATTTATTTTCTATTATTTTAATAATTACCTCATATTAATTTTTTTTATTATTTATGAAAATTATTTTTTAACTAAAATTTAAAAATTAAATAAAATGATATATATAATCCTTTATTATTTCAGAATTGTATATATAGTATATAAAGAATTATATTTTTCCTAATATAATGAATATTATATATATTAAAAGTAAGAGTGTGATATTTTTTCTATCACATTTATTTTAAAAAAATCTCAATCATTTTCAGTGAAACATTTCAATTAAGTAAATCAATATCTAACATAAAATGTTATGGGTGTAATTAAATTCATCCAAAAACCATTTGGAAAGTGTTCAGGTAGTTTTATAATATTTTTAATATTATTTTTACCCCTAATTATGCAATTTACTATTAAAATTGGAAACGAAATATAAAAAATACAATTCGTATTGTCTGAAAATAAAACTTCCCAGTTTAATTATTTTTGAAATTATATTTCCAAATATGAAATCAATTTTATAAAAGTTAAAACACATAATTCAATAAATTAAATTTAAAACTAATCCCATTTGCGGAATTATAGAATGATTTTTTAAAGATAAAAAATTCAAATGATTAAAAAAATATGTCTACATTCAAAGTAAAAAAAATAATATAAAAATAATTGGATTAACTGATCAAAATTTGATCTAATTATACAATAAATCAAATAAAAAATAATATTTTACACTATATTTTTTTTGAAAAAGGCATTTTCAATTAAAATTCAATATTTACACTATTCATCAAAAAAATGAAGCTTATCAGAGAAATATGAATAATTCCAAAAAATTAAATTTTGATATTTCTATTTCAAAATATAAGTTAATTTTTTATATATAGTGTATAAATATTTCATGAAATATATTATTTACAATTGATACATGAAGAGGTGAAAAAAATCATTTTTTAGAAAAATAAAGCTTTATATATTAAATTGGATATGTTCTTATATCATATGTATAACAAAAATTAGATGAATGTTAAAATTTCGATTTAATATATTACAAATATATTTCATTAATATAAATCAATAATATTTATTAGTTTATTAGTTGTTATAAAACATACTTGTGAAATTTTATGATGTTTTTTTAAAAAAAATCTTTTTTTTAAATGATTAAATTAATTAATAATTAATTGGTTGCAGAAATATATATACCTGTGTAAAAAATATTTCACAATTAATTTAATCCTATTAACACACTCCGTTATATTATCTGGGTTATAATTTAGCTATTTAAATAATTATAATAATATAATTTTGTTTCATATAAACTCAGTTTTAGTGTAAAACTAGGCATAAAATAAATCAAATTATTTAAAAAAGTTATATTTCAAAATAATATTGAGGATTCAAATTATGCCCCATAATACGAATTTTTTTATCAAAACTCTTTTGGGTTATCAATAGGTTAATACATGAGAGATCCTTTAATAATATCCCAAATTGTAAATATAAGTACTAAAACATCTTTTTAAAAAGGGAATGTTGGAAGTATAATAGTTACCTAATGTAAATCATAAATCGGTTTCCATATTTGGTGATGATTTTTTCAAAGATAAAACATCGAAATTGAATAAAAAAATAACTTTCATGTTCTGATGGATATTGATATAGAACATTGACAGATTAAACTTTACACTCACCAATCAATAAATTCGTGATGTTCTAAGGGACCATTTGATTCATCTAAAAATAAGGAACTATGATAGCATTTTTGTTTCCAAGAACCATTACCTGGTGTAGAATAATTTTCTTCATAAGAAATACTAACTTGATTTCATTAAATTTTATATGCATAATGTCATCATTTCATTTCACTTTCACAAATTTCCACATTATCTCTTATTTCATGAAATATAGGTTATTTTTTTATTATTATTGCTTCAAAAGATCATGGGATCCATAAATAGAACTACATGTCATTCTATCTGTCATTATCCCAAAAAAATATTAGATAATGACATAAAATATGAACACATATTCCTATAATGCATAATTAATCATTAAGATCTCATACAACTTTTAACACAAACAATTACATAAATTTTTACCCTTATAATCCTTAAAAAATATTAAAATCTAAAACATTCAAAATAATGTAACTAACTTCCAAAAATAAACTCATCAATAATCCACCCAAAAAACATGATGCAGCTATTTATTTTTTTGTACCAAACATGGGAAGAACATTATATTGTATTCTCTTGAAACATGGTAATAACCTAAACCTCCATAAAACAATAGTTTAAAAAAATAATGATTTAAAAAATAACTATTTTTTCATACTATAAATCCAATTATTCTATATATTGAATACATGATATCATAAACCCCCTTGTAATATGATCCCTCCCAAGTTCATCCACATAATCCATTTTTATTTTATCATAATAACTTTTATATGTATCTCATTATCCCATGATTATGCACATATCAAGGGTCATCCATCTCATATTCATGTGATTTAAAAAAATATCTGCTAGCCTCATTAATCACCTTTCATGGTTACTAATAAAATTTATTAAATTTTCCTAGATTCGTAAAGAAGGTCTATAGTGGACCAATAAATATATGTTTCATAATTCAATAACACCATAAAATTACTTCTATAATCTAATCTTGTTTCATTTTTTCGATGATATAACTTAAAAAAAATTATACAAGATTCAAATTATATTAGTTTGGATCTTTTATTCAATGAAATTTAATTTAAATTAATTTAATATTTTAGAAAATCCCAGAGTGTCTGTCCCCTCACTTATAAAAGTAAATTTCACATCCTATTTTATTAATACTTCAAAAATAATATTGTCCATGATATAGGAACAAAAACACCTTTCATACATACCTCCCATTTTCTAAAGGCAATATTATGATAAAAATCCATCATATTAGAACTTATTATGTAATCCTTAAGAGGTTGTTTGGAGAAAATGTATTGATCATAATCAGGTGTTTTACTTTTTTATCTTCTTCGTCCTCATTCAAAATTTAATCAAACAAGATGATATAATTACAATTGTATATTCTATATACAAATATATTTTTCTGTATTTTGTTTCATTTTTATGTTTTTCTCTACTATCAAATGAGAAATGAAATGATCATAGGTGTGGATGGGGGACAACCACCTCATGAACTATTTGAATTCATTTTCTAGCACCACCTCTCATAGATTTTTATAATCATGTATATAATTTATTTATATTATATTAAGGACATATATAAATATCTTCATAATTATTGTATAATATATTTTATAAACATATCATTCACTGAAAAATAATTTCATTGTTCATGATTACCTATGAACTACCACCTCCACAAAGCTATGTTATTATTTTTTTCATCACTAAATCAATTGGTTGATTTATATAAGTAGATTTAAAATATATATGGTATTTATGATATGATGATAATTCTATAAAACTAAAATAATACTCACATTCTTTACATAATGATCACTGGAAAATAAAAAAATTACTCAAGTATATATCTCCATGATTGCAACATAGTTCATCTTTCATAACTATATTTCATGATTAGTTTTAAGAGTATAATAGATTTATAAAAATGAAAATTATATCGGGATTATTATTCTACATCTGATGGAATGTCGACCTCTTTGACCATAATAAACCTAACAAATTCATTTTGGACTTATAAGTTGAATATCCTCAAAACGTCTTACAAAAACATAAATTATTAAAAAATTGAATTTTATAGGGTAATAAATAAAAGTAAATGGAATTAAAAACATAAAAAAAAATATTTTTAATCAATTAGTACAATTAAATTATTCTCAAATATAATGATGACACATGACATTTAAGAGTTATGGTATTAGACTATTTACTTTAGAAAATTCATTTTAAAAGTTTTACAAATTATTTTGAAAGTCATTCACTTACATGTACTGAATCCTAAAATTATATTATCGACCTATTTATATTGAAGAAATTGAATTATTATTTAGATTTTATATATCATTATTCTTTCATTCAATTGTTTTCAAAATTAATTTTTTTACATGTTGTATAGGGAATATTTTGAATTTCTTTACATAATGAAAAAATAATGTTTAATTTTAATGTATATGGTGTCAATTTGTTTTACACATCAATATTGTATATTTTATGTTTATCATACATTATCATCATAAATGCTTTCTTTTATGAAAAACCCATATTTCCATTTATTATATGTATTCTCAAAAATGGTTTTAGAAGTAATGGATATTTTGAAATTCATTTATTCATATGGGTGAAAGTGTTCCTTTAGGACAACCATTTTCTTTTGGATACGACTTATTTCTTATTAAATCACCGTATATTTCTATTTAATTTTATGTAATACCTTTATATTATATATATTTATCTCTCACATATTATACATTTTCATACTGGGAAATACATGCCTTATCTGCATTTCAATAATTATGTCATTATGAAATATATTTTTAGGTATGATATGAAGAGAGATGGTGATGAACATTTATTTCCCTGGTAATTTTTATGATTATTCTTTATTATTTACTTGATTTTTTGAAAAAAAAATCTTTAACATGTTATGATAGGTGAACCCATCATAGATATCCAATATATTTGGTAATTTTTTTGTCTAATGAGACAATATACATGTTCTTAGGGAGTAACCCTAATCCATTATTAAACTCTATCTTCCACATAATGTTGTCTGAGAATATAGAATTTACTTATGATTATTTGATTTTTTCTATTACTACAAAATTTATTATTTTTTACGATCTTATGACATAATTTTATTTATGTTCTACTCTCATGTGATTTATCATGAATTTATGTTAATATTAATGTATAGATTTCATCATAAGGGTGAAATATATATCATATTTCAAAAATAATTTACGATTTTTTCATGATTTTAAAGAGTCATTTATGAGTTTTTTCCACAATGATTTCTTATGACTTGTTCTATAAGAATAATTTGGAAAATAATTTGATTTCATGGTAAAGAATATTCATATTTTATGCATGATGTTAATTTTGAAAATGGAAATTTTTATAAGATTTTAAGTACTAAGAGGATACCTTTAGTATGTTCCCTATTTGGGTTTTTGTTCACATACGATATTTTAAAATATTTTTTCAAAGGGTTTTGATGAAAATTAATGAAAAGGATGAGTTGATGATGCATATTATGAAGAAGTGACTTGAAAATAAATCTTCTTTTATCATAATTTTGTAATGTGGAAAAATGGAGTCAAAGTGGAATTCTCCACTTTGGGATATATAATTTATTTACTTAAAAGTGATGTAATTATAATATAAAAATCTAAACAGAAAATATCCATAAATGTATGAAAATTAATATTTTAATAAATTAAATTTTATATAATGATTAAAGAGAAGTTCCTACAATGATAATGAAAAATGAAATTCTTTAGGTTATTGGATATTAAGTATGTAATGCTTTTAGTACTTTGGAATTTAAAGAAAAAGTAGTGGTTTATGGTTAATGTGGTTGATATTAAATCAATGAATAGATAGATTATGAGGAATTAGAGCCGAATAATATTAATTTTTAAATCATGATTTAATATATTAGGTGTAGAACATAGTAATAAGAACGATTACATACACCTATGGTAAAAAATAAATCATGATAGATGATGCAAAAATACTTTTGCAAGAGTAATTTAAATTCACTATTTCAATAAGATCAATGATGTCAGTGCTAATGTAACTTTTAAAGTAAAATTATAACTATTAGTATAAGGCCCCAGCCTTAAAAATTACTTACTATTGAAATATTTAAAGAATACACATTGAGGATCTTTTTAGGTTTAGAGTATTATAGAATTAGATCATAAAACATGCATTACATTCCACATTTAAACACAGTGGATACATAAAATATAGTATTCATTTTCCCATCAACAGAAACATATCTAAAGTAAAACTTGGATTCTTTTTTGACACTTTTTTGACACTATCATCATATCATGTAACTTTTCCTTGACCTGTGAAAAAACATTTCAAAAACCTGGGATGAGCATAAAAAGCTCAGTAAGGGATATAAAAATATGGAAAGGAAACATGAGTACATGTACAAATAAGAATCAATGAAATCATACATTACACATAAAACATAAGCACTTCAACATACCTCCTTAAATCATGAAAAAAAATCATAGAATTCATAATACATAAAAGGTAACTTGAGGCATTCATAACATTCTTACTTAGAGAGTAACCCTCTTGGTTAAGTTTAGAATACCCATCATAGTATATTCCCTAAATCTCTTCATAGAAACCATAACGTTTAACCTCTTTACGTTACCCAATTCATTGGACAGCTACGTCAGGCTCACCCGCCCTTAGGTTATCATGGAACCACCAGTATTCATAACAATTCCCAAGAACCATAACATAATCGTATCACGTAAATCATGCATAAAGAAAACATAACATTTCCACATTTCAATAACAAGATATCAATACAACACATTGATATAATAAAAACACTATGAAAACCATTTTCAATACCAAAATAATAGAAATGTAATACATGGTATTTATTTTTCTTTTTTAAAAAAGTTAGGTTATGGCTTGTAGAGGAATCCGAAACTCAAATAATGGTCACATCGGTGGAGAAGTCATTATCGCCGCATACGTATGACAAAAAACATTCCTTTTGTTGTTTAGTAAAACGCTTCATATAAAAAAAGATTCATTTTGAATAAGCATAAAATTCAAAGGGGATTATACACCGTATAAAAGAAATTTTTGTATAAAACAAAATATGCCTTAATGAAAGGATATTGAGACGAAGTCCCTTACAAAGACGGTATCCTTGGATTAAGGATAAATCAATTACATAATTATGTGTGACAAATGAATTCACTTAATATAAGTTGATATTAAGTGTAAAACAACCACAGGTCATTCACACATATTCATATAACGACATGTTCATGGAGTATAAGTTTATCCTGAAGAATCAAAAGTTGGTTAAGAAGTTCCCTTGCAAAAATTTGACAGCCTAACGACGTCACTTAAAAATTCAGAAAATTTGTTGATGAGAGATAAAAAGGGTATATCATCTTTTGTATATTAAATTTACATCAATAAGGATATATGATAACATATCCCATCATAATAATATGTAATTTCAAAGACATAACAAAATAAGTATTTTTAAAGAAGAGGAGGGTGAAAGGTCACCTTACCGATTTGGGTAACTTTCGAAACGTACACCCCATTGAAAAAGGGTCATACTATGGAAATGTAAATACGCATAAATGAAATTATATTACAAAAATAGTATAATAATTTCAGTTCATACACCACTCAAAGGAAATGGTGGCAAATGTAGCATAAATATCAAGGGAATAAAAGTGAGATGAAAAATCCCTTACAAAAACTCGGCAGCCTAACGACACCACTTAAAACATTCAAAAATGGAATGATGAGATCAAATAGGGTCTCTAATAATATTAAAATAAAATTTAAATCAATAAGAATATAAAATAACGTCCCCCCAACATAACATAGAGGAGCTTAAAAAAGTGACATAAAGGAGAGTACTTAAAAAGAAAGAGAGAGGTTGGATCTCTTATGAAAATTCGGCAGCCTAACGTCGCCACTCAAAACTTTAAAAATGGATTGATGAGATAAAATAGGGTCTCTCGTCATATGAACATAAAAATTACAGTATGATTAATATAATATAACATCAAAATCATAAGAAATATGAGCTTAAAAGAAATGACATAAAAGAGTGTACTTAAAAAGAAAGAGAGATGTTGAATATCTTACGAAAATTCGGCTGCCTAACGGCGCCACTCAAGACATCCAAAATGAATTGATGAGAGAAAATTGGGTCTCTAATCATATGAAAATAAAAAGTAAAGTAAGATTAATATAAAAGAACATCCCAATCCTAAGAAAGATGAGCTTAAAAGGTACGACATAAAAGAGTGTACTTAAAAAGAAAGAGAGGGGTAGGATCCCTTACCTCGGGTCTGACTTGACTCGATCATTCTTTATCATATTGAATAATAAACTTTAGTTATTTTCTACTAGCTTAAGAATATTTTTCAATTTCATTATTCCTTTTATATCACTTATTACCTTGTTATGAACACTATGTAATTATTTAAGTTAATAATGGTCGTTTTGTCGATCATTGCTACTTGAGTAAAAAATAAACTCTTTAAAATTACAAGTTTGTTCATTGGGTAAAGTATCCATTATATCCAGATTTATATTAATTATTTATATATAATATATATCATATATATCCCTTATATACATGCATTTATAATATTATATAACATTTAGAGATAAAAAATAAAATGCATCGTTCATGGAGACGGTAAGCTGTACGTACGCATGAACGCTACTTCCATTTCAATTTCATATTTAATGGAATTAAAACATAATGATACATAATAGTAGTATAATTCCAGTAATGTATAATATATAATATCATTAAATCTATCCTTTATACGTACCACATATGTTATTAACGAGTCAAATCACTTTGAGGGGGCGGTAGTCCGCACTTTCTAAAATGAAGATATCACATTTACCCGTAATGGAAATCATAAAGGTAAGACATAAATGAAAAAAAATAAGCTTAAGGAAAACATAAACATATTATATATCATATATAGCTATATTGACATCTTAATGGACACCTTTTAAGGTGTTAAAAGAATATTGAACAATCATCGTTTCGTGAGGAAAAAATTTACCATCCATAGAAACAGTATGTTCTTTAACCATTAGATGTAGGTGTGTGTAAGTGTAGCTTGAATCCTTCTAATAAAAAAATACTAGTATATTGAAGATAGAAGGGTGGATACAAAAGAAATTTATGAAAAGAGTTTAGGGGGATGGAGAAGCAAAATAAATGTAAAGAACACAAGTGAAGACATTATCTTAAAATCGGGTAACTCCTCTTGGTTTGAACCAAAAGGGTTTCTTGAAGATAATTCTTCCAAAGGTGAGGCTTCAATGATGAAGATAGGTATTTTGAGATATGGAATAGGAAGGGTTTTCCCGAGCAAAATGCTTGACAGGTGTGGGTAAGGAGGTAGAGGTGGGGGCCTTTTATAAGAGGAGAGCAGGGGCACTCTAGAAAAGTCAAGAAAGGTTTATTTTAAAATGCGTTTCAGATTTTAAAGGACCCGCATTGTTATAGTTCTAGGATAAGATGATAAGGTTTCTAAATCCACCCATCCAATAGGTTTTTTACATTTTTAGGTCATATATTTTACTTTATCTTTTCATTTTATTTAAATCGTTAAATAATGAGGTAATCACTTCATCATCATGATGTCATAAATAATTTAATTTATTTAACGAATTAAAATTATAAAAAATTTCTATGATGTATGAAATCTTTTTATCTTTCTAATTAATATTTATAGTCAAAAATCTGACTTGTATAACCCAATGGAAAAATTGTTTTAGTAAAACAATACTTGTTTGTGTAATTTTTACTTTTACTTTAAATAAAAGGCATTAATGTCATTCTCATACCCAAGTGGCTCCATGGGGTCCCAAAAATAGACCCGTGAATATTCTTAGTAGGACATGACTCATCCAATAGGGTTAGGACAAGTTTCAAGATATTTTTATTTTATTATAATATCATTTTTACCTTAAATCACACTAATTACCTTTAATCGCGATTAATAAAACCTAAAAGATACTTTTCATCAAAAATTATTTTTATCCCATTTAACCACATTTTACATAATAATGAAAATCATTTATATTGGATTTTATAAATTCAAAACATAGAAGTGTTAAAGTTCCATTTAAATGAAAAATCAGTTTTTGTAACTACCACTTTGTAGTTTCACTGTTCATCAAAAATAATGATTTTTCAGAAAAATACCAAAAATTCACCCTAATCTATATTTGATATTACAAATTCAAAAATGATGTCTATTTTACCAAATTCATAACATAATGGTTTCATTAATTAATTTTATAATTAAATCTCGTTGTCAAATCAAATAGCGTGTTTTTAAGAAACAATATCTATCGAAAGATTAACACTCGTTTATGTCCAATCTCAAAGTGATATTAATTCCAATGACCACCATTTGATTAAATGGTAAAAATATATTCTAATTTCACTTTAAACCCAATTAAAAATATAATCTGACTATATAAATTAATTATATTAAAAGGAGGTTTTGAATTAAAATACAACACTTTTCACTAGTCATTAAAAAAATGAACATTATCAGAAAAATACTAGAAATTTATCCAAAGTAAATTTCAATGTCCCAATCATAAAGAATAAGTTTATTTATTACAAATATAGCTTATAAAATTGTCAAAATATAGATTTAAAAATGGTTTTCCATCAAAACGCAGTAAAACCATCTTTTGAAAATATTAGAGTATTTATTTTTAAAATTGGATTCATTTGGATTTTAAGACTATAAAATTTATTGGATAAATGTAAAAATATTTAACAAACATATGTAATAATTTGTTAGTTATTTCTGTTCATTCCCTCCATTACAACGGCTAGGAGTTATCTATTATTATATTATTATATTATTAGTGTGCAACGTAAGATTTCAAAAAAAACTCATTTTTGCATATTCTGTATGCCATCAAGCATAGAATTCCCATTAAAGTAGTATTAACAATTTATTCACAGATATTGATAAACAATAGAATTTAATATTATTTATTTACCTCGGATGTTACATCCTTCCCCCCTTTTGGGAATTGCGTCCTCCCAATTTCAAAATTGGGCATCAAAACTCCATTGAAAGTCCCACATCGGAACAAGAGTCTGAAAAACTATCACTTAAAAAGAATGGGAGAGATGTACAATGGTCACCCGAGTTAACCCATAATGGGATTACAAGTATGAAAATATGGATATAGAGGAAAAAACAAAGGGTCATGTTCTGATGGAGAGTGATAGTAAACATGTCTAGGCGACAGTTAACCACAAGAAAATCACAGGCTTTTGATGGGTTAAACGATATTCGATTCCTCAATAGAAAACGTTAACAGACAACATTTTTGTTTTATGTTAATCATAATTGAGGAATTTATTTTTGAGCTTAACTAAATCATAATGAAACATATTTACTTGTCACGTAGACTTTCAACATTTACTAGATTCCTTAATCAAACTCATACTTTCTCCAAAAGACGAGTATTTAGGATGACTTGTTTGCATTAAGAGTACCATAATCAACTTCTTGAGAATCACCTAATCCACAAAATAGAACTATATATTTCTCATGTCTTTAGATATCAGCCAAAACCAAAACAAAAAGTTTAGTACGATATCAGATAATACCCAAAAAGAATTTTTTTTACAAAATGAAAATCTACACCTAATCTCCAAAATTTGTCCAACAATACCAAAAGCTCAACAAAGACCATTCAATAAATAGCTATCCATAAAATTCTTCAAAGTAATAACAACTAAGACTGAAACCCAAATTTCTAAAGGATTTAATCAAATAGTCTTCCAAGATAAACCTTAACATTTATCTCCAAATAACATCAGTTACTCTTAAAGTCTCATACTGAAAAGTAATTAAACTAATAACATATCCTCCATGATTGGTTAATAATTTCCATAGGTAACCAAAAATCAACTTATTCTAGATTCACAAGATCAACTAACATAAAATAATTAGTCAAACTAACCAGCGACTTCATTTAGTCTAGTGGTAGGTGATAAATACCAGTCGCACTTTAATTGTGGGTTCAATTCCCGCTGCTTTGTCCGACGTGACGGATTATCACACGGTCTGTGTGTTGCCCTTTTTCCAATACTATATAATTCTTAAAACATTCCCCAATAAGAGGTAAAATCATCAAAAATAACTATAACACAATTTAACCTCATGTTTATCTCATGTCGTTCATATTCCATCATAACGTATAGTAACCCATAATTACCTCAAAAGTAAGGATCATATAAACCCTAATGGTTACCTTTATAATTATTACCTGAACATCCATGTCGAGATGGTTCTCTAGTAAATGATGTATTTGAGAACTCACCGAAGTTAAAGTGGTTCATCATGACTCCTTGATAGTTGGTTTGGAATAACCACGAGATTCCTCATTGAATCTCCTATTTCATCCAGTCTCTTAATCAGAGAACCACCATAGTTTCCTTCATTCCCATTGTCACTTTGGTTCCTGCTATATCCATCCATTTACTAAAACAAAAATAAGTCAGTTTGAGTATATCAACAAAATCATAAATGTACTAAAGAGGAAGATAAACACTAAGATATACTTATCCATGTTATCTCGAACTCATTCCAACCTAAAAAAACAACAATGACTCCATCTAATATACTAACCATTGTGGTTAAACACAACTTGTCACTTATTCTTAAAGAATACCCTAACCTCTAAAGTTATCTAAACCGACCTCTGATACCAACTATAAGCCCCCATCCTTAAACATTTAATAATCTTGAGATATTTAAACAATACACATTGAGAATCTTTTCAGGTTTAGAGTTTTAGAGAATTAGATCATAAAACATGCATTACATTCCACATTTAAACAAAGTGGTTACTTAAAAGATAGTATTTATTTTTCCCATAAACGGAAACATATTTAAAATAAAACATGGATTCTTTCTTAACACTTCCTTGACACTATCATCATATCATGTACCATTCCCTTGACCTGTGAAAAATCATATCAAAAACATGGGATGAGCATAAAAACTCAGTAATGGATATAAAAATATGGAAAGGAAACATGAGTACATGTATAAATAATAATCAATGAAATAATGCATTACCCATAAAACATAAGAACTTCAAGATAACTCCTCAAATCATGAAAAAAAAATCATAGAAATCATAAGACATAAAAGGTAACTTGAAGCATTCATAACATTCTTACGTTTGGACTAACCCTCTTGGTTACGTTTGGAATACCCATTACAGTATATTCCCTAAATCTCTCCGGATAAATCATAAAGTTTTACCCCATCACGTTGCACAATGCATTGGGGAGCTATATCTGGATCACCCACCCATAGATTATCACGGAACCACTCATCTTCATAACAATTCCAAAGAACCATAACATAATCGTATCACATAAAACATGCATAAAAGAAACATAACATATCAACATTTCAATCACAAGATATCAATACAACACATTGATATAATAAAAAATTATGAAAACCATTTACAATACAAAAATAAAAGAAAAGTAATACATTGTATTTATATCCCTTTTTTAAAAAAGTTAGTTGATGGCTTGTAGAGGAAGCTGAAACTCAAATAATGGTCACGGCGGTGGAGATGTCATTGTCGCCGCATACGTATGACAAAAAAACATACCTTTTGTCGTTTAGTAAAACCCTTCATATAAAAAAAATATTCCTTTTGAATAAGGATAAAAGTCAAAGGGGTTTATACACCGTATAAAATAATGTTTTGTATAAAACAAAATATGCCTCAAGGAAAGGAGATTGAGACGATGTCCCTTACAAAGACGATATCCTTGGATTAAGGATAAATCAATTACATAATTATGTGTGAAAAAAAAATTCACTAAATATAAGTGGATATTAAGTGTAAAAAAATCAGATGTCATTCACACATATTCATAAAATGACATATTCAAGGAGTAGATGTTTATACCAAATAATCAAAACTGGGTTAAGAAGTTCCCTTGCAAAAATTCAACACCCTAACGATGTCACTTCAAAATTCAGAAAATGAGATGATGAGAGATAAAAAGGGTATCTCATCACCTGTACATTAAATATATTGAAATAAAAATATATGAGAAAACATACCAACATAATAAGATGTAATTTAAAAGACATAACAAAAGAAGCCTTTTAAAATAAGAGGAGGGTGAAAGGTCCCGTTACCGATTTGGGTAACTTTTGAAACGTACACCCCATTGAAGAAGGGTCATACGATGAAGATGTAAATACCCATAAATGAAATTATATTGCACAAAGAGTACAATAATGGGCAGTACATACACCACTCAAAGGAAATTGTGGAAAATGTAGCATAAATCTTATGGGAATAAAATTGAGATGAAAAATCCCATACGAAAACTCGGCAGCCTAACGGTGCCACTTAAAACATTCAAAAATGGATTGATGAGATCACATAGGGTCTCTCATAATATTAAAATAAAATGTAAATAAAGAATAATATAAAATTACATCCCCCAACATAACAAATATGATCTTAAAATAAGTGACATAAAGGAGAGTACTTAAAAAGAAAGAGAGAGGTTGAATCTCTTACGAAAATTCGGAGCCTAAAGGTGCCACTCAAAAAATCCAAAATGTATTGATGAGAGAAAATAGAGTCTCCCATAATATTAACATAAAAATTACAGTAATATTAATATAAAATAACATGCCAATCATAAGAACTGTAATCTTAAAAGGAGCGACATAAAAGACTGTACTTAAAAAGAAAGAGGGAGGTTGGATGTCTTACGAAAATTCGGTAGCATAACGGCTCTACTTACAACTTACAAATTGAATTGATGAGAGAAAATAGGGTCTCTCATAATATGAAAATAAAAAGTACAGTAAGATTAATATAAAAGTACATCCCAATCATAAGAAAGAAGAGCTTAAAAGGTACGACATAAAAGAGTGTACTTAAAAAGAAAGAGAGGGGTATGATCCCTTACCTCAGGTCCGACTTGAATCGATCGTTATTTAACCTCCTGAATGATAAACTTGAGTTAATTTATACTTTCTTAAGAACCTCTTTCAAGTTCATTAATCCTTTTATATCACTTATTACCATTTTATGAACACAATGTAATTATTTAAGTTATAATGGTCGTTTTTTCGATCATTGCTACTTGAGTCAAAAATACTCTTTATAATTACATGTTTGTTCATGGGGTAAAATATCCATTATATCCAGATTCATATTCCTTATATAGATATCATATATATTATATATATCAATTATATACATGCATTTATAATATTACATAACATTTAGAGGTAAGAAATGAAATGCACCGTTCATAGAGACGGTAAGTCGTGCGTACGCATGAACGCTACTTCCATTTCTATTTCATATTTAATGGAATTAAAACATAATGATACATAATAGTTTTATAATTCCAGTATTTTATCATATATAATATCATTAAATCTATCCTTTATATGTACCACATATGGTATTAAGGAATCAAATCTCTTTGAGGTCGCGGTACTCCACACTTCCTAAAATGAAGATATCACATTTACCCGTAATGGAAACCACAAAGGTAAGCCATAAATGAAAAATAAATAAGATTAAGGAAAACATAAACATATTATATATCATATATAACTATAGTGACATCTTAATGGCCACCTTTTAAGATGTTAAAAGAATATTGTACAATCATCGTTTCGTGAGGCAAAAATTCACCATCCATAGAAAAAGTATGTTCTTTAACCATTAGATGTAGGTGTGTGTAAGTGTTGCTCGAATACTTCTTATAAAAAAAATCTTATTATATTTAATATAATGGAGTGGATACAAAAGAAATTTATAAAAATATTTTAGGGGGTTGGAGAAGCAAAATAAAACAAAAGAACACAAATGAAGACATTACCTTAAAATCGGGTAACTCCTATTGGTTTGAACCAAAAGGGTTTCATGAAGAGCATTCTTCCAAAGGTGAGGCTTCAATGATGAAGATAGGTATGTAGAGAGATGAAATGGGAAGGGTTTGGCCGAGCCAAAGGCTTGAGAGTTGTGGGTAAGGAGGTAGAGGTGGGGGCCTTTTATAAGAGGAGAGGAGGGGCACTCTTGGAATGTTATGAATGGTTACATTATTTTCAAATGAGTTTCGGATTTTAAAGGTCACACATTGATATATTTCTAGGATAAGGTGACAAGGGTTCTAAATCCACCAATACATTAGGTTTTTGACATGTTTAGGTCTTAAATATTACATTATCTTTTCATTTTATTTAAATCGTTAAATAATGAGGTAATCGCTCCATCATCATGATGTCATAAATAATTTAATTTATTTAACAACTAAAAATTATAAAACAATACTATGATGTAGGAATTTTATTTATATTTCCAATTACTATTTATAGTCAAAAATCTGACTTGTATAACCAAATTTAAAAATTATTTTAGTAAAACAATTCATGTTAGGGTCATTTTTACTTTTACTTCGAATAAAAGGCATTAATGTCATTATATTACCCAAGTGGCTCCATGGGGTCCCAAAAATCGACCCATGGGTTTTCAGGGTCATCCTTGACTCATCAAACAGGGTTAGTACAAGTGTCAAGATATTTTTATTTTATTATAATAGCATTTTTACCTTAAATCACACTAATTACCATTAATCGCGATTAATAAAACATAAAAGTTACTTTTCATCAAAAATTATTTTCAATCCATTGAACCACATTTTACATAATAATAAAAATAACTTATATTGGATTTTTTAAATTCAAATCACAGAAGTGGTACAATTCCATTTAAACAAAAAATCAGTTTTTGTAATTACCACTTTGTGGTTTCACTATTCATCAAAAATTAAGGTTTTTCAGAAAAATACCAAAAATTCACCCTAAGCTATTTCTGATATTCCGAATTCAAAAATGATTTCTATTTTACCAAATTCATTACATAGAATTTTCATTAATTAAAATTATAATTAAATCTCGCTGTCAAATCAAATAGCGTGTTTTTAAGAAACAATTATTATCAAAAGATTGGCACTCTTTTATGTCCAATATCAAAGTGATATTAATTCAATTACCACCATTGGATTAAATGGTAAAAATATATTCTAATTTCACTTTAAAACCAATTAAAAATATAATCTAACTATATAACTAAATAAGATTAAAAATAGGTTTTGAATTAAAATACAACTCTATTCACAATTCATTAAAAAATGAACATTATCAGAAAAATACCAGAAATTTATCCAAAGTAAATTTCAATGTCCCAATAATAAATAATAAGTTTATTTTGACAAATATTTCTTATAAAATTTTCAAAATATAGATTTAAAAATGGTTCACCATCAAAAGGTGGTAAAACAATCTTTTAAAAAAATTAGAATATTTATTCATAAAATTGGATTCATTTGGATTTTAAGCCCCTAAAATTTATTGGATAAATGTAATAATATTTAACAATAATTTGTAATTATTTTGTAGTTATTTCTCTTCATTCCCTCCATTATAATGGCTAGGTGTTAACTATTATAATATTATTATATAATAAGTGTGCAACGTAAGATTTCAAAGAAACTCGTTGTTGCGTATTCGGTATGCCATCGAGCAGACCATTCCCTTTAAAGTAGTATTAACATTTTATTCACAAATATTGATAAAAGTCATAATTTAATATTATTTATTTACCTGGTATTTTACAATTATAGTCATTTCAGGTCAGTTACATGCTTATCCTCTTTAGTAAAATGGTTATTTTTGAATGTTTTATTTGTTGATCCTTTAATAATTTCATGGGTTTATGGAACCCATAAAATTTAGATTTATTAAATTCATTTCTAGATCCCATTAGTTTTATAAAATTATTGATAAATGTTAGGAAATCCAATTGAAGATGTGTATTGATCACATTTGGTAATATACAGAGTATTGGTAAATTTCTTAAACATCGATCATCTAGGTGGATTAGAAAACATTTTAGAAAATTTAAAATTCATTCCTACAATAATTAATGTGACATTAATGGAATTGGGTGAATTTTAATTTGATTAAATGTAATATATATTATAATGGAATAATAAATTTAATAAATTTGATTGGGTTTCCGTATTCTTATAAGGAAATGTCCTTAAAAATTACATCATCTAGAGTCTTTAGACTAGAAATTACATTCTTTCATTTCTATTGATCTTTCAGAATAACAGTTTTGAGAAATATTTAATAAATCATAAAGAAATAACCCATATATTAAAAAGGGAAAAATTATTCTTAATATCCAATTTTTCTAAAAAAGTCACATTTAGAATGAAATAAATTTTATTTTCATGAAAATTTTCGTGAATTTTAACATGAATTCTTTTTTATTCATACTTATCCTTAAACTGGATTAAAAATTTAAATACATAGGATGCACACTAAATATTAGTAAGATACATAATGGAAGTAAATTATTTATTATTGTGAAAAACAAAAAAAACCAAAAAAAAACATATATTTATAATAATATTCATTGATAGCGTGAAAAAAATCATTGCAACATTAAAAAATCACAATTTTTTGTCAATGAATTCCATTAAAATCCATAGAAGGATAATAATAAAAAAATTTAAACAATGAGAATTATATTTATAACCCATGCAATAAAAAACTGAAGAGAATTTAATTACGTATGATAAACCTTCCCAATTAGATCTCTCTTTATTGCCATTAAGGGTAACTAACATTACCAAATTCATTGGAGAGCTATACCGAGCTCAACAGTCATATATGTTGTTTCATGCTCACCAGTTATATAATCTGTATTAGGTTCACCCGTAGGTATAAGATTTATTGATATCACTAATTCATCATATATAATTTTAATATATTTTATCATTAATATATCATTATATTCATTAATATTTTCACCATAAAACCCATTAAAAGATATTTTAAATCCCACTTCTCAATAATGAAATACCCCTTCCTTTTAAATAGCTATTTTCAAAAATAATATTACCAGAACAACGAGATGTATAAATTTTCATTTATGAAAACCAATTTTTTTTTAACAAAAATAAAATATCAAATAATGGTTCCAGTGGTGGTAAAATTCACAGATCCAATATATGTTAAAATGGAACATTTGGTTTTCTAATAGTATAGAATATCAAATTGTTTCTTAAATGATAATTTATGACAACCATTCAATGAAATTCAAAAGTTAAATAATATCTTCATGATAATTAATATATATTTATTTAACTACATCCACAAATTTTTTTTATGAATATAGAAATTGAATAAAAATAACTAGAAGATATTTTTTAAAACATTTAAAATATTGGATTATGTTAAATCATCCCATACCATGAGTCCGACTCATCACATACATTATTTGTCTTCTAGAATAATAAATAATTATTAATTATTTAATTTTATACGTTTTTTATTCTTATTATTCTATTTTATTTATTTATGACATTTTTATTTGCATTTACATATCAATTAGGTTCATACCAAATATTTTGTTCATTTTGAAATCATTTGTAAAATATGACATTGATATGTTGGATATACTAAATGTGGTCATTATTACATAATATTCTTGATAAAAATCAAGAAATAATTTACCTTATTAAAGATAAATTATTCGTATAAAACCAACCATGAAGTAAATTAAAAAAACGAACTATGTTACAATCATGGTGATTGTATCCCATTTATATGTATGAGTAACAATGTCATTATTCAAAGAGCATAAATGGAAGAGAGTAATTATTATTATATACTTAATAATACATTATATCTTTTAAAAAAGAAAAATAAAAATTCCCACACACATATATATTCATATAAATATATATTTATATATATTATCTATGTTATGGGGTGATGAAAAACGAATCATATCACTTCACAGAGGTGTTAATCCACACATACACAATAATGATGATATAATTTTTCAATTGATGGAAATGTAATAAAATAGAGGATATATTAACATATAATAATGATAATTATTTTATGAATTTCAAATATATTAATTAAATATATCATTAAAACCATCTTTAAGAGGCAGTGAAGGAAAATGAAAAACACCAGTTTGTGAGGCGACACTCTAATATAGACATGAAAGCCACTTTCATCTCACATTTGATGGATAGGGATATGAGTATATGTTATTTCATTAAATACAATATCAGTATATTTAACATTTATGTGATATTATTTCATCATGTTTTTAAAATTTACTAAGGAGGTAGAAAGATAAATAAAATAAAAATTATTGGTTAAGAAAAATACCACTTCATTGGACAAGTCTTTAGGATTGTACCTAAATCCATCATAGGATTGTTATATGTTAAAAAAAAGAGATTGTATCATATATGGAAGAATTATAATATGTTAATAATGTAGTTTTTTTTAAAATAAAATGGTTTTTATAGTATGGGGAGGAGATGTGGTGGGGGTGTCCTTTTATAAGTGTTGGTGGTGACACATATAGAATTTTTAAATAGAATAAAATATATTAATGTCTAAATCATAAAAAATGGCTCCGAAAAGAATAATTTATGAATATTATATGTTATAGGGTTAAATTATTTCTATAAAAGATAATTAGAAAAATATTCTAGGTTATTTTGACACATTAATATTTAGTTTAACCCCCATAACCATGTTTTATCCATAACCATTATGACCATTTTAAATGATTTTTACAATTAATTATGACAAAAAATTATGTTGACAATATTACCTAATATTAAATATTATATTTAAAAATATTTAATCCATTTTATCACATTAAATTAATTAAATTTTTAGAATTTAATTTAATATTATACTTGTTAAACATAATGAAAATCTATTTCTTATAAAAAATCCTCTTTTGTAAAAAAATATTATACCAAATTAAAGTGAAATATTTCTTTCAATTTATTTGATTAGATTATTTTTAATATATATGATCCAATATTACTATAAATCCTTTATAAAATAAAATATTACTTTATAAATTCATGACTGGAAATGATAATTTTAATAAAAATCCATAATATTCACTAATTATGGAAAAATCAAGATTTATGAAAAATTTTAAAAATTTAATGGTAAAATAATTTGTCATTAATGAATTATAAATATAATTTCATATTTCAAATTTAATTTTTGTGAATTTCTAAATAAATGTTTTAAAACCCATATGATAAATGAAAGCCAAATTTGGTTATAAATAATGTTTTTTTTCATTTAAACTACAAATTTTCCAAATATGCATATAATGAATATAAAATTCTAAAATATAAATAATCAATATTTTAAATACATGAAAATGATTTATCATAACATTAACTAAGTTTTTACATTCTCTCCTGGAAATTGTGTACAAAAAATTTTATTTATTACCTTAACGAGTATGGATATGTTTCATTTATAGCATTTTCTAATTCTTTGGTTCCTTCTCCAACCATGTGGTTTTTTTTTCACAAAAACATAACTTGATGAATTACCTTATTCCGTAACTATTATGCCCCTGATAATGAATTTTTAAAATATTATCATTAAAATAATGGTTTTCTTTCTACTAGACTACTTTATGATTAAAAATATGAGATTTATCTAACAAAAATTCTCTTAACAATGAAACATGATATCATTTATTTACCTAAGATAAAAACACACGAAATGGAACTCAATATGAAACAGATCAAACTTCCTCTAAGATTTTAGACTATATATGGAATCAAGGATTTAGCTTTTACTTTTTAACCAAAAGCATAACACTTTTCCATTTAGATAATTTAAGAAAAACATGATCCCAAACCTAGAATTAAGAATCCATCCTCTTATAATACATAAATGTTATTTGTCTATTATGATCCATCCTTATATGTTTTTAAATAATATCCACCTTCTCAGTAATTTTTCCTACCAAATATATTCACAACATCTTCAATTCACTTACTTTATCACAAAAAGTAGTATCCTAATACCATTTTACATATATTTCTTCAAATAGTTACCTCTGTATATTGGAATAAAGTAAATAGTTTAAAAAAATTTAACTACTGAATTATATTGATGTCAAAATACTTGGGAATCTATTTCATACACCTAAATAATGTATTATATACTGTAAATTTGTATCTTATATTTTCCATTATATTTAGGATAAAATGGTATACTGAAATTTAAATCATATCCCAAAAACATTGGAATTCCTTTAAAAAATTATAAGTGAACCATGGATCACATTTAGATACAATGGATAAAAGAGTTCCATGTAACCTGGTTATCACCTTAAGATATCGAAGAGGGTGTTAATATAATGAAATTATATATCTAATGGGATTGAAATGTGATGATTTAGTTGTCCAATACACAATATCCCAAATCACACTGCTACATCGAGATTCCTTTAGTGTTCCCAAAAAAACATCATGGTTATAGTTTCACAATTCTACTCGAACACCAGAACATGCTGAATATTTTACTTTAGTAATTGTCATTATTCTTAAACATCTTAAAAATTAAATCATTTACTTGTGAATTTTACAATATTTCATTTTATTATATCCCACCAGTAATACAGTCAAAGGTATCAGTACATATTAGTGCTCCCACGGTGAATGAAAATTAAAGAATGATGAGCTTCACTCAACAGTTCATTCCTAACCTAGGAACCCCAATATACACAAAATCTCTTTCCAAATCTAAAAACATATTCTTTTTCAACAATAAATATTGTAGAATTATCCAGCTTCACATATTCAAAATTTTACTAAGAAACATGATCCTCATTTTGATCTTTCATTGGGTGCATTAGAACAAATTAAATCATTCTTTAGAATGGGGACATCAAAATTTACTTTTTTTAAATTTTGGGTATTTTTTTGGATAATGTTTATGTTTTAATGAATAGTAAAAAATATTGTATTTTAATTCAAAAGTGCCTTTTAATCTAATTTATTTATATGGTTAGATTATATTTTTAATTGGGTTTAAAGTGTAATTAGAATATATTTTCACCATTTAATCCATTGTTAGTCATTAGAGTTAATTTCACTTTGAAATTGGACATAAACAAGTATCAATCTTTTAATAGTTATTGTTTCTTAAAAACACGCTATTTGTTTTGATAATGGGAATTTATTTGAAAAGTAATTAACGAAAATTATATGTTTTGAAGTTGAAAAAATAGACATCATTTTTTATTTCAGAATATCAAATAATTCTAAGGCTTAATTTTTGGTATTTTTCTGAAAAACTCAAAATTTTGATGAATAGTGAAACCACTTAGTTGTAGTTAAATAAACTGACTTTTTCATTTAATTGAAATTTTACCACTTCTGTGAATTAAATTTTAAAAATCCAACATACATGGTTGTTATAAAGAAGTAAAATGTTGTTCATTAAGATGAAAATAATTTTTGGTTAATAGTAACATTTGACTTTTATTTACTGAGGTTAAAGGTAAATAGGTTAATTCAAGGTTTAAAGAATATTATAATAATTCAAAATTAACCAAACACTTGTCCAAACCTTGTTGGTCGAGTCATTAATTACCATGTGAATCTTTGGGTTGATTTTGGGTCCCCATTGAGACACTTGGGTGTGATAATGGCAATTTAGATTAATTAATTTAATGTTAAGACAAAATTGTCCTTAACAAATATATTTTAGAAATTAATTTTTATATGGTGTTATATATGTTATATTTTTTACAATAAATATTAATTGAAAATATAAAAGAATTTCCTATGTCATGGTAGTTTTTTTATAATTTCTAGACAACAGATAAATTAAATTATTTATGACATACTAATGATGCAGTATTGACCACATTAATAAATCATTTAAATAAATAAGATTATAATGATGAAAATAATATCCAAAAAATGTCAAATTATGATTGGATGATTTTATTTTGACCATGAGACATCTTGTATTCATCTTTAAGGATTTTAGGACCAATATAAAACTTATATAATTATATAATAAATTATTTGTTTGACAGTTTCCTAAAGAGCCCCTCCCCTCTCTTATAAAAGGAGACCATTTCTAACCAATTAATCACACCAAGAATACCATTTTTATCTTCCAAACTATGCCTAATTAAGCTCCCTACATCCCTCTCCTCCCCCTAGAAGCCTTACTATAGGAAAAAGTAACTTCATGAAGTCCTTTTGGTTCAAACCAAAGGAACTGACCCAAATTAAAGGTAACCGTTTCTCTTAAATTGTTTTATTTATTTTACTTCTCCAACCACTATACTCTTTTAATTCCTTTCTTTTGTAACAACAACAGTATCCTAAATATAATATGATGTTTTTATGAGAAGGATTAGAACTACACATACATACACCACCATCTAATAGAAGAATAACAAAATGTTTCTGTGGATGGCAAACTAACGCCTCACGAAACGATGATTGTTCGATTTTCTCCTACCACCTATCATGGGGGCCATTATGATGGCACTGTATTTATATATGAGATATATTATGTTTATGATTTACTTATTATTCTTTACTTCCCAATTATATCAAGCTGTTATGGTTTCCATAGTAGGTAAATACGATAATCTCATTTGAGAAAGTGCGGACTATCGCCCCCTCAATGTGATGTGATTCATTAATTTCTTATGTGGGATGTATAAAGGATGGTGATAATGATATTATATATATATATATATGTTATTATAATGTAATTATAATATACCTATGTAACATTATGTTTTATTTCAATTAATATAAGAAATAGAAATGAATGTAGCGTTAATGCGTACGTACGTCTTACCATCTCCATGAATGATGCATTTCATTTCTAAACTCTAAATGTTATGTACTATTTAAAATACATGTATATAGTGGATATATATGATATAAATGATATCTATATAATAAATAACATTCTTTAATATAATGGACTATTGACCACATGGACAACTTGTAATATAAGGTGTTTATTTTTGACTGAAGTACCAAGTATCGATAAAACAAACATTATCAACTTAAATGATTAAATAATGTTTATAACATGGTAATAAGTGATATAAAATGATTAATAAACTTGAAAAAGGTTCTTACGCAAGTAGAAATTATTTTTAGATTATTATTCAGGATATTAAAGAACAATCGATTCAAGTCGGACACGAGGTAAGGGACTTCATCTCAATCTCCTTTCATTGTGGAATATTTTGTTTTAATACACGACATTATTTTATACATGGTATAAACCCCATTGAATTTTCAAAGGGAATATTTTTCTAGGAATAATTTTTCTAAACAAAAAAAAAAGGAATGTTTCGATTATAGTAATCTGTGACAATGACCTTTCTACCGCCATGAGTATTATTTGATCTTTGGCTTCCTCAACAAGCAGTAATTTTTTTAAAAGAAAATAAATACCATATACTCTTTTTTGTATTTTGGTATTGAAAATGGTTTTGATAATGGATTTTTTATGTCAATATATTTAAGTGATATCTTGTGATTGAAATGTGGAAATTTTTTCTTTTCCTTAATAATTTTCTAATGTGTTATAATTTTATAATGGTACTTGGAAATTTGATGGGTTGTTACGCGATTAAAAAAATGACAGGTGGTGCCATGAATACCGGAATGGGTGGTTACGTTATAACCTCAAATGCATTTGGTATGGAAGTCAGCCGTATGGCTATTCCATTTTGTGATATATGGGGAAGTTGACCGTATTGTTATTCCATTTATGTATGTTTATGTCCTAAGTTACCTTTATAAGTTATGTATTCTTCATTATAGTTTTATGGTAATATTTTTGTTACAATAGGGTAAGTAATGATCTTTTATTAAGTGAAGAGTATTTATGACTTCATAAGGGTGAAAAGTATTACTTATTATAAAGTATTCAAGGTTTACTTGTTGTTTTAAAAAACTAACAGTTTTCCTTCTTTGTGTGTCCTTTATTGAAATTTTTATGCTCATCCCATGTTTTTGAAATGTTTTTCACAGGACATAATTTGGAATAGGATCAAGTATGGGATCAATGAAAAGTCATGTTTTCTTAAAAATGTATCTAGACATGACTCGTTTTTTTCAAGAGTTCATGTTTTGTAAAAAAATGGAAATAGTGTAGAAGTGTCTACTTTGTAATTTTTGAGATTTAATAGTTATTTCATAACTCTCTAAAGCTCCAAACCTGAAAATATCCTCAATGTGAATTATTTATTTAATTCAATATTATATAAGGTTTAAGGCCGGTTCCGTATAGTTGGTATCATAGGCCGGTTTAGATAACTTTAGGAGTTAGGGTATTGTTAAATTTATATCCATGAATTAATTTATGTTAATATTGAAATCATATAGCATATACAGATTACCATGTTTATTCGCCTAAGATATTTCTGTGTTAAGAATGGTTTTTCATAGAGGAACATGGTAGCTATTCTGGGAAGGCATACTGTGGGAAATAACCTTCCAAAGAAGTCTCCTGAGATGGTCAGAATCAGAAATGAACAGTTTACTGTAGGGATGGTTCAGTTGATTCCAGTGATAATTGGTGGTTTTGTATATTGATTATATTTCGGTATATTCTAAAAGTAAAGAGGATCATGAAAGTAATTTAAGGGTTTTCTTGAAAGCCTTAAAAGAAAATAAACTTTATGGGAAATTCAGCAAGTGTGAGTTTTGGTTACGAAAAATTTCTTCCTTGGTCAAATTGTTTCAAAAAATGGCATAAATGTTTATCCTGATATATCGAATTTTGTTGAATAATGGCCATTACCCACAAATATATCCAAGATCCCTAGTTTTCTTGGTTTGTAAGGTTATTATTGGAGGTTTGTTGAAAATTTTTCATGGTTACCAAGTCCAATGACTATGTTAACTCGAAATGGTGTTAAGTTAATCTGGACAAAAGAAAGTGATGATTGTATTCAGGAATTGAAAAGTATATTGTTGAATTCTCTAGTTTTGGCACTATCGTCCTGAAATGGCGAGTTTGTTATCTACAATGATGCTTCATTGAAAGGACTTGGTTGTGTCCTATTCAGAATGAATAGTTAATTTCTTAAGCTTCACATTTGTTGAAACCACATGAGTTAAATTACCCTACACATGATATGAAATTAGCTTCTGTTGGTTTTGCTTTAAAAACATGGAGGCATCATTTGTATGGAGTGAAGTGTGAAATATATATTGATCACAAAAGTTTGAAGTATATATTCACTCATAAAGAATTGAACACGATACATAGGAGATGGCTATAATTAATCAAGGATTATGATTGCATGATCCATTACCATCCACGGGGAAAAAAATTGGTCTATGATTTGAGTCAAAAAAGTAATGCTTCATTAACCATGTTACATTTGAATCTAGATCCTTTGGTTTTTGATTTGATAAAATTTGGCATAGAATATGTTGGTGTAGGAAATTCTTCTGTTTTTTTAGGTGTAAGTGAAACCATCTCTATTAGACAGAATAAATAAAGCGTAGAAAGAAGACAATGAGTTTCAGAAAAAGGTAGAGTTGGTTTAGAAGGGAATGTTTCATGAATTTAACATTGATAATGATTGTGTTTTGAGGTTTGGAAAGAGATTATGTGTGCCTTGTGATTCACAGTTGAATAATGAGTTGTTATGTGAAGCTCATAGTTCTTTGTTTTTAGTCCATCTTGGTAGTACTAAGATGTACAGAGATCTTCAGGTGTATTACTGGTGGGATGGAATGAAAAGAGATATTGCTAATTTTACTGTGATGTGTTTGAATTGTCAGCATGTTAAAGTAGAGCAACAGTTATCGAATGGAATGCTCCATAATTTACTGGTGCTAGAGTAGAAATTGGAAAATATATCCAAGGACTTCACTATGGGATTACCAAAGACATCTCGAGGTAATAATAAAATTTTGGTTATAGTTGATCGATTGACTGAATCAGCTCATTTCTTTCCTATTCGAGATACATTGTCTCTAGATCAACTTGATCGGTTGTATATTAAAGATATAGTAAAGTTGCATGGTGTTCCCCTCTCCATTGTATCTAATCGTGATCCCAGGTTTACTTCTATATTTTGGAAAGACCTTTAGAAGTCATTGGGTACTGAATTAAATTTTAGTAAAACTTTTCATCCTCAATCAGATGGGCAGTCAGAACGAACAATTTAGTCCTTGGAAAATATGTTACGTTCTTTCTCAATGGATTATCATGGAAGCTAGGAACAACATCATTCTTTGGTTGAATTTTCATATAATAACAGCTTTCATTCTAGTATACAGATGGCTCTATTTGAGGGTTTATATAGAAATATTTGTCGAACTCTATCTTTTTGGGATGGCGTAGGTGAATGGAAGCTGATGGGACCAGAATTGGTAGAAGAGATGGCAGAGAAAGTTCAGTTGATTCAGAAGCATATGAGAACAGCTCAGAGTAGTTGAAAAAGTTAAGCAGATAACCGGATGAAGGATCTTTCTTTTCAGGTACGTGATTATGTCATTCTCAAATATTCTCCATGGAAAACTGTGAAGTGTTTTGGTAAGAAGGGAAAGTTGAGTCTAAGGTTCATTCGACCTTATGAAATTATGGAGAAAGATGGATCAGTTGCGTATAGAGTGGCTCGACCTCCTTGTTTATCCCAGGTACACAATGTTTTTCAGGTTTCAATGTTGAGAAAGTATATACCAGATCCATCTTATATTTTGAGCCCAGAGATAGTTCAGTTTTAAGAGAATCTCTCTTATGAAGAACAACCAGTCCAGATTCTAGACCATAGAGAGAAAGTGTTGTGGAATAAGGTAATTCACTAGGTAATGGTTTTTTAGAAAACCCATATGATTGAAGAGGAAATGTGGGAATCTGAAAACTCTATGAGGGATAAATACCCCCACTTATTTTGATAAATGAATAAAAATGGCGAGGATGCAATTTTCAAAAGGGGGGAAGGATGTAACATCTGAAGTAAATGAAGAATAAGATATCTTTATACTTATTAATATTTTTGAATTAAATAATAAGTAAATTTAAAATGGTTGCTATGTTCTCTAGCTTACCTGATACGCAACAATGGGTTTCTTTGGAATCTTACATTGCACACTAATAAAATATTATTATTATTTTAAATGGTAGTTAACTCCTAGCCGTTGTATCTGCGGGAATAAAAAAACTAACTGAAATATGATTATAAATGTTTTTTAAATGTATTTATATTCATCCAATAAATGTTAGAGGCTTAAAATGTGAATAAATCTAATTTTAAGAATAATTTACATTAAAAGGCCGATTTACCAACTTTTGATCGAGAACCATCATTAAATATATTTTTTTACACTTTAATACATTATAATTGACCAAATTAAATATTTATTTAGAATTAGGACATCAAAATTTACATTGGGTAAATTTTTTTTATTTTTCGGATAAAGTTCATTTTTAATGAATAGTGGAAAATATTGTATTTTAATTCAAAAGTGCCTTTTAATCTAATTTTTTATATGGTTAGATTATCTTTTTAATTGGTTTTAATGTGTAATTAGAATATATTTTTTCCATTTAGTCCAATGTTGGTCATTAGAGTTAATTTCACTTTGAAATTGGACAAAAACAAGTATCAATCTTTTAATTGTTATTGTTTCTTAAAAACACGCAATTCGTTTTGATAACGGGAAATAATTTTAAAATTAATTAATGCCAATTATATGTTTTGAATTTGAAAAAATAGACATCATTTTTGAATTCAGAACATCAAATAATTATTATGCTGAATTTTGGGTATTTTTCTCATAAACATCAATTTTTGATGAATAGTGAAACGACTTAGTGGTGGTTAAAAAAACTGACTTTTTTCATTTAAATGACATTTTACCACTTTTGTGAATTGAATTTCAGAAATCTGACATACATGTTTGTTATCATCAAATAAATGGTATTCATTATGATTAAAATAGTTTTTTGGTGAAAAGTAACTTTTGACTTTTATTTACTACGGTTAAAGGTAAATAGGTTAATTCAGGGTTAAAGGAATATTATAATAACTCAAAATTACCTTAACACTTTTCCAAACTTTATTGGTTGAGTCATTAAATACCATGGGCATCCTTAGATATATTTTAGGACCCCATTTAGCCTCTTGGGCGTGATAACGATAATTTAGATTAATTAATTTAATGTAAAGACAAAAATGACATTAACAAACATGTTTTAGTAATTACTTTTTATATATTGTTATATAATTCATATTTTCGACTATAAATATTTATTGGAACTCTAAAAATATTTCCTACATCATGGTATTTTTTTATAAATTTTATACAAAAAAAAATTAAATTATTTATGACTTAATAATGATGCAGTTTTTACCACAATAATAAATCATTTAAATAAATATGATTATAATGATTAAAATAATATCCAAAATATGTCAAATTATTATTTGATGATTTTATTTAGATCATTTGTCATCCTATATTCAACATTAACGATTTTTTGACCATTAGAAACTGAATATAATTCTATAATAAAATAATAGATTCACATTTTCCTAAAGAGCCCATCCTCCCCCTTATAAAAGGAGACCACTTCTATCCAATTCCTCAGACCACTAAAGCCATTTGGCTCATCAAACCTCTACCCAATTAAGCTTCCATCATCCATATCCTCCCAATATAAGCCTTAACATTGGAAGAAGGCAATTTAAGATGTCATTTTGGTTCAAACCAAAGGAAGTTTCCCAAATTAATGGTAACAGTTTATCTTAAATTATTTCCTTTTATTTTACTTCTCCATCCCCTAAAATCTTTCTATTCCTTTATTTTGTAAAAAAACCATTATCCTTAATATAATAGGATTTTTTATGTGATGTATTAGAACTACACATACCCACACCTCCATCTAATGGATGAAAAACTTAATGTTTCTGTGGATGGAAAACTAACGCCTCACGTAACGATGATTGTTTGATTTTCTGTTACTACCTCTCATGGTGGACATTATGATGAAACTGTATATATATATATATATATATATGATATATATTATGTTTATAAATTCCTTATGGTTCTGTACTTCCCAATTATATCAAGCCATTATGGTTTCCGTAGTGGTTAAATACGATAATCTCATTTGAGGAAGTGGGGAATATCGCCCCCTCAAAGTGATGTGATTCGTTAATGCCTTATGTGGGATGTATAAAGGATGGATTTAATAATATTATATATGATATTATAATTTAATTATAATATACCTATGAATCAATATGTTTTATTTCCATTAAAATAAGAAATAGAAATGAATGTAGAGTTCATGCGTACGTATGACTTACCGTCTCCATGAATGGTGTATTTCATTTCTTACCTCTAAATGTTCTATACGATTATAAATACAAGTATATACTGGATATATATTATATATAGGATATCAAAATATTGAATATCATTCTAGATATAATAAACTATTGACCACATGGACAACTTGTAATATAAGGTTTTCATTTTTGACTCAAGTAACAAATATCAACAAAACGAACATTATTAACTTAAATGATTAAATAATGTTTATAACATTGTAATAAGGGATATAAAAGTAATAATAAACATGAAAAAGGATCTTAATAATTTATAAATTAACATTAGATTATTATTCAGGATATAAAAGAACAACCGAGTCAATTCAGACAGGAGGAGAGGGACTTCATCTCAGTCTCCTTAAGTTGAGGCATATTTTGTTTTAATACATGACTCTATTTTATTCGCTATATAAACACCCTTGAATTTTCAAAGGGAATCATTTATATTAATTTTTTTACTAAAAAAATGAATGTTTTTATTAACGTAAGTGGTGACAACTGCCTTTCGGCCACCACGAATATTATTTGATCTTTTGCTTCCTCAACAAGAAGTAATGTTTTTTTAAGAAAATAAATACCATATACTCTTTTATGTATTTTGGAATTGAAAATGGTTTTGATAATTGATTTCTTATGCCAATATATTTATGTGATATATTGTGATTGAAATGTGGAAATATTTTATTTCCTTTATATTTGTTTTATGTGTTCTGATTTTATAATGGTACTTGGACATTTAACAGATGGTAATGTGATAAACCAAATGACGGGTGGTGCCATGAATACAAGGACGAGTGGTTATGTTATAACCTCCAATTAATTGGGTATGGAAGTTAGCCGTATGGATATTACATTTAGTGATATGTGTGTATGTCAACGGTATGGTTATTCCATTTATGTATGTTTATGTCCTAAGTTATCTTTATAAGTTAGGTATTATTTATATGGGTTTTATGAAACTTTTTTGGTTACAAAAGGCTAAGTAATGATCTTTTATTCAGTGAATAGTATTTAACACTTCATAAAAGTGAAAAGTATTACTTATGTTAAAGTATTAATTTTTTACTTGTTGTTTTGAAAATCTAACAATTTTTATTCTTTGTGTATCCCTTACTGAGATTTTTATTCTCATCCAAAGTTTTTGAAATGTTTTCCATAGGAAATAATGTGGATTAGGGTCAAGGATGAGATCAAGGAATAGTCATGATGTCCTAAAAATGAAACTAGACACGACTCTTTTCTTCAAAAGTTCATGTTTATTTAAAAAAATGTAAACTATTTAGAAGTGTCTACTTTGTAATTTTTGAGATGTAATAGTTATGTCTTAACTCTCTAAAACTCTAAACCTGAAAAGATCGTAAATTTAAATTATTCAATTAATTCAATATTATGTAAGGTTTATGGTCGAGTCATTATATATAAATTACAACATCTCACCATTGGATGACTATTTTTTACCCCATTCGTGGATTGTTCATTAATATATTTTTTCATTCACTAGACCTATAACCAAACTTACCACACTGATAACACATTCTAAATCTTGTAATCATTCCCCTAAAAAAATTTCTAGCATACTTGAAACATTCTTGGTTATTTCCTCTATAGTTATTAATTAAATCATATCCATTAATGAACACCATTATAGATCCTTACTCTTGGTATCACTAGGAACATATGTGTCAATAAACTCTATATTAACATTCATAGCCCAATTTAAAACATTCTCATTAATTTTCAATTATAATATGGCTAATTTTTATAATATAGATTGGTTTAATCATTAGTTATATATATTAATTTTATGGTTATTTTCCCAAATAATATTTTGTGTATACCTATCCAATATTGTAAAATATTATTTATATACAGATAATGAATCTTTCTCTTGGCTCAATATAAATATATATTTATCTATCATGATGAGGATAACCATTGGGATATATTTCTCTCGAAAATTTTTTCATAAGTTTTTTCGATTTTATGGAATCTATATCATATCATACTAGAATTGTAAATGAATAACCACCATCCATGAATTTCAACATAAAAATGAAAAAGGAAAAGAGTTTCATTTTATTATTCTGAAAATAGCATGTAGACAAATTCCTTTTTAATATCATGATGCATCCTTTGTCTACCACTAGATATGATTTTAAATATAAATCATGAAGGGTATTTTTTAATGAAATTATTAAATTTTTACTTATCCCTATTTAGTAAATCTTATTCACTTATAAATTTGATTTCACAACTATTTATTTTTTATGTCAATTGATCCTTCAAAACTACCTATTTCTTAGTTCCACTTCCAACCATTCTAGGTTTCTTATTTGTAAAAACTTTTTACACTTATGGACTTACTACTTCGTCATACATATTTCATCTGTATAACGACATTCTAAAAAGGAATATATTAAATAATATAACATGGTAATATGTAAATTCTATATTATCATAACCATAAATTAGAATATATTAGGGGTATTTTCTTCAGTTATCCTAACCACTATAATTATATAATCTTATTCTATGATACCAACTATCAGGGCCTGACTGTAAATATTGCATAAACAACTTCCTTAAAACAATAAATAAATTTCATTAATTACCATTGATTATTTAGGTTTAGAGATTATAAAACTAATTAATATCACAAAAAAATAGACCCCTATAATATAAAGTGGATAATTCATCTATGTATCCATTTTTTCCAATATTTAAAATCATCTAAACTGAAAAAAATTTATTTTAATTATAAATATTCTTGAATTTTAATTATACATATTCTTTGTAGTCACCCATCCTTTATCCCTGTAAATGGGATTTAAACATGTGGTATGAGAACAAAAATATTAGTAAGGTTAATAGAAGAATAAATACATTATTCTAGTGACAAACATAAAACTGAAAAAATGTTTCAATTTACCAAAAAATCTATTCAGTGTATGAAATATATCATAACCATATATAAAACTCATAATATTATAAAAAATAATTCAATTAAAATCCATAGTAAGAAAACAAAAACCGTTTTTGGAACTCAGGTATTTATATTCATTATTTGTTTCTAAAATAACTAATTCCCAATTAAATCTATAAATGATACATCCCCGATTAACTTCATATTTCAACAATATGATGATAAGGAACATTACCCAGTGAATTGGAGATCTATATAAGTGAAATCGATCATATAATATGTACCATAATACACTAATTATATAATCTGTAAGGGGATCAACCATTTATATAATCAATATCATGTTTATCCACTAATAATATATAATTACCATGAACTATATCATGATTAAATCATTTAATGTTTTCAAATTTTTATCATTAAACCCTATAAAATCTATTTTAAACCAATATGCATATTTATTTTTATATTACAATACATTTTATTTTGAAAAACACATTGTTAAAACTAAAATTCTCAAAAAAAATGCAATGCAGGGTTTTTATTCGATAAAAATAAAATCTTATAAATGAATAAAAAATCAAATAAAGGTGTTTGGTTGTAAGAAATTACATTGAGTATGTATTAATTAATGTAGATCATGAATTTTTTATTTTCTAGAGAAAATTAAAATGGTCCATAAAAATGATTCATTTTTTGATGTTATAAATAATATTAAATAAATTATGAAAATATATGGTTGAATTAATTGGATAAAAATTAATTATAAATTACTAAAAAAATTGAATATAATGTAAATTATTTTATAAAAAATATCTTTTATTCATCAAATGATGTTTCCTTATTATATTTTATTAATTACTATTATTTGATGATATTACTTTAATTGATATATATATACATATAAATTCACTCATTTTTTTGTGAAATTAATCCTAATTATATTATAGGTTCCTGATAAAAACAAATCTAATTCTATTAATAAAAGTTTGTATTTTATTAAAGTTAGCTTTCAGCCTTTTAGTGGTGAAATTGTTTAAAAAAATTGTAACATCTATAAATTATAAATGAAAATAAAATAATTTTTAAAATTATAATCTCATAATTATTTTATGGTGAATTCTTTGAATTATTTTGAGCAGTTTCATTTTATAACGAGTTATGAAAAATATCAAATTTTAATTGAATTATACATTTTAATCTAAATAATTATTATTTTAAAATTATATTTTAATTAGATTTATAGTGATAATATATCAATTATAATCCTATTAACAAAATTTATGTCATTTTAAATGTCTTTATATTGAATATAGAGTTAAAAACATAGTAAAATATTGAACATTTTCTCTTTAAAAGGACGCTCTCATGACTTGCATATAAGATAAATTTTTAAATTTTTTCTGCCACTTATATGGCTTGAATTTGTAAGAATGGATTCCCTATTTTATAAATGAATAATTTAATATTTTTAATAATTTCATTTTAACTTTCATCCCAAAATATTAGTAAAATCCATAGAAATTAAATATAATGATTAAGAGAGAAAATTTTTTACCGAGGGACTAAACATTAATCATAAATAGCCAAACGAACTATAAACTTGTAAAACACCGATTATATGTCCATATTTTAAATTTATTTCATTTATGATATATTTGGTTACAATATTTTATCCATTATACGTGGATAAAATATTGGTGGAATTCAATCATTAATAAATTTACATGTTATCCACTCCCCCAAGTAATACATGCCTCACACTATCCTAATTATACACACCCATAAAACAAAATATTCATCCAATAATTATAACAATAAATCTCAAAATTACCTCCCCCAATCCTATATGACTTATCTTAGACACAATTTTAGATTTTGAAGGCCTTAGTGAAAACATAATGACAATACACAAAGAAGTGGGAATGTTTTTCTAAAAGTGTTGTTACATTATTTTCTTCCCCACCTCCTTCAATTATTTTTATATAATGATTATATATTAACATAATTCTCGTTAATATACTGAAATGTTCTTATTTTTAGGGTATTATATACAAATTTAATCTCTTCCATCAAATGGGATACATAATCATTGTTCGTGTGTATGGCTTATTACCACATCATAACCAGATGCCGTTCATTCTTGAATTACCACCTTTTATGGTCTTGAATAATATTGGATTTGTAGTCTATATATGATATATATGATATTTATTATATTATTATGATTATTTAATTATTTTATCACACTTACCTTTATTTTTTCTATTTTGTGGGAATTTTAAAACATCATTCTTATGTACGACAAACTACTGCCTCACGAAGCAATTTGAGTCGTTCACAGTATACATGGAATGTATTATGGATAGTGTTAACACATGTAATATATATGAAATAAATATGATAATATAAGACTAATATAAATATATATCATTTAATTTTCATTCATTCAGTATGATAGGAAATGGAAAATATTGTTCATGCGTACGTACGACCTTTCATCTCTATGAACTATGTATTTCATTTCCAATCGCAATACTAATAGATTTCTCTAAATACAAATATTATGAATATATATTACATTCAAATAACTGTTTACATTATTTCTATAACTAAATCATTCATATTAAAAATGTTAAAATATAACAAGTCAAATTATATTAAAAAATCAAGGTGATTAACACTGGAAACCATGAAAATAATAAACGATTATTAACAAAAGGGTAATAAGATGCTATAAAAGGATAATATATGATATAATAAATTTTATTATGACTATATTATATGTTAATAACATTATATAAAAATTATAAAGAATTTTAAATGGTGTTGAAACAAAAGGGAGCGTAAGGTAAATGATTTCATTTCAATTAAATTTCTATTGAAACTTATTTGTTATTATAGACCAATTAAAAATTAAGTGAGGTATATAATTCCCTATAGAAGCGTAATATCATGAATACTATATGATTAATGTTATTTTAATATTCAATTCGAAATATTTCATCCAATTGTATTTGATTTTAAAATTTTCATGTTATAAATTTAATCGGAATTCTTATCTAATGTTTAACATTCCCTTTAATAAAATCACATTGATGTAATAATTTTTAATTGATCATTAAATTTCAATTAAATATATATATATTCTCATTTAATGGATAATGATATTTTATAAACTGTATAAAAAATTTCCTTTTGGTGTTTACTTGAATTTTATTTTATTAATTGGGGAAAATAATGATAAATATTTATCCTTTGCATAAAAAATATATTTAATAAGGGATATTGTTTATGAATTTAAATATAAGATTTCATATTTGAGTAATTATTCAAAATTGAAAGACATGGGTTTGGGACTGGTTAATCTTATCTCTTCATTTCATTGGCAGTCTTCTAAGAAAAATTAGTTGGCCAAATCAGAAAGGTTTCTTCCCATAGACATAAATTGTCTTGATGATAAATCTTGATAGTAACTCTCTATAGGAAAAATATTTATCGTTAAAATGTAAAAATTATGTATTTCATATTTGTTTTATTTCATTTGATATTAGATTAGATATGAATACAAGGAATATGTTCCAATATACTATGATTATTTATATGACATTATTTGAACATATTTTATTAATTCCATATTATGATTAGTTATTTTATTAATTGGAAAAAAATTTAGTCATTTACCTTTCCTTGATGATGATGAATTAATAATTTTTATAGATTCCACTATACATGCCCCTTAAAATAGTATTTTTTCTCACTCTTATTTTATTTACTTTTTCCCACGTTGTGAAGAAGTGATATTATTATGAGTTTTCTAGGATTAAATTTATTTTCTTTTGTTATGTAATATGGTTTATTTTCTAATCCCAATGTAAAATGTGAATAATATATGTTATTTTTCATTCCAAAAATACCAAACTATTTAGTCCTTTGGGACTTGAATAGTTTTTCTATGCTAATGTATATAGTATGTAATCAGCTCTCGGGCACTAGGGTCAATTTTGTTACAGTTGGTATCAGAGAAAGTTATCTAGAAACCTTGAAAACAGGACATAGAAGAGAAATATTAGATATTATAAACTAATTATAGAATTTGAAGATATGTATATAATAAAATACTAATGAAACCCTGATTATTATTATATGGTTATCAATAAATAATTGTTTCAATTTACGTTATGTGTTAAACCATTTTTAGAATTTTAAAATGTTCATAATTAAGTGATCTAATTAAATATATGAAATTATTTATTGATGGAACCTAGAAGGAAGAAATATATAAATATTCATGACTAATTTGGAGGTTTCCCTCCCGAGGAAGCTCTTATAGATAGTATTGGAACTGAACAAGTAATGTATATAAGGGTAACTTAATATTGTTTTGAAAAATTATCTTTCCTGGATACAAAAACATGTTCCACTGTGGGAATCAATTATGTTGAATCACATTATTTGACATAGGTCTACATGATTCTTTGGTAAAACTAATCCAATGGAATTTTTGAAATAGATTATCTGTTTAGAGAAGATATTAATGTCATTGGGTTGTATAGAAAGGAAAAAAGGATACTTTTGTAGTTTATTTTCTCGATGAATATAATGATCAATGGTAGTCATTAATATACGATAATAGAGAGTAAAATGTTAAATAACTCATGGAATGTAATATTTTTAAGGGACATTATTTGACCATTATTACCCTATTGATAGTGAAACTTAGATGAAGAGAATTTTCCTTATATTAAAGAAAAACATAGAAAATATTATTGTGGGGTATGAATATAATTTTACTATGTTATCAATGTATATAAAAAATTTCATATGTGACATAGAATATAGTATTGACCATTTCAATTAGGATATTAACACAAAACTATGATGGGTACTAGTGTCTCAAAAAATTACATCATATGATGAAATAGTTTTCTGTGATACCAAGATATTGAAATAATTCCATAATTATTGTGGTTTCAAAGGTATTGAATAAAAGAAAGGGATAGAATAAAAAATCATGGATAAAGGGAAGAAGGGGGGAAAATATTATTATAGATGTGATAACTATGGAAATTATCTACATAAGAAATACGTGAATGTGTTGAGAGTTTTTTTTATGTGTAGGGAAAGGGGTCACTAAGAAAAAAATTGAAATGGTAGGTAATAAAATACATATATTAATTATTTCAAAAAAAGTGAAATGGGGAACAATTAAAATAAATCCTCAAAGTGTAAAGGAAATATAACTCAGAAAAATATAAGGGAATAAAGTCACGATTAATCTATTGATACCTATGATGTTTAATGATTAATGTTATTATGTAATCATATCCTTGGAATGTATTGTAAAAGTATTCTATTGATGATATTTTAGTTATACGGATTATGAAATGTTTAAGTATTTTAGAGAATTACTATTTAATTATAGATCTAAAGTGTTTGTTGATTGGTAGAGATGAATAAGAAAAATGATTTTGTGGAATGCTGAAATTCCTATAAAAACACATGATTGGGGAAGCATAAGTATTAATATATTCCCGATGCTGAGGTAACAAGGATTGGATAAAGAGTTAACTGATTTGGATAAAGTAAATTTGATACATATAAATGCCTCAGGACAGATTCTAATGTTTTGGATCATAATATATTGGAACAATCATAAGGAAACCCATTTCTGAAAAGTTTTAAGATGATATGTTGACAATTTTTTATCGACCAGTGTGTTACTTCACTGTATTTTTCAACCTATGCTAATAGATAGGGTTTAAATAGTTCAAGGAACAAATAAAATAAGGTTATTGTGATGATGATATAAAATCTTATCAAGTATATTTTCATATATTAGTGGATATTGAGTTAATTCTTCATATACAAAAAAATGACCTGAAAAATATTATCATATTATCCACATTATTGATGACAACAATGAATTTTTTCACGCTTATGGTTTTTGGATTTGTGGTATTTAACATTCTTCTGAACATGTTATATATCTCCCTTAATCAATATTTTTGTGTTAATTTTATCTTACAGGTCTATATTATATTTTCTAACCAACGTTCTCATATCTAGAAACATAGTAATATAGTTATTTCATATAAAATTTGTACATTCATTTCACTATTATAAAATGTATATTTTATTAACCCTATTATATTATTGTTGTTTCGAAAATGGTATTTCCAAATTTCAAACCCTTGAATATCGATGTCGCATTTAAAATGCTAGGATGCAATTTAATTAAGTTAGAGAGAATATCACAACCCCAAATGTTTAAGTTAGAACATTATAAACAATAGTGTGCATAACATGCTACACCAAGAGTAGAAAAGAATATAAAATCATGAGAAATTATGATATATTTAATATTTTAAATAAATTCAATCAATTCCATATCTTAAAATTCATTCAATACCAGGTTATCATTCGTTGCATAGAACAATGATTTTCATTATTCTCATCTATTACACATACGACCGAGTTTTACCCAATAATATTAATATTATATATTTATATAAAAATAATATCATTTCCTATAAAGTGGAGGTCGTATATATGACATTATAACTTATGAAAATATATATTTTTATTAATTTCTTACCAATTAATTATAAATGAATATAAAAACCAGTTGAATATAATGGATTTTCTTTTATTAAAAAATATTTTCCCTTGTCAATGCTATTTTATGCTAAAAAAAATAAATTAAATAATTTTAGTGGATGATATTAATGAAATTAATATATATTTATATACTCAATTATTTTTTATATTTATAAAATTGTTATTATTGTCATAAAATAATGAGAAATGCGATTTTATGACAAAAAACTATATTTTTTAAAAGGTAGTTTTTCCAAATTTTAGGGGTGCACTTGTTTTAAAATAAATTGTTAACAATATTATAAATTTTATATGAAAAAATAAACTTCAATTTTACAATATTAATTTAGAAATGATTTTAGGGGGGTTTTTTGGGTTTATTTTTGGGATTTTTAATGTATTAATGAATATTGACAAGTACTAAAATTTAATTGAATAGTGTTTTTTAATCATAATAACGTACAATGCTAAATATATTTGTTATTAGTTATATTGTCAAAAGACCTATAATATACCACAATTAATTAAAATTATTTCATTTTAAATATTTTTATATTGAATTTATATATAAAAACATAGAAAACTATAGAACATTTTCACTTTAAAACCCAATTTTTGTCCCGTTTATGATATTAATTTTAAATTAATTTCCTTACATTATGTGGATTGAATTTTGAAAAAATTATTTGATATTTAAATCTTAATAAATTATAACTCATAATCAAGTCAAATAAAATTATGATAAGTATTATTATTGAAATTAGTAAAAGTCAATTAATGTTGAAAGAGAAAAATGTATTTACCAAATTACCAAAAATTAAAATTAATGGAAAAATGGTCTAAAAATTTATCAATAACCCATTTTATGGTATTATTCATACCTTATTGCTTATATTATTTATTTTTGTACATTATGTTATCCACTTTACACTGAAAAAATGTGGGTGGAATTCACGCTTTCAAAAATTTATATGTTTTCCACGCACCCTACTTATAAAAGGAATCAACATATCCCCATTACAGACACCTCTACCAAAGTTTTGGTTAGTGAAATACCTACCCAAATAACTCTATAACATCCCTACCCTAATATCATATGGCTTATATTGTTCATAATTCTATCCTTTGAAGGAATTTGTGAAAATCAATGGGGGATGCCCACAGAAGAGGTGATGTTTTTCTAAAACAATATTTAATTTATTTTCTTGTACACCTCCTTAAATTATTTGTATATCTTTATTATATAATAAACTATGTATATTAAATATACATATGTGTTTTTATGGTATGTTTAATCTGTCAAACTTTACACAAGTCCATAACATGGGATGCACAATTATCGTTTTTTTGTATAGACGACTACGGCCTCATGAATGGATGTCGTTCATTCTTCTATTCCAACCATTCATGGTCATTAATAATGATGGATTTATAATATAAATATATATATGAATCTTTTTATACTTCTGATATTAATATGATTCTATAATTATTATGTGACACATTAATTCATGATATCCTTTTTTGGAAATATGATAACATTGTTCGTGTGTACGGAATACTACCACCTCACAAAACAATGTGATTCATTCACACATTACATTGAATGTATTAATGTCAGTTTTAATTAAAAAATAAATAATAAAAATGAAATAAATATATCAGTAGAAGGATAATATGCATATATATCATTTAATTTTGTTTCTCTCAATGCGATAAGAAAATGAAAATATCATGCATGTATGCGTGCAACCAACAGTCTTCATGAACAATGTATTTCACTTCAAATCAACAATTTTATTTATTAAAATAAATTAATAAATACTGAATATATATTATCCTTACATATTTCATTAAATTATGTTGTTAATGAAATCATGATCAATATAAGAGGAACAAATAATAACAAGTCAAAACATAATCCAAAAACAAAGAAATGAACCACTGAATCAATGAAAATAATGATATATAATTAAAAAACTGGTGATAATATGTTAAAAAATGAACATATTTCACATTATAAATATTATTATGCTTTTTATATAAGTTAATAGTAATATTAAAACCTCTATAAATGAGGTTAAAGGGAGTTCAACAAATAGGGAGTGTAATATAGGGGATTTTGTCACAATTTATCTTCTATTTAATATTAATTTTTATTATGCACCCATTAAAAATTTATATTGTGTAAATATTACTAAAATTACATGTAATATGATGAATAATTCTTTATTATTTGTATTTAATGTTTACAATTTAATTGTTTTATCATAGTTTATTTTATTGGAAAATTACCATGTGATAATGTTATTGTGAAATATTTTTTGATTATTAACGTTATCATGAAACAATAAGATTTTTATAATATTTTTCCAATGGTTATTAAAATTATATTAAATATGTATATTAACATATGATTTGTATGATTATTTGACAAATCATATTCCTTTTTACATATGGATTTTAGTTTTAATTTTTTTTTATTAATTGTGAAAAATATTGATAAATCAATATCCTTTACTCTATAAGGATATCTGAAAAGGTACATTATTCATGAATTTCAATTGACTATTTTATATGTGAGTAATGATTTGTATATAATATATAATGGTTTTAGACTAGTTAATACAATACAATCAATGCATCAACAGTCTCATGAGATTAATCTGTTAGCTAAATCAGAAATGTTTGTACCTATAGACTTTAGCTGTTTTGAGGAAATATTTTAATAGTGACAATCATGAATTTTAATCTTCATAACTCATATGTCTCATGTCATTTATTCCATTATTATTTTTATTCCATGTAACTATTTAATTAATTATAATATACATAGTCACATTTCAACCTCATGTAATTTATTATATATGCATTATTTGATCATCTTTTATTCTCATCATAATATGGTCATGTTATTGATTAATATTAATTAATTTTAGTCATTTAACATTATATTAAGATTATTCATTATTTATATACAATATTGTCTATTGTGGATAACCCTTATTGAAAATTTGATATCATGCAAATTTTGTTTCATTTTCACATGGTTACGAATAATATATCTTTGAATGAGTTTTCAAGGATGCAGTTTTTTAATTTTTTTTGTATTATGTTTTAAATTCTATTCCTAATTTAAATGGGTATCATGTATGTAATATGTTTTTCCAAAAATATAAAACTATTCGGTCCTTCTATATTTGAATCTTGTATATGTGGCAATCTAATAAAGGCACCTAATCCAGCATACTAGGGGTTCTTTCCTTACAAATCATATGTTATTTACATAATTAATTATGAATTATGTTCTTTTTTATCATTAATTTTATTTTCTATATTATCATGTTATAGTCAATTATTTAATTAATTAAATTCATGTCACACATTTTGGAGTTATTTAACTCATATGTCAAAAAATTTAATTTTGTAGGATAACATTTATCAATGTGGTTATTATTCCTTCTAATCTATAATAATAATATTAATGAAATTTATATTTTAAAAAATTAAATATGGTTATGAAAAATGAATTTCATTACAATCATAGAAACTGTATGTCATACATACACATGCGTAACTATTTATACTTTTAATGTGTATTAGGGAAAGAAGATAGGTATAATTTTAACTATAAAAAGTAGTTATTATACCATAAATGTTATATTAACTAATAAAAAAACATATATACATTATCTATGTTACATGGTGCTAAAAATTGAATAGCAATGCATCATGTAGGTGGTAATCCACAAGTATACTAGAACAACATCATCATTATCCAACATCTATGATATTAAGAAAATAAATGATATATAATCATAAAAAATTGATAAATATTTCATTAATGTCATATATATATAAATTAAATAAATCAGTATGACCATGTTTTATATGTGGTGATAGAAAAAATTAATAATTGTTTGTGAGCCGTTTGTCAATCGTACACAAATTTAATAATTTAATTTTCCATTTGATTATAAAAGAGATAGATAGAGGTTATTCCATTAGCATTATATTTTTTTGTATATGAATGATATTTTGGTTATTTTTTCCAAATGTTTAAATATCATTTTACGGGTGTAAAAGAATAACTAAAATTAAAAACCTCTATTAAGAAATTTATATCTTTTCCGAAAACTTATTTGAGTTTCTAGATATTGAGTTCATGGTTTTCTTATAATCAAATGTCATATTGGACATGATTAGAGATTTAGATAATCTATTTCAGTAGGTATTGGCCAAATAAAGAAAAATTTGCATAGAGAGGAAACATGAGGGGTGTCTATATATAACTGCGGTAGATGACACCATTTTAATTTTTAAATAGAAATATATACATAATTGACTTAATCAATAAAAATATATCCAAAATGTACCATTTCTAAAAAAAGATAATATATGGTCGATGTATGTGAATCTCATATAATTTATAAATTTTTTATATCATTTAAACCTTATCACTTTAGTTTAGACATTGATAATAGAGTATAATCATAAATCAGGGTTATCATTTTTACTATTTATATTACTCATAATATACAAAAATATTTTTAATATCTTACAAAATACAAGTTATTTTGATTTAGATTATTATGTACATTTAACTGATTTCAATTCATAGAAGATGTAAAATTTAATTTATATTATACTCAAGAAACATTATGAAAAAAAATTACAGAAAAATTCCTTCTTATTTAAAAAAATATTTTTATAAAAAATAAATTTATAATAATGATCTGATGGACCATAATAGGATTATTAATAATATAAATTTACAAATTTTACTTTTAATCCACATTAAAAAAACTATCTTTATAAATTCGTTAAATTGATTTAGCTTTTAAAAAATAGATTACTATTTTCACTATTCATTAAAAATTGATATTCTAAGAAAATTATCAAATAGTCATCCAAAGATAATTTTAAAATTATAAATTCATAAATGGAAACCATTTATCAAAATATTTTATATAATTTTTTAATATTTTTTTTAAATAAAACCATATTTGTATCATTTTATGCTTTTAAAATGAAAGACTATATTAAAGAGAATATAAGATACATATAAAGACCCTCTCCTTTCAAACATTAACATTACATAACTTTCTAGGAATACATAAACAATATAAACAAAAATTACCAAATACCATAGTTGGTTTAGTGCCTTTGGAAACATGGATACATAAACACTAGTAACTATACAAGTTACATCATCTTCCACTAGGTCCATATTTAATAGCACCCTTCTTATACATGTCAATAATAGTACATATCATCATAATCAGGGGAAAGTAAACATAATAGGGATTACCTAAAATTCACATTAATGGTAAACAAAGGAGACATGTAAGAATAAACATTAGTATATGGGTATTAGAACGTGATTTTTAAATAGGATATCATACCCTACATATCAAAGATCATAATTGAAATCATGGAATAATAATTTTATGTTTATAAGAACAGAATAATATGTAGGGTATAATATCATATTTACCTAATCAACTTCTCATACCCTTATAATTATGTTTAGGCATACATGTCTCCTTTTTAAACCCTTGCTGAGCATTTGTGGTCATACCTTTTAGGTTTTCATTCCCCCTAGTTTTGAAGACACATTATGTGATTGACATGTATATGAAGGGTTATATTAAAGAATAACCTAGTGGAATATGATGTAGCTCATATATTTTCTAGTGTTTATGTTTCTATGTTTCTAAAGGCACTATACAAACTATGGTAGTTGGTAATTTGTTTTTATATTATATATGTATTCCAAAAAAGTTATGTAATGTTAATGTTTGGAAAGAGAGTATCGCTATATGTATCTTATACACTATTAAATATATTCTTTATTTATAAATTACATAATCCCTGAATGAATAAGTTAATAATGATACATGTAATTGTGGAAAACACATTATCATTTAATGATTTCCATATTGGCCAAGACATCTCTTCCAAGACTATCTTAGTAACATGGGTTCATTCCCTATAACATTATAGTAGTAATGGTTTACTGACATGGACATCATTGTAGAATTATTTCACTCCTCATACCATCTTAGTAGTCATTGTTATCTCACATGTCCATCATAGTAGTAAAGGTTCACTCTGAAGACCATCTTAGTTTATCTCATGAGATATAAAACATTATCCAATGTATTGGAGGGATATATAGGTCCCACCTATCACATAATTAAATCATACATATATGAGCCACAAGATCAAAAATGAGGATATAATGACCCCTGAAATGAAATTATTATCATTAACATGTAAACATATCGTAGCATCTTTATGGACATAGATCTCATAATCATTTCATTGTAATCATAACTCATTAAAATAAGTGGGTTTCAAAATCATATAACCCAATAAACTGAAATGGGTTTCCTAACATAATTACATCCAAAAATAATCCATTTAAAAAAATAATAAGAATGTAAACATTGAATAATTTCCCCATAAAGTATTGAGTAACACCAATGGATGTTATCTTAGATAGGAAATAATTTTGAATGATCTTTTAAAAACCTTTCTAAAGGAAAATATACTTTCATTTTTTTTAAAAGGATTTTTAATAGAAAAAACCATTTTAAAATCATTTATTAATAAAATACCTTGGAATTTTATAAATAATACATGAAATGATTTTGAAACCCCTTTTCGCAGAAAATATTTAAAATAACCCTAAAAATATTTCAAAATATATTTCTTTGGAATCACGTGAACTTTTTTAAATAATAAATGAAAATTTATTCAATTAAATATCTTTGAATATTCCATGAAAACATATAATAAAATATTTATAACGTTTTGAAAAACAATTTTCATGGAAACATATAAAGATATCTTGATGACATTATAAAAAACCATTTATTGGATATCACTTTGAAAACATGTAAATAATACTTGAGAACATTTTTAAAAATAAATTTCAATGAAAACATATAAAAGAATATTAAAAAAAATTTAAAAAAATTCCATGAAAATTTGTTTTAAAAAATATTCGAAAATATTATCTTTTTATAGAATGAAAATGGAGATTCAAAGAATTGTTTGTGGGTAAATCCATCCATTGACATTGAGGTAAAAAGAATATTCCTTTTGAGGTGAAAAAGGAAAGAAAAGTGCCATGATCATAAATCAACATTAGTATTACCTAGAAAATATTGGTTAAATAAAAAATGTGTAAAAAATATTTTATATATTATAGGATAATGGAATAATATTCTTCGAATACCTTTTTTGAAAACATGGATTTCGGACTGAAGGGAGGGTAAAATCAGGATTTCTTAAAAATACATTCTTTAATATCATTTATACCAAATAGTATAAAATTGTACAAATACTTGATTATATCATGAAATAACGTTGGATAAGTAGAATCAATAATATTTTTGAGATATGTATCATAATATTTCATCAATGGGAGCTTAAACATAAACAATCTCAAAAAGTAATGAGATAGTCTCATAATCTCATATAAATCGGTTTCATTGGGTCATTCTATTAATGTAATAAATGGAAATTACAAGAAGAAAATAATATCAGGAAAATATTTAGATTTATGATATGTAATGTCAAATTTTGGTATATTAACCGGGATGAGAGTTTATAGGGGCATAACAAAACATGAGTCTTAATGAAGGAAAAATAAGACAAAACATTTTTACTGAATTGGCAACATTTGAAACATAAATTCCATGAAAAAGTATCATTAAATGTGAATTTAAATACCCATAAATTCAATTAAATGATACACTGAATAAAATCATGGGCAGTATATACACCACAAAAAAGGGAAGAGTTGCGAACATAGCTTGAATCTCACAAAATTTAAAGGTGATATAAAATCCCAGAACATTGTGTCTTGACTCTCTACATACTCATACAATATTCATGTATAAAAAATATATGGTTATTATATATCTTATAAAGAATAATATTGTTATATGTTTTACCATATATCTTTTTACTATTACCAAATATTACATTCTTGCTAACGATCCTATAATAATGTTTTAGATCAGGTAATATTCACTTTTTTCTTCACATATCTTTTAATTTTTTTCATATTAGGTACTTATACAAATATCATGACTCAAGTATGTAAACCATTATTTAAATATAATTTATATAAATTATATTTTTATAATAATAATATTTATAATATAGGAGTATGAAATGAAAGACATCGTTCTTGGAGAAGGTAAGTCATACGTATGCATGAACGTTTATTCCGTCTTTGTTGTCGTATTTAATGAAAGTATGTAAATGACATATTTATATATATGTATTCATATATATGTATCTTTATAAAATTATAATTAATATATTTAATATTTCATATATTTCTATTAAATTCAACCATAATAAATTCAATGTGGTGTGTGAACGAATCACATCACATTGAGGGGAGGTGGTCTGCACTTTCTCAAACAAGATTATAATATTATAAAACAAATGGAAAGTAATGATATAAATTAAGTAAAAGGAATAAAGAAATCTAATTTTTATTAAATATAATATATGACTTATACAAATTTATTTTTCAACATAATTTCCACCATGATTGGTGTTAAAAAAGAATCGAACAATCATTGTTTCGTGAGATTGTAGTTCTCCGTACACAGAAACAATATGTTCAAAATAAATTAGATGGAGGTGTTCGTAAGTGTAGGTCATAAAATTTTAATAAAAATTCCACGTATATGAAGGATACTGGTTGTTTCACAAAATAATGTAAAAATAGTGAGGATTGGGAGGGGAAGGAAAGTAAATGGAACGATCTTGAGAGAAGAGGTTACATATAAATCGGGCAACTCCTTTTGCTTTTTAGCAAAAGGGAATATTTAAGGTCAAATTAAGGATTATTGAGAGGTTAATTGGGAGGATAATGAAAAAACATAATATGTTTGATAGGTGTGAGGAATGGGTATATTTGTTGGCCTTTTATAAGGATGGAAAATGACTCACATGGATATTGTTTAAACAGGTTCGTTGTGCATGTGTTCTTACCTAACTAAAGTCATTCCAATCAAATAAAACAAAATAATTAAAGGTTTATAGAATAAATATAGACATAAAAAGGGTGTTGTACAAGATAATAGGTGCTTTGGGCCCTTGATTTTATGGTATATTCCCTAATTAATCATAATTTGGTTTAAAGTGTTCTGATTAATTCCTACCAGTTTTACTAATCATTTGGTCAAATAATAACACAGTCTTATTAAACACAAAATATTGGACTGAGTAATATGGTGTGTATCATATTTTTGAAATTCAATTCACAAAATTAAAAAAAAAATAGATTAGTGCTAATCTTTTATATGGGGTGAAATAGTGAGGAATTAAAGTAGGAAAAAGATAAAATGTTTGTTAAGATTTTGTTTTCAGTTTCACAGTAAAATTGATTTTAATGAATTAAATTGTAATAATTTATAAAATATTTATCTAATGTGACCATAAATAATATTTATAATATAATTTATCATTAGTAAATAATTAAAAAATATATATTTTTAACTAAATTGCTATATTTTTCACTTTTAATAAAAAATGATGTTTCTCAGAAAAATCTCAAAAACTCACCCAAGGATATTTTTGAAATTATTTATTAAAAAATGATTTTTATTTTATAAACTTAAATTTTATAATTCCTCTATAATTATTTTTATTATTTAAATTCATTCATTAAAGAAAATAATATTTTTAACATAAAAGGACATTACCAAAAATAATATCTTTCATCATAAATATTATTTATTTATATAAACAAATTATAAAAAATATTTGAAAAGTAGTTATTAATATTATTATTACTATGTTTAAGGGATAGTATATAATTAATTTATTTAAATAATTAAAACAAAAAAGAAATTTGTTTCACAGAAACGGGATGTTGAGTTCATCGTATGACAAGTCTAGGTTTCTATTTGTTCTAGCCAAGTTGGTATTGTGTTTAGCGCAAACCAAGTTGGTATTGAGTATCAAAGGATATATTTATAGTGTCATGTGAAATGTAAAATATTGAAATGATAAATCAAATAATAAAATACTCAAAATCTTTAAGTGTTACATTTTACCACTTTGAAATGAATTTCTCCCTTGAAATTCATCTAGGTTATCTATGGTTTAGTACTTTAAATTTTCATTCAAAGAAAACCACAATGAAAAAAATGGATATTAAAACATCCCTTAAAATGGGTAATTTGGAACCACAATAGTTACCCAATGTAACATATAAATTTGTATCAATATTATAGAATATAGTTTTGGAGTGATTATTGGACAAAGAGGGAAACTATAAATATATATTAGGAGTGATTGAGGTCATCAATCCCAAACATGTGGATTATCAATTGAATGTTTATTGGAATAATTTCATAAATCTTAAGTGATTTAAAAGTCCATCTTCTCAAAGAAAATTCATGTATTAGGAAAACTATTTTTTTGATCACCTTCAGAATATCTAGTAATTATTGATAAATTTTTATTAACCAAATTTTATTCTGAGGATTTTATTTGATATAATTATAATGCATTCATTATCACATGTAAATAATGTCTATAAATTAACTAAGATAAACAAATCAATAAAATATTATTGTAACTTATATTAAGGCTGATAGTGAAAAAAGAGTCTACTATTTGTGTTTAAAAAATAAACAAGAATTAATATATAAAAATTAATAGTAACACTTTTTAGAATAAATATTTATTCCTTACAAATAATATCCCATTTACCCAGAAATTGTGTAGTCTGGTGGTTGGCATGAAGCTCTAATCAGCGTTCAGTCATGAGTTCAAGACTCACAGCCTTGCCAGACATGATTCGCTGTCACCTAACATAAGATATTTCCTTTTTTAAAACCACACTAATATAATATATAATATTGACTTCATTATAAAAAGATTAATCAATAATTATCCTTTTATCCCACGCGCTCAACCCAAACATAGTGAAAAAATGCTTCCTCTGAAGTTAAACTTAAAATTTTAATGAAAGGTAATCCTTATAAACCTTCTAAATGATAAAAATACATCAAATTATAATTAGAGTTAAAAAAAATAAGTATAAAATTCAATCCCCTATATAAAAAATGTAGATTGTGGTTATCACATTAATAACTTGTGAACACCATCATCGTATATTCCCTTAAAACATAGTAACTACCTGAATTACAATAAATCATTTGGTAAAACATACATATATACTCAATCAAATTTATATTTAATTTACTCATTAAATCCAAAAATCATGTAAACATCATCAGTGGTTTCAAAAAAATCATATAAAAAATTATATAATTTACTACAAGGTGATAAACAAAATCCAATTTACATATTTATAATGAAATTATCATTATCTATAAGACATTATATTATCAAAAAGAATAAATTAATGGTCACATTCCATTAGTCAAAATATCATCTTGTTATTATATCACATCACCAATCCATTGAAAAAATTCAACATAAACATGTAAATACTGAGTGAAGACATTAATTGAACAATCCTTCTATATTTAAACCTTTATAAATTTTGTATCTGAATTCCGAAATACTAGGATTACAACATCCTTAATCCATTAACAATAATACTTTTTCGTTTCACATAACATCTATATTCTTATCAGTTTCCAAAATTTCATCATTAATTAAACTATCTTGTCAATTCTATTCAACAATATTCATCATATGACATTGGGTTGTATAATTAAATTTTTTTTCATAGTTAAAACACTTAACTTTTGATGACATCTTAGGGGGGGGGGGGAATTCCAATTACAATTTTTTAACTAAACTCTTCATTTTTTCCTTGAAGTCACATGCTTTGTGTGCTTATTTTCTACAGTCAAAACACCGTCTGGTACCTATTATACATTCCCATAGGTGATTAATTAAACATTATTGAAACAAAGAAAACCAAATATTCTTTCCTCTATGGTCTCCATTACATGAACTCTCAGCAAACTCCTTTGTTCTCTTACTTGGTTAGTCTAAGAGTTAGTTAAGGTAATCATTGTCAATCATGTTCCATGAAAACATATTTGGCATGATCATTACATATTTCACTCTAGTGATCATCCACCTTGAATTATCATCATAAAATCTTCTGTCACATTCAACAATAATCAAGTTCTTTTTGGTTCTTGCTAGTAACTAAAACCCAAGGCACAATGTGATCATTTCATATCATACAAGAAAACTATATAAACAAGAAAATAATAACTTATAGGAATTATATATCATGAAATATTCCATAATATATAACACCTTGGGGTTTTCCTTGGTTATTCATAGATAAAATGAATCTAAACCCTTCAGGATGGTTCATGAAGCGTTTTTGAATTCACCAAAGCATATCCCTTAGGAGTGTCAAACTAGGTGAGTAGTAAGGCCTGTTGTTGTGTATAGATTACCTTGATTCAATATAGAAACATTATGTCCAAGTTTTTACCCCAAGTTATATCTGTTCTAGAGCCACATCCACTTATAGTATCCATACAAGTATGAATTTCACGGAATCCACCATCTTTATCCTTTACCTGAATTCCAAGAAATTTTCCTTAACATTAACACAACCGTATTCTTATCTATATAGAAATCACTATACATATTCCTAGAAATATACCTAGGGTTCTCAATAATAAGTTATCATCCTAGTTTCTAATGGATAAATATATATTTTCTCTGATATAAACTACATCGAAATCCACTTTTCAAATATTAACATTACATAACTTTTATTGAATACATAAACTATATACCAACATACGTCCAAATACCGTAGTTGTTGTACTGCATTGAGAAACATGGAACCAAAAATAATAGTACACATGTGAGATACATAATCTTCAACTAGGTTCATCTTTAATAGCACCCTTCATATAATTGTCAAATATTGTACATATCATCATATCATCGGGGAAATGAAACAAAAAAGTGGTGGACTCAAATTCTCTGTAAGGGTAAATAAGGGAGACTTGTAAGTATAAAAAATATTATAAGGTTGTGATAACATGATACTATAAATATGATATCATACCCCGCATATCAAAGATAAAAACTGAAATCATGGAAAAAATATTGGTTGTTTCTATGACATGAATCACATGAAATAAAGAGAATATGGAATGAAAGAATTAGGTAGAAATTATAAAAGGAATTGTTATAACACAGAAGTATATAATGATTTTCAAAATATCCATGGCATCACTTCTAAGAACATCTTAGTTGTATGGGTTCCCCCCCTCTACCATCATAACAATTATGGTTTACTCACATGGACATCATAGTAGCACGAGTTCACTCTTCATTCCATCTTAGTAGCCATGGTCTGCTCCCATGGCCATCACAGTAGTCAAAGTTCTCTCCCAAGACCATCTAAGTTTATCTAATTATTTCCCAATGATTTAGAGATAGATATATGTCTCACATGTAACATAATGAAAGAATACATACATGTTCTACATGATCATAAATGAACTTATCATTACCCATGAAATGAAACTGGTATCATAAACACGTATACATATCATAAACTATAGAAAGATATATGTTTCATAGTCATTTAATCATACAAATAACTTTGTAAAAGAAGAGGGATTCAAATATATATAACCCATGAAAGAGAAATGGGATTCAAAAAATCATTCCATAAAAACATAATCTATTCACAAAAATAATATTAATGGAATCATTTAATCATATCCCTATAAATGAATGGGTAACACCAATGTATGTTATCTTTTAGGGGATTTTTTAAAGAGATATTTTAAAAAAATCATTGAGAAAAATATGAATTTTGTTTTGAAAATGGGTTTTCAATACATAAAACCATTTGAAAATAATTTTCTTATATAACACCTTGAAAGCCTATAAAGAATAAATGAAATAATTTTGAAAAATATTTTCATTGTAAATTTTTAAAAAAGACTTCAAAAATTTTAAATACACTTTTTCACTGGAAAAAGATGAAAAGTTTAAAATAGTGATTGTATTTTTTTAAAAACCTTTTTATTTTAAAATGATTTCAAAAATATATAGAAATATTGATATTTTTTGAAATTCATTTTTATTGAAAACTTATAAAAGAAGCTTTAAATAATTTAGAAAACTATTTCTTTGAAATCTAGTAATCAATATTAGATATCATTTACAAAAAAATATTCCAAGAAAATTTATAAAATAATTTAAAAAACATTTTAAAGAAATTTCCATGATTTTTTTTAAACATTGTCTTAAATAATAAATTTTTTAATAAATTTGAAGGGATATTTAAATAAATAAAGGTGGGTAAATCCACACATGATATATGAGGGAAAAAAGAAAATTTCATTTGCACGTGAAAAATTATAGAATTGTTCATTTTTTTGAAAAAGAACAGAAGATTTACATTAAGAGTTTTGTAAAAAAATATAAAATATTTCTTGTAAATATAATAGTGTAATGGTATAATATTTATTTAAACACATATAAGAAAACATATATTTCCGACTAAATGAAGGTTAATGTCCAGCTTTCCTATAAACACTATTTAAATTATCTAATGTACAAAAGAGTATAAAATGGTACCAATACATGACTATATAGTGGAATAACATTTTAAAGGTATATTTTTTAACATTATTGAGAGATAAATCATAATATTTCAGAAAACTAAACATTAACATAAACAACAACTAAATGAAATCAGATTGTCTCAACAAAATCTTATAAATTGGTATTTTTGGATCATGTTCTCTATAAAATGAAATGAAATTATATGAATCATAGAATATCATGAAAATATTTACATGAGTAAAATGTAATGTAAATTGGATGTATATTTAATGGGAAAAGTTGTCAAGGTGCATAAAAAACATGAGTCTCAAAGAAGGAAAACTGAGACAAATGTTTTTTACAGATTTGGTAAATTTTGAATAATAATCCCCATGAAAGAAGGATCATTAATTGGTAATTCTGATTAAAATAAATATAATAAAATGATAAATATAATAAAATAATGGGTATTAAATATACCACGCCAAAGGAAATATTGGAAACCAATTCTTGTATCTCAAAAATAATAAAAGAGAGATGAAATCCCCTTAACTTGTGTCTTGATTCTCTCCATACATGTATAAGATTCCTACGATATATATATAAGTTTATTATTACTATATTAAGGAATAATTTTATTATATATATTACCATATATGGTTTTATTATAACCTTATACTATCTGTTTGTTAATTATCCTATGTTAAGATTTCGGTTCTGGTAATATTCCCTTTGTTCATCGCTTGTGTCTTAATTTGTAACCTATTTCAGTCCTTATATGTATAATAGGATTCTAAAATTTAATAAATCATATAAATATCAGGTTTATATATTAAATTTATATTATAACAATCTTTATTATTTAGTATTATGGAATATAATATATCAATAATGGAGACGATAAATAGTACGTACACATGAATGTTGATTCCATCTTTATTATCATATTGAAAGAACGCATTTTAATAAAATATGTATATGTATTTATGTATATATATGTTTCATTATTAAATATTAATTATTATATAATACATATCATATAATTTTATTAAATCCATCCTTAATACATTCAATGTGGCGTGTGAATGAATCACATATCATTAAGGGGCTGTAGTCCGCACTTCCTCAAATGAGATTAACAGATTAACAAAAAATGGAATGTAAAAAGATTTGTGTTGTAATATTAATTACAAAAATTAATAAATATTAAATACTAAATATTATAAATATAAATAGAGCTTCCATAATAATTTCCAACATGATTGGTGATAAAAGAGAAATGAACAATCATCGTTTCATGAGGCAGTAGTTCACCATTTAGAGAAATAGTATGTTTAATATCCATTAGATGGAGTTGTGGGTAAATGTAGGTCAGAAAAATTGAATAACAACATACTAGTAAATTTAGGATACGGTTTTTTTCACACAATAATAGAATAAAGAGATTATATTGGGGTTTAGTGGAAAAATAAATGGAAGGTTCTTGAGAAAAGATATTATCTATAAATTAGGTAACTCTTTTTGGTTTGTTCCAATAGGAGTCCTTTGTAAGCATTTCAACCCAAAGTATACTTCAGTGTTATAGGGATGTGTTTTGGGGGGATACTTTCACAGATCATGGATGAACATAAACTGTTTTAGAGGTGTGTGGAATGTGTAGAGGTCATTGACTTTTATATGGATGGAAAAAGTCTCACTAGGAATATTTAGAAACATCATAAGTGTGCATATGTTCTTATCTATCACAATTGGAAAATAAAGGGAAATAATGAACGGTTTATTGTCTAAATATGGACATAAAATTAGTTTTGGACATGTTTATAGGTAGTTTGACTATTAAATTTTAATGTTTAGTCCCTAAATAATTTTAATTTGGCCTTAATGGCTGTGTTTAATTTTAATCACTTTAACTAATAACTTTACTTAAAAATTAACATAGCATTTTTAGAGTTTAAATATAATATGGAATACAATGGATTATGTTTTTTTTGAATTCAAATCATAGTAATGGAAAAATTACGATTAGTGGTAATCATGCCTACACAACCAAATAAAGGGGATTTAATGTATGAAAATGAGTAGCAGTTTGTTATGATTTTATATTCAGTTTCAAAGATTAATTGATTCCAAAGAATAATTTTTTTATAAATAGATGTAATATTTATCTAATGTGACCATAAAACATATTTGTAATATTATTTATCATTGATAATATATTGTACAAAAGGCATTTTTTATCTAAAAACCGTATATTTCACTATTTATAAAGAAACAAGTTTTATAAAAAACCCCAAAATATTCACCCTAGGATTATTTTTTTGTTCGGAAGACAAAAATGAATGTAATTTTATCTAATTAAATTTATTAATTTTTATAAAATTACTTTTATTATAAAAATCTATTCATTAAGGAAACTAATATTTTTAACATAAAAGAACTTGACCAAAAATATTATCATTCATTATTAATATGTTTTATTTATTTACAAAATTCTAACAATATTTGAAAAGTAGTTATTAATATTCATATTAAAAATGTTTAAAATTTTTGTTATATTTATCTTGTTTAATAAATTAAATCAATAAAAATAGATGTTTCGTAGAAACTCAATGTTTTGTTCATAGTAAACCAAGTTAGTGTTTCTTGTAGTGCATGCTAGGGCGGTATTGTGTATAGCGCAAGACAAGTAGTTATGGTGTGTTAATAAAATGTTTGAATTATTTTTTAATATATATATTTATATATAAAGGACTATTTCTAGTGTCATGTGATATGAGAAATATTGAAAAGAGAAATTAATTCGAAAAAAATCTACAAAATCTAACGGTGTTACAATACACATCACAAATCTTAAATGAACAATTAAATATTATTATTTAAATATTAACATTATAACCTAGCAATTATATTAAAGGTTATGGACTTGATTAACTAAATTATGAAAATATTGTTTATAAATGTATATTTATTTTAATGAAATATTTATATAACTTTTTCTTTATAACTTCTAACATTCATCTTATGTGTTCTGTAGATATGGTATAAAAATAAAATCAATTTTACATATTAATGTTTTATTTTTTTGAATTATTTGAAAAAAAGAAACTTCATTTTTAAAATATATATTAAAATTTTGTTTGGGAGGTTTATTTTGACAATTTATGAAAAACAAATTTTCCAATGAATAGGGAAAAAAGTACATTTTAATTGAAAACTAAATTTTTATCTATATAATTAATAATGTATAATTATATATTATTTCTGGTTTAATTTAAAATATTATCTATTATATATCTATTAATATAGTTAATTTTATTAGAATATTTTTCATATAGAATTATTGATTTAAACACATTTCAAACTTTTGAACATTTTCATTTTAGAAAATCAATTTCATACGCTGTCTATGAGATTAATTTTAAATTAATTTTAGAAAAGTATGTGTTTTTAATTTTGTAAAATTGATTCAGTATTTGAATTCTGGATGTACAAATTTTGTAAATATGACTCTTTTAGTTTTGGATAATATGAATAATATTAATTGTAATTTTTATTGTCATTATTAATGGAAAGTTAGGTAATTAAAGGTAAAAATAAATTTGAAATGGATTAAAAAAGTACCATAACTCATATCCTAATTTTACCATATGAGTAATTTATGACCAAAATCATTATTGGGTTGAATTTATTACCTGGTGGATACATGTATATGATATTAATTATTTGATAGTAATTTATTTTAATAAATTTCATACTTGTCACACTAATGTTTGTAATTAGTATAACATTTTTAATATATGGCCTTCGAGAAGCTATGTTCATCCTTATATATTCCTTGGGAATATAAAATATATATATTCATTATGTTAATATATTTTTTTTGGAATTAAATAATTACCTTAAAGTCCTACACCACGATGATTTCATAATTATTTGATTAATGGAAAATCAAATAAATGATATTAAGACTATTAATGTAAATAGAATTTGAGATAATTAATGTCATCCAAAAATTTTTAGATTATCTTTATATATTAGAGATTTATGAAGACTTTTTTTTAAATAAAATTTGGTATTTATTTTCTGTAAATTTAAAAGTAATTAATTGTGTCAGAATTTAAACTAACAATATATTAAAATAAATAATATTTTATAAAATGGATTATAATTCCAAAAAATCATAAATTTGGACAAATTATTTGGATAAGGTTAAAAATTTCATCAATGATCCATTTATGGGTGTTTTGAGCTTTAGAGTGTTTATATAATCCCTAAAATAGTAAAATTCAATCTTGTCACATTAAGAGTTAAATTGATTAAATAAGGGTTACCAACAAATAATAAGGGTAATAATTAAAACTAAACATTAGAAAAAATTATTGTACGAGATTATTTGGACCCATGCTTATATTATATTATATTTAAATCATTTTGGAGCCATTTTTTAGTGTTAATTAATTTATATTTATTTAATATTTTGAGAGTTCCCAAAAGTTCCCCACAACTCAATTATAAAATGAAACCTATTAATTCACTTAATTACACCACATTGATACCTATAACTGATCCAAAACCTTTCCAAATAAACTACCAACATCCCTACCCTCATAATAGAATCCTCACATTGAAGAGAAAACAATCCAATTAAGTCCTTCCGTGAAAACCAAACATATTTTCCAAGAGAAGATGGTGTTGAAGACCATTTTACGAAAGGAAAGTGTATTGTACATGTTTCTCATATCACTTTTACTTCCACTAGCCATATGTAATATTCAACATTTATTCCTTTCTTGGATTATATTTTGTACTCTTATTTAATATATCATTAATGTCTATCTCTTCATGGTATTAAAAGTTTTATTTTATGTAATTTATTCCATGGGACATAACATTTAACTATTTAAATGTTTAAAGGGTTTATTTTACTAACTCATTATTATTCAGGATCTATTTTATTTAAGACTACATTAAGTAATATTTCTCTTCTAGGACTATATTTTCAAAAAACAAAATTTTAAAAAATATTTTTTATTGTTATAGAATGATTTTTTAATTTCATTTATTCTCATATTTGATTTTTTATAAAATGGGTTTAAAGGTATATTTAGTTAGTTTCAAAACAAGATTCCTTTTGAATTTTCTAAAAAATGATGGATTGTTTTTTTAACACATACGACATGACCAAAATTTCCCACCATCATAACCCCTTTAGGATTTTAAGATTCTGTTACAATATTACATAAGTTATTTCAATGAAAAACATTTCTATAATAATTTTTTAGTTTTTTATCATAAGTGGTATTCCAAATTATTTTTAAAATTTTAGTTTTGAAAAGTGAATTTAATAGTGAAACAATATATTTTCCTCATTAATTATTATTAATATATTTTAATTCTTAAATTAAATAAATCATTTTAGTACTTATAAATTACTAGGTATATGATATATTAATATCATCCTTATTTTTTATGGATGGATTGTGATTACTTTGATAGGGGATGTACTATTTTTATCCCATTGGACATATAACATTATGTGGTTTATAATTGTTTTTATTGAATGAGGAGAGTTTTTAATTTTTGTATGCTAGTTTTAATATTAATGTTTATATGGATTATATTTCAACCCAGTAATATGAATATGGATTAGACATAGTAATTGAATGTTATGGACCATTATATCCCCTCGAGGAATCAGTAGGTCCAACATGACAAACGTGAGAAGGTTTTGGCCATGAACTTACCCATTTATAATTTTCATGGAATGAAACCATTATGGTGTAAAATTTATGTCATAAATCAATGCTATTATGTTTTAGATGTCCTATATTATGAATTCCATCATTATGGGATTAGATATTTATTTTCATGTGTTTGTTCTATTTATTAAATATCAATTGTAATGATTCTTAGCTCATGTTATTATTTATATCTATTTTCTGGATCATGTTTTATAATAACCATATTTTTTGCAAGGTATTGAATAAATGACATGATTTTCAGTTATATACCGTTCCATAATTTTTATTAACTATTTAGGATAACATCAATTGTATATATACCCTTAGTGATCATATAATCTCACCCCTTCCTTATGTTTTATTTTTACCCAATATTCTAAAAATTTTGTGATGATTTATATACAAGGATATTCTAGAAGATTATTGGTGGTTTTAATATATAATCTATGTTGTATTTAATATTCTCAATTTTAATTTAATTTTAATATATGTATATAGTTTTCTAAAAATACTAAACTCATAGGTCCTTAGAGATGTGTTTCCATGTGACTTATAACAACATAATAATGTAACCACTGACATTGGGCTACTACGGTCAAGTATTTATAGTTAGAATCAAAGGATGTTTAGTAGAAAGATGGAATTTTGTTTGGGAAATAATATATTAGGGAAATTTTACCCTATAACATGTTTTGAGTATATTTCCAATGTAACAAATATTATGATTGTTTATTTAGTAATAAATTTATTTTTAACATATGTTTAGTTTTTTTATCATAAATTTGTGAATAATGATTTACATTATAATCAAGATTATACCAGGTTTTCAAAAATGGAACTATTTAGATATGATTAGAACTATAAAAATAAATTTAATACATATATTTATTTAAATATAGAAAATATAATGATATTGGAGCTAGAGATGCATCTGGAGCTAATCCACATATATGCATACTAGGATAACTAACATTAGTTAAGGGTAATATTCTGACCGATATAGAGAACCCTGATCCACAATGTTGGGTAAATGTTTTAGAAAAAATCATGAAATATCAAAATTAATCATTGAATGGGACTAAAAATACATTTGTAGAAATTGATGTAATCAATAAGAAAGATATTTCTCACAATGGGATCTAATTAAATGACCAAGGTTGTAATATTAGTTTTTCATATATCATGATATATAGATAAATGGTATTCATTAATTCAAAACATTAATAAGGATTAGGTAATAGAAAACATGGAATAGAAAATTATTATGTGAATATAAATTGAAAAATTTATCCATCATGAAGTACAAAAAGATATGGTTAGATAATTAATGAGTTTGGGACAAAAAGAGGATGCTAATATTTATAAGTATGAATCCATCTTTAAAATATTTGAAAATAATGAAATGAAATTAATAAGTAACCCAAGGATTTAGATTGATTATTTCTTTGATGGAATAAATCCATTACATAGAAGGGAACTAGTATCCAACACATATTCATCATACAAAGATATAGTCACATATGCTATCATTATAGAGAAAAATTAATCAAGGACTTTTGACATTATAGGAAATAAATGGAAGATGATAACAATATAGAAGGAAAAAGATAAATGGAAGAATGTGTCTAATAATTTTCAACATCTTGTACTTGTTGAAGGAAACACTAAGGTACATGTTTACAAGGAATTTATTTCCTTCTTGTGTGGGTATAAATGAAACAATGATTGTGATCCCAATAAAAATAATTTATTTTATAATTTACAATGATTCAACAATAAACATATGGGGAACTATGTAATTGAATTCCCCATGTGTCAATGAAATATACCTTAGAAGATGAAAAGGGATAAAGATAAAGTTTACATTTTTAATATAATCAAAGTGAAATAATAAAGGTATTTATGTTTTTGGGATCAAGATTTGTATTGGAAAATTATTTTATTAAGAATATTCTTGTTATAAGAATCTTGATATATATAAGTAATTTACTATAGATCTCCTCCATTAAGAAATTGGAATAATGAATGCTTTTATTATGATTTTTAGGTTGATCAAATATATTATATGTGATATTAAGAGAAACATTATGTTGTTTGGAGAATGTAATATTATGTGGATTTTTGAAATTTAGTAAACTCATTTCTATATTTTTTGGAAATGAATTTTGATTGATGTATTTTGAATGGGTCTTAATGTAAATATATATGGAATGGATTATATTGAAAATTTCAAATTATTATATAATGTTAATTTATGTTTTGTCATAGTGGATAACCCGTGATTACCATTTTTGTTGTGATACAATTTTAATGGTTGAAGGAATGGGTTAAGGATATTTTGTTAATAGTGTGTTAGGAAAAAAATCATCTTGACTCTCCATCAACAAATGTATTAAATGAATTTGATATAGATATAATCAACTCAAAAGGATGAGATATTGAACGTGGTATGGAAATAAATATAGTATGTCTATTTTCCTAAGTGATTTATGTAGATAAAAAAATAAATAATCAAATCAAGGAAAAGGATTTGAAAAACTTCTTATATAGTTTACTTTTCATGGTGAGAAATAAATATATATTTAACAAATCCTATATTTACGCTTTTGTAAATATTGAATTTATAATGACCATATTTTCTTTTACCCTCCATCTAAAATTGATAGTTAGATTTTTATTCCATGACCATTTTCAAATTCCAGTAAATATTTTCGTATTTTAATTCCTAATGTTTCATCGACCTTCAAATTTATCTTTCTATATTTAGAAAATGATGTTTCATTAGCCCTTTTTACGATATGAGATTTCCAAAAAGGAATTTACAAATATCAACCCTTTAATGTCGAAGTGAAATTTCTAATTGCGAGGATGCAATTTATTGAATATGGTGATAATTTAAAATCCTAAATTTTGAAAATAAAAGACTACATTTGATATTATACAATATATGCTACCCCAAGAATAAACAAATAACTAAATATTATTATTTTAATGTTACCATTATAACCGATCAATTAGAATTATAGGTATAATCAAGAAAAACTGAATTATAAAAATATTGTTTAAACAAGTATATATATATATATATATTATTCATATATATATATATATATATTATTCATATATATATATATATATTATTCATATATATATATATATAATATATTTATTATAATTTTAAACGTTAATCGTACATATTTTATAGACATGATATAAAAATAAATCCACTTTTCCACATAAAAAGATATATCTTTCTAAAAATATGTATTCCCTCCTATTGATCACATAAATATTAAAAACAAATTGACAATTTTATAAATAATATTTTAATAATTTTGTTTTTTAAAATTTGAATACCAAAATTATCTTAGGGTGAATTGTTGTTATTTTTACGATAATGTTGATTTTACAGTGAGTAGTGAAAGATATTACATTTCAAATGAAAATTTCATTTTCATATAAATAAAATATAATGATAAATTATTTTATATTTTTGTTTTTATATAAGAAGATATAAATTATAAATGTATTAAGAACTGAATATTATAGGCTAATGTCCAAGACGCCAATGGAAATTGGCCGAAGGTCCAATGTATCATCATTCCGAAATCATTCGGTTTGCATCTTCCCTTTGAGATCACTAACCCACGTCATGCCTGTAACAATGATTTCCACATAAATCCCCAAGGGGGAATCAGTGATTCTAACCATGGCCTTTTAGAATTATTATTATAGGGTTTACTAATCATGTTTCATCCCAACTCTAAACATGTTATTCGGTAACGAGGTATAGGTGGGTGCCACACTGTGCCCTTAATAAAAGATTTTTTTTAAATTAATTTAACCACTTATAGGTTTTGAATTTTAAAAAATTGTTTCTATATTTTGAGTTTTTGGTACAAATTTATTAAATAGTATCCATTTAATTTTTGAATATATAAATAATAAACATAATAATTTTTATCACTGTAATTAAGGGTAAATCATGTAATTAATTGTTATAATAATTATAATAAGAATTAAAAAATACCTTAACAATTTTTAAAATTGTACTAGATGAGTTATTGTTGGGAAAAAAAATATTGGTTTTAATTTATAACCTCTTGGAGACAGTTCGATTACATTAGGCCCATTATCGAATTTTGATTTAAGAAAATTCAAATTGGTCACCCTAATGTTTATAATAAATATAAAATTTTAAAGATATGGTCATATAGAAGCTATGTTTGACAATACATAGTCTTCATAAATATAAAATATTTTTATTCATCTTGGTAATATATTGTGAACTTTTTGGGAATAAATAATTACCTGAATGTCTTTCACAATGATGACGCAGTAATTATTCATTTAATGGTAAAAATATAATAATTGATATTAAAACTATTAAAATAAATATAACATGAGATAATTAATGTGATTCATGAATTTTAAAAGATTATTTTTATATATTAGGGATAAATTAATTGACTTTATTTGAAGATAAATTATTTTATTTAATTTTTTTAATGAAATTGTATTGAATAATATCAAAATGTAAATTTATTATTTTTTAAAATATATTTTATTAAATGATATAAATTTTTTAATAATCTAAAATTCATAAACCTGATATGGATATGGTTATGTATTTCAATAGTAATCAATTTATTGGTCATTTTTTATTTAATATTAACAAAAAATAAGACTCAAATAATAAAAAACCATGTTGCCACAATAAGAGTAAAAATGAAGAAATATTGGTTAAAACCAAAATATAAGGGTATGAATGTGAACTAAAGTTGTCTAAAAATTTGTGAATGAGATTATTTAGACCTACCCATGTATTATATTAAAAATAAATTTTTTTATATATTTATAATTAAAAATTATATTGTATTAATTTCATTTTTTAAGAGTTTCAAATAGTGACCCTCAACTCAATTATAAATGGTATATCTTTTATTCACTTATTTTCACAACATAGAGCCTTATATATCATCTAAAACATGCCTAAATAAATTCCAAAAATCCATTCCCTAATCATAAAATCCTCAATTTTAGAACAAATAAAATAAATTATTTCATTTGGGGAAAACCCAAAGGAGTTACCCGAAAAAGAAAAGTTTAATGAGAATTCAACCCAAACGATGTATATTGTAGGGGCTTATCATCTCACTTTAACATCCATAAGACATACATCATATTCCATAATTCTTCCTTTTGGGCGGTGTATATTATTCTAATTTATATATTATATCATGAATACCTTTTTCATTAAATTATCCAATGTTTAATTTAAATTTATTTATTTAAAGGGGTATACAACCCAACAGATTACAATGTTTTAATGGTTTACTTAACAATATTCTCAATATATAGGATATTATTTTCATTTATGTATCCATTTGGTAATATTTCTCTTAGAAGTTAATGTTTTTTAAAAAAACTATTTTTTTATTATTCTCATAAAAATTTTCAATGTCATTTATAATAATTTTTGACCGTTTAAATGACAGTTTGAAACATATATTTATTCATTTTCAAAATAATGTGTTTTCAGTCATTTTAACAAAAATATAGAAGGATTTTTTTACTTATATTACGTGTATATATTTTTCATCCATTATAATGCATTAATTATTTTTAACATATATTACAATCTTACATGGTAATATTCCAATAAATTTTTTTCTTTTTATAATTTTAAAACATTTTAACCATAAGTTATTTTCCAAAGGAATTTTTCAATTTTAGTTTTTAAATGTTAATTTCAATGTGTAAAAGGATATTTTTTTCTTAAATGTTTTTAAAAATATTTTTTCCCTCAATTACATCCACTATTTTATGTTATAAATATACTCAAAGGATATGTTGTCCTAATATCTTCCTTTTTCATTATATGTACAGTTTATGAGATGTTTGACTGGGGATGTACTATTTTGATACCATTAAACATATTTTTCTTGATGAGTTGTGATTTTGTTTCTTTAATGTTAAAAGGGCATACTTTTCAAAATATAGTTCTAATATGAATTTTTAGGTTGATTATGTTTTACTTTTTGGAATGCATTGATCATTCTAATTGACGAGTGGGGCCCAATATAGTATTTCGATGCAATAGTGGGTCTTATGAGATAACTATATGGGGTTTTGAAAAACAAAACAACCCATTTATAATATTCTTGGTAAAATGTTGTGATGATGTTAGATTCATAGCTTGAAGCCTCAAAAATATTTTATAGATGTCTGAAAAATTGCATTCTATCATTATAAAAATAGTTAATGGTTTCCATGTTTTTATTTGATTTGTAGAATATACATGGTTAATTCAACTAGATCATGTGATTATTTAAATGGAAATATTTTATACTCTTTTATTCAATACTTGTTATGATCATGTTATTGATTACATAGAATTTGTTTTATTTATTAACCTTGCAAATAATCTTTATTTCTTATTTAAGTTATATTTCAATGTATATTTTCCGTTACTTAGTATATAATCCCACCCCTTACTAATATTTTAATTTTTTCTAGCATTCCAAGAAGATAATTATTTTTTATATAATGAATTAGGGAAGATGAGTAATGTTTTTACCAATGGTCTGACTATGTTTAATCTAATATTACCATTTATAAAGTAAGTTTGAATAATGTTTCTAGTTTTCAAAAATAAGTAATGTGTTTGATTTGTTATGAGTTATTTCCTTGTAACTTTTTTTCAGTTTAATAATATTACTAGTGACTCTGGGATACTCGAGTTAATTTATTTACAATATTATTTATTAAAATTCAATTTAGATTCAAATAAGTTATTTTTTTCTTTCGACTTAACCATTAAAAAATATTCTGAAAATTAATATGATTCTATAGTATATAATTAATTAATATTTGTAATACATGAAAATGTGTTATCATAACATTTCCATTTTTGTTTGAATTTCCAACAAGACATTGGTGTTAGATGGCATGTCTTCAATAATTTTAGGAAATGACAGTTTAAGGAAAAGTGATGACACAAACTATATTTGAAGATATATAATGGGTATTTTAGAATTTAATAAGTTTAAATCACGTGTAACTATACTAAAATCCATTTCCCTCTACATACATAGTGAATACTACTATTTGGTTGTTCAACTATCGTGTTTAGGTAACGTTAAATTGTTATGGTAACTGAATCAGTATTGAATTTATCAAACGTTTTGAATATGAATCATATAAAAAGAATAGTGATACTCTTGGGGAAGTTATTTAGATGTTTTTATATAAATAAATGTTTTTTTAGTAAAACATATCATGATTACGGGATAAAATTTGGTGTATGTAGTTTTTTATTTTTGCAGGGTCTCCATAGCTGAGACATTATGATTGGGATAAAGTAATAATAATGGGGTATATATGCATTGGTATTATTGATAATTTTAATTTCTGTTTTAGAAATGATAATTCTTTTAAGGATTAATTTTGTATGGTGAAATTGTATTGGAGTTATGTATATCAGTTAAAAATTTATGGTTGGTTTTTCTGGTTTAGAGAAAGTGTTTTCTAAGAATTCACTCCTTTTCAAATCCATATTTCTGTATAACAGGACTACATCATGATTTGAATTATGAATATATAGTGGTTTAATATTCCAATGTATAGATTTTTTGTTTGGTGATAGTCATGGATTCTCATAATGGATATGAATCCATATGAAATTATTTATCTTTATGACCCACATCATTATGGGAGAGTGAAACAAAAGAAAATATTCATATTTAATAACAATTGTATTATTGGTTTAGTAATATTTATTTGGATTGGATTTTAAATGACATAAAAATATCTATATAGAGTATTAAATCTTTTTAGGTCTTAGGAATATTTATAGAGTCAGGGTGGTGTACTATCTTGTTAGTAATATATAACATTTTCTATAGTTACCATTATGTACCTAGTAGGGGATCATTAGGTACCCACTAGTCTCAGGAATAGGGTTGGAATCCAATATTCTCAACTAGGAAACTATTGAAACTCTACTAGCCTATTGGTGGAACATCAGGTACCTGGTGATAGCCATCAGTCCTCTAATGAGGCCCTACCATGTTTTTAAAATATGAGGGGAATGAAATTTTTTTCATTGTCACCCCACCATGGGTTTAATTAGGTAATGGGAATATGGTGGTCCATTTATCCCGATCCACCACATATAAACATTTATTTATTCCATATGAATAAAGATATATAATAATGTTTATTTAGTTGGGATTATAGGAAATCCACTATCTTACATCCTATTTTTTAACACACTTTCACAAATTTATAATTTCAACCACCTGGGAATTGATGACATATTGTTCCTCTAATAAAGTGAAATATGTTTTTAATGACGCGTATTCTTGTGTAATCACTCATTATTAAATTGAAGATATGTTTATGAAAAAAATATTCTGCAATTAAATAATTTTTAGATATTTATAAACAATTAAGCGTAAAACCAGGGGTATTTTTCTCAAATATGTGTTAGAGACAATGCAAGAAAATTTCTCATTCATTTGGTTGTGGTTATGGTTCCACCTCTACACATGGTAAATTTTGTTGGTTTATTCCAATTATATTATCTATTTTTAAAATTCAGTAAATAATTTATTGTTTATAAACAATTAAATGATGATTTTTTATTAACATAATATATTTAAATTTGGTTATTTATTGGTCTGTGCTTAATATTAATTGAAAGAGCAAGGCTTATGAGTTAACTCAATATTGAAGTATGTATTTTATCATGGGATTTTTTGAACATCTCAATTACTATTTAGAATAGAAGAAAATAGTTATCACATGCACAAGATACGATAGAGATAAAATTATATTGTAAAATGATAAATTACTAATTTATCCACACATATCCTTTTATGCTTCCAATATTCATTTATAGTGATTTTTGTCGAGTTCTCTAATATAAAACAAATGGGTTCATTCATATTATTAAATCCACATACCTCCAGAATACCCAAATTCATATATAGGGATATTCTTTTTTATAGATAACTTTAACATCGTATAAGGTATTAGAAAAATCCAATGTTGTAGATAAATTCATATATGTGAGAGTAAACTCTATTGTGAAAATTCGTTTCATGTATTCCATTTAAATAGAGATCTATTATTGAATGGTGATATCTATTGAAATTTATATAGATCAAACATTTTGAAATGATTAAAATAATTTTTAACTTGTATAAAAAATTAACCTCATTTATTAATTTGATTACTAAACTCCATTAATAGTTAATGTTGTATTTAATGAAAATTTCAGGATGTCTAAATTGATCGAGAAATATTATAACCATATTGGGAGTCATTAGGAATTATATTATTTATAATTACTTATATCTTATTTATAGTTATCTTTTAAAACCATGATTTGGTATCATATACCACATGTAAACTATGTGGACATAGTTGTTAACTTCACCACCCCATTTTTAGTTATTCAGTTAAAAAAATTAAAAATTCTCCCACCATTAAGAAATAATAACATAAATTATAAAAAGCATATGTACACTTTATGATTCATTATACAATCATTGGTTGGTTATTAATATTATCACTTCGTTATTAAATATACATTAAAAAAATTATTTTCATTCCAATAACTTATGTCTTACCATGAGGGACCTTATAGTATTCAAACAATGTATGATTTCTTTTATCATTAATTATAAAAAATAGTGGACCATTGAAATACATTACTGACAATCATGATTCATGTGAATCTTGAATGATATCAATAAAATAAACTGATATCATTATAAGAACGTTTCCACCCCAATATGTTACAAAAATATCATATGAATGATCATATGATCCCATTTAATATGACATCGAGTAGACACTAGACATGGAAAATGTAAACAAAATATTTTCCATCTTATAAAATCATTATTATCTAAAATATATAGTTAGTAAATATGATTACATCACATGTCATTCATTCAATTGGTTGAGCACATCATATTTCACCCAAAAAATAAAGTCTATATGTTTAATTGGTCTAATTGTATCATAGACCCACATTTCATACTTTTTTATAAGAGAAAAAATACCATATAGTTTAAACAACATAGATGACACAATTGAAAAAATATTCAACCCATATTGATTATCACATCCTTAGGGGTGGCATTTGACCATTATCAAATAATGATGTTTTTCACACTAATAATTTTTTCAACCATAGGTAATAAGTATTCACATTAGGCCTAAATGAATATTTATATTAATGAAAATAAAAAATTTAATGTGTTAATATTTTCTAAATATGTCTAGATATTTATTTTATAATTATTATCTCATGATTATAATCTATATCATATATGATATTTCGACTCTTTTTCATCATAACATATCAACAAAACCTATAATTCCCCCCAATGACCATCAATTAGGTTCAACTCTAAGGCATTCATAACGGATGTATTATAATTCCACAATTCATATAACATATGAACCAAACATGAATGAATTATAAATATATATTTCATTAATTGTAATACCATGATAAATTTTACTTCTGTGATACACAATCTCCGATGTATTTAAAACCCAAATATGCAACATATCCCCTAGGTGTTTACTAAATTATTGTTCTTTTCCATGGTCCTACTATATTATCCATTGTATCTACAGACAAAAAAATTTCCATCACCCCTATCAATGATCTATAGAATGAGATCTTAATTTTGAAGGATCTGCAAGGTTATTTGGCGGTCCATATTTTCCTTGGACCAATTTATTTCTACATTATTATCATAGTAATTCTAAATTTCCCCTGGATGTGGGGATCCACCTAATATTTTGTGATGATCATACTATTCTAAATATATTTCTTCACAGCATATAATGTGGTAATCAATACTTCTGATGATGTAATGTATGTAATGATATATTATTTGGAACTATTTTAACTAAAAATTCCACAATTGAGGAAATACATAATACCCAATTTGGATCTCATATCATCTTTTTGGATAGGAAAGTGGATTTAGTGTATACCCTTATAATGAGCTTATCCTCACATATAATGAGTCATAATACATTCTTTCTTCATATCATTTAAATAATGATGTTATTGAAATTGAATTTGTGTCTCACCAAGATTACATTAGTATTTACCTGTTATAATCAAATCTTATGTGACATTGGGGTGAGAAAATAACATTACATATAGGATAAATATTACCATAAATACATTAGGAATCATATAAATCCTTTTTAAATCATTATAATTATTTATTACATCAAAATATTCATGCCATGTAAAACATGAATAGATCTTTTCATGAATTACTACATGTTTTACCACATTAACACTTTAGTAATATATATTTTTATGAATATTTTTAAGTTACCATTATAATTTGTCTCTCTAGATGATCATACCCCTTATATTTTCTACCTATCAAATTTATATATTTTTAGATAATTTTCTCAACTACACAATAGCATAATGAAAAGATGGGATATCATTTTTGATGAATAGTATATTTCACCTATAAACTATCATAAATATAGAAACACAACTATTAACCAACCAATCCACACCTAAATATTTTATATTCTTGATTAACCAAAACTCATTAACTAAAATATTAAATAGATATTATAACTTCAATGAAATTTATTCAATCTATAAATATATGATTGTAACTCATATACAAATATTCCAAACAATATAACCATTCCATCAAGGCCTTGTTCATAGAAATATTACAAAAAATTTTAAGGCCTTAGACTAAAACCCAAGCTAGTTTTTCTTACGAGAAATATCGATGCATTATGGAGATTTGTCTATCTTAACACATAACATAACAATTCGAATAAATTCTTCAAATAATGATTTTGTAACATAATAAAAAAACATTCATATCGAAATAAAATAACATCTTTGTTTTTAAAATAACCCAATTATTCATCATAATAATTAACCATATAGTGTAATATGACTGACATCAAATAAGAACATCCCCTGTCAAAATGAAAAAAAACTGGATAAATAATAAGAACCATATCATTAAAACATATCCTTTGTAGAGAATAAAAATAATAAAGGATTGATATAGTTTATTAATATAAATACCATATCAATTTCAATACAATTTGTTTTATGGAAAGTAAGCATTCAACATTAATAATATTTTCAAAACCTAATTTTTCCGAAATATTTTAAAATTAATTTTTTTGAAAATTAATTTTTTATTTTATCAATGATGATTTAATATATTTAGTTCCCATGATAATGGAGATTCAATACATGATATGCACATTTAAATAATGATCCCATTAACATTTTCAGAAAAATAGAAACACGTCGTGTTTGGAAAATAAGATAAATATTTAATTATTTTTTTTATAAAAATTAAGACTTGGGGAATAATTGACCATAAAAATTATTTGACGAATTTTAATTTTTAAAAAAACATTATTTAGAAAATATGTTTATGGAAGAAAAAAATATTTTCAAGAGAGGAGAGTAATGAAGTTGTATTTTTTTAAAATAAGTTCTCAATATTTTTAATTAGAAAATATAATAATATGGTAACATTACATTAAATACTCATGAATGAAAAGAAGAGAAGAAAATAAGATTGGTTTATTAGATTGTGGGAAAATAATTTTTTTTTCAATTTAAATCCAAATATAAATAAAATGATTTAATTGAGTCATAAACATAAATCTATTACAACATTGATATCTTTTGAATTACATTCCCAATGAATATAATATAAAAAATTAAATTTAAATTCCATGAATATAAATAGATTTAGGATATATCATATGAATGGTTCAGTGTATATGTAACACAAAGGAATAAACGGTGAATATGGAATATGTATCTCGAGAGAAAAAATAAGGGGAGAAACACATAACTTGTGTTTGAATTACTTTGTATGATTCCATACATCTACTGTAATAAATATATTTTTATTATACATATATTTCAGAACCATACTCAAATATTCCACACCATATATGATTTAATTATAGTATTTTATGACCTGTTTATTTTTAATTATTTCTAAAAATCACAGTTTCAGGTGATAATTGGTTCATTCTTCTGATGGGTTTAGGTATTTTAATTTTAGTATATTTATATTGATCATGATTAAATAAAAACCAATTACTAATCCATGATATAAATATCACATATATTAATTATATATGTATTTAATGTAATTGATATAATATAAATCTTGAAAAGAATTACAAAAATAATAGAGATAAAAGGTTGATATTATATTTAAATAAGTGTTTTTATGTTATAAATATAACATATATTAACTAAAATAAACCTTAATTCATTCCATGGTATGTTTATGGGACAAAAGAATCAAATCACTTTGCAAGGTGGCATTCCTTTGTACACATGAGCGACAATGTACTATCCCTCCAAGTAATGACATTTGTAAAGGTATATGTGATATAATAATTCACAATGGGTAATAAATTACTAAATATCATATTAATATTTTAATTCCATAATCATATATGTTCACTGCATGTGGTTATGTAAAGTGAGTTATATCAGTTTGAGATATGGTAGTCTACCATACACATGATTGATGGTTTCATTTACCATTTGATGTAAGAGGATATAAATATCAGTTATTCCAATTATATAACAAAATATTAGTATATATTGGATACTTTTATTGTTATTTTATTATAGTTGATGATATTTTGATTGATGTGGAAGAAGAAAAAATGTATGCACCTTTAATAATTTTCCCTCTTCTTTGGAGGGTCTCTTTTGGTTTATAACTAAAGACATATTTGGAAGGATTTATAATAAATCTAATGCCTATATGATGTTCAGATGAAATTATAGATGATATTTGTGTATTTATTAGACCAATAAAAGGGTTTTGTATACATGAAGAGGAGGTGAGAGGGGTTTCCTTTTATATGTGGGGGAGTGGAAACACATGAAATTTTTGAAAAGATAAATTGATACCCAAAATTCTATCATGAAAAGCTCCCAAATATTTTCCATTTTATAAAAATATGAATATCTAAAAATATTTCTAGCCAGTGGGTATTTTATAAGTTTTTTTTCATTTCATCCTTTATCTTTTTTATTCAACCCTCAGTAAACCCATTTTTACCTATTCCAAAATAATTACTCTTTTCTTTTTATACTATAAATTATCTTTAAATTTTATGATAAACTTATTAGATAATATTAATTATGATTACTAAAAATATATAATGCATTTTTCCAATTTTATTTCATAGAATTGGAAGATTTAAATTTAATATTAAACTCCCATACATATAAAGAAATGGGGTTTCCAAAGAAAAACATTGTAATGTTTAAAACTGATTTTCATCAAAAAAAAATTTAAATTTATTCTGATGACTTTAAATTGTTAAATTGTAATAAAATATTTATAAAATTACATAAAAAATAGTTTAAAATATTATTTAACCTTGTAAATAGTTAAAAAAAAATTGAAATTTTCAATAATAATTAGTTTCTTAACTATTAAAAAATAATTTTTTGAGAAAATTATTGTAAATTACCCCTAAGATAATTTTTAAACAATTATTTATAGAAATTAATTTTTTTTTGCTAAATAAAATTAAATAAATTGGTAGAAATAATTTTTAATTGTTTAAAAACATAATGACTAAACAACCTTTTATAAAAATATTGTTTTTCACAAAACATTTATTTTTCTTTCAAATGGTTCTTAATTGATTTCAAATTAATTGATAAACATGGAATTTATTTTATAGATTATTAAACTATAAAATTATAATAATTTATCTAATATTATTCATACAATCCATGTTAATAGTTAGGCCATATTAGTTAGATTTAAATAATATTATTTTAAAATAATATCATGTTTTGATAAATCCTGTTGGTGCATGCCTCACAAGTGATTTATGATATTCAATTTATTTAAAAAAATATTATAAAGTCTTATAGTGTTTTATTTTCTTTTAATCCAAGTATTGTGTGTCATATTCACTATAATACTAGATGTTCCTATTTTAAAGCCTCATGGTGTTACATTTTATACCCATAAATAAATTACATCCCTACAATTTAATCAAAATCTTATAAATAAAGGGTTTGAAAATTGATAATATTTTTTTTTGAAACCCACATCATATAAGTTATTAATAAAACATTCTCTTCATAATAGATAAATGAATATAAATTTTTCAACTATAATAACACATATATTTTATTCAGAGTATGTGAACATTGGTGGGATGTGAAGATATAGATATAGAAGAAAAGGGTAAAATATCATAGAGAGAGATAGAGATATTTGATAATAATAAAGTGAATGTAAAACGTAATGTTAAGGACCTCGAAACAGATACACTATTATGATTTAGATGGCTATTCTATTTATCTAATTTGATGGTAATATATTAACATGTTTATTTCAATATGCTTTTCCAAAAGTTGATGAATTATTTTACTATCTATGAATATATAGAAATATACATTCATTATTTCATTCTATTTCATAAGCATAATTTTATAATTTGGTTTCACATCTATCAATTTCCACTTTATTAATTACTCCATGATATAAATATCCCAAAACAAATTTTTATGCGTAAAAGTCTAATATTAAAATTTAATTTATTGTTAGATATATAAATAAATTGTAAGTCATCCCTTTTATCACTTGATATTTTACAAAACCAAAATTGTTAGTACAACTGATCTAATATAATACATTAATCTATAAACTTCAATAGTAACACCTCTAGATTGACATTAATATCTATCCATTAATTTTTTAAATTAAAAACACAGTCATATTGACCAGAACATCAACTAATTCTGTGGTAGGTGCAAATATAATGTCATCCTTTAGTTGTTGGTTTATGCCCCATGGACTTTACAGATGTAATGGGTTGTCTCCCAACCCGAATTTTATCTTTTTTTAACATTATTAATATAATTCTTATAATGTTATAGAATATTTATAATCCCTAATTACCTCAATGTGAAAGGTGATATGAGCCTTGGAGGTTACAATAGCTTCATCAAAACAACTTTATCATTATTACAACAACATTGTTAACATATTAATGGTTATCTTTATATATAGTGTGTTTCCCATAAGTTAATTTCTCAAAATAATCACTTTTCATGTCCATCAGTATGGTAACATCTCAATCAAGATGCCACAAAATATTTCCCAATACAGGTCGGTCATAAGGCCTCATGTTCACCACCTAATATGCTAGAGGAAGCTGACTAGAAGCGAGGGACTAGGGTGTGTCTATATAGAAACTATTCCCACTTTTAATTGTGTATCACAATGGTATAAATCATGTTAGTTAACAATAGATTCCATAAAACACCTTGATTAAAAGTAAACACCCATGAGAGGAATATATAAGAAATTCAAAAAGTTATCTCATATACAAAATAATGATTCATATAATATCTATACAAAGCATGAACACATGGATAGAAAAAACCAATATAATACATGTATCATTATACCAAAAAGACAAAATGGACTATCACAAATTGCTTCATGAGACTGGCCCTGTCATGTGATATAATGATCATAAGAAACAAGAAAACCATTCATCATTATATCGTAACTTTCCCTAATCCCTACATGTATCCATAAATTTTCCATAGGTACCCGGAATATTTCTTAATGGGGTAGGATATAACACATAGTAGACCACCCCCAATAGTGTCTATAACAAATATAGACTATATTATCTTTACAAAATAAGTGTGTAATATATCACTAGTATATAAAAAATGGACGTAAAGTGGAAATGAAATCTATAAAAAATGAAATGGGACCCTATCTTTCCAAGAAATTCACCAAGCGGACAGTAGTCAAGATCGAATAACATGGGAGGAGGTAAAAATAGAAATAAGAAATTAATACATTTAATTCTACCCACTATAGTCAAATATATATACCGGGGCTATATATAAATCATATCACATATATCTATCATGAACACACTGTATAACCCATTAAAAATATCAACCATGGACGTGTTGTATAATCTAGTATAGAATACATATCATGGACACACCATTTAATCATGTATTATCCGAAATTTCCACACTATGCAATCAAATGTATCGACCCATAACGTGTTGGAAACAATGTATAGAAGACCAAGGAATCCACATAGAGTCTATGTAGAATCTCAAAGAAAACATGATAAAGTATTCAGTTAGGTCCAAGGAGCATGTTAAGAGACCATGACACATATGATCCCATGGAATCTGCATCTAAGTGGTAGAAAAGCATAATGAATCCTATATAATCATGACAAAAGGGTAGAAATAGGTCTAAGGTGTCCAATACCATAATCAAGATCCATGGGAGAAACGTCCAGGTAATTATATGGAATCCGAATCTCAGGTACATCAACAATGGAATCAACTACCATAAATATTTCATCATTTTAAAAAAAATTCATGAGTTCATAAAACTCATATGAAAATCCATTAAAAAGAAAAATCATTTTAAATCATGTCAAAACTGAAGCTTCCTAGTTAGGATTCAAGTACCACTAATGGGTGGAGTGGGTGAATCCATGATGTCATTTTCTTTTATGTTTACTTAATATTAAAAAAATCCATGAATACTATTAAATATTTCATTCCATGAAGAACAAAAATCATACAAACATCTATAATAACACAATAATTTATGATGTTCGCTACTTAATAAGAGTACCAACATCCTTGTTATGGTTTGGAATCAATCCAATATAAAAAACTCCACTTATAAAATCATTTGATGTGGAAAATAATGAGTAGGATATAACCTTACACTCTTGTGTATCTATAAAACCTATCTAATAGTGGTTGTGCTCCCTCGTTGATCAAATATTGTTAATCAATGTTTTAGTTGTTTGTGATGAAATTTTAGAAATTTGATCTCTCAAAAAAGTTCTTCAAATTCCTACCCAGAAGATAGTAAGAACCTCATGGGATTAGTAAATCTACTTAGTCATATATCGTAGTCTTATATTTAATGAAACCTTTTAATACATAGAACTCCACCTTTTAACTTCAGTGGAAGTCAATTATAATATGAAAATAATTAATTTTGTGTCACTCTATTCTAGTTTGAAAATCACAACTAGAATGAAAATCAAAACATGTATGCAACTTCTTGCTTTCACATCACTTCTTGAATGTCCATATCTGATTGCGCACAAATCACAAACTTATCTGCAACGCATGTACTTACGTGCAACTCACTACTTATGAATAACTCACTGCGTAGACACTAATCCTTTCTTAGGAACCACTTAATACTTTCACGAGTCAGATATCAGATTTTCTATAAGTGTTGAGTATTGAAAAATTGGTTGGCTAGCAAACTACTTATAGTAATTTATTTGACCATGCATGTAAATCACACAAATCTCCACAAGAACACATTTCCACTCATGGATGTCCATTTCCACAAGTTTATTTCTCACAATATCACATTGCACAATAGCTCTATAACATTCAAAAAATTATTTACATTTCTATATTTTGATGTAATAATATTAAAATATTCCTTTTGTGAAACATTCCTAATCTATTTCACAAATGTGTATAAATTCCATTTCAAAAAACAAATTTCGACTTACACTATATTTTGGATCCAAAAATATGGGAAGAATGGAAAATGGTGCCATCATAAAAAACTAAATTGTCAATAGATACCATACAAATTCATAATCATTTAAATTCATCAAGAACACATTTTTATCATGGTATATGACCATTTAACTATCACCTCAAGCATCATCATATTTTCCATGGATAGTATTATAACTTCCCTATCTTCAAGCACCATACTTCATTCCAATGAATCCAGGATATGATTGTCATCTCCTTTTCTATCCCCTTCCATCATAATTAATACATAATTTTTTCTTTAAACTAATAATGATATTAGTGGAATACAAATTAACAATGCATCATAATATTATACAAGGATTTTACAAAGTCAATTAATTTTTTTAAAATAATTAACACTTTTCAAAATAAAATCACTTATTAATTCTTTAGAAATCCCACATGGCCCCAAAAACAATTAGAAAATGAGGGATAACCATATCTTAACATCTCCATATAATTCATATCAATTTATATAATTTTACTTCTAACTAATAAATCACAAAAACACCCCAAATGTGGAATTAAAAAATGGTCAAAAGTAAAGGCACACCCCATGGGTGGCCTCAGTTAGGGTAACAACCACCAATAATTTTAGTGGAACTAATGGTAATCCATAACAAGTTCAGTTCATTCAATAAAAGAATGAAATTAATTTTAGGGAATTCATTAGAATATTTTTAAAGTTGTACATTGATAAATGTTCATAGAAAATAGAAACCACCAAGTCGACGGTATAAAACACATACTATTGGACCATAGTTGAGAACTCATCATGTTACAATCACTAATTCATTAAATATTATATGAAAAATGATAAAAGGAAAAAAATATATAGGGAATATTATCTTTCACATATATAAATTCATTGATTCAATGTCAAAGGAGAAAACACACAAGAGAAATAAAGAATTCACTAGCTTGAAAACAAAGAGAATGATGACGCTTGATTTTGAATTCAGATAGGGAAAAGGGAAAGATAAATATGTATTGTGCTTCAAAGGATATCTCCCATGATAAGAATATGTTTTATAAATAAAGGAATAAGGTTTTCAAAAATATAAATGCATGAGGAATAATTAAAAAATTTACACCTTTTAACAAGGTCACATTGTTTGGATGCATGGTTTTCGAAACCATGCACCAATCATGCACCCCTTACTACCTCAAGGAAGACCTTGCACGATCATGGTGCAGGGTTATAAAAACTATGTGATGTTTAAATGATGAGCCTCAATCAAATGAATTTAAAATTTCTCTTTGGTCTTCATGTGAGGTTACATGGTTTACACAGAAAATTAATCCTTCTAAAACCCACTATCCATCCTTGTATGGTTACTCATAACCATGAATAATCAGTTCCACAATTTCTACTAATCATGTCAGCCATCATTCTTTCCAAAAAATTCAAAAACTAGGCTTTGAAAAATCAATGATCACCACTGAAACACCTATGATCTAATTAGGTACTTCTAGTAGGCCCAATCCAATTAGTTAAAATGAATAAAAAATTATTTTTACCTCATAGGAAAACATGAGATCTTACAATCTTCAAACATAAAATGATTCATCCTTGAAATGGACACCAATGACTTGTCAAGATTTTCCATAGAATAACAACGTTCACTAAGAATGTTCATTAGTCTCCCACTCCCATGTCTCATCCTAAAAATGGATATACATCCATATAACAATTACTAGATGAATTCAATGACCTCAAAAAACCATCATCCACCTCTCAATAATACGAATACGATCATACTCGAAGGATGTATCTATCTATAACTCAACCTATTCAGGAAGAAGAATATGTGAGATGTTTTAGTGATAAAATAATACATGAGATACATGAATGATGGCATTCGTTGATCGGTACATTAGAGGTAACTTCAACTGATAATCTTCTAGCTTGAATATCTCTAAAATATCAAATGTCCCATGATATCACGGTTAAACAAATACCCTATCCCTCGATCCATCTGTATCCCATCCTCAGTGAGACATGTAAGAATACATTATCAGAAACATAAAACTCTAGAGGTCATCAATGAAGAATTGAATGATATTTTGGTCTAAATTGTGTAGTAGCCTTCCATTTTAAATCTTGTAGACGTAGTATTATTTCTCTTAAAAAATATGTGGTCCTAGAAAAGATTCCACTCATATATCTGGCCAAAATATGGGTGATCATCCCAGACTACTATAAAATTATTTATATGATTCTAAATTTATAGTCTATGAACAAATATTATTATAGTAGAACTCAACTAGGGGCATATGAATCCCCAAAGAGCCCTTAAAATCTCAGACACATGATCTTCACATGTCCTATAGAACATGTATAATGTTACTTCATTGGAAACCAATCGAGGGTTTTTGTTGTTCTCATAAACAACAATGTACCTAAGGCCCTCTACTAAATCTTCTAGAAAAGGGATATAACATGATCATCCTTATCCAATTCAAATGTATGAGGAACCCCATGAAGTCATACAATCTCACAGATATAAAACCACTAAGGATCATACTCAGAGAATACCTCCTAATTGAATGGATATGAGCATACTTTATGACCCTATCAAAAGTAACCCAAATGACATCCCAACCTCATGATTTCCTTCAAAAACTGGTCACAAAATCCACATTGACATCATCCAATTTCCACCAAGTAATGTGTAACTACTCTAAAAGCTCAGCTAGTTGATTTTGTTTTGCCTTCACCTACGGATAAGTGCAACACCCCATAAGAAACCCAACTACCTCACATTTTATCCCTAACCACCAATAATGGCTATTTAAACCCTGATACATCATGGTAATGATTGGATGCATTTCTCAAACTATATAATGAAACTCTCACATCAGCTCCTCTCTTATGTCTACTAGAACCCATATATTACCATGAATACATTGAATATCATCCTCACCCACATTCCAACAAGGATACGTTTCCTCACCTGTCACAATATACCATATGACTAGGACCTCCAAATTTGATATCTTCCTTAATTTCAATATATTTGTAAGGGTATAGTTCGTAACTATGGATGAGAAAAATTTCTTCCCCTTACTATCCTACACCTCCAAGTGCATCTCATAAAATAAATTTTTAAGCTACCACTCACTATTTCCCTCCTAAAATACATGTATATGAGAACATTTTCTCATTTATTTGACAATTATGTTACCCTTTTAGGGCGTATAGACATGATCATCATCGAATTACTACAGGTACCCAACCTATATTTGTTGCATCATATTTATGTCCCTCTATGTAAATATGAACTTGTGTGTTTGTGTGGTCTCTATACCCCACAAAATGATCTTAAACAAAATAATTTATCCAATAGATAAAAAAATGAGGAACTAATGCCTAATAAAGATCATACATTTGGTAATTCCTCTTATATGGCCTTGGCTGCTCAGACCCATATGCCACAATTCTATCCCTATACATCATAGCTTCTCCTAGCCCGATATATGATTCAGGTCAATACATAGTGTAGCTTCTACCAAAGTAGAGTAGAATCAGGAAATGTGATGAATTGAATCTCACATTCATCTCCTAATTTTTTTATTATAGGTATAAGAACATTAAAACATCACAAACTTTTTATTCAAGAATGTTAAATATGATGTTATGTGTGAGAAGTCCTATATGAAATGACTTTATAATCTAGCTATCCCCAAGATACTCTATATATCAATTATTTTGTTGCGATAATCCCAAGAAAATATAGCTTCCCCATTCTATAGGTCACCTGATACACCCGTTTATTTGATAATATAACCCCAGATGTGAATCTCATCCATCCATACAGGGAACATTATGAGATTAGAAAACAAGTGATGCTTTATTTTCTTAGTAAAAATGATCCAATGTTATTTGTAAGGGTCATGTAAATTTCGAGAATAAATCAACATTTCATCCATGAATAACACGTCAAATTCAACAAGTTGAGGAAGAAAACTAGATTTAAAAGCACCAAGAAAACTATTGGCGCATCCATGAGACTGAACTACCTAACCAAATACTCATGTCGGTCCTTCCTTATGTAAAAATATTGAAGAGTTATATTTTTAGGTCAAACATGAATATAATATTAACCTGATCTCAAATAAATTTCATAGAACACCCGAGCCCCTCAAAGCTGATAAAATTGGTCATCTACCAATTGAAAGGGATACTAGTTCTTAACAATTAACTGGTTCAATTTTATGTAATCCTCACATAACCTAAATGCACCAGCATCCTATTTCATAAAAAGGATTGGGGAACCCCATAGAAATACTCTAGTTTGTATAAAACCATTTTAATTATTGTCCTCTAATTTCCTCTATAGCACATATAACTCCATAGTAGCAATCATATATGGAGGATTGGATATTGTTGAATCCTCTAGAACTAGATCGATGGATAACCCCATCTCTCTCTTAAGAGCTAATGATGAACATTAATCTTGGAAAAAATAAATGAAACAATCCATAACTAGAGGGAAATCTATCTATCAAAATCCCTAATCCACAAAATTGAAACTAGAAATACTGGATGTCATCCCACCCAGTCCATGATACTCTGGTCTAGTTATACCTTCTTAGACATCCCATTAATCCTTGTGAATAAATACTCCACCCTCTAGTGATGTTATGGTTTCCCTACCCTGATTTAAATCAACATGGTATTGATAATAAAATAACCAATCCATTTTTGGTATGATTTTAAACACCATCATCTTAAAGATTAAAATATAAAAAATGAAGCGACACCAACTAATCTCAAGGGGGAACTACTTAAAATGGAATAAAACCTTTATGTTGATCCCAAATGATGTATCCTTGTTCATAACTCCATTAAAAACAATAAAACGAGCCAAAGGATATCCACTATAGGTGCAAATATGAAACTATGTAATGCACCTGCATAAAAAAGAAAAGAGACTAGTATAGAGGTTATGAAGATCGTACCTATCACTTTATATATATATCAATACTCTATATCATAGGTATAGGCTTTACATAATATATCTTGAACCAAATGTGACACCATGAAACCACCTCAATACCTTTTGGTGGTCCACTCTGTAGTCTAGGTTTAACTAGTTACTGTCAAACTCGGCCACTACCCCCACCTTATCTAGAATGACTGAAACTAGTCATGTTCATAGCCTGATGCAGTGTTATGAATCATTATCTTGATGTTTCAGTCATATGTGGTAGATTTCCACTATCCACTGGATGGAAGGTCCCATAAAAAACATTGTACCTGGATTATTCTTCTACAATATCAGAACTCAACTTGGTTTCAGTCACACTAATTCCTTATATATCATCATCCTCTATATTTATAATAGAAAATATAGTTACCATCACTAATTACTGGGAAATTACTACCCACAAATGAATCCAAAAAACTACTCTTCCTACATCTAGATTCTATATCAGTAGATTATGATGCTAAACTACATTTTTCTACATGCTCAAATTCCCTCAGGTTATGGTCTGTAAACAACTCCAAATTCACTATCTTAATCTTAGTAATCAACCGAAACAAATTTTAATTTGATCAAAAACATGGATGAGAAATTATTCAAAGAGTTTCACCCACGATAGCTCATCAATAAGGTATATTGACGCAATATGATGAATCTATATAAATTATACAAAATATTCAATAATATTAATCACTCTCTAGTAAAGACACATGATATCTCTAGCATGCAATACTGTCATTATATCAGGGAAAATGTAATCCTAAAATGGATTAAAAATCCCTCTAACCCATATATCATAGTTCTCATCTTGGTTCAAAACATCCCACCAGCGCTTTGCTGCTCCCAAAAACATATAGGTCATGGGCAACAATCTTCTTACAGAAGGTGTCTCCATATGCCTGAAAATTGATAATTTAGACTCAATCCATATCTCAGTAGCATATAGACCTCCATCCCCTGAAAATATGGCTAGATACTACTATTATAACAGAAGAGACAACTCTACCATATATGAGGAAGGTTGCTGTGCTCCTAGGAAATTTTCTTAAGGAAATGATATAACTTGATGAATTTTTCCTCATCACCTATATTCTGGAACATCTAAAATTCCTTAGTTGGTATTAAAGGAGTATATACTATTATAACATAACCCATCGCCACTAGATCACAATCATATCCACCCTCCTGAAGTATGATGGTAGGTATTCGAGGTGGCATTTATTTATAATTCAAAACACACTCCTTATAAAATTTTGATAACTATAGTTTACATTTTAAAGCATAGGACACATAAAATCATTCTTCTAGACAAGTAAATCCCCTATGAGTACTAAATATCTAGGACCGCATAAAAAGGTATAATATAAAAAAGTCTCAGAGAAATTTCCTACTATGCATTCTATAGCCTGTTCAAGTTCATGTTTTATGCTAGACGAATCCATGTCCATCAAATTTACATTTATATCGAAATTATATTTAAATGGATGAATCAGATGGTTCAACAGTTCTAATCTATAGGGGTCCATACACCTCATGAATGAGATATGGAGTCCACCAAATCCATACCATAACATGTTCCAGTCTATTCAACAAATGGTCCAATAATCAAAATTAAATAGTTAGCATCAGAGGGTGTATTCAATATCCTAAAAAGAAAACACTATTTATGTTATGTAAGGAACTCTATGTATTATATATGTTTCTAAATTTCCTACACAAAACATTTATCACTAACTTGTATATCACATAAAGATGATATGAAATATTCATGTAGTTATGCAATGCACCATATGTGACATTGAATAATGCAACGAATGTAAATTTTATTAGGTTACTAAAAAGGAATGATATCAATACACTCTACTCATTGAGAAACGAAAAAAAGATCCCAAGTCATATAAATAATGACATCAGCGTTCATCTGAATTACCAAACTGTGGTATCATGTAAACTATAAAAATAAAAATATTGAAAACAACACTTTATAACCATGTAAATTTGGATTTCTATATACATAGCTTATCTGATCCAGTGAAAAACATATTTCAAAATTCCAAAACATCATATTATCTATCTATTGACTCAAATATTATTTCAAGAAAAGAAATATCAATTGATACAATTTCATAATTTTTTTACCTAGATTCTTCAAAATATTTCCCCAAGTCAGTGGTTCACATCACCTGAAGCTCACCTCCCCAAATATATGAGGACAATGACTAGAAGTGATCCCCTAGAGTGTGTCTGTGGTGAGATTATTACCTCATGTCAAAGTGTAGTAGATCGGTAATAAATATATCATTCAACAGCAGACGTAGTCAATAATCAAGATATAATATTAACACTTAAGACAAGAATACATAATCAATTCCAATTGAAATCTAATATAAAAAATGTTGTCTCATGTCATATATCTAAAAATTAGGAAAAAAAAGAATATAGTCATCTATTAAAATACGTATATCGAAATAAAAAAGGCATAATTGAACATCCCATCTAGAATCATGATCCTAGCTCTATCTCATGCTCTCTAATTACTAATAAATTAGAAAATAAAGTATTATATAGTCAGTGATAGCCTCAGTCCCTACCTACACCCATGTAGCCAATCTGTGTACATAATAGTGTCACAAACATGATGTTAAATAACAATCAATAAGATACCACCTATAATGTATTTAACAATTCAAGTCTATGTGATATAAAAAATTAGTGTGAAATATATCAATGTAATATAAAAATTAGAATTAATGTTCCCATGGAATCTATTAATAAAAAATTAATATTATGATTTCAATCAAAACAAGGATCCCTGTAAACAATAGCCAGGATTCCATAACAAGGGATGTGGTGAAAACATAAATAATCAAGTAATAATATTCAGTATACCTGTTAGAGTAAAAAATCAATATTGTGGTTGTCTATAAATCAAAACAAAAATATTCATCTTGGCATTGTCGTATAATTTAGTAAATAAATATAACATGAAAATTATTTACCATCTAGGTAATATTATAATCCATGAAAATTTTATATAAACTGGTGTAATACAAAATAATTGCGCCATGAAATCAAATGTATTATACCTTGACAGGTCAGATCCATGGTATAAAAAAAGGCATCATAATCAAGTCTGCGGAGAAACTCTGTGGAAACTCATCAAATACATGGGTGGGTTCTTAAGAGCATGCTAATAGAACAAATCTTTTTTTGATCCTGGTATTTTTATATCAAAGGGGTAACAAGTCCCAAGGCATCCTACGGAATTAAGTCCTAATATGAAAATAGGTCCAAGGCATGTACTACATTAAATAATATCCATGAGAGAAAATCCCATATAATCCTTTAGAATTAAGATTTAAGGTATAATGACAATTTTATCTACTAACATAAACATTTCATCATTTCATAAACATTTCATGAGTTTATACAACTCATATTCTAGTTCATTCAAATAGTTAAATTGATTTACATAATGTCAACACATGAAAAATGATTCTTAACCATTTACTACCTTCTCAAATCAATTAACATAAATTCATTAAGGGTTTTCTCTAATAATAAAATAACACACACAACCCACAAGTGTTTTCTAAAAATGGTAAAAATTAATGGAACATCGCCTAGGTGGCCTAGGCTAGAGAAAAACATCTAACAATATTAGTGGAACTTATGGGAATCTCTAATAATATCCAATTAAATCATTCATGGAATTAAATTCATTTTATGGGAAATGCAAGAATGTCCAGTGTGTAGAAAAAAGAATCAATAATTTAAAAATATACAAAGGGAAAGGTATTGAACACCTTCCGTAGTTCTGTAGTAGAGCACATGTCATGTATCTATCTCTAATTCTATCTAGATCATACCAAAAATTGTGAATAGAAAAGAAGCCTAAAAATAGGGAATATAAATATTCAAATAAATAAATCATTCAATATGAAATTAAATGATGATTGACACAAGATGAAGGAATAAATCACAGGTCTGAATCCAATGAGACTAATGGAAATATATTTTGAGTTGATATGGAGAAATGGGGATAAAAACCTATAGAATGTGCACCAAATGAGAGTTACCACTCAAATGCTATCTACTAGAAATAAAAGCGGATTAAAGAATACCAAAATATATATCCATTGATAAAAATTTAAATTTCCCACATTTTAGTCAGGTCACACAATTTTTCGACATGGTTCTCCAAATAGTGTGCCAACCTTACACCACTTACCACCTCAATGAAGAACCCACATAGTCATGGCACCTAATGAGACAAATCGTCTGCCAACCAGGCATTAAGCCTCGGTCAAAGAAATTCAATATTTTGTATGGGTGTGTTCCTGAGGTTTCCCAATTTCATAAAAGCATGGGTCCGTTTGTATCCAACATTCATAGCCCCCATGGTTACTCCGAACTGTGCATCTGGGTTTGCAAAAGTTATCCTAACCTTGCAGCGTTGATATCATTTCCCAAAATATAGGATATGGGAACCGAACTAGCCTTGAACATCCTAAAAATTGTAATATCTCTTTAGGAACTCACACAATTCAAAAAATAAATAGTTAAACAATATAATAATTCTTACCACATATGAATACTTGGGATATTAAAGGTGTCATTAAATATATTCTCTCAAATCCACAACTAAAAAGTATTACAATATAATCATTATACATTTCATTTTTCTTATAACTATAATATCATTAATAAAAAACACCAGTAACATAATTTAAGAATCCATTCATAATCACAATGATTATTCCACTTCATATGTAGTAATATCATAAGAGTTAACTTGGACCCTTAGCTTTTATTAATGTATACTCCAAAGACTCTTGGGGAATTCCATTCTATAGTGCCCAATTTACCTAACATTGAAGCATTATATATTGGAATATTCATTATTTACATTGAAATAATGAGCATGGTGGCCTTCCTATCTACGATTACAAAAAAATAAATTTCCTTTAAAGCAAGTACCATAGTATTTATTTCCATAATTATTATAGGGGGGAAATAATTTGTTTTGTTCTTCAATTTATTGCTCCTTTACTCTGAAATACTGTACTTCTATTCCTTAACATCGAAGCCACAATGCATTTTGAATTCAATTTATTTAATTATAAATTATGATAATATGTTGTCATATGATGACAATGTTTGTGAGAGTAGTTCCCTTTAAATAATTTTCCTAATACCATTAAAGAAATGTTGGAACCTTCTCTTTGTATTATGTACGTAGTCAATAGCATGTGTTACAAAACGTGTAATGTCATAATTTTAAGTTAGTACTGTTTTATCATCCTTTTGATGTATAATTATGAATTCCCTCTCCATATCCACTCAATCATCATTGGTAAAATAATTTACCGAGATATTCAACTTAAAATATTTCCATTCCATGTTCTCTATTTCATCACTATCGTTAGTGTTCTGAATCAATTACCACCATTTATCTACATATCCTTAGACATGATAAACTATCATGAATAATTTATCACATTAATTTCTTCCCAATGAATGAAATATATTCTCTAACGAACGTATCCATTACTCAGATTTAATGGTACCTATAGTCTAATAAAATAATGACAGTTTTTGATGACTAAAATGGGAAAACAATGATACACTGTATGGTGGATCAACAAGATACACTATATGAGAAAGAATATTTCTCATTACCAAAGTTAATTTCATCTATATGGTTATAATTTTATAAGTTTAATATATAAATCTAACTTCATATCTATTATCTATCCTAGGAAGTAAATACATATATGGGTAAATTAATTTATATATTTTCCCTTTCATTTTCATGTCACAATTTCTAAATATTGTTATATAATAGATCAGATTATAAAATAATGAAAAAAAATTATAATATCATAACTAGTGAAATATTTTTTATAAATTGAATAACTTTTTCATTGATAACATTATCAACTAACTAAGTCTTCCATATGACCAAACACCCAACCAGGTTAGCTACATTTCCTGAAAGGCATAAAAAATCCACCAAGGTTAGAAACATGTGGTAGGAATAATATATAATTTATTTGGGAATGATTTATCCCATAAGTAAAGAAAAATAAATAAATAAACAAGATAAATTAAAACAAAATAAGAACTAGAAGAAGAAATAAATTAAATTAAACATGACTCCATGTGGCCACTAGGTCACCCCCATTCACAAGACCATCCCGCTACATAAGTGAACATGAATCATAAGATAATACTAAAAACTAGATTGGTTCTAATGATTGTGAGTGTCGAAAGTAGGGGGTGAGTATATAATACTCATTATGTAAGAACTTTATAATCCATGCATGTTTTTTCAAGATATTGTTCGTAAACGCTACTTTAGATATACATATTGAAAATTGGTTTTTGGATTTAAGGAACCCAAATACAGATATTGAAAAATCCCTTTTGAAAAAAAAATGGTTTTAATTTTTTAAAATATTAATAAAATTTCAGAAACATTGTTTGAAAAGCCATACCAAGATTGTGACCACAACTAAACATCAAGATAACGATATATAAAATTATTCCAGAAAAAACTGACAATGTGAAATTTTATGTGGTGAATTAATAGTAGAACAAGAAAAAAAGTGACAGTCAAATAATAAAAGTAGTTATAGATATGTAATCATAGGAATATTCTAAACATATCATGAAGAAACCCTGGACAAACTCGGTTTGGCCACATCATCTGGCATATAGTGAAACTCTATAGTCAATAATGAACCTGGCTTCTCTAATCATACCTTACTGGTGAAAAATACCACCTGCACTGTCATCTATCCAATGGGTTCTTATTTTCCCAATCAAGGATAGAAATAAGAAATCACTCTACCCTCTATATGAGATCCAGGAATCCCATTATAAAAGTATAAATGGAATGTAATGAGATTATCACACCTATAGTATTAAATTTAACCCGCATATGCCACCCCATATTCCTTTCCCATTCTCTAACACCATATATGCGGAGACCATATCTATTAGAGGACCAACATAGGGGTTAAAATCCCACATGAAACATCTCTAAAGTATTAATTTTACCCACAAATCATGAAGGATCAACCCCTTTTCCAAGAAAGGTGCCAAAGTATAAAACACAACATCGCATTTAAAATTCAACCAATGATCCAACCAGCCTACAATAATGTTGATTGTAAAATCATGCTTCTATGGTTCCAATCAAGACAATATTTTGAAAGTGTACTTTGAACCCAAAATTTAATTCATTTGGAAACCAAGAAAAAATTAATGAAACACATGTATTTTTTTAGAAAACTATTTTGAAGGAAAGGAAAAAATAATGAAGGTAAGAGGAGAGTGTGTTTTTTGAAAACCAATTTTACAAATTTATACATTTTAATGGAACCCCAATTTATATATATGTTCATATATATATTTACACCCCATTAACATATGGATATTCACATATTCACCAACATGTATATGGATACAAATAAAAATGTGCAAGTATACTATTAGAGGGACCTAATTTATTTCTCACCAAAGCTTAAGGATTAATACATTGAAAAAAACCATCCAAATAACAAATTCCCATGTAAAACAATTGTTCAAATACTCAATCAAGGATATAAATCACATAAAAACACCCAATTCAATTAAAATAACTGTGAATTCGATAAAACACCTAACATATATACATATTTGGTACACATTGGAATATTTATGGAAAAACATTTGAAACCCCATTTTTTAACAATCAACCAATAAATAAATCAATAAAAACTCTCTATAGAACACCAAAATAATAAAGGATGAAAATAATATTCAGTTTTTTGAGGCCTCATGGGTAATATAAAATTATCCAAAAAGGAAATTAATGGAAGAAACTACCTAAAAACAAGTCATGTTTGACCATGGACACTTGAACCCCCCCCCCTTTATGCATACATGGATATGCACCTTCACTTATTTAATTGTACCCTTGGAACCCATGAACATATCCCCTCACCATGAGGGAATATTTAAAAAGAGGGAATATATATATAATCACTTGCCTATGCATTCCTCTATAATTCACAATCAAGATACTCTAAGACATCCGAAAAATCCAAGGAGAAACCAACAATCACCAAAAATAAAAAATTAAAATCCAATCAATAAAATGGGGAATTAAAACCAACATCAAATGGTGGTTACAAATCAATATTCTTGGCCTTTAGGGAATTATTCTAAAACACACATGAATATGCCATGAGAGGGTCATCATATTCCTTAACAATGAATGAAATTAACAAAAAATTGGTCAACTATCACCCTAGTTCTTAGCCAAATGAAGATGAGAGACGAGATTGGAAAAATACCTTAAAGATTTAGAATGTTTAGAGGCATTCGTCTTATCTTGGTGTCCCAAGTACAAAATAGGAAGATATTGGGTGAAACCTATATGTGGATTAGAGGCCAATCGGAGGGGTCTAATGGATGAGCTAGAGATGAGGAGGGGTTTGTGAAACTACATGATAAGGACAGAGGACATGGCGATGGAAATAAATTGGAAAAATTAAAATAATTAAAATAAAATGTAACATAAATAATAATAATATATTATATTTTATTAATGGAGATCCCTCATGGTTTACTCTCACGATTTACCAAACCATGTAGTGATAATGTGATCTACGATAACACAATGATGTTCCCAAAATGTTTCAACTTGTAAGGGTTCATGATTTATATAACTGTTATCAAGACATGAAAATTGGAACTATACCAATGAATGACCCTCACTCATGGTTGTCATACAGTTACTCCAAATCACGTTCAATCCGTATATAGTACCCTTTTACATTAAAAATATTAACATTTACAATTTATATTTTTTGGAACAAATGAATACTTTAAATTTATTGAATTAATTAAATTATTTATTAACCTTGAAATGGGGGATGTCACAAACTCCCATGTATATGACATTCTTCCCCAATAAATTCTCAGGTCCAAGTAGATGTCAACATGAGAAAATATTTGTAGAAACAATATTTTTATTAATGAAAAATCCATGTATAACCATTCCATAAAAAGCCTACATAAAATTACATACAGAAGGAATGGATACTGAAGATCAATCTCCCCACCATTTAGAATTTATCATGTCTTGTAGAAAAACTAACGACCACATTCTCAATAGAGACTATAACTGAGATGAGCCATTACCAAAATCAATATATGGTATAAAAAATCCATCTGCTAAATCATGAAAACAACCAATAGGTTAAAAACCACAAAGAGAACACATGTGAAAGAAAACCAGTAGAACCAAAAATTGGATTTCTAAAACTGAAGGCATCAAAATCCAAGGTGTTTAAAAATAGGAGATATTTATAAATCATCATGAAATGATTGGGATTTTATTCTAAAGGTAACATTTGATATAAAAATCATTATAGATACAAATCATTGGAATATTATTTCATTTTAAATAAATTTAAAATACAAACTGGTAGCATCTATATCCCAAACACAAAAAAAGATTCACCCTAGGTATCTATATTTTCATCCTAGGTTCTTTCCAATGTTTGAAATAAGAAGACATGTCGGCTCATGGTTTACATAACACAAGGGAAAAATCAAGCCTCATCAAGCAATGAGGCACAACCAATATCCTAATGAAACACCACAAAAAATGGAAAAATATTGAATAACTCATAATAGTCTATCATCCAATAAACCACATATGCCTCAAAAATATCATTAAAAACATTCCAAACTATAGATCAAAAATGAAAATACAATAAAAATTGATCCTTAATGATCAAACCTACTAAGGATCTAATGTTTAAACCACTAGATTTAACCATCTCTTAAGGTTATACTATAGAATAACTCCCTTAAATAGAACCAATGTATGACACACTAAATTGAAATCAATACTAAACACTTCATTTATATTTTGTGATGTGTCAAATAGTTGGAGGGTAAACCAATATGATGAACGTTCTACTTTACCATGGACCTTTATGAGCATTTTATATCAAATAACATGTTACATAGACTATTATGTAGTCATCTCCATAAAATTACATTAATATATCACAAAATAGAAAAAAATGAAACATATTTTTTAATAATTTTTGTTTACAAAAATAAAATTTGCAAAATCCAAGGAACCATTAAAATTCTTAATTTTTATACAAAAACAAATTAAAACCGTTTTCAAAGTCAACCCCATGTATAAACCTAAAATTTCCATTTTGGAAAAACAAAACCCTACATTTTTTAAAACAAACACCATATATATTAAAATGAAAAAACAACTTAAATTTTCAAAATAGAACTCAAACATTCTTTTGGAAATAGTTTTCAAGACACCTTTCCCTTTGAAATACCACATCTAGGGGTAAAATTTGATTTATGAAAACAACGGTTTCATTGAAATAGGATTCTTACAATTTAAATATTATATGAACTTGGATAAAAACATACCATAAATAAAAAAATCATTAAAATTTCAAATTACATCAACTGTGTGAAAACATTTTATCAAATAACCATAGTTTAAAAAACCCAAAAGGTCTTGTTTTAAAACCAGAATTAATTTTTTTCTTTTTGAAATCTAGTTTTTCACAAAAAAATAATAATTTCATATCACATGTAAAAACATAAGAATAGAGGCACAATAGTTACCTGAAAATAAATAAATGGATGTCAACATATCAAAAAACCAACCACGACCCACAAACCATATCACACAAACCGAATAGGAAATACAATGGTCAAGAGGTCAAAATAAAAAAAACAATCAGTATGTGAAACCATTACCAACAATGAAACATGGCTGAAAGGAACATTCCATTTATGAATTGGTTCTTAAATAGTTCCTATAATGTAGAGTTTGGTATAATGTTGTTTTATCAGGCCCAATGAACCAACCTCAAGTGTTGACATCCTTCATCATTACTATCATAAAACACGACTGATCATCCCAAAGGAAACTAAAGTAATTCAATTAATTATTAATTTTTCTTTAAATATGATATAAAAATAATCCAATAATACTATAAAATAAAATAATAGAATCAAATGAAAAATGAAAACATTCCATGGAAACACGAGGATCATGGTCAGAAAGTGCTCAGAAAACTCCCCCCAGACATAACACTTTAGTCATGAGAAATTTTAACTAAATAAAACCCTGAAACCCCAACAAAAAAGGGTATTACAAAGGTTTACATTCTTTTGGAAAAATATAACTCAACCTTTTATTCCATTTTGTAATGAACCGTCATGGGCTTCCATCTAACACACCATCATCCTAGTTCGGCAAGTGGCTCGAGAGGCAGTCTTGATTCTCATGGGATGGAAACTAGGGCTGAGCGTCATATAAAACATATTTTTGAATTATTTAGCTCATAAAAATATTAATAACAACAAAAAAGAAGTGGTAGTGGAAATAAATTAAATATAAATATAACTCCATGTGACCATGGGTCACAATAATCTATAAGACTATCCTACTCCATGAGAGAACCTGGATGAGATGATAAACTTGAAAACCAAGTAAGATCTATCAAGTTGGAGTGAAACAATTATGGTGAGAGAATAAAATAGATAATTAATTAAACACTTTAAAATATATGAATGTTATTTCTCAAGGTATTCTATAAATTATAGTTCTTAAATAGAAATTGAAAATATTTTTTCTAAGGAATCCAAACATAGAATTTAAAAAATCACTTTAAAAAAACATGGCTCCCTTTTTTTAGCATAGATGTACTCATCTATGACCCACTTGACCATGAATGGTGAATCTTTATAGCCATTACCCAACAAGGATACTCAAAAAAATCCTCACAAGTGGACAAGGCCACATGTACGGTCTTCAAACTAGGGGACTCTAATCTATCTAATCAGGATATTAAATTATCCATCACTCAACCCTCTAGAGGATTTTGAGGATCATGTTATAAAAGTATAAAGGGATAGAGATGAGTTTATCACATTCATGGAATTAAATATAACACACATATTACACATTGTATTCCTTTCACACATTACAATACCTTTTATGAAAATATCCACACTAAAATAGGATTACCATATTGGTGACTATCCCACAAGAATCATTTGACATGTTCCAATTTGCCTAATTAATCCGAAATGTTCAAACCATTTCCCAATAAACCCCCAAATTTAGAAAATTTTCCACAAAATATAATATTCAACCATGGTTATAAATGAATCTACAAGAAGCAAGATTTTAAAATCCTGCTTCTAGGACTCCATTCAAGCCAAGATATAGGAATCACCCATGAAAACTAATTTTTAATTCCATTGGAAACCAATAATACATTTGAGATATATGAAATGTTTCTTATTATACTATTTTGAGGGAATGAAAATATCCATGAATGTAGGAGGAGAGTGTTTTTTTGAATGAAAAAATTACCATGGTAAATATTTTTATGGATTTACCATTTATATGAATGTTCATATCTACATGCAAACCTCATGAACATATGGATATTTCCATATTCACTTGGATATATATGGACAACTATAAACACATACAAGGATGAAATTAAAATAACACATTGAATGTCACAAAAAATCACAATGATTCCTTCATTAGAACCCGACCCATCTAAAGAACAAAGTATCATGTAACAAATATGAAAAAAAACTCAAAATAGTCTATGAATCACCTCAAAAAACCCAATTCCATTGAAAATACCCCTTGGAATTAGATCAATCACATATCATAAATACATATTAGGTACATATTGGTTTCTTCATGAAGAACCATTTGAAAAATAATTTTAAAAAAAGCAACCATGATATCAATAACAACTCCCCATAGCACACCACAAGCATGAAGGATACAAATAAAATTACTTTTTAAATGAAGTACATAATATAGAATGTTCTGAAAAGTTATTGAATATAAACAACTAACTCAAAACATATATCTTTTAACTACAATCACCAAAAATCACCCATTATTACCAAAACACATAAGAACCTTGACATTTATATTTACACCCTTTTACACCATGTATATATTCTCTTTAACTGTGAGGGAATATATGAAAAGAGTTAATGTTTATTTATGAACTTACATATGCATACCATTGAATGTGGGCTTAAAAGGACAAAAAAATCCTCCTAATCAAACAAGGAAAACCCATAAAAAAACACCATTTTAAAATTGGGTTATTCAAAATTGAAATGAAAACTAACAAAAAATGGAGGAAGAAAATTGGAATTCCATTCCTTTACTGAAAAATTCCGAAACACCAAAAAATCCATCTAGAGTAGAACATAGCATTCTGTAACAATTAAAGAAAATTCAAAAAATTGGGTCAACTCTAGCACTATGGTTCAACTGAACGAAGAGGGTGATAGGAGAGTGAAAATTACTTTAAATGAATAAAGGAGGGATGTATGGGTATTTTTTTATTATATCAAACAATAAATATGATAAAATCATTTGAAACTGACCAAACTAGAGAAGTCTGATCAGAGGGGTGGAGTACATAGTGTAGAGATGAGGTGGGGAGGGTAGGGGGATGATGTGTGATAGTGAGAGATGTGAGTGTGAGGAATAAAGGGGTAAAATAAAATATGAAAAATAAAATGGAACGAAAAATTAAAACAATTAATAATAAATTAGTATTTATTTAATTGGAAAACCCCCATTGTCTAACAAGAAGTATGATGACTATGTGACCCATAATTCATTACAAAGTCCCCACATAGTTTCTCCTAAGATGGTCAAAAATTTTATCTAACCATGATTGTTTTGTAAAATGTGGAATTTTCCAAATGATAAAACGTCAAGAAAGGTTTCCACATAGTTACTATTAACTCTGTGAAACCCATACACAATACCGCCATCCCTTGAAAATATTAAAATTTTCAGTCAAAATTATTCATAACCCATGAAGGATTAAAAGTAAATTAATAGAATTATTAAATATTTAACTCTTATATGTGAAATTTCACAGGTAATCCTATAATAATAATCATGATTTCCTTGGGAAAATATTTAAATCCTTCATATATTTTTTAATGAAAATATGATTTATCTAATGCATAACCTTATGGAGTGACAAACCAGATGTGAAGTGAGGCATGTTTTTGGGTACCAGTAAATGAACAAGTCGATCCTGACATGACTGTTTTAGAGTTATTACCCGTATGTACATTTATTATAGAACCAAATCATCTTATAATATCAAGACATAGATTTATTCCATCATAAAGTACTTAATCTCTTCCTCAACAAAATATTTGAATGTTATTCATTAAATATATTCAAATTCAATAATAGGATTGTGTTATCTGATATATGTTCCTTAATTATAGTTCACATGGTTTCAAATAAATATCCTTAATTGAAATAATAAGGACCTTGACCCTGGTAACTGATAGTCAGTGGTTACTTTATTACATTTTCATAAAATATAAGGAGTCACATCTTGATGGATGAAATAGTTTGGTAGTCATTGTAAACTAGAAATTAATTGAAATTACCAATTCAATTTAAAAAAAATGCACAATTTATTTACTTATATAACACCATATCTCCCCTTAGCATAACATTGTATATAAAACATAATACATACATTGAAATCAAAAGGAAGGATACATAAGACAATGGTGAGAGAAAAGTACTCAGTAAGGGTACGTATACACCAGAAGCTATCAAGACAAAATAATAATAATAATCAATATATGTATTTGAATAACATAAAAATATTCTAATCACTAAATTACATCACCATAATATAGGAGGAATAAAATATGACTAAATAATTCCATAAAAACCATCCCAATATCTGAAAACATTACAATGGATATTCTAACCGATTGAATAACCAAACAAAACATCAATAACTAATCTCATAACGAGGGAATGCATTATATCAGACATTGTAACCGCACTATCAAAGTCTCGTTCCAAGACATCTTATTGAAATGGGTAATGTTTTGGGCCAAAGACCAAGCTAGTTTTTCTCATGAGACTAAACAATGCATCAAGGTTCTATAGTGGGCCCCTCCATTTATTTTTTAGGTCCAATTAATTCATCCTATTTTATTTTTGATACATAATCATCCCAAACATTCATATTGTAAATAATGCATATGAAATGTAAACAATTACCCCATTTAATAAACCTAATAAAAAATCATCCATAGTAATATGAATGGTATCCAATCGGTACATCCCCATTCAAACTAATCAATAAAAATACCGATGAATAATAAGAGTTTTATAATAATAACATATTCCTAGTTAAGAATAAATAAAATAGATGGGTAATGTCTTTGACAAATTGAAATTCTATAAAAATTTCATTAAATAAATATCATGTAAAATTACCCTTCTATAGTACAAATATTTATAATACTAAATGTTAAAAAAAATATATTGAAAATTGTTTTCAAGGAAAATATACTATTAAATTTAATATAAAGCCATTAGACCATTGAGTTTCCATGAAATTGTAAATTTCTTATATGGAGTATATTTTAAAACAAACATTCCTTTCACATTTTTTGGGATGAAAATGTGGGCCTTGTTTGGAAAAAGACATGAACATTACTTCCAAAAAAATATTCAAATGTAAATCATGGGTGAAAATTTCCTTAATAATTGATATTTATTATATTTATAACTATTTTTCAACAGTGTTTTGAATACAAGGTTTTTGTAGAAAAAATTTTTTAGACAAAGGGAGAAATGAAGTCAATTTTTTTATAAAAATATTTTTCAATAATTTTATGTACTAATGAGAGGAATATGTTAGTATTAGATGAAAAATTCATGTATAAATATAAGAGAAAAATGTAGATATTTTTATTATAAAATTATTAATTAATTTCATTCCATGGTAATTTAAGTATAAATAGTCCCAATTAAAATGATATTGAAGAACAAGTCTCATACCACTATGGTAACATCTAAATTGTAAGCACATGAATGGAATAAAATAATATTATAATTTAAATACTATAATGATAATTAGTTTCACGACATTACTTATTAAAACGATAGTATATACACCAAAAAATTAATAATTGGTGAATATGTCATATTTCTCATGAAAGTAAAAGTGATACAAAAAAACATTACCTTAGGTTCGAATTACAACAAATATGTCCAAACATTTTTTATAATAAATATAGGGTTTTTTATAAATTTATTAATTTCCCATAATAATATATTTCATATTATTTATGATTTACATAGAGTATTTTTTGAAACATTTATTAAAAATTATTTATTAAAATCACTATTTTTGGTGATACATGCCTCATTGTACATTTATGTATTTGTTTAGTAATTTGTTACAATTAATTTTTCCATGATTAAATAATATAAATAATTTAATAGATTATATAAATATCATATATATTCTTTATATATGTTTTTATAGTAATCCATAGAAGTTAAAATTAATTAAATCATTCTTGAAGATGGTAGATCTTACACGGACATGAATATTGTTTCTATTTTATCGATGAATGATATTATAGAAAAATAAATATAAATAAACCATTAAAAATAAATATTACTATATATATAATTTATTTAATGATTCAAACTTTTTTTACATCCACATAAAAATAAAAAGACAAATATTTAACATCATTGTGTGTTGGGGATAGTCCACACATACAAACAAGCAATGTATTTATTTTCAATTGACTAGAATGTAAGATGTATTATGTGATATTATATTTATATATGTTTTAGGAAAAAAATAGCACACATATTCATTAATATTATCATTAGTACCTTCCATGTAACGTGTACATGAAACAACGAATAACATTTCTTCGTGAGGTGGTAGTTCGTCCCACACACGAGTGATGTTATCGTATCCCCCACAGAATGGAGAATGTATAAGTGAAATCATAATTTTATATGTATAAAAGTATCATAAAAATAATAAAAATATATTAAATAATAATTATATCCATCCTAGATGGTGTTGATCAAAATGAAATTACATTGGTTTGTGAGGCAACGATATATCGTACAAATGATCAACAATCTCACTTCCTATTTGATGGAAGTGGAGATGGATATGAGTTATTCCACTAACATAATATAATATGAATAAATTAGTGATATATGTTTTATTATAAATTTATTGTTTAATATTATTTTAAATATATGGAAGATGTAATATCACAAATATCCATGTTTATTAATTTAGCATATTATTTAGAGACCTTGTTTAGGTTTGTACCAAAAGTCTTTTTAGTAGTGATTCATAATAAAAATAAAGACTCCGGTATATTTTGATGGAATTATGGAATATATTTGGGTGTGTATTTTTTTAACCATAGGGATGTCGATGTGTGAAGATGATAGAAGATAAGGTGGCCATTTATAAGTTTGGGAGAGGACACACATAGAAATTTTGAAATGTTAATGTGATACCCACAGTTTCCATAAAAAAATCCCAATTAATGATTCATTATACTTCCATATAGGTTTAAGGACATGTAATGGCCACATAATGGGGTTTGGACATGTTTTAGGTCATTTTTAACAGTTGAATTCTTAGTTTAATCTGTATTGAACATATTTCTACCTTAATCATTATAATTAATTTTTAATGTTTTTACTATTTATTATGTTAAAAAGTTAATATCATAATACTATTTAATAATAATTATGATTACTAAAAATATTTTATTTAATTTTATAAAATTTTTAAATAGTGGTTGCATAATGGAAATTAAAATTATACTCACAGGTGCTACCAAAAAACAAGTTTTGCAATGAATAAAAAAATCATATGTTTAAAATGTATATATATTACAATTCAGTAGAAAATTTATTAAAAATATATAAATTATGTAAAATATTTTAAATTTTAAATAATTTACTTTTAACGCAAATCAAAATTAAATAAATATTTGTAAATAATTTAATAGAATTTTATTTTTCAATAAAAATAAATATTTTTCACATATCCTCAAAAAAATATTCATCACTAAAAATAAAAAACCCAAAAATAACATTGAAATATATATTGAAAAATGATATTTATTTTTTCAAACAAATTTTATTAAATTGGAAGAAATTAAATTAAAATTATTTATGCAATGTTAGACTAAAGTGAATTTTATTGTTTTCTAGAAAACAATTAAAATTCATTAAAATTGCCATTATTTTATTTCAAATAAATATATAACCATTGAATTTATATTTTACATGTGTAAAAAAAATGTTTCAAAATCTAGTTCGTCTTAATCAGACCCACCAAATTAATTATTAGATTATAAATTTCATTTTTAAATAATAATATTTCAATAGAGTATCACATTTCATTCTATCCCGGATTTGTGGGAATGAAAAGTTATTAAACTGATTTGATTTATTAAAAAAACATCATACTGTTTTTAGGTGTTATATTATATTATATTCTTGGTTTTTTATCATATGTTTTGTAAAAAATATGTTTATCTTTTAAAATATCATGCCATTACACATACCCATATAGAAATTTAAAAACCATCATGCTATATCATATTCACATGAATGAATAAATTGAAAATAATTAAAGTAATTAACATATACATTTTAAACATGTCATAATCATTTTGATCTATTATGGAAATAATTATGAAATTGAAATTATCATTACAGTTATAGAAAAAGGATTCTCCACAGTTAATACCAAGAAATTGTTTATAAGCATTAGTTAAGAGATGAGATTTATAGTTTGACAATCTAGTATCTTTTGACACTAATGAACTCATATAATGAGTGATTTTAATGAATGGATGGAAAGTTAGAAGTGAATCTAGGCTAGAAAATCTGAAAAATAAACATATATGTTTTTTTCATGAAGGTAAAATCCTATATGAATGTTTTTCTCCCCACAACGGTTTACCCGCCTGCTTGGATGTTGAAATTGTAACTTTCACACAGGATAATTACATTTGGAGAACTCTATTTCCATTTAAAACCATATGTAAATGTATTTTCAAGATAATATCTTTGACAAAAAATACCACATGTAACAACCCAACCATTAATTAATGAAAATTCTTCTTGATATGATTAAATGTCAAATTATGTAAAATGGTTATATAATGTATTTACTTCATTCATTATATAATTTTGGATGTTAAAATAACATTTTAATTGTTACATTTTCTATTATAGTTTTTGAACAATGATCACATGATATTTATTAATATTGGGCTTTAAAAAATCAAATTTACTCAGACAAAGGAAGTGATGGCCTCATCTTGTAGACTTACCCCAAACGAAGCCCATCTGTCAGAATTTGGAAAGGAGGTGGCATCATTGGGATACTCTTCTAATAAAGCCCAAGCCTAGCTTTAATATGTTAAGCTCGATTGGAACCGCTTATGGGAGAAGTGGAAGTTAGTAGAGATTACCACCTAAGCAATGTTATCTAAGCCACCCCAAGAGTCTATCACCAACACACACCATACCCATGGTTCTTATCCGAGTGTTATAAGGGGTTATTTTTCAAGACCCTAACACTCTGATTAAGGGAGTTATTTTTGTATATAATAATTAATATACATTCATTTTATTATCGTAACTATGTAAATAGTTTTTAAAGTATAAATAGTTTTCTTAGTTAATTATCAACTAAAAAATCTATGTTGATATATTATGGGATTTATGAAATAAATAATATTTTAATAAAATATTTTTATTATTAAATTTCTTTTATTAAGTATAAATGATCATATAATTTTTATGAATGCAATTGTAATATTTTATTGAGGTTTGAATGTCGTCTTTGTCAAAAACTATGAATTTTTTATAAATGTCGGTTTTTACTATAGAAGTGAAAATTCAAGTATTTAGATAAAAATAAGATAAATTTAACACTATTTTGGTAATCAGGATATCAAAATTATCCAATGGTTCATTTTTCATAATTTTCTAAGACAGTCAATTTTTTGGTAAAAATTAAATATCGTTTAAATATATAATTTGTTTTATGACCTAATAATGAACCAATAGTGAATATGATCGGCCAATAAATGATTTACGATTAAAATAATATGATTTTAGTTTGGTTTTATTTATTTTACAATGCTTTATTAGACCCTCCATAAATTATAAAACATTTTATCTTTTTAAATAGATTTCCTTGAGAGTGTGACTCACCTTCACCTAAGCAACCCTATTATATTAAGAGGTTTGGCCATTGGCCGTATAAAAAAATGTTTTCTACTCCCTTTTGGAAAAATCATGGGAGAAAACAATTGGGTAGATTTTTTTTGGATTAGTTTAATGTGTGGATTCCCAAACAAAAATAATAATGAATTTCCTCTCATTTCCTATATAAACACACCCAATATACCACTTCATCTTCAATTGAAGCCTTTGGAGTTCATCTAACCTATTCACTCCTCTTTAACTAGAATCATCCCAAGGTGACCCAAGCTCCCATTAAGTCTCTCTCAAGCCCCACCCAAGGCATTGGCATCACACATCCAAGTAAGAGATTCTCACAATCCTTATTTACGTCCAAGATTCCTTTTATAGTTATGCCCCTCTATTTTCAATTTTAAATGTTGGGGTATGCAATCACACCACACCCACACAACCCTCTTCATGTTTTTACCAAGTTTATTTTATGTAATAAATTAGGTTAAATAGTGTAATAAAAACCAAAGTTGTTATAATTGGTATCATAGGATAGATTTAGTTGTTTTTTGGGTTACGATTAGAAAACCCTAGTGAAGCCTTAGAGACTAGACTAAATATAAAAAACATCCCTACGTTTTGGTGAGTATTGGGTTATTGGTTTATAATGAAAATACATCCCTTTCTGGATACGAGCAGGTTGAGGCAGCTCAGGAAGAGATGTACCTAGGAGTGAAAACTCCGATAAGGAGTTTCAGGATCAACCAGGGGTATCCTAGCACACAAAAATAGGCCTTGATTCACTTTTGGTTATGAAACACATGAGGGATATGCTTTGGTAAATTCCCAAGCATATTATAAATGATTATTAAGGGAATATAAAAATTCCTCAAAGAATATATGGTAGAATGTAGATCATGGATAACATAGATTGAAGACTATAGATTCATAAGTTAAGTAAATAAAAGTAATTTATAAGTCATCATTTTTTGTCATTGGATTACACTTTATGTGTTACCCCTATCATAACTTTTATTCCACCCAAAGGTCGATAATAGGAGGACTTGGGAAAATGTCTGATGTGAAGATCAATGTAAGGACTATTTATTGGGATCCCCAATCCGATGGGAGCAGGAATCACGAACATTGTAACGATACACTTTCAGTTTACTCAAGATTTTAATAGGAACATGGGTCAAGGGGAACGGTCAACCCCCCCCCCCCCAAGAAAGAACAAGTCACTATTGAGAGTCTCATGAGCCATAAGATTCCTACTTTTAATAGATCATCTGTTCCCACAATCGCTGAAAAATGGATCAAATACATTGAAAATATCTTCTCCATCCTTCAATGTTTTGAACAAGAGATGCTTATCCTGGAAGCTTATCGTACACAGGGTGAAGCTGATCAATAGTGGACAATGGAGAAATATAAGAAGCCTGAGGAGTAGTTCAAGGCTTTGGAATGGAATGATTTTTTGAAGATTTTTTTTTATAAATACATTCCCCACACCCATGCCGATTAAGATGGAATGGAATTTCCTTTCCATCAAGAAAAAAGAAGATGAATCCATCTGAGTGTATGAGGAAACATTCACAAGACATTCATGATATGCCTCCATCGTTGTCGTTACCCCCAAATCCAAGGTTGACCGCTTCTTTGGTGGGTTAAAACCAATCCTGTGGAAATCCCTAGTGATCTGCGACTTCGACAGCTATGAGTAAATTGTCGGATGTTCCATCAAGGTCGAAAAGGTGATAGGTGAATCTTATAGGTATTATGGGGATACGAAGCATAAGGTGGACATTAATTCTGGTGGTCTGAGGGATAAATCCAACATTGTTATGAAGATCCAGCACCCCACTTTCCAAAGTACATGATGTATTTCTTGTATTCTTCTTAAGAATTAAATACCAGACCCTTCACATTTACTCTCTTAAGAAGTAGTACAACTAGAGGATGATCTTTCCAATGAGGAGTAACCAGTGAAGCTCATAGATTGTAGTGAAAAAGTTCTACGAAATTAGACAATTCCCCTCATCAAGGAGTGTTGGGGAAACCAAATGTTTGAAGAAGCGACATGGGAATCAGTGGATGTGATGAAGCACAAATACTCGCATCTATTTTAGTGAGGGAAAAAGAAATTTCGAGGGTGAAATTTCATAAGGGAAGAAGATGGCAGCGACCCAAAAATTCATTAGTGAAAATTACTCATGATCAGATTAAATGTCTAATTATGTAAAATGGATATTCAATGTATGAACTAATTTGGTTTTTTGATTTGGGATATTAAAATAACATTAAGAATTTTTATTATTTTTAATATAGATGTTGAAAAGTGATCACATGATTAATATAAATATATGGCATTAACAAATCCAATTTACATAGACAAAGGAGGTGATGTCCTCATCCAGTAGACATTCACAAAACGAAACCCATTTTGTTTAGCTTAGAAAGGAGGTGGCCTCATTGGTCATTGCACTTGACCAAGACAAATCCAATCCTGAATACATTTTTCTCGAGCGGAACCTCTTATAGGAGATGTGGATGTTTATAGAGATTACCACCTGAGTAATGTTATCTTATCCATCCCAAGAGTCTGTCACCATCGCACACCTTACCCTTCATTCATATGTGGGTGTTAGAATGGGTTGTGTAATAAGAACCTAGAAATATTATTGTCTACATTATTTTTGTATATAATAATGAATATAAATTCATTTTGTTATTATAACTATTTAAATATTTTTAGTGCAAAAAAATTAATTTTAGTTAATTTTTTACTAAGGAATATATTTTGATAATTCAATGGATTTATTAATTTAATAATATTATAATAAAATTTTATTATTATTAAATTAATTTTATTAAGTATAAATGATCTTATAATTCTAATAAATTTTATTAGAATTTTTTATTAAGGTTTGAAAGCTGTCTTTGTCAAACCCCGTGAATTTTCAATAAATGTCCGTTTTTATAAGAAATGTGATAATTGACACATTTAAAAATTTATTTAGATAAAATGAATACTAATTTTTGAATTAGGCTGCCAAATTTACCGAATGGTGAATTTTTCATAATTTTCTAAGACAGTTGTATTTTTTTGTAAATATTAAATGCTGTTTAAATATATAATGTGTTTTATGACATCATAATGACCCAATAATGTTTATATTCAACCGATATAAGTATTACCATTAAAATAATGTGATTTAAGTTTAGTTTTATATATTTTATAATGGTTTAGTGGACCCTACAAAATTTATAAAATAGTTTAGCTTTTTAAAGTGATTTCCTTGAGAGTGTGATTAACCTCCACATAAAAAACCCTAATTTTTTAGATGTAATGTCATTGGTCTTATAAAATAAATTCTTTCACTCCCATTTGGAAAAAAACATTGGCAATAACCACAGGAAAAAACCATGGTCTGATGTTTTTTTTTGATTAGTTTTATGTGGGGTGTCACAAACCTAAACAATTAAGAATTCCATCTCCTTTCAGAAAAAAATCCACCCACACTCCCAGTTCCTCTTCACTCAAATCCATTGGAGTTGTTGCACCCTCTGCTATACTCTCTCTAAAATCCTACCAAGGCACCCCAATCCCCCATGAAGTCTCTCTCATGACCCTCCAAAGCCTTTGGCATCATACATCCAAGTAAGGGATTCTAACATTCATTATTTATGTCAAATTTTCTTATATTGTAATGCACTTCTTCCAATATAAATTTTAAGTTACGATTTTAAACCTCCCACATAAATTCCTATACATGTTTGAATAATGATATACCCCCTTTCAATCTCATTAATTTCTCCCATGTACTCTCATTACTATAATAAAATTCCGTAAGGAATTTCTCTGTCCAAATTTACATTCATGAAATTAATTTTTATTATGCATCTAAATTACATTCCATATATTAGTATATTATGTCCTATGATCCCCATAAATTACATTTATTGTATAAATGATTAAATAACCATTTCACTCTAATCAAACCGTTTTACAAAATTTTATTTGACATCGTTGTGGTGCCGAAATTACCCCAAAAATTCAATGCCAAAATAATTGTGTAGTGAATACCATACCTACTTCTCTATCAGTGTTATTCACCATTATTCATATGTACATGTAGATTGAGGAATTAAATTTATTTATTCCACATATCTTATTCATGGAATGAATTTGGATGTTAATCAGTCCATGTTGTCTGATCAATGTGGAATACTTATGCATGAAATGAAATGATGATGAAGGGTGTGCCCTAATAGTGCTCTAATGCTTTAGGTAAAGTATAATATCATGATACATCATGTGAAATGGTTGTTTACTCATTCTAATTCTAGTGAAATGAGGATTTACAAGTTATCCATTTTCAATGAGGGTTTACTAATGATCTATTTTTAATGAGCCTTGGCTCATGCTAGTTCCAGGTTAAGTGTTGTTGCGACATTTCCATGTTTTGATTATCATGATTTATCATGATTTTATGTTACTGTTTCCCTTGTGATGAATTTATTTTCCAATTTCCTAAAATTTATTGTATTCCTAGAGTTATTTCATGTTTATTCTCTTACTAGGCTTTATAGCTCACTTTTTTCTTATACATGTCCTCAGGTTATCCAATGCAATGCTATGTTTGAGGGAATGTAGTGCTCATGTAAAAAAATGTTTTCAATAAAGATGTTGTGTGTTTTATGTTCTATGATGTTATCTAATTTTCCAAATCCCCAAATACAGTTGAAATATTTATATTAAATGTCGTATAATTTGAATTTTATGAAAAAAATCATGTTCTAGTGTGTAATAAAAATCATGGTTGTTATTCCACACCTCCAAAACCCATATAACTACCTACCTACATCCAAATATTTAGAGGATGTGGCCTTAGAACACTAAAAAAGATTCTACGTTCATGAAACTCTAACCATCATAAAAAAGGGGTGAAGTGCTATTAGAGGAATCCATATTTTGTGAAACACCGTCCCATTGGATCTTTAGAAGCACAAATTATGGTATAGATTCCTTTCATGAAGGACTCTTTCCTTCACATTAAAACAAAATCCCTTTGCGGATATTGGGGTTTCATGCGATGATTATCCATCATGAATGAAACCCAATGGGGACCTATAATAATCATCGATGTAGGGATACCCTATGACCTTATTGATATATCTTTATGCTGATTTTTCACTTTTTTAGACCCTTTATCATTGTGATATTACTATGCTTCAATAAACCCTTATCCAATGTGAACATCAAGCCTTTGTGAAACCCATTCACCAGGACTCTCTATAGTGACTCCTTTTAGAAAATACCACTTCAGGAATTTTGTGTTACTAGGGATCCATTAACAAACCAAATTTGGTTCATCCACACCCCTATTTTCAATGCGACTGATATCATCAAACCACGTTTCTTCCCCCCTTTACTTAAATCTTGGTCTAAACCATTACCTTGCCTTTTTTCTATTAAAAATTGGATCCGTAATGTCCCTTGATCCTATGAATAGACAGCCAAACATCTATATCCCTATTTCTCAATTCACCATGGTAGTTATTATTCCATGAACAACCTAGAGGTTTCTATATAGGGGATTCATAATCCTGGATGGTGGAATTATTATATGAAAATACCCACCTTTCCTAGTATAGATGTTTATGTTTTATGTATCTCTATTACCTTGATAAGGATTCCATGTGTGTTGGTCCGGACAACATCCAAGTTGTATTATATAAAACATACTTCGATAATGTTCTAGATATAATATATTAAACTACATGAAATATTCATTCACACATAACTAAAAACATTATCCTTACTGTGTGTGGTGAACAGAAGATGCCTCGTGTATGACTCGAATGGGATGAACCCCACATCCTACCCTATGAAATGAACATGGGATTACCCATATATGATCATCCTAGGATAACACTTCATTCCCCAATATCAAATGTGAATCCCATCATCGGAAGCCTATATGCCTTATCACCCCACCATCCCTTCTTTTCACATCATTTATGATGTTAGAATCATTATTGAATAATAATAAACATGATAGGCTTGACCATCACACAACCAAAAAATATGGAAGTAAACTATGTGTGTTTGGATTCTTTTCCCTATCATGGTATGTAGGACAACACAATAAGGTTCAATCCCAATATCTCAAAAAACCTAGATACCTCCCAAAGGATCAATACGAACACACCATTATTCCCATATAATATACATGAATTTTCTTTTGAAGAATGAAACTCCAATGTGTAAACATATTTAAAATGGTAACACAATAAAAATACGTCTACCAATACCCATAAGAGGTTAAACTTGATAACCTCATGTCTCCAAAATGTGTTAAACATATGACTTAACTATCCCCACTAGACGATAATAATTTGACTTACCTTTCCCCTAAAATATATTAAACATGTGACATAATTTTCCCCATTACAAATATAAAATTATTTCCCCCACAAGACATTAAACCTACCCACCACCTATCTCCATAATAAAAAAAATCATATTACCATATCTAGAATATGTACCTTATAAAATTAATATGTAATGCTCAGAGTAAAATCCTTAGAAGTCTTACACCATTGGAATCAACTACCCCGTCGAAAATGTAGGATGAATTGTGTTTTCTACTAATATTCCTAACACATGATATGACATAATATTAAAAATTGGATGACATACATGTTGTCAATATTTTAATTTTCCATAAATTATCAGGCATGCCAAACATTACCATCAACTCTAATTGGAGTTTATTTCCCTTCCATGATAGAGGAAGTATAATTAATAGAAATCCACCTCAAGAGAGAACTAGAAAGGATTTTATTAAGCAAGAGTTAAATATTATTGGGAGACCCTTACTAAAAAAATATATAGCTAGAAAACTCCATAGAAGGTGTAACTGATGTCACATCATCTATTTTGGATTAAGAACAGTAAATCACCAACCATACCAGCAGAGTCAACCAAACCATTGATGGAAAAAATTCATAGATTGAAACACCATTCCCATTCATTCCTAGGTAGAAATAATTAATAAAAATGGAAAACATTACTTAATGTTATTATAATTCAATAATGAGAATATTATTACTTCTAAAAACCATAAAATTTGATCATTTATATATCAATATATCTGGCACCAATAACCATAAAAAATGACGGTGGTATTGGGGTTAAATTCATCACATGAAAAATCTGGGAATGTATATGGTGTTGGGAATCCTGGATCTGAGGTATCATCGATTTGGATACACCCTACACCTTGGATAGGAGAGAATATCATATAGAAATTTGGAAATCTAATTCATGGTTAATTTACTAATGTTTTGATCTATATATCTACAAAAATCATGTCATTGTGAATTCCTGATAACCCACAACTAAAAGGCATGATGGTAGGGGAATTAAACCTGTGGAAATCCCATACCACTATTCTCCTAATGTACCTCTCCCTTGAATTCATGGAATCTTTATTAAATATCCACTTTCTAGATCATTTAGAGAGTTATCTTCAATTATCTCGTTAATAAATATAATAAATTAGGGTTCATATGAACAAGGTACATGAAATTATGGGATATAAGTATATTGAACAATGCCAACACCACACCCACTAGGGCTACACTGGTGAAAGCCCACCAATCACAAAGACAACCCATTTCATGAACTTTTCTCCAAAATAGTGTATTATCATCCTCCACTGCACTGATGTAATACATGCCATACATGTTCAAGTCACAATTATCACCACATAAGAGATACCAGGGAGGGATCCCACAAGACAATTTTGATAATGCCAATGGACCCCGTTGGATTAATAGGGGTTCTATCTCATACCTGATCCATTATCATTGGATAAAAACACCCATCAATGATATCGATGAGGGGGTGTTCCATGATCTTTTCCCATAAGGAGGCATTTTTCGAGGTCTCGTTTCCCTATCCAGTACTAGATCATCTTCTTCTACAGCCTAAAAAACTTCACAGTGCCCCATCCTTAATCGATTGGAATTGAGACCTTAGGCATCCCATGAGTTTGTTAGATTGAGTCACGATACAATCGACACCACTATAATCCATCATGGTCCATTCCATGATGAGGAGTTCTACAATTCATTTTGTCCTTCTTCTAAATATATACCTTGATTTGAAGATACATCTATGTGTAATTGGAAGACAATCAACTTCTAGGACACCATATGATTTACCTAGGAATCTATGAACATCTCATAGTCATCTGCAAATAGTGAAAGAGGGTTGAACTCAAAGAAATATTGGTCTCTCATAATTTTGTTTCATATGGATAGTAGTAGAACATCCAAAAAAATGTGTCATGATCCTCACTATACATTGGTGAGTCATAGAAGATCCATCTCGGCATTTTCAGACAAGAGGCTGGGATAGTATTCAACCTTGAACTTCATCCCTATCCCAAAATAATTTTGGGATTTTCACTCTTATGTAGCCACTTACAGTGAATATTCTTCATTGACCCACACAATCATGACTATTATCACTATTGAACCTCTTTATGTACAAGTAATCTAGACTACTGACATAGGGTGTAATAGGGAGAACCCACACCAAGTGGTGGTATTGTACCAGGCCGATCCACTAGAATTGTTCTCTCACTCATCAGAAGAAACATGCAATGGGACATAATACCCCCAATAAAAATATTGCATCCTAACCATTGAAATGTAAAAATTTAAAGTGTATGATTGATCAGTTTAGTCTATCTAAGGACTCAACAAATAACTAATTCAAACTCCAGGTTGGCCGCTTGTCTCAATGAGCTTAAATGATAACATAGGGTTACAAATGTTATTATTTTTGTGTTGTTCGTGGGATGTGAAAAGTTAATAATGGGAGTTGTTTCTCCTGTAGGTGGTCACCAATCCCTTCATATATGTTCACTTAAATTTGAACTAGGAGGTCCCATTCATGGTTTCAGGGTTAAATCCTAGTTCTATTATAAAAACAGAGATAGGAGTTCCTCACAACAATTAGACAACATGTCTATTCACATTGATATAATGAAAACATCATTTCCTAGGGAGATTATCTGGTTTATGAATCAGTGACTAAAATCCCTAAACAATATGACATGTTATCAACTATTGTCAGCCATCTTGAGGCCTTGGAGACCTGAATGGTTTCAATCCGACATAAAAGAATGATGTATTCAGTGTTGACAGACCATATTCACCAACCATTAAAATTAAAAATTCTAAATAACACCATAATCAATAGTATGTGTGATCTTATTAAAAACATTCCTCCCATTGCCTCATGGTGTGGCCTAATTTTGGAAAATATAGAATATTAAAAGGCCTCCATGTTCTAATGTTTTATCCAGACTCAAGACCTTTATAAATTATTTTGGTATAGAAAAATATACCTGTGATATATTTCTAGTTGAGAGGATATTCATAAGAAGTCCCTCTAATAGTTCGTTTCCACTATGTGTAAGAATAGTTTCATTTACCTATTAATGTGCGTGAATAAGGTTAAGGAGTGAGTTACTAACTCCATCACTTGTTAAAAGGGGTTAACATACATTCTCAATATGTAGCATTACCAAAATAATTTTCCAATAATGTGTGAATATAATGTCAATGATGACGTAGTACTTGGCCTAAAATTTATAATTTAGCCAGGTAGATTTTTATTATCCACTGAAATGTTTCAGGTCAGGATGAATTATTATAGTATAACAAGAAATGGTCACCCCCATTATCCCTTACATATCCCTTTATAAGGCCTATAATACTTAATATGACCACTGTCTTCAACACAAATGTTCTTGATCCGTTTCACCATCATTCCCCTTTAAAATATGTGACATTCCTAGCACAACATCACCAATAATATCCTCAAAAATAGAAACCTCATAAACCTCATACTTACTATTATAATGTTTCCCTAGCCCCCCATCAAGGTAAGAAACCCTTGGTCCCTTTCACAAAATGAATAAACATGACCTACTCCTTAAAGGATTCATAGATCATGAATTTTTTCTACACCATAAAATAGGGTACCCAATAATTTCAATAATATTGTATATATCAAGAAGATAATCATAATAACCACACCAATAACCCCACATACCAAAGGATCCTCAAACACACCACCAAAGAATACATTATCTTCAATGATTGGAACCATGAATAAGTCGACCATGGGATAGTTAAATTTTGTGATTTCACAACATAGGTTTCACTTGTATTCACAAAACCAAATTATGACAATATCGAATTAAGGGAGTGGATTTAGGATCACATTGGAGGAATTTAGAAGTATAAATATTTATTTGATCAAAATATAGGCACCCATGACCATGTATGTATTTGTTCTCACTTAAGAAAAAAACCCTCAAATGGTTACCTTATGTAATTTAGTCACTGAATCTGCATCTACTACAACACCTTCCATGTGTCGAAAGTGCATCATTTAAGAACACAAGATAAATCATAGTCCCCCACCAAGGTAAATACCATCTAACCCCATTTGTGACCTCATGACCCTTGAGTTCTAAGATGCATCCATAATTCTTCTAATCTAATAATATTCCACAAATAAGGAAAAATTCTATACCACATTGGATTTTGTTGAAACAGTGGAATCATATATGATTATTAGTGTCATGGAACAAAATGAAAACACATCATAATACTCTAATTGACACCGTCATAGGAGTTGTAGTGGACGCAATGGGAAGAAAAAAGTTCATGACTATGTTCTAGACTAGTCAATTTATCCCACTGAGACTAGAAATATGGTGTCACATAGAGAACATCAAGAAAAACCCTCTCATGATACTCTATTAGGTACACCCATCCAATAGGTTGTATTAGTTGACCACATGACTTCATAGTTGTTGAACCATGATTAGGCATGCCCAGCTACTGTGTGACCTCGTATATCTTTTTCTCATCTGTCTGGTGTTCAAAAAACTATTTCTAATAAGAAAAGAGTTTCTCCAACACTAGTCGGGCCCTAGTGGATCATAAAAAAATTCATGGTATAATTACTACTAATGATCTATAGGTAAAAATATGCCCCTTATAAGGAAGTAAGATGTTCTTAAACACCTTTTCAACATACCAATGGGTCCATAAATCCTTGGCCTTGAATACCACTTAGTAGTTTTAGACAGAGGTATTTGTCATAGTGTATTTTCATGTAGATGAAAATTGGAAAAAATTGTGTGATTTTGTCATTTACGTCTCTCAAGAAGATGACCATCCAATAATTCATGGCAATATATGATTGTTTTATATCATAAGAATTCTCAATAATGTGAAGATCCACCACTAACTTTTGGATTTTGGGTGTTGGATCAATCTCATCCTAACCTAGGAGCTCCACATACTAGGGAATAGAAAAGTGGTTCTGAATCCCAATAACCTAATAATTGATGGGTATGATACAATCAAGAATACATCACGTGGAATGATTCAAATAGATAAACAAACTGGATTCATGATTTAAATCAATTAATTAATAGTAGTTTCACAATATACTGTATACAATTCCATAATAGGATAGCATTGGCATTATAGGATTGAGTTGGTTCCCACTACGTAACATAAGTTCCCTAAATTCTCACATGATGGTAGAATAGAGGTACTTTGGGGTGTAAAATAACACATAAACTCTTATAAGTTATGATTTCTAAATGAAAAGTACTACAAAAGGGAGAGATAACATTTTCTAACTGACTACGATAATCATGTAAATTCAACCAATGATCTAACATCCTCTTCGATAGATCTACATATAGACTTGAAGGACATATTATTCCTACCAATTGATATGTTAGAACCCATCACCCCAGACTTAGGGATCTATTAAATTATATCTGATAGATCGATTTCTCTAGAATACCTCATACTATTTCACATGATAGGATCGGACAACACAAGAGAACCCTAAATAGGTGGAATACCGAGAGATCATCCTTACAGTCTTGGACCCATGACACCACTGCACGTTTCAAAATTGAGGTTCAACTCAATGGAAGTCAACCCAAAAAATTGTTTTGATTTCAAAACCGGGCCTCATAATCAGAAATCATGTAGAATTGGATCGAAATATTTGGTTGTAATATTTTATTGGTAGAACCTGAACCCCAATGAAAGGTTCCAATATCATCCTGAGTAGATGGCATCAATCCCATTGGGTTAGCTATTCGAAAAGAGTCATACACTCCCTCTAAGCCCCCATCATTGGGTGATGAAGATGATCTTGAGCATACCCCACTAACCTTTCCAGAACGTTTATCCACCAATATCATTGAGTTGAAATTGTAAAACCACAACACTTTAGAAGAGACAATGCTAACACTGACTAGTGGGACTATGAATTTATATGAGAAACAATAGTATGTGGCCTTTTTTAAATTTCATGATGATGTTTTCACATATAGATACAATAATAATCCCAGATTCCACACCAAGTTTTCCATTTATCATCATGTCATCCCTGTGATTCATCACTAATTTAATCAGCCTCCCAAAAATATTCACACCTCCCATGGAATGATGGTTCAGTCCGAAGATGAAAATTGTATTAAGGAAGACATTATAAGAGAGGTCCAATACTCCAAGTGACATTCTAACACTATCCCAATCAATAAGAATCATGGGAATGTAAGAGTCTACATCAACATTCTAGACCTAAACTTCCATTTTTTTAAGGATGAGTTTTCCCTTATTATGATTGTGTTGTTGATGAATTCCATGAGTAGTTTTCATGCCCTCTACATCATCGATGGATATTATAGGTAAAAATGATATGGGTAGACACTAGGGATATGGAGGCCACTACCTTCAAGGAACCCTAGGGAACATTTTTCTACTAGGTGATGAATTTAAATTTTAATAATTATAGTGCTATATACTAGTGTTCAATGAACCATATCTTTAATCTACTACCCAGAACATTGGTGGAGTTCATTTTATATGATTTAATGGTTAAATATTTTTAGATCATGGACCATATGAAAGATATTATGAAATTATTATCTTTCCTTTTTAAATATCATGTAAAAATTGACGCTAAAAGGTGTAAATTTGGGGTTTCCTCAAGAATGTATCTCAAATTAATCTTTGTAGAGAAAGGTATTAATATTGATCCACAAATAATAATGGTTTTAAAATGAATGACTCTTCCTTGCAACCCCTGGGATATGTGAGGCCTTTAAGACCACATAGCCAAAATTCACTGATTTATTGACGCTCTGCATAGAAATTGTAATCCCTTTTTGAGGGGCATGAATAATGGAACCATTTACCAGTTGGATGAGGACTTATTTACTACCTTTGAGCATATATAGAATTATCTATTATAGACTCCAGTTCTGATTCCAATGGTCTCATGAAAACCTCTTATACTATATATGACATGTCTAGAGTATCCCCTTGGTTCCCTATTTTCCAAGAAGAAAAATGAGGGATAGAAAAATAACATATATTATGTGGTGTCAATAGGAACCATATACTTTCCCAATTATGTGACATTATCACACTTTTTTTGAAGTTTATATGCTATCTCATTCCATGAAGCACCATGACATATTACTATTTTCCTCAGATGATTTTCTCAATAACATCATCTACTACACTATTGGGCCTCATATACATTTAGTACAACACATTTCATGTCTCTAAGGATTTTATAAGTCATAGAATGATTAGAATGATTCTGGAGGGGTTATACTATTAAAATATGGAAACATATAGAATAAATTATGCGTAAGAGGTTTTCATGTCATATAAGTGTAGTTCATAGATTTGATAAGGTTGGTTCAAGGGGTGAATCATAAAATGTATTAATTCTGGATTAAATGTTCAGGGAGAATTTTTTTTAATAAAGTTATAAAACCTAATGAATTAATGATGTTATAGAATTAGACTCCATGTAAATTCCTTGTGTAGTGCATTTTTAACAGGGTGCAGCATATGGGGTGTTCTATCAAACCTTATGGATTATAGATCTCTATCCCGATTCAAGGTAATCTACATCACTATTTCAGGGATTTTTTATATTCCTTCAATGTGGATCAATCCTTTGAATTCATAATTCAACCCATGGTGACCTGAGTTGATCGAAGGTGAGTTCTACCTCCATTTATCATAGTCCCTTATTGTTCAGTCTTATTATCCTCCAAATATTCTTTACATGTAATAGTAATTTATCTCCAATGTTTCAAATGGGATTTTAATTTTTATTTTTGTTGTAGTTCTACCATATAATCCTTGTATTGTTGCATCTTCTATTGGGAGAGGTGATACATTTCTACGATGTTGTTCTTTTCTCATGCAATGAACATTAACACTTTTGAGGGAAGGGATTCAAAGTTTCTCTATTTAGTTATGTTCAGTTTTAAAATGATCATGTGTTATCCTTTTTTTATGGTATTGAAATTTTCATAATAATTATTTAAATTGAATATTGAAATTTGATTGATCACATGTTTTCAATTTTGATTATTTATTCAATAAAAGTAGTTCTCCCCCTGATTTCTTAGATCGTTCGAAATCATTGATATTATTTGGAGCATGTTATTATTCATTAATTATTATGTCTAAATTGGTAAATAATTTAATTCTAGTATAAAATTGTTAACTAATTATTAATCGAAGTTAGAAAAGAGGAATGTTTAAAATATGATGATAGTTTTAATTTGTAGATAAAAAAACATATACAAGAATTCATGTTTAATTAAATGTGATCTTTTATGTGATTAGTGGAAATTATAAAGAATGTATAGCTTGATATTTCTTGTTGATGATAATAAATTAAAAGGAATGATAAGTGGGAATGGTTTGATGATTGAAAGCTATTATAATTAATTGTACAATTAATTTGGTAGCTTGATATATCTTGATGATTTATAGTGCCTATTGTCACAACCATTGAATAAAGAATTATATTATTCGAGATGGAATAAGAACCGATTTCTTGATAAAGATAATTCATTGGTCCTATGTTTCCTATTCACATGAGAAGTCATAGTGTCCTGTTTTGGATCCCTAAGATCTCATTTTCATGTGAAGGATATATACATTATTTTAGGGTCTATATTGACATAGTGGATATATATTTTGGTTTCATATTATTTTGTGAAGTTATCTACATATGATCCTTATGTTTTGATCTTAGGATGACTAAGCTAGCTATGGAAGATGTTATATTGGAAGGAGATGAAAAAAAGGGATGTGAGCTAAGGATTGATGAGAATGGGATGAATGATTTGTTATGGGGTAGGGAGAGCAAGATGAGATGTGACCTTATGATGGATGATCTATGGTTGATTGATGTGATATGGGTGGGGAGGCTGGAATTATATAGTAGTAGTTGATGCCTATGATTGTGAAATGTATCTGTATATGCATGATGGTGTTAGGGATGACACCAATGTTGATGGAATGAGGTGAATCATGTATTTATAGTTGTTTTGATACTAAGGGATATGATTTTCTCTTATTATATATATTTAATGATTAGTGGTCAAGTATTTTATATTATACAAATTCTTATCCCCACTCTTGCATGTAGTTGAATGTGATTAGTTTTATGTTTCTTCATGGTGGTATCTTATGATGGTTTTCAAAGAGTATATTGTTTATGGAATAATTATAAAATAAGAATTAAATCAATTTTGGCACGTTGGGGTTGGTTTTCAATGGAATTGAAATTCATAAAATATGTTAATCTTGATAAACTGAGGGCATGATTTGGATTTTGCCTAGAGGGAATAGGTGTTACTATGAATCATAATGTAATTTAATGTGGTATAATTAAAATGGTTGATGAATTAAGTAATGTAAGGAATTGATGAATTAGAAATAAGTAATTACTGTGGGTCATTTAAATTCATTTATGCTTATGGGATATTTGTTTTTAGTATTAGAAGTCGTGAGTCCGAGTTATTTTAGATATAGTTGAGAATAAAACTAGGTTTTGACCATTATGTGGTTGTGAGTTATATTGTATTATGTATATTTAGTGATTTTATATGCTTCCCCACCCATTTCAGTTAGCAAAACTGACACCTAGTGGACTCTAGGAGTGTCTTTTACCCAACATCATGGTGGGAGGGTGGATGGATGACTAATCCCTCCAACCCCACTCTGTTGTCATGGTAGGTAGTTGGGATAGTATGCATGTTAGTTATATTTTCTATACATGTTTTCAAAGCGCTATAAATGTTTGTGGATATTTTTCACACATGTATTTCTAGATATAGTATCTAAATGATTATTATTGGTGTAATGGGAATATGTTTTGATGGATTTACGTTCATACATATAGTATGGGATTTAATTGTTTTAGGTATATAACCCAGTGTTTGATCTACATCATAATGTTTGTGGTGGATTTTTAAAAATACATGGGTACTATATGTGGACATGGTGATGTTATGAAGTGATGCATGAGTTACATGTTTTGATGCTCAAACCATATGTCTTTCTGATTGACTAGTTTTCGAGAGAGGTGGTTGAGGACATGCGACTTTGGGGAGGAGTTTCAAGCCATTGTGGATGTGGGAACTGGGTACCCATGTTGATTAATTATTATATTATATTATCACTTATTTGAGATACTTGTAGAGATTTATCCCCGGTCAGGCTGGGAATGTAGTATAACTCTTTAGGTAATGAGTTAGTTTCCCTATTGTTTACGTCTCTTTATCAGGATTTCATTATCTTTTGAATGAGAATATCTAGGGGGATCCTATTGGGTATTATTTTATTCTCCTCATACATATAATTAATCAATTTTAATGTCAGTTCATAGTAGGATGGAGATTAGGATGGTTATTAATAGATCATGGTTTTGTAGGATCTCTTTGGGACTTTGTATCACTAACATATTTACCTTATTGGTATTTGTAGTTTCCCTTCTATTTGTTATAGACCCATATTATATTTCAGGTTTTTACATGTGATATATATATATATATAAGTATAAGAAGGTTTTATTCGGTTTATCCTTCTCATATCACTTCCACATGTTTCTACTAGAGTGTAATATCACTCTTATTCATGTTCACTATACTGTCAGTGCTTCTCTACAACCTAGAGCCTACTAGAAGTGGGACATAGATAGTAGTCACCAACTCTCTCCCCTGATTTTGGTAACTTTTTGTGTAGGGGGTCATGAAAAAATGGTATCAAATGTCCATGTTGGATAGATTATATGGAGTTTCGAGTTAGGAACATGTGAAATTTGATGGGTTGGTAAGGAAACTATGTCAATTATGTTTAGTGAGTGTTGTAAATGCCAGAGATCTGGTGAGACACAAGTATTAAGTCCACCCATCTGATCTGATGCATAAAATATTAAGTACATTGAGACTACACAAATATGTGATACTAGTTGTAAGGTAGAGATATGGGAATTGATCATTATACTTTTTTTAACCTATGTTTGTAAAGGGTAGACCGTTGCTTAGTTTAAAACAATAAAATAGATAAATAACTAATTTATTAGTTAAATTTATGTATTCAATATTCTATGTTACTAAGATATATTATTCTTTTCTTTTTTTATTCTTGTATCTAGGTTGATTTCATCATCAGGTTTGTACCGCAGATGGTCAACAAGATGTTCCAAATGATCCCCCAAAAAGTAGAGGCTGAAGATGATTATACATGGAGGAGAAATTTCAAGGTGTTTCAATGCTAGAGTATGATAAAAAATCTAGGGTTCCATTTATAATTCATTCATGGATTAATGGTTATATGATGTTGTGTTTACTGTCTATTAGATATGTACTCATAAAAAGTAATTCAAATAATTGGATGTGATTATATTCCCTAGTGGAATGTATTCGTGGTGTTTCTTATTCATTGGGTATCATTAAGATTTTTTAGTCCCATATGATATGTTATGAGACTAGTTCTGAACAGTGTTTCTTTATTTTAATTTAAAGGAAGCCAGTAACCAAGTGATTTTTATCCTTCCGCAGGGGCATATAGTGTATGTTATTTTAGTTATATCTTAGGACCCTTTTGTGATATTCTTCAAACCTAGTTATAGATGATGAAGCTAGGATGAGGTATTCCATGGAAGCTCTGAGTCTAGTGATCCATCACCAATTAACCCAGTTTGTGCAGAAGAAGAATCATTATATGCTCATGAAAGAAAAGTTAATTTGGAGGAATCTCTCCATGAATTGGGACTTCATATGAAGGGATTCATTTTGAATCCTCAATAATTAGAACAATGGATAGGGGTTCCATTTTGTCTAGAAAGAATAGTTTTCAGTAAACTAGGGGGTAGGTCACAGTACACAACGTCACATTACAATATGGATGTATATATCAAAACTATATTTAGGGAATAGACATGTGTTTTTATTATGGATTCTATATCCATCATCAATGAGAGTTCCTAGAGTTTCGGAGGGGTAAGCATGTTCTAGGTGTTTCACTTCACGTTCCTTCATGGAGATAGTTTTAGCTGAGGTAGTAAAATCAAGGTGTTAAAGCTGATGATCCATTTAGATGGGATGGGGTAGGTTGAGTATAGCCCTGAGATGCGGCTTGTCCTTAGAGTGTTGATCACGACCATGTAGGTTTTCCTCAATTTCGAAAGAGTGGTCATGGAGAAGGTCATGGTAAGATTCAAGATCGACCATTTTCAACAACAAGAAATACAAATATAATTTTTGTAAACTTTTAGTGATTTCTTAAATGGTCTATAGTTTGTTCAATTTAGGATCGAAATATATCTTATATCACATACCCTTGTTCATAATTTGGGACATGAATTTGAGAGGATTCTAGTTCCCTATCCAATGACTATGTGAGATGGATGTTGAGATGAATCATATGATGTAAGTAGAGATTGTAAGATAATGTTAGGGAAACAAAGATATTTGTGATATTTTATATATTTAGAGATAAAACCATATAAAATCATCCTTATCGTGGGTGGAATTATATTCAATGTAAGATATCATGGATTATATTAGAATATAGAATGTTTCTTCTGATATTGATGGAGATGCAGTAGAGTATGTTGGTGAGTGATACCCTCATATGTATATTTGGAATGTTCCTTCCTTATCAACTTTAATGGTTGATTTGATTCTATGATCATTATATGTTTGGCAGTCGGTGTTTCGTAGGGTTTTGTGAGACTACCACAATGTATTTATAGAAAATATTATAGTGTTACTCCATCAACTAGAGATAATTTTTGTTATTGACTCAAATAAAGGCTTGTCTCATTTCTCGATGTATTCATCTAGGATGGAACCTCATGAGTTTGAGATATATGAGTAAAACATGATGATATATTGTAGTGATATTTTACTTGGATGAGTGTGTCAATTTGTGGTGCCCCATTTTTGTTTGAAAATAAGGATAATGGTATTTTTAGGAATAGTGTCAATTATCATCACTTGAAAAAGTTATATTGATGAACAAATATCCTTTTCCATGTATTGATGATTTATTAAAAAAGTTGAATGGGTCATGTGGATTACAAAAGATTGATCTTATATGACAATATCATCAGATGTGGGTGAAGGATAATTATATTCAAAAGACTTTTTTCTTTTATAATCATGGGAATTATGAGTTCATGGTGATTACATTAAATATTATGGAGTATCTATATATGTTCATGGAGTTTATGAAGGCTGTGTTCAGAGTGTTCTAGGATAATTTTGTAGTGGTCTTTATTGATATCAACCTTTTTTACTCTATGAATATGGAAGAGCATATGGTGAATCTGTGTACCCTTTTGGGATTTCTTCTTCATGTGCTATTATTCAAAATTATTTCAATGTGTGAGTTCTAATTTCAAGAATTCTATTTATTTTGGAATGTGATCTCCCAATAGAGATTAACTTTGGATCCATTAATGATAGAGGTAGTTTTTTCTCGGGAATCCCCAAATACTGTGATATAGGTGAGAAGTTTTCATTTTCGTTCATTTTAATACAACTGGTTCATAGTCGAAAACTCAAGATTTGTGACTCCTCTAATTTCCTTGACCATGGAAGAACATGTGTTCTCATCGAATGACTAGTTTCAAGAAAATATTGAGTACTTTAATGATAATTTGGTTCGTGATCTATTTTTTTTTTGTTTTCGGTGGATGAAGTTTGGTTTGATGATTTTTTATGATACTTCATTTCTTAAATAGGGAAGCATTCTAATCTTTTAGATATCGGTTTTTTCATATTAGTTTCAATATTTACATCCCCAAGAGAGTATCAATGATAGACTTGATTCTTAGTTGACTTCTTTTTTGTTTTCATTTAATTTCAATGAATATTACATCTTCAATAAACATTTTTTGGTATTTAATAACCATCAGAGATATTGGTGTGTATTATCACAACAAGATCTAAACCTGTGTATGTGTCAATGATATGAATTATTGATAGATTATGATATTGATATTTCATATATGCTTGGAAAGAGAAATTTTGTAGCTCATGTGCTTAGTAAGAATTCTTGTAGAGATGTAGGGCCAAAATCTAGGGATCTTAAGATAGTGGTTGAAGAACTCTTAGAAATTATACATTATATAGCTGATGATTGGTTTAGAGAGTGTAATTTCTAGATTATATGGTTTCTTTCTTTTGAGTAGTTGGTGGGGGAGTCCTTGTTGGGGGATTGCTATGTACGGTTATGGATAGACCGAGTTTTTTTTGGGATTACCTTCATTGTTGGTTTGAGGATGTAGAACACTAAGTTCCATTTCATGGAAGGATTTGAATTATTTTTGAGATGCATGATATGTTTCTCAGTGATTTCCTTATTTTTCCTTTGGATAAACATCCCAGCTTGACAAATATGTACCAATCCAATAGGGTTCAGTTTTCGAGGTGTGGAATGAAATGTGAAGTATTAATGTTTATTTCTTGAGGTTTTTTGGCTAGAGGTTGAAGGCCAAGCACCATGTTTCTAATGGGTTTATCCTACCATTAGATTTTCCCCACTAGATATTTCTTGAAAGATCAAGGGACATCGTTAATTTTTTATATGAATCAAAGAGAGGCTACAATACTATATTGGTAATAATGGATCATTTGATGAAATTTTCTCAATTTATAATAATGATGGAGTCAATATCAGTGGTGGTTTAGTCTTGGAAATATCTATAATAGGTGGTGTTACTATACAAATTCTTGAGGCTAATCATCTCTGATTAAGATCCTCTTTTTAAATTAATAGTGTGAAGAGGTCTACATCATGATTTCTGATCTCAATTATTACCTAGTACTAAATTTAATCTATAGATGGATTGTTCGATTGAACGAACCATCCAAACTCTTGAATACATGTTATGATCTTCTGTATTGTATATTAAATTTTTATTATTGAGGATCCAACCAATTGATGAGATTTTTTACAATAATAGTTTCCACTCCACCATTCATATGATGGGTTGAAGTTAGATTAGGATTGTTATAAATCCTATGCTGATTATATTAGGAGACATCTCGAGTATGACATTGGAGATCATGTGTTCCATAATTTCACTCATCATCATTGGTAGTGAAAGTTTGGTCATGGGAGTAAACATAATCCCATATTTTTTGTGACTTTCGAGGTGATGGTTCATGTTGGAGCTATATATTATCAGATATAACACACCTCATATATGATTGGGGTACATGATTTTTTTATGAAGGTATAGCTCTATAGTTATCTTTGTGATGAATCTCTGGTCATCGATTGAGGAATGATAAATATCGATGATGATATAATCACCAATGAGTGAACTTTAGGGATCATGAACATCATGGAGAAGATAAATCATGGGTTTGAACTTCCATTATCTTTTGTTTTTTGGTGCTAAGATGTCATTGATAGTAATTCCTTAGATTGTGAGTCACAGATTTTCCCTTAGTATCACAATATGCTTAATGTTTTTCTAGTCTATATTAACATTTTTCATTTTGTGGATGTTGGAATTTATGTTTCATAAGATGGTTTCATTAAATTTAATGTTTTGTATTTACATTCATTTTGGCTGTATCATCCCAATGATGCTTAAATGTAGATGATTTTTTTTATTTTTTGTGTTTCTCACTAGTTTCCTCTGAGTGAGGTTTTTGAGCTCCAATGATAAAAAGTCCCTTGAGAGGAATGTCTTGAGGTTGTCGTTCATATGAAAACCTTTTGTTTTTTCGATGTCTTTGGATATTCATTCTTATGAATGATAATTTTTTTAGTGGTATTACATTTAATGGCCAAATTCCATTTTTCCTAACCATTTCAATATTTCCAAGTATTTTGGTGCTCAAAGAAGTCATGGAGTGAGTCTTGAGGGATTGAGTTAGGAAAATATGAATGTTGGTGAATACTTGAAATGTAAGGGGATTGAATGTGATGAATGTGTACTTCATTGATTGTTATGGATGGTTAAATCGGTACTCAATGACTTTTATTAATTCTAGATGAAAAGTTCGAATGGAAAATATTTTTTTTCATTATTTATAACAAGATGATTACATGGAATTTAAGCACTATATTGCATGTAAATTCACTATGTAGTGCTTTCTTAGACAGGAGAAGTGCTCATATGTTTTCACAAACCCTACGGCTAGTAGATAACTATCCCTATTATATGAAATTTACACCCCCCTTGTATATTTTTTAGGTTTCCCTCAATAGGGATCAATCATGTGCATTCCTCCTTCGATCTACAGTGACCGCAGTTTAACCAAGGTGAGTTTTATCTTCATTACAAGATGCTTCATCTAGTTTAGTCTCATTTTCCTCCCATTATTCTTTATATGGTATGATTCTTGATCTAAAAAAATTATAATTTCGTTTTATGGTTTATCTATTGGATCATTTATACTGTAGTGTCGTTGGATGGATGAATCTTCTTGCAGGACAGGTGATCATTATCTGAAACATTGGTCTATTATAGTGAAAAGTACATTGACTCCTTTGAGGTATGGTGATTTTCTTCCTATATTTTTTTAATATTCATCCATAAATTTATCATGATTTAGTAATTTAGATGTAAATGAAACTAACCTAATAAATATTGAACCATATTATAGAAATTGGTTGAAAACACAAGATGTCAACATTTTTACATTATATTGTGATAGTCGTTAACCTCATGATTTTTTTACATAGTGTGATATCTATGCTTTGATAATTTAGTGTGTTATTATTCTTGTATTATAATGATAAATTTGGTAAATAATGTAAATATGGAATTTAATTTATAATCAATTGGAATAAGAAATTAAAAAAACACATCTTTATAATCAACTAATTGTTTTAATTTTACAATAATCAAATTTATGTATGTATGCATGATAAATTAAATATGACTTTAAATGAGATTAATGTAATTGATAATGAATGTGAATAATGATAATGATTTATTATGATAATTATTTTAATGTATTGATAAATGATAATAGTTGGATTCTAAGAATCATGCATAAAGTAAAATTTTAATTAATTTAGTAGCTTGTTATATCATACTGCCTTTTGCTTCCCACATTTGGAACTTGTGAATCACGAATTAGTTATTTCAATATGTAATAAAAAAAATATTTAGTTAATATAATTTATATAGACTCAATTTGTTTTTTTAGAAGGACGGGTTCCTTTTTTGAGTTGTGAGAGCACATTTGCATTTAAAGTCTGGATGAATTTATTGAGGCCATATATTATCCTTTTGGACATTCTTTATTGTTTATAATGATTTTGTGATGTGATATAGAAATGATCCTTATGTTATGAGGATGGGATAACTAATCTACTGATGATAGATTTGATATAGGGTGGGGAGTCCACTAGGTGATCTGTTCATGGGATGATTGAGCTTTGGATAGATGATGTGATATGGGGTAGGGTGTCGTGGATGCAATGTGATCCTAGGATAGCTAATCCTACGATATCTTTTGTGATGTGGGAAATGAGGCCCATATGATATGGAAAATGATAAAAAAATTTATGGAGAGATGTATTAGTATACACAAGATGGTGTTGGGGATGACACCCGAGAAGGTTGAAGAATTTGAAGTTGGGATTACTCATTGATTTGATTCATAGAGATAGGATTTTCACTTATGAATATATTTAATGATGGTGGCCAGGATACATTTTTTATCTAAATTCTTTTCCTCACTACATGAGGCGGTTCTATGTTCTTGGTTGCATAATTTCTCTAGGTAGTAGCATATGGTAACTTTACTAGAGTAACTAGTTTATGGAATAATGCCAATAACATAAATTAGATTAATTTTTAACCCATGGGTGTTGGTTTTTGATTGAAAATAAATGCTTAAATGTTGTTAATATTGTTAAATTTAGGACAGGAATTAGATTATTCCCTTTTGGAATGGAATTTAATCTGATGACTAATGTAAATTAATGCGGAATAATGCTAATGGTTAATTAATTCATAATTACTTAATTAATTAAAAGAAATTATAAAATGTAAATATGTTATTAATTTATCTTTTTTAAATTATTCGATTATTATAGGACATCTGGTATTAATAAATATATATGGGATTCCAAGAGAATTATTTGACAGTTGATTCTAAGACTATGTTATTCCTAAAGTATGGTTGTGAGATATATTATATAATTTATATTTTAGGACTTCATAACCTATCCCACCCATTTAAGTTAAGTAAACTGACATACAATGGACACTTGAGGGTGATTTCCCTAACATCCTATTGGGATTATGTCTGGCTATCTACCACCACTGAAACCGCTCCCTTATCTATATTGTTAATTGTGTTGGTATGTTCGGTGGGTTGTCCTTCCATATATGTGTGTAGAGGGATGTGATGTTTTGTGGTTATTTCACAATGATTTATTACCATATATAGTGTCAAATGGATTATTTTTTGTATTTATGGTATAGTTTGTGATGGTTTTATGTACATACTTTGATAATAGGCTATAATGACTTGACATATAATAATTGATTTTTGATGTGTGACACATGGGATGACGTGGATTCTAGAAAATAATTGGTCAATATATATATCAATGTTGATGGGATGATATATTGACATGATTCATGGGGTACATGTTGTGATTCATGTCCCATGTGTCGTTGGGCTGACATACATTAGGATTGAGTTTGATTAGAACATGCGACGTTTGGGTTGAGAGGAAAACAATTCTATATGTGAGATATGGGTACCCTTTAAATGTCATTATTATGTAATTTTCTCTATTTTATTTGAAACATGGTTAGAGTTACCCATCGTGTGGATGGTAACATTGTATACCTATTTAGGTGGTGATTTAGTTTCATTATTTTTAACTATCATTTAGTATGGTTTCATTATCTTTTGTATGAGGGGTATGGGGAGGATCTTGTTGAGTATACTGTTTTGGTCGACATAAATTTATATAATCTATTTTCCATGTTATCTTGATTAGGTTGGTGTATTGGTAGGATATTATTTGGTTATGGTTCTGAAGAAGCTATTTTGGTTTCCTAGTCACTACCACTTTTACCATCTTAGTAATTGTAGTTTCTCTTATTATTATTATAGCACTATATATGACATTAAAGGTTTTCACTAGGGATATATATATATCTCTGTGTGTGTGTATGTGTCTAAGAAATATTTTTTTGGATGTATCCTTCTTATATATCTTCTACATGATTCTATTAGCGGGGAATTCCCCAATATGCATGATTATTAAACCCTCATTGCTATTTTCCAACCTAGTGCCTACTGGAGAAAGGACATAAGAAGACCATATATCTCTCCCCTTAGTGAGATGTCTTTTTTTGGATGGGGTTTTGATCATCCCCTTATTGATAGGGTAACAGGTGTGTTGGGTGGTAATATTATAAAAAAATTTAAATCAGGATTATTTCCCAGAAAGCATTTAGGAACCAAGCATTGGCATATTTTAGGGATGTGTATATGACCTCTAAATAGTTTCCATTAGATGATTCCATTCCCTCAAGATATCAGGTTGTTTCATGTTGGTAGATACATTTTGATACTAATTCCTTGAGTATAAACGATAGAAGGATCTTTGACCCCAATCTCAACAAGTTAGTCCAGTGGATTTTCTCAGTCACTCCTGTGAAATCCATCCTTTTGTACTCATTAATATTAATAGATGTATGTACCCCAAACGAGGAAGAGTTTATGGCCAAGACCACTAGTCTTAGAGTGACCCTAAGTATTTACATTCGTCATTTTCATGTGAAGGGGGATTCCAACATAGCCCTCAGATAGATAAAATATGATTATATCATTAGAGAAAAAGAATATAAACCCTTACTAGAATGTACTTTCCAACTAAATGCCTAATTCCATTCCAAACCAAAGGGGACTAATTTTCCATGATTTTAAAATGTAAATTCAATGCTTTGAATAGAATGAGTGCATCCCTAGTTGATCCGGATCAATATTATAGATTCATTCATGTGGAAAATTAGAGGGTCATCAACCCTTCCACTATATATGATGGTAAGTAATAGGTATATGAGCTAGACACTGGTACTTATATGATAAATCAATAATATTCCACTTTTTCATAGAAATGAGTAATTGTATGTCCTCATTGATTAGTATCTCTACCACGTAATTATACCACAAAGGCGAGATATGTGTGGGGTAATCTATCATTGTGTATTATAGTCCACCTTCTAATGTTTCCCAAACCATTACAAGATTCTCTACAATAGTGGGTTTTATGGAATTATTCTCCATTGAATTCATGTGGAGGAGATACCTATTTTCATATTAATTTTTATTCTAGATACTAAGGGGGTCATCAACAAGTACTAAATCTATCCCCCTAAATTAGGAGGTTAGGTTACTTTTTACCTATCATGGTTTATGAATACATTGAGTTAAAAAAAATGTCTCATGTGTATGATATACATGCTTTGTTTGTGAACCAATCACTATATATACTCTACACCACCATGTAATCATAGACCATTGTATTTTAGGGAGTCAACGTTTTGGGTCCCCACCTACTAGTGAATGCTTGAGAGTGCTTATTCATTTTTAACGCAATAAAATCCTTCTCAATACGAGTAGTATTAGTTCTCCTCATGGAATTTAATATTCATACATTGTTCAAGTTCATGAACATCAACATCATTTATTATAATGGTGTTCCTCACAATAATATAACAATAAATTTTAATACCTTCTAGTTTTTCGAGCTAATTAAATTGTATGATACGTACAACATCCAGTTCATCCACACATCCCACTACCATGCATAGACAAATTACTAGACTATGGTGTACAAAAACACCCTCTATTATATCCTTCTGAATTTGGAGATCAAGAAAAAAATTATTTACCAAGATAAAATTCATAATTATATATTGTCTTATGAAATGAATACTCGATGCTCCTCCCATGTGACCCCATATTCCATTGTAAAAGGATAAACATGGTTTTTCCTATATAGGATCAGTTTCCATCCTTCCTAATCATATTTTATGAACAACATAAAGGAAATTGTATAACATAAGTTCATTTTGTTTAGATGGAGGCCCTAAAAGAAATTAGTCTCCAAGAACTACATAACTTGCAAATGCACCATAACCTGGAAGCTCATGCATTAAACAAGAACAATCGCCTTTGATCATTCTACCAAGGTGATATAAAACTGGCTCCTAGGATTCTGATGCTAACTAATATAAAACCAAAAATGATGGAACTGAATTAGGAATGGAATTACATTTACCATATGCTCTACTATAATGGTTCATACTCATTAATCACCATGGATAAAGAGTGCATCACACATACACCAAATCAATGTTTCTCAAACTATACATCTTGTGAATCCCATTGAACCGAAATCTATGACCATAAAATTATGAGTTTCTATATAATATCTATAAATATAAAATACTAGAAACATTAGTCATCATCATATGACTTTAAACTATAATTCATAGAATCAACAAAACATGATGTTAAACTAAATCATTACTCTATTTGATGAACATTGGATTACTCAATTTAAAAACGTTAGATGCCCAAAACCAACATCCCAAAGAGATTATGTTAAACTACAGACTTACCCAATGTCATGAACATAGTTTACCTCATATGATAAATGAGGCAAGACAAATGGTAATATCCTCAACACATGTTGTTAAACAATCGCCTTATCCCATGGACAAACCCATGATTCCCCATCTAATAAGCATTAGATGACTCCACATCCTTGTCACATGATGTGATGATAAATGATTCCATGGGCCCTCATCAAAGATGGAACTATTCAACCATCATTGGTCTCCTACCTTGCCGTGATCCAAAACTATGTGTGTCTTCATAATGAATCCATGGGATACATAGGGATTACTAGACCTTCAGTCATGCAGCCCAACTATATATTTCCTCTCCAAGAGTGATGTTATCTACATCCATCACACAATGTGAAACTATATGATGGCATAGGCCCTCACTAGAGATGGTACCACTTACTATACATTGGTCTCCAGTGACAATGTGCTCCAAAACTATGTGTTTCTTAATTCCTTGTTTGTTGAATAAGTGGTGATTCCTATATCTCCAGTCACTAAGCCCCACCACAAATTTCACCATCTAGAGTGAGGTGATCTTTATCATTAATTCCCCATTACCTAATTCATATGGTGAGAAACCATCTATTATCCTCTTCATCGGGTCTAATCCCCAATCATATTCCTTAAGCCAATAGTCAATGAAAATACCCACATGGTCCAACAAGAGGAAAAATGGCCAGCATAATGCACAATCCTTGAAAATAATATCCTAACACAAGATGTCAAACTATAAGAAAATCTTATACAACATACATGTGATTCCCTAAATAATACATACATGATGCATCAAGTAACAAGACGTTATAAATCATCCAAAAATCATGGTATGTTCTTATATCAATCGGGTGGAAAAGATATATCCTCAACATATGACTATAAAATTTCACTCAAATATCCTTATCCCAAGACATCACAATATATATCCTAAATCCCCATCAAATTATATAAAACAATATGCTCCCATGGGCCATCATGAAAGAGGATACCACACTTTCAATATTGGACAACTACCATGTTTCATCACAAAACTACAAGCAAATTGATCCCCACAAGATACTTAGTGATACATAGATATCTTATATAGGGTTTACTCCAACCACCATGTATTTCTAGTGTATTTTTTATTCGATTATGTATTAATAAATACATTAATATTCACTAATTACGCATATATGAGTGTGTGAAGAAATAGATCATATAGAATATAAATTTACATGCTCCATTCACCACTTCTACTTTCAATATTTGCCTCAATTAATTTGGAACATGATCATCCAATCGATATGACCCCCCCCCAATGATAGTTGTTTATATATATATATATTAACTCACATACCATCTTTTTTATATGCCTAAAATAATCATCGATGACTTTTGGAAGCTCTCATGTTTTAAATATGGTCATCAATTGATCCCAAAGTCAATGGAGCAGCCCAGTTCACACATAATAGGCCCCAGATGAGGATCAGAGCAACCAGAGTAGCAGCCACAAGATGAAGAGCTAAACAGATTTGGAAGAATGAGAGGGTATGGAAGCCGCCATCGGGACTAGGCACTGTGCAACTTTGTATGGGGAAATGCTAGCTGATCATCAATGCAAGGTAGGGAACTAGGTGATCAATGATGCAGAAGATGGGGCAGGTCAGTTCAAGTCGGTTGGGCCTACGGGTCATGTATTTTGCATGGTGTGCCTCTGAGCCTTCGGGTCAATTATTGCAAGTTTGTCGGGCAGTTTTCCCTAGGCCTATGGGTCATGTACAGATTCCCCTTAATCCCTTAAAAGGGGGATTGTCCATAATAAAATAAAAAAAATAAGGCCTCTAGGCCATTGAGGCTGGATAGACCTATGTTTCAACTCTACTAAATAGTCACTTCCTACTCATCAGTCACCCCTTTCCCATGATCCAATATCAAAAGCCAATAAATTATATAATAATCCACCTTTCCATGTATTGGAAGGATTTATAGCACCTCTAGTGTTCTCCTCATATGCATTCATGAATGATGAACAATAAGTTGATGTCATAGGAATAATCCCATGTGATCATTCATTCCCTACATAAAATCCATTGATACAAAGGGATATTTCAACAACGTCTAGTTTCTCAGACAAAGGATAGATCATGTTATATTTGCCGTCATAAAACCAATCTGAAAACATTGATAAGGTATTTAGGAATTATAAAGTAGAATTACCCTATTTGGGCCCAAGCATCTGTAATTTAAACTGTGTGAGGATTTCCTCAAAGATGAATTATTCAATATGGGACCCATTATACCTCTCCTAACATTGGGTTTCAACAATTGTTCACCACATGAGAATTTCCAGGTCATAATTCCCAAACACATGGTTTGTGAATTTTGAATTTAAACTACATTACCAACCTAGTGAATGATATATGAAACTAAACTTTTATCCATGGTCTGATAGGAATTAATGTAAACAACCTTAATAAATATGTAAATATTTCATTTAAATCAATAACCCATGGGGGAAACTACATAAAAAGTCAAAATATGACATAAAAAGTTTTCTCTCTCATCCTTGAAAAAATGAGGGTGTAAATATAGAGGTATAATTCTAATGAGATCCACTATGATTCCTAAAAAATATTCTACGCTTGGTGGATCCCATTTGTCATGGAAAAATATTGAGCCTAATCTTATCTCTCTTTTCTTTGACGAGTTCCTTTATGGGAATCTATCCATTGTGCATCCTTTACATGCATCACACCACACAGACCGAGAAGGATTTTTTCATTTCAGTTCACATATCTAGGTCATCTGACACTAAAATATGCTTAGAAAAACTAAATTACATGACATTTGACTATACAACTCATCATCGTCAAATAAAAATTAATCATATATACTAAAAAGCATTACACTATACACCCTCTATCCTAAATTCAATACAAAACAATAATACATCATATTCTTTCTCTAGAGAAACCATTTTACCACATTAGTTCTTGTCACTTAATGCACCATTTGAGTTCCATGACTCTGTCTGAGAATATAATATCACTCTCTCCTTTAATGATGATTATTGTTTTCTTTCAAACCGAAATACTCGGTCGAAGTGTTTAGAACCATGGTAGTGTAATCCCAAGAGTATTTAGATCCATCTATATATTCAATTAGTTCATCCCCATGCCTCTTTTATTCAATGATTTGGACACCCTTTATTCTCCATGACTAAATTAGTCCCCCTAACAGTAATCAGTTCCTAAACACGGAGTCTCACCAACCATCTGATGAACATGTTTTGGAAGAATATTGATGACACCATGATTTTTCCTATGTTTTGAAAATGATCAGTGACAATCACAAAATATTTTATTAAAATTCATGAAATAATGATAGAGGGATATATTTTTTGAACATGGTCAAAATTCATCCCTTATTGGTCTATAACACTTTGTGTTCCATGTCATGGAATTCTCAACTCACATCCTCTATTTTGGCTTGTATTCATAGAATTCAACACATGTGGAGTCACTCTCCTAAGGAATATGTGAATGTTTAGAAAAATGTCTACTATAAAGAGTATCTCATTCTACAAAAAAATATTTCTTGCTAAAGATGCTCTCACTAGCCAGGACACAATTCATACCCTTAATATTCTATCACTGTTTGTAACTCTCATATAAAAAAAATATCCACTTTTTACCTTGTTTCTCAAACCAGGAATGAATCATGTAAGAGTAAGGATTAATTTTTGGTTACCTCATTAATATGATTTAGATTCTGAAAAAAAGTATGACGATTATTAATGAAAAATACTTAAAATGTTTGAGGGTAGTCATCCACATGGTAGAGAATCTTATTACAACTATGGTAAATCTACCATATGGTTCAACATGGGAAAATGATCTCTTTAACCTAGCCAACCAATATCTGGTAGCCTCTAGGGGTGACTGTCACATGTCCATGCCAAACGCCTCCAATTCAGAAGTGGGGAAAACATAATTAGCCCAAAATCTCACCTAGTCCTACTTGGATCAGCACTCAGCCACTATAGATGGTTCTGTAAAGACCTATCAACTATCAGTACTAATTGGAACCATAGTTGGTTGATATTTTCTGGTTCATAATTGTAGTCCACTTCATATTTATGTGCCTTTCCCACCCACTGATTGATAACATCATTGGCAACATTGAGTGCCTTGGTTTCATTAAAATTATCATTCTAAAAGGCCATTTTAGAATATTATATTATTAATGGACCTAATCAGAGAGAATATCTCTAGATAATAAATGAAGTTCATGGGATTATATACTACCATTCCCAATCCTCACTTTCCAATGATGGACATACCTCATCATGCTTATACGATCATACCATGGAGTGCTATTGATAGAGTTCAATAAACTCCTCCATGTTCTGCACTAGGGTATCAATTTCATATCATCCACATTATATCCTAATTCCTCAAAGTATTTGGGAGACACATACCAATATTCCAGAAAGTTCACTAATGAATCTTACACACGGTTACCCATTGGCTTCACATTTGATAGCCCATGGTCTATATCTATAACAAAAAGGAATTCATCTGAATCTATCCCCGCAACATCACCCACCCCTACTTTGAAAACCAGTTGGAAAGTTCCAACTATTACATCCTTGACCATCTCTGTTAATGGTGAAATCTCAACCACCTTCATTGAAAACATAACTCATGTATTCACCCCTCACATCACTTTTTTTTGGTAATACTAAACACCATAACACCCCTAAACATCTATGTTTAGAGAGGGATCTCAAGCAATTTCATTGAAATATTTACTCCAATAGTAAGTCCCTATGAGACATTATGGATGGACCATCCATGATATCCTCTTCCACCACATCCATTAACAGAAGTTTTTTAGCATACTCTGTTTGGACCACAACATCTGTCATCACCACCCAACTATAGTCCTATTTGGATCATGAATCACCATAGGTTTCTGCGTCCTCTATAAATTTTTCTCTAGTATTAAGACAGATGGATAGTAGGAAACGACAAGTAAAAGGTAAAAAAAGGGGGATAAAATGTATAAATTGAAATATAACCACAGATGTAGTGACTATCCAATAGTTCGAAAAGGCTAAAAAAACTAACTTTTTTTAGCCCCACCACAATCTTGTGACAGAAATGGAATACCTAGCATTCCCAGACCCTCTTTTCAGGAGAATTTTATCCATTTCATATATCCCATTTTAGTTTCCATCCCTGCAAACATTCCTCCAAACATGCCTTATAATTGTCTCATATTAAAGGGGGATGACTTGTCACCCAATTTATACCCATTGATGATGTTTAGTGGGTTTCATATTGATTGGGTACGGATCGATACATGGTTCTTCACAATGTAACTACCAATATTCATGTGCTATTGGAACAAGCCATGTGAGATCTGAAACGAGTAGGTAGGTGTTTCTTAGTTAGCACTAGGGATGAACAGGTTTTCCCTCAACTTGAAACTTTATAAAAAAGTTAGTTTGGAATGGGAATACTCTTATTGGTATTCTATGATTAATTTACTGAGGTTTTTAAAATATTTTATGCTCTGAAATATCTCCCAATCATAATGTTTTTACTTATCCCCTCATTAAGAAACATTACCTTCATTATACTGAGACTTCATCTTGTAAGACATAAAATGTTTTTAGAAGATTCTCATGACTGTCAGTTCATGATAGTTTATCTCACTATTCTTGATTATAATCAATTAATAATATTCACAAAATTCTATATATCTATTTTTTTGGGTGCCAAAATTATCCATAGTCAAATGGATCGATATAGAAAATCATTCACAATGTTCTTGATATTTTTATAAAATATAAAAAGGGAACATCTTTTTCCAAAAATATCATTATCCACCATGTTCCCCCACCTCTATTTATAAGAATAGTAATATGATAATTTTCATGAACATGGATCACAATGTGTCATTTTTGGGGGATTTTCCCTCCGAATATGACCCTTCTCTCTTGTGTTAGATCCAATTATACGGAGAATTTATGATGCAAGAAAACAGGTTTCATGAGATATGTTGAGGAAGGAATGACTAGTTTGAATACAATTTGGGATATAAATGAAAAAAATGAGAATAAGGGTTTATAGTCACTATTCATAAATCCTTCTTTATGAATTATGTGCCTCATTATGTTTTCAGTCTTCCATTGAATTTGATCTAGTAACATCCACACAACATATGTGCATTTACGAAACTCTTTGTCCTAATACAATCCTTCAGCAAATTTATTGATAAGGAATTTTATTTTTTGAAATGTAACTCCACGCCTCTATAACAGCTATCAATACTCCCTTCATTTAAATTTTCAGAGTACCCATCCTTTGGACATACAAAAATGGTTAAAAATATGAGAAACTCTATCCTTCTAAATAGTTAGAGGTGATAGATTCTCAAAGGTTTCAACCTTTCTCAAAACATCCTCACATGGGATCTTGTGAAAATAAAACCATGTTAGATATTATATTCTCAATGTCCCCTTTCCTTCAGATTAGATGAAATACCTCTGGGGATAATGGTTTTTCATGAGATAATTATCCCTAGTGAATCCAAACCCATGGGAAATATGAAATTTCTATAATATTGGAACATCATATTTCACAAAATATATAACCCCATTTCTCATATTTTCTTTTTGTGGTAGTTTCTATAAAGAGATATTTATGATTCCTAAAATCCCCAACCTTCTCATACCTCCAACCATAATGAAACCCATCGAATATGCCTTTCTATAGTAGCTCATTATAGAAAACAAAATTTCACAAATGTAGATTATATAGAGTCATTGTACCCATCCAAAATGGATTCCTATACACCATGATATTCTACTTGACCATTATAATTAACTATTCTGACTAACCCTTTTTCATCTAGAATGACCTAAACTATTACCTTCCCCTTTTCCTATTAATCATTAACACCATAATGCATATCTCTCTAAAACATAGGCACCCGAACATTGGGGTATATTTCTTCCACTACCTTACGGTAGTGTTTTTTCCAAGCTCTCTCTAAGGTAATCTATATCGTTGAAAATAATGAATGACTTTGGATTCATCAATGGAAACTACACAAAATTATTTCTTGAGATGTATTATGCAGGAATTTTTCTATCCTACTAGGAAATGGTCTCTTTTGGTGTATTTCCCAACAAAATCTTAGTTTCATGAATTAAAAATGAATATTCCAACTACCTAGCTATATGATGTTATAATAGATAAAAATATCCTTATCATATAATGTAAGGATATAGCCATACCCTTTGTGGTGAACACAATATTATCCATGTATGACTAACATGGGATGAACCCTCCCCTCCTACCATGTACAATGAACACACCATGCCCCATGTACCGTCATCATGGAATGAAACATCCTCCTACAACATCAGAGGTGTCTTTAATATTGGGAATCACATATGATTAAACCCCACACCATTACTTTCTATTATATTGTTTATAATTTGATAATACGTATCACATGATGTTAATCTATATAGATCGATCCCATCATATTACATTAAATTATGGTAGGGAACAATATGGGTTTTCATCTATATCTCCTAATAGGGTACCTAAGACACCTCAATGAGTTTCAATCCTGACACCTAGATAAAACTAAGATACATCCCTCAGGTTCAATCCCAACACCCAATATTACCATCAATTATATGTATCTTATCATTGGAAGATATAAATCCCTATTGTGATCATCTTCCCGTTGGAACAACCTATAATCCTTCTACCTATCACCATAATATGATAAACCAATGACCTACATATCTCCAAAATAAATTAAACATATGAAATACCTATCCCACGAACTAATTGAACCCGTGACCCACCTAACTCCACAGTATGTTAAATCTAAGACCAACATATCTCCATATGATGTTAATAGAATGGCCTACTTATCCACACAAGACAATAAAAATGTGACCCACCAATCTAAACATCATCTTAAAAAATATAACATGGTCCATAATCCTTACCCTATACAATGGACATAGGTTGTGTTGGGTATAAATCCTCATAAGTCTTTCATCCTTGACATCAACTACCTAGTGGATGACCCATGATGCATTTAGTTCCAAGCCTATGATTCCCCATATATGATATGTCCATTTAATTCATATAAGGTGAACTTATTACTTCCCAACATTCCCAATTTCAAAAAATTCTCTGTAATTCCAAATCTACATCTCATATATTAATTTATGACCACATTATATGTTACAAAATTATGTTAGAATGATTATGTTTCTAGAGAATATCCCTAAAATGATATAGGATGTTCAACCCAACATTTCATCAATTAAAAATTTCTATATGGTGTGACTCCAATTTTTAGATGCACTATTACACTATGGTGTAATACAGGGATCTAGTTTGAATAAATTAAATAATAAATCAAATGATCAATAATATTCTATATGAAATATTCATGACCTAGATATTATTCTAGAATCAAAATAAATTTTCCTAGTTGATTCGAAAAGTCACATTTTAAAAGATGGAAATATTTATTAGTTTTAAAAATGTGATCCTGAGAAACTAATAACATCCAAAATTTATTCTTCACTAAGGGTTTTAATGTAAATATACCTACTTCTTTTTTGAGTACTCATTTCTACACACACATTACTATGTGTAATATATAATAATATATTATACCTTTAAAAATTACTCTAAAGGTTGATGTAGTTATTTTCACTATAAAAAAAAGAATCTCTATTATAAAATTCTTTATAATAAAATTATTTTAATAATCAATATATATGAACTTTTTTAATGAGTTTCTCAATCATATTATTTTGTTTATAGTTTCAAAATAACTATCATTGAAATGAACCAATATATTATTATTTTGATTGTTATATTTTGGATAATCATTATTAATAAAATAAAAATTCCCCATATTCCCTATTCCATAAAAAATTTCATTAAAACATATCAAAATCCCTTTTATCTATAATAAATGAATGAATTTTAATTTATAATCAACATATAGATAACTAATTTCTTATTTTGGATGGAACATCATATCATTTTATTTTATTCTATAACTAGTAAACTATATTGGATTAGATAATATGTTTCAAAAACAAATGTAGAAACTCTTACCCAGTTTAAAATATGAATATCAACTTCACCATGCATCAACTATACTATATTTCCGTGTATTTTTATATCAATTCAACTGATCAATGAGAACCAAATCCTAATACCCCTGATTTAAAATTAGAGAAGTTGAACTATATTACATTCACATCCAAATACAAAAAATTATTCAATATTATAACAGTTATTTACATTATAAACTAATATTGAATAAAATTGCAGTTTAAAACTATAGGATATATACAAATTATAATGATTATTCATGTTATAATCGATATAAAGACACACACACACACAGACACAAACACACAAATATATATATATATATATATATATATATATATATATATATATTTGTATCATGATTCTAATATTTATATTAATGACTTTTACTGAATGTACTCCTGGTAATATGATGAACCCCCACATTATTACCTATATTAGGCTATGATCTATATTTAACTACAGTTTATGTCTAATTTAATGAAAACATCAAAACATGGATATTTAAATAATCCATGATTCTAATAATATAACATATGTTTTGTAGATAATTGATTGGAATTCCATTTACTCAATTTTATCATATAGTAAATATATTCAATAATCTTCATGTATCCTTCTCATGGGGTTTCCCAAATATTTACCAATAAAATCATACGATGAGAAATTTTTCCTAACTCTTAGTATTATCCATTTCATTTATTCCTTATTCAAGAAAATCTATGTGAACCAAGAGGAAGCATGAATCTAAATAATTTAACAATCATGGAATGGACATGTTTTTTCTTTAGTAGGTACCACATACATTATATTTGATGTATTTTCATAACCTCACAATTTTAATAAACATAACTTTCATATTAAATCTATAACTATTCCATAAAATGAAATATTTATCTTCTCATGTTCTATTCATATTTCTATGAATTATTATAACAATTTTAGTATTGTAATATTTATTCTAATCACCAAATTTTTATCATCAACCCACATTAATCTGTAACTCTATGTTGAAGAATAATTTTGTATGGCACACCGAAAAATAAAATTTAAATATAACTTAATTAGAAAAATAATTGAATGATTATGAAAACCAATTATTATAATTTTTTACTTAGAATGTAATGAATTGTTTGAATATTTTAATAGAATAAAATTGTATAATTAAAACTAAATTGTATATTATTCAAATTACATAACCAATTGAATATAAATTGTTTTTATATTATAATAACCTAAAAATATATATAATTAAATTATTATGCATGACTAAGAAAATTTTGACCATATTTTTTTATGATTTTTTTAAATAGTCTACAGTCAGGTGGATTTTGTACATACATTTTGGGTTCACATTTTTGGAGGAGTTTGAAAATTTTAATAAAAATGCAATTTAATTTAATATTTTTTCCAAAATTGCTTGGTCCATAGAAGTTTGTTGTGCAATTTTCATCATATGGTTATTCCATAAGTAAAACTATTTTCAAATGTTGTTTTTTAGTTTAATAATTACTCAATGATATCCATATCATACAATCCATTGTTAATTTCCATGTTTATTTTATAAATAAATTAGAATATATAAGAAAATTAAAAATTTATATTATATCATAGTCTATTCCAGTGGTTAATGTCACTATAACATAAATATACATATACAAGAGAATGTATACATTAAATATCATGTGTTGTTTAATATTTCATTTTTTAAATGTATGAAACACATTGTTCATGTTTACTATAAAATATTAAAGGAAAAATATGAAAACGTGTTCTTTTTCTAAAATAGGATATGTCACGATAAGATAAAATAATAACTAAAATGGGATTGTAAAAGGGGAAATAATTTCCTTGGAAGGTTCCCTTTTTGTTTTTATATGATATTTATTTATCCAAACTATTCATCGATGATATTTTCTCTAACACCATTGATTTTATTCATGGGATATCATATTTACCAATTATATTGAATGAAAATATATCATACATATGATCTTGTGAAGATAAAATGATAAAATAAATGGATGAAAATATAATCCATGCATACCATGCTGGAAAGCATTAAATCTTCATTAATAGTGTTTTTGATCGTGTTCTATCAAAAAAACCAATGATTTAATACCTTTGTATGTATCCACTAACCAAAAAATAACTCAACTATTTGGAAGGTAAAAAATTATTAAAATGGTGTGCTAGAACTCCTTTTATGTAAAATATATAATCAGTAGATTAATTGAGCTCTAACTATATAATAATGGTCACTACTATTCTAAGTGTGTTTCCGGAATATCGCATATAAAAATATCCATCATTATATAATATGATTAGATGAAATTAATTTTTTTTAAAAATGACAAAACCATTAAAAAATGTAATAAATCATTAAATATTAATTATATTTATTTATCTGATAATTAAAATCACATAAAAATAAATATTGTATTTTCAAATTATCACATGAAGTCATAATTATTGAAGTAATTTAATAATCATACTCAGTGCATGTTATCATATATTATTTTTTTGATAAATTAATTGTGTGGTATCATATACCATATGAGAACTCTATTTACAACATTTTTAAATTCACCACGTTGTGGTTAGAGAATTTTTTAACGAAAATACATTAATCCCTTATATATTAAGAAATATATTATGATTTTATCTGTGGTACTTTGTGCTCTAATGGGGGTTCAATAACAAAAATCTAAAATATGTATCACGAGGGTATAAAAATGGTCTGTGAGGTTTGGTAAAGACTCATGGAATCAAAGGAGGTGTAATTACTTATATTGGGAGAAATCATGACATATTGGAGACTATGTAGAAAAGAGGTATGGGTAATGATGATGTTCAATGAAACCCTAATAAGTCTTTAATATTGAGAGAAATTTTTAATAGCCCACGATATGATTTATTTGAACATATTTTGAGAGGGTAATACTTTTCAAACTAGGAATAATATTTTTGGGAGTTTTTTAGGTGTTGGATGGGGGGAATAATTCTTGATGGTCAATTCACCTAATAAAAACTATATTAGAGGGAGTAAATAATTTCACTTTTAGTTTGTGGGTTACCTGTTAGATAATTTTGTTTTTATTAGGGAGGGGTCTTGAGATAATGCCTCAGATCGATTAGGTTGTATGGGTAAGGACACTATCATGGGGTACGTGGAGGAGTTAGTTGGATTTTGTATTTCAAATCATGTTTTAGTGCATCAGATTTTCTTTTCAATAGACCAAAATATTTTAAAAACATTAAAACGGACTTAAAAAAGAAATAGTTTTTGGATGAAATTTTGGCAGACCTCATGCGGAAAATATTGGATATATTCAACAAAATTTATAATAATTACATACTTAAATGGGAATTTAATAAAATTGATAGCTAAGTGACAGAGTTAGATTCCTTGGGAATATAGATAATCTTTTACCCTTTTTTGATTTGGGATATGATTTCAATTTAGATTATCAATTTTTAGTATTTATGGAATTATATAAAGTGGATAACCCAGATATCATAGTGATTGAGGGATATACTATATGAGAATTAGTATTTTTTTGTCTATTCCCAATGATTGGTTTATTATTTATGATATTGTTTTCGTGGTATATATGAGATTAGTAGGAAAATTTGGGACACCAAGGGGGATTTGAGGTTCGATTGATGTTATCCATTGTGATATAAGATTAGATTTTTAGTGCTATGTTATATTCTTAGATTATTATGGTTTTCCATATTACAAATACCTCACCTATTTAATTTGAATAATTTTAATTTCTTATAGCCTTATTAAATGATATTTTTTCTATTATATAAGGATCATTAGTTTTTATAGTTATTTTATAATTTTATTAATTTTTATGAATTTTAGCCAAGTATGATATAATAGTGTTTGCGCATGTTTTTATGATGCATACATAAAAATGTTTAATGGCTACCCGACCACATATCATTTGTGCACATATATGATACTTGGTAACAAAAACATCTTCCATGCTTATGAATACAAGATTTATGTTCATGTAGATGTTAATTAAAATTTACACACATCAAGAACAAATGTTGATGGTTACATATAATGTAAAATTATGACTCTATGGCTATGTAAAATGAATATATATTTAGACTGAAATTGTTTCTATGAATATTTTATATGAAATTATTTTTTTAAATTAGATACCCCTTTTTTTCTTTGTTTTTTTATATTTTTATTTAATGTATGTTTTGTTGATTAATAGTTGTAGTTTTATCGACATATAAAATAATCATAAATGAAAATCATTCAATGGGTTATTTTTTTTAAATTTATAAGGTATTATTATAATTAAATATTTACATAAAATGTAAATGTTAATAATTCATTCATTAATATTTCTATCCATGTCTTCCTATGATTCGTTATTTAGAAACAACCAAATGATGAAATTCATGATACTTATAAAGGATACCATTATGAATTGAATATTTTAAACATGAGAAATTCTTTTTACATATATAATTCAAAATAGATCATAGAACCAATATTCATAAAATAAGTATACGAGTTAGTAATTTATAATATTGATATTTATAACAATTATAAGATAAAAAATGATATGAAATCATAGATTCATTATTGGTTATGTGATCCATGAATAATTGGAAAGAAAAATCTACATTTTTATTCTATTCATTAGTTTATACTATTCAATGTTAACAATCATTTTTTATAAATTATTTATACATTAAAGAGTCTGTTTATATTTTTTACTATAGAAATAATGTTTTATGTTTTGTACAAGTCTTAAAAATTTAATTCATTGGTTTGTTACTCTCGGACAACATTGATGTTTTTTTCTTAAGATTTTTTCAATTTAAATATATTAGAGAAAGGATGGTTTTTTACTCTAGAAAGGAAAAAGGAAGTATCTATAAAAAATTATCATGAATTTAAAAAATTCATCCATTTTATTATGACCATATGTTTCCTCCATGATTCAGAAGGGAGTGAAGAGTTGATATAGTATCAATCTAATCTGAAAAGTCAGAAAAACCATGATTTCATTTTTTTTATATTTCAATGTATTTTTCAATAATAAATTTCATTGTATTATTTCATAAAAAAAGTAATGAAATAAAATTAAAATATATTATAATTTTATATTAAAATTTTAAAAACTTTTTCACCTCTTCCTAGACAAATATTTTCATATAAACTGGGCCAAAAATTTGTATTAGATATCTTTAAAATTTGATATTTTTTGTTTTGTTAAATATTTATTTTTTAACCATTAACTATATGTAAATGTTCAATGAATTGGATTTTATGTATGTTGTAATTAATAAACATAAATCATAGATGGATTCAATATAATCCACCTGTTTTTCAACGAAATTATTAGAAAAAAATTTTCTATAATGGAGTGATATCTAAATTTTTTTGGTGTTTCCCATTTAATGATCATAGTGAAACTATATAAACTACTCAAGGATGATCTAAATTAAATTATTTTTAATTAAATTTTACAATATATATTTAACTACAAGATAATTATTATCTTGTATCATGCTATAAGTGGAAATGTCTTCTTCCATGTCCAAACATATATGAAAACTTGAGATATTTTGATATTACATCATGTACCACATTTTGATATTGATAAAATTATTAGAAAAATTTAATAATTATATGAGCATAATACACATAATTTAAGATGGGAAATGTTGAATCTCCAAAATATATGTAACACTAATTTAATAGAATAATAAATTTTATGGATGTACATAGAGAGGGAATTGAAAACTATGAAGTAGTTTAAAGAGAATAAATTTCACTAACAATGATGTATTATATAAGAAAAATCAATAGATAACAGTAAAAACCCTAAAAAATAAAATTTGAAAAAAAGGTCGTTAGTTAATTAAGTAAGAGTTTTAGTTAAATAATGTTTTTAGGAATAAAAATCAAAGATGAAAGGTATACAATTTAAATGAAAAATAATGGTTTCTATTTTTTTATTCTATGATGTGGTAAAAAAATAAAGGATATAATAGAAACATTTACTAATGTGTTTTATTTGTATATGAAATAAATGAGTGATTTTAATATTTGATCTAGGAGAGTTCATCTAAATAATGATTTAAAGTTAAAAAATGAATACTAATTTAATATAATCATATAGTAAAATTATCTTTTAATTATAATGCACACATCAAATTAAATTGTCCAAAACTAATGGAAGAAAATAAATTCAAATAATAAATCAATTATGGGAAGAGATAACTTTTGGCAATATAGATTTTTACTAAGGATTAATACTTGAGAAATGATTATTCTATGAGAGAGAATTATAAAACCATAATTTGATATAGTTGATAAATAATTAGGATAATTTTGATTTAAATTCTACTTTGGGTTATGAGTTTAATTATGAAACTTATGTTAAATAGTTAACATAATGAAATAAATCCATTCAAAAATATATTATAATAATGGTTGAAGTATATAGAGAGATATACAAATAAAATAAGATGATTTAAAAAAAATCTCAAGAAAATGAAAATTTTAAAATTATAGCATCAGATAATGAAATTAGTTTTATTTCAATGAATTATAATTTATTATCAAAAATATTTAATCATAAATATCATTATAAATAATTAATTATTTTATTACTAAAATAATGAAAATAAATAAATAAAAAATAACTAACTATGGGATGATGGGAATAAAATTGGAACATAATGTAATAATATCATTTATTAATATTTAAAATTATTAAATACTAATTATTGTTCAAATATAAAAATTTACAACTACTTGGATTCTACTCCAAAACAGAAAGAGAATGTTAATTTATGAATTATTATTTGAAATGGACCACATAATGGAAAATAGTGATTAAGAAAGATAATGTCTATTAATAAAAATCATAAAGATTAAATAGATTTTTAAAATTAGATACATGTACTTATACAGTATGGTATTTATTTTTTAAAAAAAAGGATTTTTTTGAAGTTTTATATAATTTAAATGCAATTTTAAAGGTCATTATGACAATGAATATTTTTTTATATATTCTATATCATTATTTTAAACTATAGATTTTATTTCAAATAATTTATATTCCTGACTACCAACAAAAATGTCATAAAGTGGTTTGGGTACCTAAGAATTTATATAGTAATAAAGATAGACCCATAATAACATTTGTACTAAAATAATCCATTATTTGAATAATTTTATGAAATCTAATTTTATAGTCCTAAATAACCATAATTCAGGTAGAAAGATTACTATAGATACATCAATTGTGATATTTATAATTTATTATACATTTAAAATCTGGTGATGTCGGCTCAATCATATTTGTGGATAATTCTTGTGTTAATGTTAAAGGATTTGGAGAATTATATATATTTAAATCTAAATTAATTTCAAAAGTATTATATTTTGAGGGGATAGTATAAAACTGAATTTTTATATAATATAACTGTGATGATGTAATAAGTATGAATTTAGAATAAAATATATTTTTTATAAATATGATTTTTTTTCAATTTTATTTTAATATTAATGATAATATTTATTCATATAAAATTTTAACAAACTGGGATGAATATTAATTGCCTCAATGATTTAGAAAAAGATTATTTTGTTCATTTTATAAGGATGGGACATGTTCATTTTCTATCAATGTAAAAACTAGAAAATCATGTAAAAATATATGAACCACCCACAATCATGTTTGGTAATAATTTTTTTATTAATTATTAAAAATTAATAAATATTAACATAAATATTGATATATTATTAATGCAATTAGAAATTGATAATTAGGACCATTACATCTTGATTTTTGTGGGCCATATAAAAATTACTACTCTAGGTGATATGATTTAGGTGTGTCTAATTATTAATTATTTCTGTAGAAACACATGTATTTTTTAAAAAATCATTGAAGATAACAATTAAACAGGTTTATTTTTTAAAAAAAGTGGTTAAAAATATAAATAATTTATAAAATAATTTCTTTTAGCTTTGAAAAAATGTGTTTACTTTTCTAATCTATAATATAAAAAAATTTGTGAATCTAATGAATATTTTAATTATTATGAAGATAATAGAAAACCATGAAAAAATTGTGATATGGAAATGAAATGTGTACTGAAGCAACCTAGACTACCATCTAAACCAACATCCAAACTGATTATCCACTAACATGAAGAGAATTATCAATCTGCAAAGGTAGATGAAAACTACCATGGAATTTATTAATTACATTTGGGATTTATTTTTCCCTTAATAGAAAAAATAATCAATTTATATTTTTAAAAAAATCATATAAATAATCAATACCAATATTATAGTTCACATCGAGATGTTTACAAAACAATGTGAAAAAAATACAATACAAAAGCTAGTCTCCTGTTGATCCATAAAGACTCAAAATGACCCAAGATATATACCAATTGTTAACCAATCATGATTACAAAAATTACGATGATGAGGACGTGAGGACCACTTACAAGAAAATAAAGGCTAAAATCACCAAATAGAATAATAAAGGTTTCAAAAATAGATCCTACATGGATTTCACTATTAATTCAAAATATTTACGTTATAATTTATTCAATTTTTTTTGAAAAATGTATAAAACTTATGGTTAAAACCAGTCATTGTATTTTATGGGGACGGTTAAGCCATCATAATTAGTTTAAAGTACATAAGGGTTTTAAATAAAAATTTATGATTATAAAAATCACGTATTGAAAGAAAGTTATAAATCATTCAATTTCATCATTTTAAAACCAAACCTTTTATTGAAAATCATTGAACACCATTTCACAAGCTATATTTAGATAATTCATTAAAATTGTAAGAAAATAGACCAGATATCACTATGCTATACAAGACTCAGAAACAAAAAGAATGAGAATCATATCAATAAGAAATAAATTTTGATTAATAATAAATCCATAAAATAAACTCGATGTCAAATTAGTGAAAATTTAATATATCTATGACACTTAAATATTTTAAAATAAAACAGAATGCTAAATAACGTTTACAACACATAATTCCATGTTTAAATAACCCGTAATATATATTTCTATTATAATCTAGCCATTAAATTAGCAGATATAAATATTATTAACTACATTATGAATACTATATAATGGCCCTAGTAAATATAAATTTTTTGATATATTCATTGTAAATAGTCACTCAATTTTAATAACGTTATTTTATTCTCCAAAAAATATATTTCTATTGAGAATGGTTTTTTTATTTTTATAAAAAAAATATTATAATAAATTAATGATACTTATAGAAATTTTATTTTATAAAATGAAAATATGTTTTGAAGTTAGCATATCAAAATGATATTAGTGGGTAATTTTTTGATTTTTTTAAAATGTGTGATTTTTTATTAAATAGTGTAAATTACTAATTTTTGAAATACATAGATTTAATTTAAATAAATCATGTAATTGAAAAGATAAATTATATTTTGGATTTTATCTTAGATTTAAATATGAAACATATTATTTATAATAATCAAATTAATTTGACTTGAATCATCAATTTAAATGATTTTGTTATATGTTTATTTTTACGGTTAAAACATGATTTCCCACAAACTGTTTTTATATGCCTAATGTTTTTAAATGTTAATTTATTAAAATAACCAATGGTTAAGAAAATAATTAAATTAAATTAATATTGATTAAATTTTTTTATATAATTTTTATTTCATGTAATGATTATTTATAGTAATAAATATCTTATAATATCATCAATTGCTTAAAAAATACATATATTAAAAACCCATTTTTCTACAAGTTTGACCGGTTTAATTTTTAAATTAAAATTTGAAAATTATATGAATTTACTTTGAAAGAATGGGTCCGATATTTGGAATAAAAATAAATAATATTATATAATAAGTTCAACATAATTTTTAACGTAATTAATATTAAAATTTGTAAAAATCTATTTCCATTTTCAATGTTAAATCTATTTTTGGGGTGTTACAATAAATTTTTAAAGGTTAATAAATTATTAAAAAAGTGTTTATTTTTTATTTTTTAGGAGTGTATCAAACGTATCAACCATAAATTCTATTATTAATCCGTTTTAGAGGCACTTTTCTAGATATTATCGTCTCATTATTAAATAGTTTTTGGTATCTAAAAAAATGCCATTTCTCGTAAATTATTAAAAGGCACCATCCACTTACATACTCACACATCTTATGAAAAATGGATAGAAAACCTACGAAAATATATCCCTAACTTACATAAAATCATTATAGAGATTCCAGTCTTCTCAAAAGGATGTCCTAAGGGTCCTTAATAAATGATCCAAAGTCGATTCCTTTATGTGAAGGTAATCATCTTCATCCATTTACTTCTTCTATAATTCATCCTTTTTCAAATTAAATTAATTATTAAAAGATAAATATAACAAAAATTTTATAAAATAATCTAATATGTTATTATGTTGATGTAACAATATTTATCCATATCATCTTCCATCAAATAGGAATTGAAACAGTCGTTCATGTGTTCAACCGACTACCACCTAACAAACTGATGCCATTCATTTTCCATCATAATCTCTCAAATATGATTATGATGTTTGATTTAATTTTTATATATTATAATCATTAAATATTAATAATTAAAGGAAAAAATATCATATACCTTATGTCCTTGCCATCTATAGCAAAATGATAACATCATTTGTGTCTATGATGGATTGATTCCTTCTGAAGTGATGTTGTTCATTATTTATAACAATACCACATGGATGGTATACATCAGTGAATTTAAGAAAATAATATTTTATTTATGATATAATTATTTTTTCTAAATATAATATAATACTTTACTTTCTTCAACCATGATTTCTGAAAAATGGATATGTTAGTCATGGATATATACGAATTACCATCTCCAGAATTATAAAGTACATCATTTTTTATAACTGTATTTCATGGTTTATTTTAAAATTATAATGTATGTATAAAAATGAAAATTAGATTATGGTAATTATTCGTAAACTGATATAATAATGACCCCTTTGACCGATGTTAAAACCCCAATTCTGTTTTGGAATTTTGAATTGAGCATCTTTAAAACACCCAATGTGGACATTTCTAAATAAGTAATTAAATATGAAATTAAAAAATAACATAAATTGTTAACATATTATTTATCAAACCAATATTATTTCTTAAGAAAAAATTGATATAATTATACTATGTAATATAAAAATTATCGACACAACAATTATGGGCTTGAGGTAATGGTTTTGTCTCCAAATTACTTTATCCTGGATACATGTTCATTTACGAACATAATTTCATATAAATTGTTTATATATAAAAAATTACATATTATATAAAGTATAATTCAAATATATTTATATTATAAGAAAAAAATAGTTTATATCACTTATGGGAGTTATGAGTCCAATGTTCACAAAGTAGTAAGGGTTTATATTTCAATCTCATATTAATCTAGATTGTTTATCAATAGATTTAGATTGTAAGAAATTAGAAGAGTATTTTATAATAAAAACCATTAATTTTATTCAACATTTTTATTAATTAAATTTTCATGTAAAAGTACCAATATCTTCTTTGTGGTAATTAAAATGATTTGTGAACATGTTCTTAAAAAATTCATAATTTATTTCTCCCTTTGTAAGAAAATACTTTTTCCTCCACATCAATGTCTTAACAAAACAAGAATATGTTAATTATTTTAATGACAATTTATTAAATAGGTTTTTAAAAATGTTTCAAATATTATATATTTTTTAAAATAATTCCACTTTATGTTTTAAAAATTGGTTAATTTTTAATATATATACAACAATTTGAAATGAATGTTTTTTAAATTAGATGGTTTGTACATAATTAACATTACTCAAGATGTAACGTCCTGACCCGGAAGCCACTAAACCGATGCTCCGAGCTAGTTCGAAATAGGACCTCAAGTGCGCCTCCCTGTACGCCAGAGGCTGCCGACTAGCAGTGAGGGCATAGGGTTTGATAGTGGGGAGACTATGCCCCCATACCAGAGTAATAAAACAGTGTAAATAACTAAGAATCATACACAGTGGAAAGAAAACAGAGTGCGAAAGCAGTAAACAATTCAAATAGAATAAGATGTAATAGTAAGATGCTGTAAAATCCCGAACAGCTATGCAATACTAAACAACACTAGTCACCCACTAGGCCGACCATGCATATACAACTACAAAAAAAATTGAAAGTAAAAGTACATGGCTCTGCTTCTATCTCAGAGCTAATCCACGTAGCCGATCTCCAGACAATGTCGAACTGCAGTAACCTGATCTGTAAAACCACTCAAGAAGCTCGGCATGATCATGAAACACTGGGCCTCAACCCTATCCACCATACAACCCGCGATCAACCAAAAAAAACAGACAGAAGGTCTACATATACACCGAGGTGTATGTGCAGGGGTGAGAAATTATCTCAGTAGGGAACCCAGGCACGAATCCTACAACTGTGCTAATAAAAGTGTACGCAACAACAAAGTGCTCATCCTAGCTAGAGCAAAACAATAGTAAGTAACCCAAACGTGCAACCACAGTTGAACTCAGGGCATGTAATCCCTATCAACTGGGTAAGTGCCACCATGGATGTCCATATCTTTATATGTACACATGTATAGTCCCATACCTATACACATATACATAAACATGAATATTCATGATGAAGTGATTTAAATAACAAGAAACAACATCAGCAATCGATCCTTGGGACCATAAGCCCAATATCTTGAACATTCTATTCAAGGGAATTGAGCTTAACTTAGTGACACTCAAACCATATATCAAATAAGTTGATCTATGGGTCCGTAATCGCATCGACATGTACCTGCTTCTGTCAATGCCGGAAAAATTCCCCTGAACATGCTAAACAAGGACAAGATATCCTCTAGTTCATCCAATCAAACACAAGCACATAGATAACAAAAAAGGTTGCCCTCGGGGAAGTACTCGCAACCAACCCCTCTGGTCTTATCCATGAAGATCCAACAACCCTCTGGGCAGTGCACATAGCCTAACCCCTCTTTTTTGGTCATAAAAAAAATTATAAGGCTCTCTGGGGAAGCTCGCTCGGTCAATTCCCATTATAGTCTAGGGTGTTTAGGGACTCTCTGAGCAAGATCACACGGTCTAACACTCTTATATCCCAAAGGTCTAGAAACTCCTTGAGGAAGCTAACTCAGTCAATTCCTCCTATAGTATTAGGTATATCACAGACTCTCTAAGGATGCTCACTCAGTCAATTCCTTCTTTAGTCTGGAAAGGTTTTAAAGAAATTCAAACAAAGTGAAGACTCTCTAAGGTAGCTCACTCGGTCTACCCTCCTGTAGTCTGTAATATCAAAGAATCTCTAGGAAGCTCACTTGGTCTCTCCAATGTGGTCTATAATGTCCAAGACTCTCTAAGGAAGCACACTCAGTCTAACCTCATGTATTTTATAAAATCCAAGACTCTCTGGGATGCTCACTCAGTCTATCCCTTATAGTCTATAGAATCAGGTTCTAACAGTCCCATGCCAGTCAGTTCATAATAATTCTATAAGGACAAATTACACCTACAGTTATACATAGATAACCAGTCTACAATATAAAAAGCATGTCAAGAATATCATTCCATCCCACAGTCACAAGGCATGGAAATCAAGCATAAAGGCCAAAAGCTAACAAGACCCAAAGGTCATAAACAGAATAAGGAATAGGAAAAAAAATCCAAGAACAAAAATTATCCTCAAACATGATCAAATTACCTATAAAAAATCATACAAGAAAGGCAGGAAAACAACAATAAAGAAAGATGTCTCACGTCATGCTCACCAGCCACCATCTTGAAAACACCTCTCGTAAACACTACAACATCAACAACAAAGTCATATATAAACAAACAATTTGGTTGGACCAAACTCCCAACCCAACAATACATCAAAAGTTGAAATGGATCACCAGTTTGGCACATGTTCTAGGTGACACCCGATCAGCATCTTTACCCAAACCCGAGATAACAACTCAGGGTCAGTCAAACAACGGGCCCCCATTTGGTACCTCAGTTCAAACACAGATGAGGCATCATGCTCGGAATTCTCCAGGTAAACATGAGTGAAGGCATCCTACGCGGGATTTATATAAAAGAGTAAGGGAGTAATCATACAAGGGATCCTCAAAGGAAGGACAACATAGGCATCCTGTAACGTGGTCCCTGTCAAAAAAAGAACAAGAGAGAGATCCTACAGGGTACCCCCTTGGTCAGCACACAAGTAATGGCATCCCTCAGGGGGTCCTTAGAAGTACCTGGTCTTAAAGCCTCATAGTCATGAAGGGAACGTATCACAATGGAAAAGTACGGAAAATCATGGGTTACAGGAGATATCTCATTGATCATCTCCTATTAAAGGTCTCAACTAAGTTGGTCTGAACACCCAACCTATCATCCACACCATGTCGCACTCTCAGGTGACAACTGAACACGATAAGTGGATTTAAAACCACTAACTTTAGATAGAAACCCCCCAAACCCCCTTTAGATTACCTTAAAAAGTCAAAAGGATTCCACCATTTTGATCTACGTGGACAAATGCTGAGAACCGACTACTCACACAACCAATTCTCACTTCCAGAGCACAAGATATCTCAATATTACTAAACTGAAGCAGTACATGGACAGAGTACATGGCCAGAGCACAATGGGCTTCATATGTAATAGTACATGGCATGTACATACTGTACACGGAATTTAGTATTCAGAAAAAGTTACACCGTGCCCGTTTTCACCCGAACACATGCCCAAGTACCACTATACAGTGTGTACTTAAAGTACACGGCGTGTAGTCCTAAAAAACCACTATCCTGTGTTCCACTTCACACGGATAGCCGCACAGCCACCAACTAAACAGAGTGTACTTAAAGTACACAGTTTGTACAGAAGAAAACTTCCTCTTCCCTGAACAGGAAGAATACATGGCGTGTACCCCTATAATACATGCCGTGTCTTCTGGGTTTTCTGACGGGAAAACCCTAAAAACAGCTGATACGCCCGTTTTCGCCCCTGGAACATTAGATTCGTCCTTAAGAGGACCCAAGAAAGAAATATAAGGATTTAAAAACATAAAAAAACATGTTTATAGGTGATATATGCTCGAAACATAAATGGACCTACCGTTGGGAGGAAACCGCCGAAGCTTCAGTTGATTTCAGGGCTCTCGGTTTTCGTACGCCGACTCAGCGCATCCAGAGCTTCGAATCGGTAACCTTCATGGCTTCCAAATCTCCCTCTTTATCAATCTCCAAATTCTCTCATAGGTCACGGACACGGAGGAGCGGCGTAGGAGATGTGAACAAGGAGGAGGTGGAATAAAGAGTGAATAAAAGAAAAGGAAAGAAGAAAAGAAAAGGAAGAAAAAGGGGCACGGGCCGGCCCCGACACACGACATGTGGTTATGCCTTCCCTAGGCTAAAGTTTCAATTCTGAACTCAACGGTGTAGATGGAATCTAAATACGATGCTTCGTTAAAATTTTATCACCAAAAGATCCTATGAAAATAATTTAATATTTAATTTAATAATATTAAATATTAATATTCTGCCAATATTCAAACTGCTCTGATTTCCTCCAAACTTATGTCCTATGGTAAACTCCCTATTTTGGTACCAACGGAGCTGTCCGAAAAATTATCTGAGATCAGCTGGTAGGGGAAAACGACTGGTTTACCCCTCATGATCATCCAACAACAAAAATTCAAATTTCTGCTCAAAATGACTGTCTGGAAAATCACAGGTTCTTACAAAATCCCCACCATAAACCTTCTATAACCCCAGAAGCCCTAGTGAAGGAAACAACAACCATGCTCATAACACGAGCATCAGCACAACCAACCTATCTATACTGTCCAAGGACCTGCCTCATAGCATTAACCGCCACCTTCTATACAGAAGACATTCAACAACGACCAAACTGGTACTCCCCACAATAGGAACACCCATGTCATCATCTTAAAAGAAACTCTGAGATAAAAAGCCCACTGGAAAACACCAAAGTTTATCCTAAATAAGGAAAACCACTTTCAAAGGGCCTATGGTGCACTCCCCACCATATGGCTTTCCTTACACCGCTTTGAGAGCACAACCAGAACATGTTTTACCCTCAACTGGGAAGAACATTAAGAAAGAAAAACGATCTCGATGTAGGGTCGAAGCTCTCTCAGCATACTCAAGAGGAATATAGATAGTGCATGATCATCTCTAATAGAAGTAAACTATGATTTCACCGAAGGAGTGTACAGCTCCCTCTGAGCCGCACTAGCATCCTGCCAAAACCCGACCATGACTGAAGCATGGGTCAACCATTTCACAGTGACCAGAAATTTCACAAAGTCACCTCTAAAACAGAAACATCAAGAACAATGGTCGACCATTCCATACACCCAAATATGCCTGCTCGTTAAAACCAGTAGTGAAAACGAACACCACCAAAAGGAATTGGAAAACGCTGGCCAACCTTCTCACCCAGGTTTCCCTAAAACAGAACAGACATCGATCGATAAGGGTTCGAGTCAAAACCTAGGGTCTCTAGGTCTTCCAACTATCCCTACAAGAAAAAGCCTCACAACTGGGACACTTGGTCTAACCAACTAGTCCAATAGATCCAAAACCTCTCAGAAGAGGGTAAAGATCACATCGAACAAAGGAATTTCAAAACCGAAACACAACCTACAAGGGCCCTAATCCTCTCCCACCATCCTCATAAAGAACTACTCCCTGGAGTTCACAACCCAAGCAGAAGAGAAACTGAACTAACACCCAGCGGGCATCCGTATACAGGAATAACCCAAGGAGGTCTAGCTCATGAGTTAATCCTTGGTATCTATCGACATCGTTCTCATCGATTTGACTATATAACCATATCCCTAAGAAAAAAACCCAATAAAGGTTGGAAAGAAGGACATCACGTTCTATATAAACCAACTAGGGTCACTGCACCACCTGTGTTAGAGGACCGAGTCATCATCCTCACACCATCACCTCAATGTAGATCCACATAACCTGCCATCAGAGTAAAAAAGTATGTGTAAGTAGACCCAAAGTTTTCAGTCATCAGTAAAAACACACACTAGAAGGCCTATATGGTGGGAATCCTACGTGGCCAGTATGATGCATGAGACGCCTCTTGCCCTTGCCAGACAAGAGTCAAAATCTATCCCTGGAATCTTACCAATGGCCAAGAGCCAGAGATCCATAGTAAATCAAAACGCCCCACAACATGTGAGTCGCTCAAGGCGAAAATAATATACAACCAAAACATTGAAAAAATTAGAACAACAATCCCAATCTCTGGCAACCAGGACATCTTACCGGAACAATTGTTCACAACGCACCAGCCTGATATCCATCGTAGGTTCTGACACATTCCTAATACTCTTGTCTACCATATCCCAAATAGTAAAGACCAGGAAGGAAAACTTCTCTGATACCACTTTGTAAAGTACCGACCTGGAAGCCACTAAACTGGTGCTCCGAGTCGGTTCACCACAAGGCCTCAAGCGTGCATCCCCATATACTAGAGGCTGCCAACTAGGAGCGATGTCCTAGGGTGTTATAGTGGGGAGACTATGCCCTCATACTAGAGTAAGAAAACAGTGGAAATAACTATGTATTATACACAACGAAAAGTAAACAGAGTGTGGAAGTAGTAAACAACTGAAATAGAGCTATAATAGTAAAATGTAGTAAAATCCCGAACAGTTATGCAATACAAAACAACAATTTTCACCCACTGGGCCGACCATACAGATACAAGTAATAATGAAACTGAAAGTAAAAGTACAAGGCTCTACTACTAACTCCGAGACAATCCACATTCCCGATCTTCAGGCAAAGTCGAACTGCAGCAACCCAATTGGTAAAACCACTCGAGCAGCTCCGCTCGATCATGCAACACTGGGCCTCAGCCCTATCCACCATAAAACCCATGCTCAACCTGAAGAAAAAAACAGATAGATGGTCTGCACGTACATTGTGGTGTACTTGCAGGGGTGAGAAATAATCACAGTAGGGAACCACGATAAGCAACCTACAACTATACTGCTATAAGGGTTTGAAAAAACAAAGTGCTCAACCTAGCTGGATCACAACAAAAGTAAGTAACCCAAACATGCAACCATAGTTGAACTCAAGGCATGTAATCCCTGTCAACAGGGCAAGTTCCACCATGGATTTCCATATCCTTATATGTACAAATGTACAGCCCCATACCTATAAACATATACATAAACATGAATATTCATGATGAAGTTATTAAAATAACAAGAAACAACATCATTAATCGATCCTTGGGACCATAAGCCTGATATCTTGGACATACTATTCAAGGGCATTGAGATGAACGTAGTACCAATCAATCCATATATCAAATAAGTCGATCTATGGGTCTGTAATCCCATCAACATGTACCTACTTCAGCCAACACCATAAATATGCCTCTGAACAAGCTAAACATGGAAAAACTATGCTCTAGTTCAACCAATCAAACACAAGAAAGCGGATGACACAAAAGGTAACCCTCTGGGACGTACTCCCAGCCAACCCCTCTGGTCCTATCCAAGAAGTACCAACAACCCTATGGGCAGTGCACTCACCCTAACCCATCTGGTTTGTTCGTACGAAAAATTATAAGACTCTCTGGGAAATCTCGCTCCGTCAATTCACCATATAGTCTAGGGTAGTCAGGGACTCTCTGAGGAAGATCACGCGGTATAACCCTCTTATATCCCCAAGGTCTAGAAAATCTCTGAGGATTCTCACTCATCCAATTCATCTTATTGTGTCAGGTCTATAGCAGAATCTCTAAGGAAGCTCACTTAGTCAATTCCTTCTCAAGTCTAGAAAGGTTTTAAAGAAATTCAAACAGTGCAAAGGCTCTCTGAGGAAGCTCACTCAGTCTACCCTCCTGTAGTCTATAATATACAAGTCTCTCTGGGATGCTCACTCGGTCTATCCCCTGTAGTCTATAATGTCCAAGACTCTCTAAGAAAGCACACTCGGTCTACCCTCCTATAGTCAATAATATCCAAGACTCTCTTGGAATCTCACTCGGTCTATCCCTTATAGACTATACCACCAGGTTCTCACAGTCCCATGCCAGTCAGTGCATAATAATGCTCTAAGGACAAAGTACACCTATAGAGATACATGACTAACCAGTCTACAGCCTAACAAGCATGTCAGGAATATCATTCCATTCTACCGTCATAAGGCATGGAAAGAAGGCATAACGGCCAAAAGCTAACAAGACCCAAAGGTCATAAACAGAACAAGGCATGGGAAAAACATCCAATCACAACAATTATCCTAAAATATGATCAAATTGACTCTACACAAGCATACAAGAAAAGCAAGAAAACAACAATCAAGAATGATGTCTCACGTCAGGCTCACCATTCACCAACCAGAAAGCACCTCTGGTAAACACTACAACATCAGCTACCATGTTAGATATAAACAAACATTGTGGGTTCCCCGAACCCCCAAACCAACAATACATCAAAAGACGAAAGGGAACACTAGTTTGGAATAGGTTCTAGGTTACACCCGATCACTATCTCTACCCAAACATGACATAACAATTCCGATTCGGTCAAACAATGGGCACCCACTGGGTCCCTCAGGTCAAACACAGAGGAGGCATCATACTCGGGATCCTCAAGGAAAACATGAGTGAAGGCATCCTACGTGGGATCCATAGTAAAGAGTAAGGGAGGAATACCACATGGGATCCTCAAAGGAAGGACAATATATGAATCCTATAACATGATCCCTGTCAAAAGAAGAACAAGAGAGAGTTCCTACAAGGGACTCCCTAGGTCAGCACACAAGCCAAGTCATCCCTCAGGGGATCCTTAGAAGGACCTGGTCTTAAAGACTCATTGGCTAGAAGGGAACATCTCACAAGGGAAACTTCCTCAAAAGAATGGGTTATGGGAGATAGCTCATATATCATCTCCTATTAAAGGTCTCAACTAAGTTGGTCCAAACACCCAACCTATCATCCACACCATGTCTCACTCTCAGGTGACAACTGAACTCGATAAGTGGAGGATGAACCCCTCCATTTAGATAGAAACCTTCATAACACCATTTAGATGACCCTTAAAATTCATATGGATTCCGCCATTGCGATCTATGTGGAATAATGCTCATAATCAACTACTTAGAAGCCCAATTCTGACTTCCAGAGCCCAAGATATCTCAAAATTACTAAACTGAAGCAGTACATGGCCAGAGTACCTGGCCAGAGCACAATGGCCTACCTCTGTAATATTACACGGCATGTAAATTACTGTACATGGATTGTAAAGTTCAAAAAAAATTACACCATGTCCGTTTTCACACTAACACATTCCCATGTACCACTAAACGGCGTGTACTTATAGAACATGACATGTAGTACTAAAAAAGACACTATTATGTGTTCTACTCCACACGGCCAGCCACATGTCCACCCACTACACAAAATGTACTCAAATTACATAGTGTCTACTTAAGAAAACTTCATCTTCCCTGAACGACAAGAACACACAGCATTTACCCCCAGAATACACACTGTGTATTCTGGGTTTTCCGACGAGAAAACCCTGAAAACACCAGAAACCCCCATTTTCACCCCTGAAACATTAGATCCGGCCTTAAGAGGCCACAAGAAAGTAATAGAAGGATTTTAAAACATAAAACAATATGTCTATATGGGATCTATGGAAAAAACATAAATGGAACTACCTTTGGGTGGAAACCGCCGAAGCTTCGGTTGATTTCGCGGCTCCTGGTTGACGCACGCTGACTCAACGCGTCGAGCGCTTCAAATATGTACCCTTATTGGCTTCCAACACTCCATGATTCTCAATATCCAAAATCAACCATAGGTCATGGAAAAGGAGGATTGGCATATGAGATGTGTGCATGGAGGAGGAGGAATGAAGAGAGAATAAAAGAAAAGGAAAGAAGAAAAGAAAAGGAAGAAAAAGGGGCCAGGGCCGCCCGCGACACCCGATATGAGGTAATGCCTTCACTAGGCTAAAGTCCCAATTTCAGACTCAACGGCGTAGACATAATCTAAATATGATTCTCCATTTAAATGTTATTACCAAATTAACCTACGCAAATAATTTAATATTTAATTTAAAATTATTAAATATTTAATATTCCGCCAAAATTCGAACTGCTCAGATTTCCTCCAAACTCTTATCCTAGGGTAAAATCCCTATTTCAGGACCAACAGAGTTGTTAGATATATTATCCGAGATCATCTAGTAGGTTAAAATCTCCATTTTACCCCTCATGAGCATCCAACAAAAAAAATTCAAATTTTTGCTCAAAATTACTGTCCGAAAAAACATGGGTTCTTACACCAGACCACATAATTATTTGTTGCTTAATATGACTGTATACATGGTTATTTATAAATAAAAGGGTTTTATAATATTTTATAAATTTTTATATATTGAAGATTTGATATAAAATAGAGGATTTTATTATATTGATTAAATATTACATGTAATTTAAAAATAGATTTTCATATATGATTAAAAACATTAATTTTTTTGATTTATCCTAAAATATTTATATATTTCTCTAACATATATACATAAATTAGTATCCCTTACAATATTGGACTAATACAATCCATATGAATATCTTTGAAATTCCTTTATTATGAAATTTATTTTGATTATGATTTGAGTCAAGATTATACATCCCATTTTAATTCATGGGTGCATCATATAATCAGGCATTATGATTGATTTTAAATTTTTGTGACATAAAATAATGATCATTTAATATTTGATATACCCATAAATTTTTCTTATTCCTTGGGAAAAGCTTTTGTCTCATTAGGTGTCATGTGTGGGATTACGGAGTAAACCTAGTCCATTAGGAACATATTCAACAATTTGATATTTTCTAGAATTTTATCCTTGAATAATGTTTATTACATGTAAAATGTTTCTAAAAATATTCCTTTGTTTTAATGATCTTATGATAAATTTTCATTTATGTTAATCTCTAATGTTATAACTCATTCTACTTTTCGTCTATGAGATCCAATTATACCATTAACATGTATGATTTGTTTCCTTACCTTGTTTATTCTCTTACTAGGATTTTAATCTCACCCAATTTTTTTTATATATTTCCATGGTTATCCCATGATCTTATAGATGATATAAATAAGATTCGAGTTAATTATGGAGATTAAAATAATGATGTTTTATTTTAGTCTAACTTTTATATATTATAAATGTAGAATTAAAAATACACATGGCCTCATGATCTTTGGGCTGTTACTATTTTTTTAAATTGTGGAATAATATGTGAAAAATATTTGGACTCTATAGTTTCTATCATAGAATGGTCTATTAATTTATAGGAATTAGAACTAAAATACACTTCATATAAACCTATGAATAAGTAAAAGGCTAATACTATGTGATGAAAAATATCTTATATTTTTTGGGAAGATTAGAGGGAGTGGTTCCTAAGAATCTACATCCCTATATTGATAATAAATGTCAATTTGGCTTAAGAAAACATATTTATAAGTGTAATAAATTCTCAAAGGATGTATTGAGATTTGACTCTTCATTAACTACTTCATGAAAATGCGACTTGTTTTACACATGGTTCGACACTCTCAGGGTATATGTTTTTTGAAGTTAATAAACCCTTATCAAAATATTGATAAGGACAAAAAAATATTAGGATAAATAAATTAATAGAAAATATTACAATGTATAATCTATATTGGAACCCATGGTTTCTTAAACTATCATATACTTATCACTTATAAGCTATTACTTCTAGGTTGATAAGTTCACCTACTGTATGTTAAATAATTTTCATCTTGTTTCATCTATTATTTTCAGTTAATTGTCTAAAATTATAGAAATAATTCCTATATCAAATGTGATGGGAAGTGTAATTTTTTCGCGAATGAAATTCCTAACCAACAGGGAATGGTAGTACCACACAATGTGATCATTCCAATTGAGTAATATCGAATTATGATTTTCTACTGCAATAGATTATAATTTCAAAAAACATCAATGATTATAACAATGTAGTGTCATGGAATTTTGAGTGTTAATGATAATAAAGAATTAATGATTCAATTTCTAGTATGTTACAAATGTAGGATAACAAAGCATGGGAAATTTCACAAAGGAAATGAAATAGAATTTTTTTATGATAATGGAGACACAGTGTAGGAAATAGAGAATAAAAATAATGAGTCCAATTACATTGACACATTGATATAAAGTTCAACCTAATTCACCACTAACTGTTCAATGTCATCAATTTGGGGAACTCGTTCTATATTCAAATTAATTCCTTAATAAAAGGATTAAATAATAATTCCATATTTTATAAAAATCATTGATTTAATATTTTTTAAGTGTTTATGTTCTTGAATTTTAGAATTATGTTGTTGAATTTTTTTTATTACTCATATTTTTTATTTGAGAATCAATGAAAAAATATGAGGATCATTATGCAATAGTTATTTTTAATGATTTTAATTAATATTTTGAATGGTACTAATAAACTAGAAAGGTGATATAATTAAAAAGTGATATTTTATTGATGAAATATTACTATCTATATAAAAATTGTGTATATGTTTATGATGTTGGGGTACTTATTTTCAACTAAAAATATTAGGTTGTTATGAAGAGAATGTGTTGGATAAAATCTACTGCTGATATGCAAATTTATTTGATGACTAATTTCAGTTTTGATGATGTTCATAATGTTCTGGAGAATATTATAGCTCTAAGGTGAAATATAAATATAATTATTACTATTTTTTCCATAATATTAAAAATAAGGATAACTTGCAACCCGGGTGATAACATGTCAAATCCAGTGAGGCCATGGGGCTTAAACCCACAGCTGAATAGCGATAAGGGTACAATTCATATAATTAGAAAATTAAATGTAATTTTTAGTTTGATCGTGATTTTTTACATAAAAAATTGGATACAAAAATTTTAAGTTGATCTAGGAAACTCTTTTTAGGATCAAGTAATTTCAAATTTTTATGATTTTGATGTGATTAATAATATTCTAGGAAATTATTTATTAGGATGATGTATATGTAACCCTTATGTCTAACATGTTATTTATTATGAAATATTATTCGAGATGAACAAAATTAAATAATTGATTTTTGATGTTATTTTGGATGTGGGGTTTTTTAGTTATGGAATGATTTAAAGTGAACATTATATTAAGAGATTAAAATATATGTGTATTAATTTTGGGGATTATATTTTCCTGTGAATAGAATTTTTAATATTTTAGTGTCTAAAGGCCTGGGAAATATCTTGCTATCATTTTATAGAATCTTGTGATCTTTTAGAAGTTCTTTTTTTGTACATCAGGCATATACAATTCATAATGAATACCCACCAGTTAGAGAAAGACATGCGTATGTGGTGAAACATGATTAATGGATGAAACTATTATTTTAAATTAAGTTATTCCTTAGTTTTTTTATGTTTATATTAAAAGGCTTCATTAAATTTGGAATATGATATTAAAATAAGAATTTTATTCATATTTGATAAATTGATAGTTTATTCTTTCTAAAAAATATGAATAATGTTATCTCATAAATAGATCTTCTTTTAAAATCTATGTTATCACTTACCACAAATGTTATCTTAAGAGGAAACATAGTTTTTTAGTATTAAAAATTACATTTGTATTTCCATTTACCTATTTCTGAGAGAATGTTTTATTTACCCTTTTTAAAATGTGGGTTTCCCATAATAGAATTTTCAAATGAAAATTCCTTGATGGATATGAATATGATCATATTGTGAGGATTTAATTTATTTATTGTGGGTAGAATATTACACCCCATGATTATAAAATAAAAATAAATCATTCAATAGTTTATATGACACACAACACTATGTTTAAAAGACCCAAGAAATATATAACAACTGTAACCTAGATGTTAAATTATTATATATAAATAAGTTTAATACATTTATTAAATATATATAAAGGTGATAGTAAAATTTTATTTATTTATAAATTTCTTATAAATAATATTTCATTTTTTAATAAATATATTTTATTCTATATTTTTTTTATCAAAATAGAGTTTTAAATCATTTAATTGGAAAATATTATAATTAATTTACAAGAATTATAGAAATGATTTTTTATAAAATTAATATAATTAACGAAATCCTCAAATACAAATTTACATAGGATGATATATTTATATTTTTATAAAATGCCTGATTATTCATTGAGTAGTGAATGTTACTGGTTTTTCAAATACTAACAATTCATATCATTAAATTAATTAATTTAAAGATCTATTATATTTTTGATTTGATATTAAGGTGACATATGAATAAATATATTTTTATTAGTATAAATAATTCCAATTTGATATTAAATTTATATTATTATGGTATATGATTTTTTATTCTTAAAAATGATTTTCTACACAATGTTTTTTGATGAATAAAGTTTATCCATTTTAATTAAATAGAATAACATAAATTAATGAAATATTTCATATAAATTCATATATTATAGAAATATTTATATTAATTTAAATTTCTATAAGGATGTTTAATTTTTATCAATTTAATATAAGGTCATATATTTTTTTAAAAATGAATTTCCTGAAAAATCATATTTCAACACATTTTGTGGATTCTTAATTTTATTACGTTTTGTAAAATTATTTATTTTAATTTTAAAAAAGATGATTCAATTTATTAATCATTATAATTAATATCATATAAATATTTTAACATAAATTTTTGTCATAATGAATAGTAAAAACAATAAAAATATATTACAACGGTTAATGTTAAAATCATTATATGAGGCGGTGGTGTTACAATTAAGAGGTGAATAGAGTAATAGGTTTATAATGAGTTTATTTTTTTATTAGTGGTGGTTTTTATCGACCATATCATCCCTAAAATCCATTATTTATCAATTTTAGGGGCACTTTCGTTGAGAGTGACTTCCGATTATTGAATTGTTTTGGGTGCATTAAATTTTCCACTCCTCTTGAATTATAATATGGTACCCCTCCTCTCACTTATTCTGACATATGAAGAAATATTTACTAACCAAAACCTATGAAAATATCGCAAAAAACTACTATCTGTATCTAGATCTTCTGATCTTCCATAAATTTAAATATTTAGGTCCTTAATAAAATATCTAATTGATGTTCTTCTATGTTAAAGTAATTGTATTCTCTAAGTTCCTTCTTATTTAATTATAAGATTTAAAAATTAGGTTATGTTTTCAAAATTCCAAGATAATATCAAAATTCCAAGATAATATCAAAATTATATCATATATATTGAGATGAAAATTTTTGGTTGGAGTAATATTAACCCATCTCTTCCATCATCACGTGGGAATCAAAACTCTCATTCGTGTGTACGACATACTACCACCTCACAAACTAATGTAATTGATTTTCCCGCATCTAATCTCATGAATATTAATTATAATATATTTTTTTATATTATAATCATTTCATATTAATAATTATCTAAAATTATCATTACATATATTATCTTACTTTATGATTAATTGAAAAATGACAACATTATTCATGTGTATGGTTGATTACCGCCTCACTAAGCGATGTGAGTCATTTTTTATTATCACATCCCTTTTATTGTATTATAATAATATTTAAATATGTAATATGATATTTATGATATAATTATAATTCTATAAAAATAGTGTAATGCTTACATTCTTTTCTTCATGATCATTGAAATATGGATATGTTACTCATACATACATATGAATTATCATATCCATGACGGTAATGTACATAATTATTCATAACTATATTTATTTAATGGTTATAAAATTATAATTTATGCATAAAAATGAAATGTATTGCATGATTTATATTATTTATATTATTGAACAATGTCCTCTTTGTCCATAGTCAACACACTAATTTTGTTTTAAAATTATTATATGATCGTCATCAAAACCATCAATGTCGACACAACTAAATATGTAATTAAATATATCATTAAAATAATTTAATAAAAATATTTAAGTAAAAGAGATTATAATTATGAATTTTTCTCATGAAAATAGATAATTTTATATAATTTTATAATATATGGGATAAAATCCATAGACTAGAAGTTCAGACTCAATGTAACAGGTTCATCTCAAAACATTTATCCTTAAGAAACATCTACTATTATACACATAATATATTTTAATTACTATATATAATTAAAATATACTTATTATATAATTAATAATTCCCAATTAATTATATTTTAAGTTACACCTCAATTACATCATTAATGGGAGTTATGATTCAAATTTAACATAAGTTGTAACAGTTTAGGATTCAATATCATTTTATTTAGTATTATTTATATTTTAATTTATTTTGTTGGATATTATTTGATCATTATACAATAAATTTTTTTAGTTTTATTATTTTCTATGAATTATTAAAAAATTCAAGTAATTGTACCATTCAATCCTCTTTTTAACATAAAATGATTCATAAAATAATTTAATGTTATTTTATCATCATTACTCTCTTCAGTCAAAAATAATTTTTCATATATAACCAAATTTTCTAAAAATACTTCCATGAATATTTACAACATTATCAAAATTATTTATAGAGGAAATTTTAATTTTTTTTCTGTTTTTAAAATATGATTTTAAGGGAATCATATATTCATTTTCTAAATAAGGATATTTTTATCCTTTCAAAAACTGTGTGAAAGGAATATTTTGAAATCTTATATGAAATATTTTGAGTTACCCAACATCATGACCAACAAATTATTCAAAATATTCATTTATATGTTTCCTTGGTTATTTTTAAAGAATATTTTTTCAAAAATAAATTTTTTTTTTGGTTTTTACGAAGTGATTTCTGGGTGAAAAGGGTATTTTTCCCACAAATATTCAATTTAATATTTTAAAGTAATTTTCATCAATAATGAAATTAATTTATATTATTTACTAATTTGAAATCATGTATATATCACTATTATATAAATATATATATCATGTTAATTATAATTTATTTTTGTGGGGGTAATACATATCATATGTTCTTCTCAAAAATGTCTTTCACTGGGGAATTTCCATTGATTATGACATGATACATTTTTATGAAACCCATTTTATTTTCCTTGGTAATTTTTAAGACTTATTATTGATTAATATTTTGTGGAACAAAAAATCCTAAATTATTATTATGAGTTTTTCTAGAAAGAGATATAATAGTTTGGGTAATGATTTAGTCACATGATGTGTAATGTAAAATATAAGAGAGTTAACCTAATATGTTATGAGACTTTGTCCCCATTGTGGTATTAAATATATAGTTTGAATTGAATTATGTTTATGCCATGTTATAGGTTCCTTAAAAAATTAATATTCTTCCATGATATTATTTTACTAAGATATTTATGTTATTCTCCAATGTGATTACTCACGCTCCTTCCATTTTTTGATATCATGTTACACCTTTGAAACACATGTTATTTTATATTGACAATTTTCATGCCCATAACAACATTTTTAGTTCTCCCCTTTTTTCTATGTATTCCAAAGATTATACCACGCAGTATAAGGTGATGAAAATGAAATAGGAGCTCATTATTGAGAATCAAATAATAATGTTTAATTTTTTTTCTCACATAGATGTATCATGAACAAAATATTTCAATGAAACTAGGGATCACAAATTTTAGGTTGTAATTGTTGGATGTTTAAGTTGAAAAGCATGAAAAAATATTTTTAAAAGGATTGGGTCACTATACGATCAAGAATAAAGTATCATATATAAAGATGTTATGGGTATAAACATGATATGTTTATGAGACTATCATATTCATTCCAATCAATAAATCATCAGGACTGATTTATGGTTTTACATCTAGTCTTAGAGGTCTCAACAAAACCCATTCCATGCAAACATGATTTCCCACCTGCACATCCATATCCTGAACCAAAAACTTTCACTACAAATCCTCTAGACATGGTGTTAATCCACTATAAAATAATACATCCATGTCATATTATTTTTCTGACAAGGTTCCCTTGATATTTCAAAAAATTTGTGTGAGATAGCTATGTTACAAGGATCAAAACCAAATTCCTTATCAATATAAATTATGTTATTATACCCTCAACATATCAATATTGTTCTCATTCACTTTATTCACATTCAAGTCCCACCCCCAAAATCCCACACTTTATGTAATACTTTTTTAAAAACCCATCAATGAGAATGGTATGAATCAATAAGTTACAACACCGAATTATTTCAAAATATGATCATCATAAACTTAAACCATTACATCCTGCATTATCAATTTCTATTCCCTAACATCTTCATCTAAAAACATTTTAAAACGATAATAATACCCACTTCTTCCAAAAATCATCATTGAAATGAAAAATGATCCTTTAAACGATGTATTTATTTAGAAACATCCATATGTCATTCAAAAGAAGTTTTAAAATTTAAAAGCCCAAATGTCATTTCAAAGCATGTGTTCGGACACTCATTCCATTTAAGAAAATCACACATTTCAAGTCACTTAATAATTACCTGTTTTTAAAAATGTGGAAAATAATTCAATGAGGGTTCTTTGTTATCTTTTCATATTCCATCATTTTAATCCCTTTGGGAATCACTAAATATGTAATATTATTTCATTATAAACAGATAATTTAACATTGGAAATCAAAATCTAGGATAATGACCCATATTTATATAAAAAATTATTCAAAATCTCTTTGAAAAGAATTCTGAAAAACATGGAAGTCAAAAATTCATACAACAATGAGAAGGAAAATCCACTATATATGTTCCATATTTAAATTTTAAATATGGGGTCAAAAGAATATTTGATGATAATTCATGATCAATGTACATTGAACATATATTATGAAAAGGTAACACATGTCTACTAATTATCATGAAATAATGAATTACAAGAAGTATGAAAAGAATAGAAACACAAACATTAATAAATATATCATAAAACCCAATGCAAAAAATGAGTAGATAATCCTACTGTTATTTGAGTGGGTTTATAGTGTATGAATATTGATATAGTTCATAGTAAAACTCCAAATAATAGGGTGGTGCACTGAGGAGTATTTTGGCATTAGAGAAGACATCCACAGTAAAGTAATTTCAAATATGGCATAAGAAGTACCTCTATGATGAATGCTGTGGTATTATATCCTAAAAATAACCAGGAAATTAACCTTCTAATGTAAATGTGAGTTCTATAAAATAAAATTCACTATGTTGAACCACAAAATAGAAATAATAAGACTACTATGAATGAATACTATATAAATAAAACTTTTGTGTTGTATATCGAGGATCACAACTTGGAGTTTTCCCTGCCAGATATCTGGTGCTCCAGAACATTGCTGAATTGAGGAGAAGAAAGAGGTATTTTTGGAGATCGATATTATTTAAAACCCCACAATATGGAAAACTAAAAAAATCAAAATTAATGCCTTCCTAATTAACAAGAATTAAAATCATAATATCCTAAAAATGGAATCACTATTGAAGACTAAACTAGAAATAATAACCAAAGTTTAAATGGGTTTTCAATCTTTTTCTAAGACACCACAACACAACCCACATGAATAGACTTCTACACTGATGGATATCATGTGTGATATAAAAGTGAGGTTCTCTACGATGTAACGATTTTCTATGTTTCATAGATTCAATCCCATGCAACCACTATAGTGACACTAATAACTCCATGGAACAACTTAGTCCTCATTTGTGTTGTCCTTGGTGGTGCATCACGGTACCACCAAATTTGGTATAAAGTTTACATAATCTCTAAAAAACACCCACATTTAAATATTTCCATGATATTGGATTAAAATAATTGAATGATTGTTGAATGATGTAACTTTTTCCCAACCAAAGTGATGTCTATCCGATGAAATAAATTAATATTAAAGATTGGGAAAAAACAAGGAAGAAGAACTGCCTTACTCATCTTGTAACGTGTACAGTCCTCCAACTAGAATAAATACTCACCCAAAAATAAAAAAACAATTAAAAAACATTATAGAAATCTATAATATTTTTAATTAAATGAACTAGATATATAGTATAAGTCTTCTGACTATTTAGTGATTCAACTAGATGGTGGAACATGAAAGTAACATGATATTTCAATACCAAAGAAATTCCTTCAAACACTAATGAAGGTGGAACATATTATAATATAAACCATGATATCATTTGAATTTAAAAACTAATTATATTAATGTTTAAACAAAATAAAACACATGAATGACTCATCAATGATAAAACATGAAAAATTATAGTTAATAAATAAAAATGAATTCTACTATGGGAATGAAATTGATGGTATCCTATGAATTTTCAACACAATCTTCACCCCCTAATGAGATAATGAAATCAACCACCAACAACTCTTATTTTATTGCCCATAAAGAATCCACATAATCTTTGTTACCTTATTACTAAATAAAATTCAATCCATTTAGAAGTATAAATAGCTCAAAATCCAATGGTCAATACACAAACAATACAATACACTCACAAAAGGGGGATCATCCATCACATCAAGATCAATCTTTAACCACCATGTAAGAATCAAGTGGATAACATGGAACAAAAACCAACCCATTGGTACCAAACACTGACCATATGAGGATAAACATGGATGGGTGAAACCAAAGAGACATTGAAGATCCACTACCCTTTTATCAAAATTTTCTCAATGCAAGATCCCACATTATAACAAGGACCACAAAAAACCCTCATGTGAGAAGAATCGTTCATGAAGATGTATAACCATTAAGATTACACATCCATATTTCATGTCCCTATATATCCTAAGAAAATGAAATACTCATTATGGTAAATACCATTTTCCATAATATATCATCCTCTAATATCCCAAAACAAGCCACCATGTCCTCAAAAACATAACGGTTTCTAAGTACACTGGAACCACAATATGGGAAACTCAAACAGTTTCCAATCTGACATCAGAAACAATATCTTTGGACAACATCCATTACAACCAATAACACCTCCACTATGTGAAAATCATCACTTTGAGTCCAATGTCTGGATCACTATTATCTTGAGGAATCCTCTACTATACAGTTTTGAGTTTATGATTCCTAATTAAAACATCACATTTTGAAGGGAACCATTTAAAAAATCATTAGGTGACCCAATTGGAAACACCATTGACAAGAATTTAGATATTTTAAACTCTACTTATTAGAGTGATTGTTTTCTCCACAGTTTAAAAAAATGATATGCCTATTTTTCCCTCGAATAGATAATGCTTACATATATAACTCTTATGTTTAAAGAGTGAATCATCCTCTTATAAACCAAAAAAATGAGGAATTATTCTTTACCCAACCAAAGAAGGTGGATGAAAACCACATATGACAAATGTGTGTTCCAGTGTGGGCAAATGCTGTAGATCCACAAATTGATATTGAGTCTTTGTAGAATCATGAATTGGGCATGTCAATTTTGGAGAACATAAAGGACTACTACAAAGGCTTGTCCAGGAGATGTACTATCTATCGTGCATAAAAAACATTTCAAGGGAAATTTCTGGACAACATTGAAGATAAGTTCATTAAAAAAAGAATAATATGATACTAAACAATAGCATAAAATATTTTTTACCAATCCACAACACACTTTTATAAAAACATCTTACATTTAAAAGCACTGATGTTTTTCTCATTTCAAAACAGTAAAATTTTATTCAGAAAATGATATAATGGAAGATAATTTCACATTGTTTCCAAAATAATTTACCATATCATGTAAATTATTCCTTGTTTTCAATAAATGTAATCTCATTCAAAAAAAATAATAAAATCCATTTCTATTTCAAACACCTCACCAACCGAAATTTCTTTTTAAAACATTTCTTTATCACCCTAAAAAATATTTTTTTAAACCGAATTTACCAAACTAAAAATTTAATATTACTCACATTATTTTAATCTAAAAAACTTTTCTCAAAGAACTAAAAAAAAATAATCTATAGTGAGGTTTTCACAATGTATTTAAAATCATCTTAAGGGACTAAAATTGAATAAAAAATAAGAGCACAAAAAAACAAAATCCACAATCATCTCAGCTGATCTCACATTGATGTAGTTACATGTGGGAAATTGAAAAGGGGGATCTTCAAAACAAAAATTAAACTATTCATGTTTCCGTTATAAGGAATAGTAATATGCATAGAGTCATTACAACAATTAATGGATTGATATCAAAATTAGTCACAAAAATTACTCAGAGTTTACAAGACCATGATGTCATAGTGTGGCTATGGTCATATTTTTTTCATATTCCAATACTCATAAGATATTACCAAGATAAAATATAAATTCATCAAGAATATATATATATATATATCATTTATTATAAAAAAATAAATCAAAATAAATATTGAGTTCCCTAATTTCTCTAGAAACTATAGTTTTATCATGAAGAGGTGGTGATCAGTAACACACTCAAAAATACCTTTTGAGTTCCTAACCATTCATAATAAATTTGTTACATAACTCACCCCAATAAAAGGTATTTAAGGAAATAAAAATTATTTTAAATAATAAAATCCTCTAAAATAATTGTAACTGAACTATCCTATAGTAACTTTTACTCCAGTTATTAAATCAATTCATCACTAACCTGAAGAGTGATCCCGATCACCACATACTGAAAATAAGAACCTAAAATTATAGAAATAAACATTGGGACTGATTTCACCAATAAGATATCAAAATAATAACCTTACACTATAGTAAAAAGAAAAGATAAATAATGAAATATAAATATTTTCGGACACATAGAGACATATTAAAAAACTGGAAGGCAAAAAAACATCCAAAACCAATCTCATGGTGGTTTATGGCTACTCACTATATTCCAAGACACCTATACTTATACAAAAAAATCATTATTTCCCAAATAAAGATTAAGAGATCGTGTGAACCTACTATAATAACATTTATACTACTGAAACCAAAATTTTCAAGTTGGGTGTATGATACGGGGCCTAATAGGATATCAACAATGATTCTATAAATTTTCATTATACAGTATTTCAAATATGATAATAAAGAAAAAAAAAATGTAATAAACCGTTTTATATTTCAAGAGGAAGACACATCCGTAACATTATGATCATAATAGATAAATCTTTAGAACATAATTTAAATCATTTGAAATTAATTTATCAAACAAAAGATAGAAAACATGACATTTTATAACATTGAAAAAAAAATTCATAAATAGATTTGATAACAATTACCTATGAAAAATTAGAACTGTTAATAAAAGGGTAATTAAATGAACTATATGTCAGTAATATATCCAATAGTTATGAATATAACCAAGTTGGATCATCTCAATATGAAATCAATAAATAGTGGTAATCAGTCAAATAGAGAATCTCTGGGGGAAGTAGTGAAAAATAACACTTTTATGTATCAAGTATCAAGTATAATTAAATCATGTGTATAACCTAGATATGATAGTGATTCATCCAAATTTAATATTAATTAAAATCCACATTAATAATTTATGGTATAACATATAATCTCATGAGTCTATAGAAAACTATTTCTTTGCATATCTTCATTTCATAATATAAATCAAAATCCTAAACCTATCATGTTCTATATAGATATAGTATGTTGCTTGTGAGATCACTAGAAAAATTATATATAGGGAATAAGATATTACTACCATGGATTCCATCACCAGTCAAAATAATTGTGTGAGACAATCAAGTTACAAGTTTCAAATTGTGAATCCTTATCAAAATCAATCACGGGTTTGTGCCCTAAAAATTTCAATCATGGGATCATACCCAAGGTTTACATATCAATATCACCGTCAAAACACATCAATTTAAATTGTACCTTTTTAACACACATGAATTGTAAATTCATGATTAAATAATGTTACAAAATGGGTTTATCATAAGAGTGGATCATCATAAAGTTACAATTGGGTTGTCAAGAAACATCAGTTTCAATTCTGAAACTTTTTCTTCAAATAATCATTTATTATGGGTAATCATACCTTCTTCCTTCCACAAAACATCCATGATATGAAAAATTATCCTTTAAACTATGAATTTATTTCCAAATAGACCTAATACATTCAATGGAATTTATTTAATTTATAAGTTGTGAAGTCATTTCAAAACATGGATTTAAAACCATTTCCTATGTGATGAAGTCACTCATTTAAATTTGATTCCACTCAAACATTAAAATAATTGTTTGGTAAAAATACATCACAACATCTAACTCCACTATAGTGTGAAAATATCACCTCCAATGACTATTGAAGGATTCATATTATCTGGAAGTTTCTTCATCCCCACAGTATGGAGTTAATGATTCCTAAAATAAACTTATCCTTTCATTATCCCAACACACATATCATGTTATTTTTACCCATAAAACACCATAATTTTCAAACATTAATTGATTTAAAATAATGGTTCTTAAGGTGACTAGGTTCCCCACATTAATGGAAAATAATATTCCTCTATTCCCTATGAATATTTCACCTTCTTATTCAACTCTATTTGTCCACCATATTGAACTTCTTCTCCTAAAACCACAAAAACTAATAATTATTCCAATAGAGGACCCTAATAAAGTGAGTCAATTCCATAATCATAATTAATTTTAATTTAAAATAATTTCCTCCAATAATCATTTTTAAAATGTAATCATACGATCATTATATCCCATGTCATCATTGAAATACCAAATAAGAATTTATACCAGAGATTTCATTCAAAAGAACACAATGTCATTAAAAATAGGTCCTAAAATTTAAAATCCTTGAATTAATTTGTAAACATGTATATACAGCCTCTTTTCATGTAAACAGATTACTTATTTAAGATCACCATGAAATATAATTTTATAAATAGGTGATAATAAGTCAAAAAGGAACATGGTCATTTTCAAAAATTCAATAATTTTAAAGCCATTAAAAATTATTTAATATGTCATTTCATTTCATTAAAATCAAATATTTTTCGTTTATAAATAAAAAAATTAGCATATGATCCCACATGCATCCAAAAATTCATGAAAATGTCATTGAAAAGTAATTTTGACCAATATAGAAATCAATCATTTAAAAAATTATGAGAGGAAAAATCTATTTTATCCATGATTAATTAAATTCAATGAGATGGTTTCCAGAAAACGATTTCATGGAAATTCATGATAAATGTTCATGTAAATTTTATTAATAATAGAGAATACGTGTCTATGTATTTTCGAAGAACAATAAATTACAAAATAACGGAAAAGCATAGAAACATATCCTCAATAAACATATCACAACACCCTAAGGCAAGGAGGAATTAGTGAACAATTAGAAATTCAGGATGTTCTATGATATAAGCAATGAAGTACTCTACATAATCCAACTCCTTGACAATGGGTGGCACACTAAAGAATAGTGGTGTATTGTACAAGAACACCATAACAAAAATTATATATATAACAGCCATTCCATTTTATGGTATGTTTCTCTTAAATACATTGAATTAATTAGATATCCTATATAGCATGATGTATTGATTGTCTATGATACAATACCTATATATTAACTGAGATTGTCAAAAAAATATCCATTAATCTTAAATTTCCCACTTTGTGTTTTGATTTTCAAAAAACTAACATACACAGTTGCGATCAGGGTGATATTTTGGTTCTGATAGAGTCAAATAAATTTTAGTTGAACAGTTTCATTCCCTTATGAATAGAAACACACCCTTATTAATAGTATGTTACCCTTATAAATAGTGACTCTCCCATTTGAATGGTAACCTTATCCATGAAATTGTAAATAATATTTAGGTACCTTAAAAATGAAGATGAATATTTGAAGTGTTGGTATTTTTCAATTAAATGATGAATTTATATAAAAATTAAATTTCTCATATTTAGAAAATTATTTTCTAAAAAATGAGTTCATTTTTCGATTCTATATGTCGTTAAATTGATAGAGTAAATTTTTTATATTTTTCCGAAATATGTGAATTTTTGGTGAATAGTAAAATAAATTAATTTACCATATAAATACATTATAATATCAATCCCCTTTTCTCAGTATCAATATTTATGTATGAAACAAAATATAAAAATCAAATGAAAATATTACAATTATAGGTCATGGGATTATCACTATTTCTTTTTTTTTGGAGAAATAATAAATTAATGAATATAATATTAAGAAAACCCTGGCCACTTCCACTATAAATAACAAACTGCACGCCTTCATTTCATCACACCTCTCAAGCTTCAGTACATGCCTAAATTATGATAAAATATCTCCCTAATCCCCTCCCCCACATCCAATATCCCTTTATCTCCACAAATACCAAATCCTCTCCCCTAAACAGGCTCTCAAAGGAAGATAGATTCATGAGGTAAATTACTCTTTTCAATTCTATAGTTTTCTTTTCAATTTCATTTGTTATATTTTCTATTCTGAACTATTATAATCCAAATTTAATGAACAATATAATACTATATATGCACTATATTTTTGTTATGAAAATCTAATATTCCATCAACATAAATTATTTTCCCTTATTTTGTACTATAAATGAAATCATTTTCCAATATGTGTTAATTTATCACATTCAAGGATGATAGGTCTTCAATTTATATTATAATATTCAAGACTAGTCATGAATTTTTTAAAATGGATGAACCATATCAGAATATATTTATTTTATATTATGTAATTTTATGTGATCCTTAAACAATCATTACATAAAATAATAATACAAAACAAGTTCATTATACACAAAACCTTTATGATAATCCAAGAATTTATCATTACATTTTTTCGAATGAGTCATCCTCATGATATATAAAAATTCAATATAATATAATGTATAAATATTTAATGTCACTAATAATATATATTAATAATTCTGTATGTTTGACCACATTTTAAATGAACATCGATTCACAAATACAAGTAATCTGATCATGAAAATAATCGATGAAAATGATTCAAAAACAATAAAAAAGAACCTATTAAAACCATAAAAATAGACATGAATGAATCTAATATGGTTGAAATAAATAAATTAATTGAATATGAGTTTCCTAAAAAGTTAATTAGTGTATTTAAATTTTACTATTCAGGTCATTAATATGAATCTAACAACACATTTGTCCATAAGGTATGGTGTTTCCCCTCTCGCTTTTATTTATTTGATAATTTCACAGTTTTCCACTTATTTATTTTATGTGGTGTATGTTTAATGCCATTTAAAATATGATAGAATTATTCTATTTATATTCATTATATTTTTTGATTCAAATAAATATTATTAACTCGAGTGATTATAATACTGGAATGTAATTTTTTCTATTTCCAGATTATTGATATTTATTTGGTATTTTGCACCTAATCATTCTTATATTGTGTTCCTACTACCCCATTAAGATAATATTTTATTTTAAATTTAAAATATATTATATATACATATTCTGGATTCAAGGATAAGATTATTATGTTGATCCTTGTAACCTTTTACATATAGTGTTTATTTGGAATGTTGTTTTACCTATAAAATTTTGATTAATCTGTATCCTCTACTCATTAGGAATATTGAGAAGGAATATTGTACAGTTATTAAATATATGAATAAATATTAATATTTACGTTTTGTGATGGTAGGGGCCCACTATAGTACCTCAATGTATCGACATGGCTCATGAGAGAAATCAGTTGGCGACAAAACCTTCATGTTTGTTTCCAAAATAGAATGAGATAGGTATCTTTCCACAAAAATAAACAATTTTGATAGTATAGTGGTATCATGTGGTAGATACATGATGTAACGTCCCCGACCTGAGATCCACTAAACTGGTGCTCCGAGCTGGGTGGTTACATGACCTTAAGCGTGCCTCCTCGTACGCCAAAGTCTGCGAACCAGCAACGGGGGTCTATATGGTCATGTGGGGAGACTATACCCCCTATTCATCAGATTAAGACATAACAGAAATAAACCAATATCAGAAAAAATTATCAACAATCAAGGAACATGTATAACAACCATTTCCATTATTAAAATATGTCATGTCATACTATAAGTAGAAAAGTGAACAAAATCCCAAAACGAGGACAGTGACCAAAATCCCAAAAATTGTTTTGACACCAAGTCTGGATCCTCCACCATGTGGTACCCATTTCTACTCACTATCTAGAAAGGACCATTTCTCTTCTCTTGACCTGCAAACATGAAGTCTGTTCGGGTACCCAATGGCATCCCGAGCAGGGTGTGAGTACAATACAGTAGGCCACCACCAATGGTGTCTACACAATATCCAATCTAAATAGATAGTGCATGCAAAGGAATATGAATGATAATTGCAAATTAATCATTTAAGGTACCATTAACCAGTTTAGAGGTAGGCCATTTCCACTTCCATAACCATTAATTATACACCCATTATCACCATTTACCATTTCATCACATTTCCATGGATTAATCACATACACTATGTTACATGGGTCTAAGGCCAACAATCACATGCAAGAGGGTAAACACACCGTTATCCTATCTCACTAGGAGTAACCCCTCATAGAAACCATAACCTCACCTCAAATCCTCAGTCCGGGTGGATGCAACCATTATGAGAATAGACCCTTTGTCCCCTTTACTAACCCGTGCATTTGGGGTGGAGTTTAGCACCTCACTCTTCACTCGACCCAGGGGCATAGATCCTCATGTCATTCCCCACTATACAAAGTCCTATGCACATGTTTATATATATTAGTAACCATCAACCATCCAAACCATTTCCCTTTGGAATCACTATTCACATAAACCCACATGGGAATCCACATCATGCCTTAACCCATTAACAGATTACCATTTCACATCATTTAACCATTCATCCAATTCCCATGTGTTATGACTATCTCACTATGAATTCATCATTAAACCCATAATCTATCCCATTATAGTCTTTAATAAGTTTACACATTAACCCATTTAACCCGTTTATCATTCCCATAAATCAACCATTTAACCCATTCCACTTTAACCCTTAGGTTATTTCCATGTCTTGGTGCATCACCAAAATTCTATTCTATGTTCAACCAATCATGCCAACATATTTATCAATGGCTCTCCAATTCATTACAACAAGGTCACTTGTTTAATATCAATCCCTAAATCTCGGAAAAGCCGGTACATCCCATGGATGGCCCCAATTAGGTCAGGTCTATCCCAACACATCCCATGGGGATCATGAGGGTTCACATTTTCCATTTTAAACACCATTAATACCAAACATTCCATGGTTATCCAAAACATAACCAAAGGAAAGAAAGAAAACAACTAAACATGCACAAATACCCAAATAATTATGGGATATCACTTGTAGACCACCTACGTGAAAACTGTGGTTGAACGCACAGTCAATCGAGTCCTTAGACCTTGATCCAACCAACCTTTAGAGCTTCAACCTAAAACTCACCCAAAATATACTGTTTTAGAGTTTCAAAACAAAAGGTAGAGAAGATGCAAACCCTAATCCAAAAGGAGAACCATGGATGAGATTAGCCTTACCCGGAGCTTCGATCCACCACCAATGGCACCAAACACTCCTTAGAAATGAGTTAGAACGAACTCTTGGATCTCATGGGAAATTTGGTTCGTACCAATGGAGAAGATGGATGAATGGAGAGGAAATCTCGAGTTGGATCTTAAAATACCATAGTGGAAAACATGTAATTATTCCCAACTATATCTGTTCACACGGTTTGTCCCCACGGTTTGGAAAACTGTGCACAAACCGTGTGCATGCCACTTCCCGTAGAAGGCGGGGTAGCACAATTTATCTGTACGTTTTTGTAAACCATGTGTAAACAGTGTGCTTGATTCTATCATGAGGAGGAAGGGTCGCGCGGTTTAGCTTGGGTAGGCCATACGGTTTGCCTAGTCATGAGCAGTCCGTGCGCCCTGGTCATTCTTGCCCAGATTTCCTTTCTTCTGTTCCCTGAGCCCCCAAAACACCCCCAAGGCCTCTCATACTTTTCGAAGACATCCCTTGAATCACTAAATAATGGATTCAACCAAAACATAATGAAAAAAATCCTTTCCAAAAATTGGGATCTTTCAACCTCCCCACCATATAACGGCTCATCCTCGAACTGAGTTTCCAAGCCTCATTGGTCCACCGAAGAGAAGAGTTCGGGACACTGTGCATGCATATCTGTTTCCCATTCCAATGTTTCTTCATGAACTTTCCCATGATTCCATAGTACTCGCACTAATGGCACAACCTTTCCTCGCATGACCTTTTCTCTACGATCCACCCCACGAACTGGATGCTCCTAAAAGGACACATCAGCCTAAAGCGCCACATCCACAACATCAACCACATGAGATGGGTCAGGGTGATACCGTCAATGCTGTGACAGAAGAAACACATCATGCATCCCACCATACTGCTGTGGAAGAACCAATCGGTAAGCCACTCGTCTGATCCTCTCAAAAATATCAAAAGGTCCCACATACCTAGAAGCTAACTTACCCTACTTTAGTAGCCGACGGTGACCCAACCATGGCGACTCCTGAAAGAACACTTTATCACCAGCCCCAAACTCAAGAGGTCTATGACTCTGATCTGCATACGACTTATGTCTACTCTAAGACATAACCATATTCTTAGTGATTAAATTAACTCTCTAAAGTCTCCTGCACGAGACCTGGACCCAACAACTCAGATTCACTAGCCTCTAGCCAATTCAACAGAGATCTACATGGTCTCCAGTAGAGTGCCTCAAATGGTGCCATCCAAATTGTAGCATGAAAACTGTTATTGTAGGAAAACTCAACTAACTATAGGTGCCTCTCCCAACAACCACAAAAGTCCAAGACACAAGCTCATAACATGTCTTCCAACACTTTGATCGTATATTCTGACTACCCATCCATCTGTGAGTGGAAATTCATACTCAAAAACACATGCGTACCAATAACCTTCTACAACCCTTTCCAAAAACATGATGTGAAACAAAAATCTCGGTCCAAAACTATGTTCAGAGGCACACAATGAAATCACACTATTTCCCTAACATACAGCTCACCCAACTGGTCGACTGTATGTGTCTTCTGAATGGGTAACAAATGATCCACATTCATTAACCGATCCAAAACCACCCATATTTCATCATTCTTCTATGGAATCCTCTGAAGACCCATGAAAAAATCCATTGTTACATCATCCCACTTCTATTATGGAATAGGCAATGGATGCAACAAACCACATGGGCATTAATGCTCGGCCTTCACATGCTAACAGGTATGTCACTGTTCCACAAAGCCCACAGCTTCCATCATCATTCCAGGCCATCAAAATTTCCTTCGGATATCACTATACATCTTGGTCAAACCAGGATTCACTGCCCACTTTGATGCACGAAACTCACACATCAACTCTTCCTGCACACACTTTGTCACAACCACACGATCACGAACACGAACAACACTGTCTACACTGACGGCCCAGCCAGAAGGTAGCTCCTCACCTTTAAGCTTTTCCATCATGATCTAACACTCATGATCAACATGATGACCTTCCATAATTCAACTTAAAAGCATCGAATCCATCTATAAGGAAGCAAGAGTGACCTGAACACTCTCCTCTTTCACCTCTAGGTGCATTTCTATAAACAAAGGCATCACCTTCCACTCGGTTCTGGACACCTCAACCATCTGATTCTAAACATTCCTGCTCAGTGAATCAGCAACACTATTTCCCTTTCCCGGCATGTACACCAACTGAACTTCAAAATACTGGAGATATTCAACCCATCTTTGCTGCCGAAGATTCATATCCCGCTGTGATAAGATGTACATTAAACTCTTATGGTCGGTAAACATGGTAAACCGATCTAGCAACAGATAGTGCCTACAACACTTCAAGGCATACAGTAATGCATCCAACGCAAGGTCATGAGTGGGATAATTCCCCTCATGGGGTCTCATCCACCTTGACCCATAAGCCACAACCTTCTCATCCTGCATCAATAAATCCCCACATCCGACTCCGGATGTATCACAAAACATGATGTACTTCTTACCCGTATTAGGTAAGATCAAGATAGGTGCGGTTGTCAGCCGCTTCATCAACTATTGGAATGAATTATCACAAGCCTCAGACTAGTCGAACTTGATTCCCTTCTCAGTCAAGCCCGAAAGTGGTGCATCTAAGAGAGAGAAATCCTGAATGTACCTTCGGTAATACCCATCCAAACCTAGAAAACACTGAACATCAGAAACACTATTGGTCTTCTCCCAAGATCCAATTGCCTAAACTTTCTCTGGATCCACTGACACACCTACCTTCGAGATGATGTGGCCCATAAAATGTACCCCACCAATCCAGAATTGACACATGGATAGCTTGGCATATAGCTCGTGATCTCTTAGCATACCCAAGAATATTTCAAGATGTTGGGAATGATCTTCATGAGTTTTCTAGTACACTAATATATCATCTAAAAAGACAAACAGAAACTGATCTAGATATGGTTGAAAGATCCAGTTCATCAAATCCATAAACACTGATTGTGCATTGGTCAAGCCGAAAGTCATTACCACAAACTCAAACAACCCGTACTGACTCCGGAAAGCTGTATGTGGTATGTTGGAAGACCTCAGCCTCAACTACTGATAACACAACCTCATATCAATCTTAGAAAACACTTATGCACAGCTCAACTGATCAAACAGGTCATCAATTCTAGGAAGAGGGTACCGATTTTTCCCCGTCGTCTGATTCAACTTTCGATAGTCAACACATAGCCTTAACGACCCATCAGCCTTCATTGAAAAAAGAATGGGAGAACCCCAAGGAGACATACTAAGATGGGTAAACCCCTTTACGCTCCAACTCCTCAAGATGATCCTTCAGTTCCTGGTGTTCTACCGGCGCCATTCGGTATGGTGGACTAGAAACTGGCCCCGCTCCCGGAAGCAACTCGATCATGATCTCAACACCCCTCTTAGGTGGTAACCCTAAGAAATCCTCAGGAAACACATCTTGAAACCGATCCACTACAGGGTGGAAAAATGACTTCTCCCCTCTTGTGTTGTCATCAAGCATGAGACATGCCACTCGTTCCATGACTCCTCTCATCTATTGACCAAACGTACCTGTATGCCCTGCTCAAACATCCCATTCACCATAGTGCACATAGTCTTCACCCTCAAGTGACCTAATTGTTACTCTGTGATTGTAATAGTCTATGTGAGCCCGATGTACCACCAACCAATCCATTCCCAGAATTATGTCAAACCCTGACATATCGAGAATGAGCAAGTCCAACAGAAAACAATACCCCACAAATTCCAAGGTACACCCCTTGAATTTCATGATATCCTCAACTTGCACCCCTAAAAGAGTGTCAATTCACATTACTCTACACACCATCTCCACAGGTAATCCCATCGCTACCACAAGTTTAGAAGAGAAAAAAGTGTGTGTGGAACCTGTGTAAAACAACGCACTAGAAAAAAGTAGAATCTAAAAGGATTGTACCTTGAACAATCGATGGTCCACCCATGCCATCACCAGGTGAAAACCGGACTGCCTGAAGCTGACTTGCCCCTCTACCCTGGGCTCCAGCCTGAACGCCCTATACTGAATTGCCCTGCTGGCATAAGCGATCTTTCCTTGGAGTTCCATGTCCACCGCCCTTACTAGTATGGCCCATGGAGCTCCTACTACTTGCCTGATACGGGGAAAATTATCCCCTTCCCGTATTCGGTGACTTACTTCCACCATCATACTCACACACCTACTGAGGATTCCAGCAGAACTTCTGCACAAGTCCCATCTGTCCACATGAACGACACTCAACTGGAGGTCGAGGACACTGACCACGCATGTTCCCCGACCTACCGCACTGATAGCAGAACACATGATTTCCACTCTGAGTGGCTGACACTCCCTTCTAGACACTTTTCACACTTCCCCCATGCTGTGAGCCCTTATGGCGTCTCTTTCGACCTTCGTTAGCTACACCGCTCTTCTGTCCCACTGACACCACCAGCCCCCTACCCAAAGCTCCCTTCAGGTTTCCTTCTGAGATAAGTGCATGATCTACTACCTCTACGAACATATTCAAGTGGAAGATATTTATTTGAGACCCGATCTCATGTCTCATCCCATCCTGGAAACGCCTTGATACTACTGCCTCATCCCCTGCTAACACTGGGACAAAGCATCTCAAGTTAGTAAAGCGACTAGCATAGTCCATCACCAATAGTGATCCCTGAGTCATGCTCATAAACTCTGTAGCCTTCTCACATCTCAATGTCTCTGGGTAGAAATTATACAGAAAAATTTCATAAAAAACCTTCCATGTCATTCCCTCAGCCTGCTCGATTTGATCCTGAATGTACCACCAATGCCTAGCCTGGCCTTGCAACATATAAGCGGCCTGCTTCACTCACTTTTCAATAGGGGTCTCCAGATTGTCTAGTATCGTCTGGAAAGACTCAAACCAGAACTACACTACTTCTGGCCCACCCTCTCTGGTAAAGGTGGAAGGGTGATGCAGTTGAAACTCCCTAGTCAGCTTAAACATACTCGCTGCAACCCGCCCTGGGTCCGGATCCATCATCTACATAAGGCAAGTCAAGTTCTCTTAGAACTGGTCTTCTCTACCTTCATTGATTGCCACATTTTATTCCTCCTATACTAGAGGAGTGTTCTCAGCAACACCCTCCCATTTCCCAACTGGTAACCGACGATATGGTGGCATTTCTCTACAATGCCATGGACAAGATTTGGCACACATACCACGTAAATTTCATGACTCCATAAAATACTAATTACTAGCTACAACAACCCACTTTTCATACACTAACCCAAACAAAATTTTCCAAATTGTTTCAACCCTTATTACTCCATTAAACATCATTTACCCACTTGTTTTATTTCATTCTCCACATTACTTCTAGGTTTCAAGAAATGAATGATGCTTCATACTTTCCTGCCTCACACACCCACCTCGTGAATGTGCATAACACAATGCATGTCACCTATCTCCCTAGGTGCCTACAATGATTCATGAATGCAAATCCTCATGCCATTAAGGCCAAAAGAAAAATGCCATAAAACAATCACATAAAACCACATGTGCATCACCCAACAGTGAAATATCATCAACTCTAACATCACAAAACCATGAACATCATTTCCCACCAAGGGTGATATGGTTTTCCCTCATACCTGGGTTAGCTACTCCCAAGAACGAGCTCATTACCAAGGCCCGACAGGTTGTAACCCTTCGCTACCAATCCCAAATTACATGGCCTCAGAGAAAGAGAAGAAAGACCTCCTCTGATGCCAATTTGTAACGTCCCCGACCAGGGAGCCACTAAACCGTTGCTCCGAGTTGGGTGGTTACGTGACCTTAAGTGCGCCTCCCCATATGCCAAAGGCTGCCAACTAGCAGCAGGGGTCTTTGTGGTAAAGTGGGGAGACTATACCCCCTTTTTATCAGAGTAATCCACAAAAGAAATAAACCAATTTCAGAAACAATAATCAACAAACAAGGAACATGTATAACTACCATTTCCATCAATAAAATATGTCATGTCATACTACAAGTGAAAAAGTGAACAATAGACCAAAATGAGGTCAACGAAAAAAATAACCAAAATTGTCCCAACTCCAAGTCTGGATCCTCCACCAAGTTCTACCCCTATACACTCACTATCTAGCAAGGACCCTTACCCTTCTCCTGACCTGCATACATGAAGTCTGCTCAGGTACCCAACGGCGGCCCGAGGAGGGTGTGAATACAACTTAGTAGGCCACCACCAATGGTGTCTACAAAATAACGAGACTAAACAAATAGTGCATGCAAAAGAATATGAATGATAATTTCCAAGTAATAATTTAAGGTACCATTAACTAGTTTAGAGCCAATCCATGGCCACTTCCATTACCATTCATTACACACCCATTATCACCATTTACCATTTCATTACACATCCATGGATTAATCACATACACTATGTTACATGGGTCCATGGTAAAAAATCAAATGAAAGAGGGTAAACACATCGTTATCCTATCTCCCTAGGAATAAACCATCATAAAAACCATAACCTCACCTCAAAGCCTCAGTCCGGGTGGATTCAGCCATTAGGAGAATAGACCCTCAGCCCCCTTTCCTAACCCATATATTTATGGGGGAGTTTAGAACCTCAGTCTTCACTCGATCTGTGGGCGTAGATCCTCATGTCATACCACACTCTACAAATCCATGTGCACATGCTTATATATATAAGTAAATATCAACCATCCAAACCATTGCCCTTCGACAACACTATTCAAAACAACCCAGATGGGAATCCACATCATGCCTTAACCCATTAACACATTACCATTTCACATCATTTAACCATTCACCCAATTCCCATGTGTTATTCCTATCACACTAAGCATTCAACATTAAACCCATAATATATCCCATTATGGTCTTTAATCAGTTTAAAAATTAACCCATTTAACCCGTTCATCATACCCCTAAATGAACTATTTAATCCATTCCACATTAACACTTTGGTTATTTCCATGTCTAGGTGCATCACCTAACTTCTATTCCAACATCATCAAATCATTGCATCATATTTATCAAGGGATCTACAATTCATTACAACAATGTCAATTGTTTAATATCAATCCCTAAATATGGGAAAAGCCGGCACATCCCATGGATGTCCCCAATTAGGACAAGTTTATCCCAACACATCCCATGTGGATCATGAGAGTTCCCATTTTCCATTTTAAACACCATTATTACCAAACATGCCATGTTTATCCAAAAAATAACCAATGGAAAGCATGAACACAAATAAACATGAACAAATAACCAAATAACTATGGGATATCACTTGTAGACCACCTACCTTGAAACCACAGTTGAACGCACTCTCAATCGAGTCCTTAGACCTCGATCTGACCAACCTTTGGAGCTTCAACCTAAAACTCACCCAAAAGATCGGGTTTTAGAGTTTTAGAACATAAGGTAGAAAAGATGCAAACCCTAAACCAAAATGAGAACAATGAATGAGATTAGCCTTACCTGGAGCTTCGATCTGCAACCAAAGGCACCAAAAACACCTTAGAAACGAGTGAGATCGACCTCTTGGAGATCTTGGACGATTTGGATCATACCAAGGGGGAAGAAGGAGGCATGAAGAGTAAATCCCGAATGGGATCTTAAAATCCCAAAGTAAAAAACTTGTAATTCTTCCCAACATTATGTGGAAGCACGGTTTGTCTGAACGGTTTGGAAAATCGTGCGCAATCCGTGCACATGGCACTGTCCGGAGGAGGTGGGGTCGCAAGATTTATCTTCATGGTTTGGAAAACAATGCGCAAACCATCCACTTGATTTTTTCTAGAGGAGGAAGGGTCTCATGGTTTAACCTGGGCAGGCCGGACGGTTTGCCTGGCCGTGCACAGGTTGTGCGCCCTAGCCTGTCTTTCCTAGATTTCCTTTCATCCATGCCCCGAGCCCCTGGAACACCCCCAAGGTCTCTCATACTTTCAGAATACATCCCATGAAGCCCGAAACAAGGGATTCAACTAATACATAAACGAACATGCCTTTCCAAAAACCAGGATCTTACACAAGAGAACCAATTAATAAACATTATCTTTATTCATTTTCTATTTTTATTATCTATGAGTTTCTCACTATGAAAAAATATATTTATGGACATTCATTATCAGTTTATTAGTGTTGTGTGTTATTCATTTATTCACCATTCCATATTGAATATTCCAATTTTATTATGATTCAATTGTTGTTGATTTAAGATTACACTATTAATAGCCCTTACTAATCATTGAATCCCACTCCTTTAATTTTTACCTTCAATAGGTTATGAAGATGAGAACATTTATTGAGTTCTTTTAGATGTAGTTTATTAGTTTTTGTTATGTATTATATTTTGTTACCTTTTCCATTGTAATATGAGTTACATGCATGTATCTAGTTTCTTTGTGAACACTTAAATAATAATTACATCGGGATTTCATTCCTTGTAATAATCCCAATGTAATAATTAATGCACTGGATCTAAGCTTCCGGGGATACAGAATTATAGTTGGTATTAGAGTAAATTTAGTAGCATCTTTTGAAAGTTGAATTATGAAACATAGTTCAGTGGACATAACCCTAAGTTATACGTTGAATATAATCATAGGAGAACATCCTGGAATTTTGGTAAAGTATAGATTTTGTGGGTATCTTTAAAAAAATATCAATAGGTTGATTATATATGTTGATGTGGTTCTAGAAAAAATGTATCGAGGAGTAAAAAAAATCCAACAATGAGTTTCGTACTTGACCCACGATATCCTAGAACATGAAATCGGACCTTACTCTGTATTGATTTGACACTCCAAGGAGATTTGAATTAGAAATTTCAATGATTTATTTACAAACCATTATGAATGATTTAAATGTAAATAGATACAATGATTATAATTATGAGATTAGTCATGCATAAATTTTTATATTATGTTATGTGTTTTCTAGTTATGAATAATGTATTATGTCCTAATTTGGTGTTCTTTATTACTTATTTTTAATGCCTAATTGAAGAAGGGGAATCAATACTTGCCAAAAATGTATGAATTTCCCTAATGATCATGTCAACATAGTCATAGTTGGTGAATATTAGATAATGACCATATTGGGACACCATTCTCAAGCTATGACGAATAACAATGAAAAACCTATACTGGATCATTTCATGAGGCAAAAGCCCCCATTTTTAGTGGGACTACTGATTCAGTGGTATTTGTGTAGTGGATCATGTCCCTTGAAAATATATTTCTTTCATGAATATGTAATGAATGTGAAATGGTAATACTGCCGATATGTTGCCTCAAGGGTGATGCTGAATAATGGTGGAGGAATAAATTCAAGATATGTAATGGAGAACTTATAAGGAAATATTCATTGACAAATATTTCCTTCACGAAAATCGAACTGAAATGAAGAGGAAATTTTTTATATTAAGTCAATTAGAAGAAGTGGGTGTTGTGGATTATGGGGTGACCTTCACAAAATTATCCATGTATCCTATAGATTATATACACGATTTGGAAGACAAGAATGATCATTTCATTGAAGGTATTAAGCATATTATTCTATGGGAATTGGCTTCTCAAACATTTTCATCAAAAAATAAAATTGTATTATGTTCCATAAAAATAGAGAATGAATTTTCTAGATGATGTTTTTCAAGGGAAATTAATATATTATGAGTTATTCAAATTAACATAGAAAATATATCATGCTAATGAAGAATAAATTGAATAAATTTACATTATGTGACTACAATAGAATGAACCATCCCGAGAAATACTTGAAAGGCATGGTTATTATTTATAAGTGTGGAGAAAAGGTTCATTGATCTATGGAATTCAAGGGGAGGAGAAATGTTAAGGGTATTCAAATATATAATTATAGATATATGGAACACTATAAAAATGAGTGTCCAATGAACCCAAGAAACATCCCTCAGAAAATTCCATGAGACCAAAGGAAAGCTTATGTGATTACAACCATGGATGTTGATGTTTCTAATTATGTTGTGGCTGGTTTATTAATATTTTCCCCAAACATAGAAAATGATTTATTTGATTCTGGATCATTGAATTCATTTATATTATCCCTTTTTTCCACAAAAATTAGACTTCTGTAATTTGATTTAGTAAACTAATTTTCTATCAAAACTCCTTGGAGATATATCATTGAAACAATGATGTGTTGATCTTTCCCCATCATGGCACATAATCGTGCTTTTGTTTCTAACCTTATAATTATACCGATCACTAAATTTGATATAATTCTATGTTTTAATTTTCTATCAAATTATGATGTCAGTATATATTTCAAGAAGATGGAAGTTATAATTTTTGAGAGGGTAATAGAATCCTTTATTTTTAGAGAAGATTCCTCACCATATAATTCTATTCTTTACCCACCCCCAAAAGCTCTACTGAATTTAATTATTTGATAGGAAGTGAAAAAAATATATATGGGTGAGGAAATAAATATATCAAATAGAATATGTACATATTTTTTATGAATACCTCGAACTATTACACTGTATTTACATAGACATCCTATAGAGAAAGAAATTTAGTTACTTATTGATTTAATTCTTGGTGTAAGACATATATCAATGACTCTTTATAGAATAGACACTGTTGAATTCGTAGAGCTAACAAAACAAGTAGATTAATTGAGTGAAAATTGATTTATTCGAACTTGTGTTTTTTTAGTGGAAGCCCATGACCTATTTTTCAATAAGAATAATGAATCTATGAGGCTATTCATTGATTAATGGTAAATCAATGATATTACAATAATGAACAGGTATCATCTTCCAAGAATTGAAGATTTATATGATAAAATTTTTGTATCCCAATATTAATAAAAGATTTCCCTTCGATCTAGATATCCTCAGTTTTCTGTGAGGAAAGAAGATATTCCAAATAAAACAATTATTACTAGGTATGGGGATAACAGGTTTATAGTAATTCCTTTTTGACATACTAATTTACCCTCAGTTTTAATGGAGCTAATGAATATGGTTCTTGAGGAATAAATTTCTGACTTTTTTGTTATATTTATTAATGATATTCTGGTATACTCCAAAAGCTATTAAGACCATGAGAATAACTTACACATTATTATAAAATTACATAGAATAAATGAATTATTTGGGTAGTTTAGAAAGTGTGAATTTTTGATTCAATCAATGTATTATCATAGAAATATTATATCTAATAATGGAATATTAGTTGGTCTTACGATGAAAATTGCATTCCATGAATGGCCCAGACCATCAAACATAACTGGGGTATGTGGTTTTATCGGCATAATAGGTTAATATTTGGATTTTATTCATAATTTTTCTCGAATGGATCACCCGAAAACCAATCCCATGCATAAAGAGTATATGTTTTTATGGAAAAAATAGTTTACATAATTCATTGATGAATTGAAAAAAACACTGGCTAATTTTCAAATTTTTACTCATCCATCTCTTCATGATGGATTTTTGATATAAATTGAAGCATCAATGAATTTACGGAGTAGAATCCTTATGAAAAATGATAATGCTATTCAGTATGAAATAGTTTAATTGAAGACTCATTAGAAAAATTATCCATATCCTGATCATGAGTTACCGACTATAATAATTTCTCTGAAAATAGGTGTACATTATCTCTACAGTGAATGATGTTAGATATATATGGCACACAAGAGTTTGAAATAAATTTTTACCTAGAAATATCTCTACAATCGCAAAAGAGAAGGCTCAATTACTCAAAGATTATAATTCATCAATAAAATACAACCCAAGAAAGGAAAACAAGGTGGCATATACCATATTTATGAAATATCATGGACTTCTGATAGAAATGAGGATTGAGAGAGATCATGTATTCATTGATTTACTAATGATTGATATGGTAACTGTTATGGATGGGAAAACAAAATTCCTATTTCTAATGATTTCTAAATCGTCATTACAAAAGATGATAAAAAGCACTCAATATGACAATGATAATCTAAAAAATATAATTAATGTTGTTTAGGATGGAATTTTTTCATACTTTGTGTATGTGGATGGAGTTCTATAATATGGGAAGAGGCTATGTATTCTATCAGTACCTGATCTAAAAAGGTATGGTTAGACAATGGTCATAGATTAAATATTTCAATACTCCCTAATATCACTAAGATGTATTTAGATCTGAAGGATCATTTTTTGTGCAATAACATGAAGTTTGAAATTACTAACTATGTTTCAAGGTGTCCAATTTGTCTATAAGTGAATGCCAATAGATAACATCCTAAAGGTTTAATGAAACCTATACCAATTCTTACGTGCAAGTTGGATGATATTACGGTGAATTTTGTCATTGGACTACCGAGTGAAAAAAAGTAGTAATAATGAAATATGGATAATTGTTTATCGTCTCTAAAAATTAGCACATTTTCTTATTATAATAGTGGATTTACCACTTCAGCACCAGGAAATAATTAATATTAATGAATATGTAAGATATCATGGTGTACCTCTACATATTGTGTCCAATTGAGTTCACCAATTTACATAAAAAATATATAAAATAATATAGAAGTCTTTTGATACTGATCATTATATGGGTACTTCATATCAACCCCAATCAGATGGACAACCTGAAAGGATTATTCAAAAACTAGAAGATATTTTGAGATCATGATCGCAGTACATTCAAGGAATGAGATATCAATAATTTAATTTTGAGGAATTTTCTTATAATAATAAATTTCATTCTAGTGTTCAAATGGAGCAATATGAAGCATTATTTGGTAAGAGGATTCAAACACCATCCTGTTGGGATGAGGGTTGCGTAAGAAAACTTAAAGGACTAAAACATATCAAAGATACAACTACAAAGTTAATGAAAATTCAGGCCTATAATAATGTATCCCAACGTTGGAAAAAAAGTTATTCTAAAAAATGAATAAGGGATATGGAATTCCAAGTAATATATCATGTATTTATAAAATTATATTTGTGTAAGGGTTTCATATAGTTTGATAAGAAAAAGAAACTGAGCCCCGGATATATTAAACAATTTGAAAATATGGAATGAATTATAATTGTAGCATAACATTTAGAAATTCCACCAAGTCTCTCCAAATATCATAATGTTTTCCACATGTAATTTTTAAAGAAATACATTCTAGACAAAAATCATGTTCATAGCTATGAAGAAATAGATATAGAACCTGATTTGTCATACTGTGATTTTCCTTTTGAGATTCTCGACACTAAAGAGATATTATTGAAGAATCAGATTACTCGCCTACTAAAGTATATTTAGAGAAACCATAAAATGGAGGATGCAACATGGGAACATGAGTATGATATGGAGAAGAACCACCTATATCTTTTTTGAGGTTTTTAATTTTGAGGTTCAAATTTCTAAATGTGGGATGAATATAATCCCACAAAAATTTTATAATATGTGTCTATAAAATACAATCAATTCATTAGATAGCCTATATTTCATGAATAAAAATGACTCAATGAAAAAAAACAGTTATTATAAGATATAGTCATAATATAGACAATAAACATATATTTTACACTTCTGTGTTTTGAATTTTGAAACACAGACAAACACTATTGTGATCAGGGTGATATATTAAGTTTAATATAATCAAATTAATATTAGTTTAATATTATCTTACCCTTATAAATATTATCATACCCTTTTTAATATTATTTTACCCTTATAAATAGTAAAATAACCTTTTGAATGGTATACATGCCCATGAAAGTGTTAATAACATTTTGGCACCTTAAAAATAAAGATTAATATTTGAAGTGTTTGTGGTTTTTGATTAAATGATGAATTTAATTAAAATTATAATTTATCATATTAAGATTTTTTTGGAAATATGGATATATATTTTGGGTTCTATACATCATAAAATGGATTGGTGGAATTTTTTAGACTATTCAAAAATACTTGAATTTTAGGTGAATAGTAAAATACATTAATTAACAGTATAAATAAATTATGATTTAAATGAACTACTCCTAGAATTATGAGTGATTTAAGAAACCAAATAAAGAACTCAAATACAATTATTACTAATCTTTTTCATTGTAACCTCATTATTTATTGACTTGTGACGAAATAATATATTAATAAATATAATGTAAAGAAAACACTTCTCTCTTCAACTATAAATACCACCCCTCAGACCCAAATTTCATGGATACTCTCAAGCATCAATAAGTTCCTAAATTATGTATAAATAAATCATTAATTATCTACACAATGTGAAACATCCCTTGGTATCCTAAAAATTCCAAATAATATCCTTTAATGAGGGTCTCAAAGGAAGATTGATTCAAAAGGTAAATTCCTCTTTTCAATTCTTTTCTTTTCATTACATGTTCCTTTGTTATCTTTTCTATTCTCACCTATTGTCATCAAATTTATTCACAATATAAAGTATCTTTTATGTATTGTAATTTTTTTTATAATGGTATATTCCATCATCATCAATTTTTACAATATCTTATACTATAAATGAACGCATCGTCTGATATGTATTAATTTATCACATTTAAGGACGGAGGGTTTTCAATTTCTATTACTATCTTCAATAATTGTCATTAAAAATTTATAATGGTTGAACCTGAGTAGAATATTATAATATTATCTAATGTAGTGTTTTAGAATCCTTGCCCACTCATTTTATAAAATATTAATACAAAACCTATTCATTATGAACAAAACCACTATGTTAATCCAAGTGTTTATCAGTAACATTTATCAAATGAGTCATGATCATTGTATATAACCAAAATAACTATAAGAATATATATATATATATTTATATTCAATTTCACTTATAATATATATTAACAATATTGTATGTTTAACCACATTTCAATGGAACTTCCATCCATGAATATAGGTTAACCGATAATGAAAACCAAGGAAGAAAATGCTTCCAAAACAATATAAGTGATCCTCCTAAACCCCTAAAAATGAAATTAATTAACATAATAAAGTTAAAATAAATCAATTAAATTTATATTAGGTGACTTTATTATTATTTAATTGAGATAATGTTGATTATTCGGGTCATTATGATCAATCTATAGACACATTCAGTAATACGGTAAGGGGTTTCTCATCTCAGTTTGATTTCTGTGAGATTTCCTTTTTTAGCCAATTATTTATTGAATATGTTGTATTTTTACATTAATATAATTTATAATATCATAATTATATTTATATTCATGTTATTTAGTGATTCACATGATGATTATTAACTATATTGTTTACAATATTGGAAGGGACATTGATTCAGTTTATATTTCAATGTGATTTACCTGGGGTTGTGCACCTAATAAATATTATATGGTGTACCTAATTCCACTTTGAGATCCTAAATCATTTTTTATTGTATATATATTATATATCCTTATTATGGTTTCCTTTATATGATTATTATCTTATGTCGTATAACCTTTTACATACCGTGTATATTTGGAATGTTGTTTTACATATGGAAATTTTGATGAATCTGTATCCAATACTCGTTGAATATATTGATAATGGATATTGTACATGTATTAAAAATCATTATAAATAAATCTTTGGACATGAATTTATGGGAATGTACTTTTATATCCCCTTGACACATTGACATGTCTCATTAGACAAATCAATTGGCGACAAACCCTTCAAGTTTGATTCAGAAAATAGAATCAAACAAGTATCTACTGAAAGAATTAAACTATTTATATTGGATAGTTGTATCATGTGTTAGATACCAGATGTCCAATAAGAAATAATTGTCATTATTCATTTTTAGTTATTACTATCCATGCAGTTTTTACAATGAAAAAATATATTGATGGAGTTTCATTCTTAGTTTATTAATGGTGTGTGTTTTTCATTTAATAAACATCCCATATTGAATATGCAAATTTGATTATGATTCAATTAGTGTTTCTTAAATATTATTCTATAATTAACCCTTATTGATAATTTCAGGTCACCCCTTTCATTTATGTACATTCAATTTGTTATGAAGTGGAGACCATTTATTGGGTTATCATGGATGCAATTTATTATTTTTTGTTATGTATTGTATTTTGAAACCATTACCAGTGTTATATGATTTACATGTTTGTATTAGTTTCTTCTAGCCAACTAAACTGATCATTCCATTGTGATTTTTTTTCAGGTAATAAATCCAATGTAATAAGTGTTGCACTGGCTCCCGGCCTATGGGTTCTGGGTGTTAGACTTTAAATGTGTCTTAAGGAGTCCATCCACAATGATATGTAGTGTTTATTAGAATAGGGATCACTAGGAAATAACCCCGCAAGTTTATAGATGGGTTCTATGATGCAATGTTGAACTGGGAGAAACCACCAAGCAAAAAGAGTCATATTGTTGTACCAGTATGCTCTGTAAAATGAACCACTACAATGTAAGTTAAGGACCACATGGTAGAGTCATCACAACTACAATACTGATCTTTGGAATGAGGCTAAAAAGATTTGAGGGAATTGAATTTTTAGGCCCTCCATATAAATTTAGAACCATCAGTTTAAACCTCTCAAAAAACCAAAATGACGTCCCTCATAAATACCACAAATCAATACCATAATATCCTGATAATTAGTATAACTCCCAAGGATGGAATATTTGACAGTAAATGAAACTGAAATGAGTTCATTGGTGTGTTATATGACTCTATGAAATAACTCCCATCAACTACCCTCAATAGTGAAGGCTATGATGAAACCTCTATAAGTCAGGGTCACTATGATTGATCCATTTTTATCTATGGACTGGCCACACATCCGTGGATCCAATATAGAGTATCCACTATATCCATGGTACAATAAACAATTCTATGGTGTAGTCCTTGGTGATGTGGTGTGGAACCACATTCAAATAATTATTTCAAATATTAATAAAAAATATCCCAATGATATGAGGTAAATGATAAGGGATACAACTACATGAATTTTTGTAACCTTCCCTCAGAAATTACATAATCATGAATTGTTTGTAAAAAATTAATTTTATTACATTTGAGTTCATTTTACTATTTATATTGTTAGATAATTAGTACATAAATCATAGATAACATAAACATATAAAAAAGTGGACACTTCCAATAAATATCCATTCATTCAATCATAAAAAACTCTTAAAAACATGATTCTATTCAGAACAATATTCTTGACATTCAACATAAAATATCCCTTTCTATTACACATCTATAAGTCCTATTAATTTTTTTAATTAAATGTGGTGACCACAATATTTTAATAAGATTTATAAAGAGAAAAACATTATTTGTGTATTGGAAATTATTAGAAACCATGATAAATATTTCCATAAAAGCATAATTGTTTACATAGAAAGGGCATTTACCTTATTTGAAAGATATTGGTATTCATATAGGTGGTTACAAGCATAGAAGGTAGTGGGCAAGGTGGAAATGATTATAAGTTGAACTGGGTGGCTGTGTCTCAAGCATTGATACCTGTGGTGGTGGAGGGACTCGACTGCCACCTGATGATTTCCAAGGGGTCTTTGAAGGCTAATAAAGGTGCAACTTTGGGGGAGAAGACACTAGAAATTGAGGTTAATGAAAATATTTCAGAAGTTTTTAACAGGCTGATGTGGGATCTTGCATATCCTTCTTGTGGTATGTAATAAATTCCTTTTGATGTTGTAGGCGTAGGGGAGGCTTTGGTTCAGTATGAGGTTTTTCATGTGGATAAAACATCGGGTGGGGGTTAACTGATATAGAACAGATGGAATGCGGAGAAGTGTGTTAGGAGGTTGATCCTTATATAGGGTTTCTCAGGCCATGTAAGGATCCTGTAGGTAAAGGGAAGCAGAAATTGGATATGCATGTCAGTTATGGGTGGGTAGGGGGTGTTGCGTCAGGGTCCCTCAGACCACTTATGCTATCCAACAGCTTTTAAGTCCTTACTGAGGCTAGCTCATGTTCTGATTTTAGTAGTCCAATTGATTCTGATGGGGAAATCACGGTTGAAACAAAAGGAACGGATCCCACTCTCTTGGTTGGTGAAGATATATGCTTAAGGAGTAACAGAAGAAATAGGATGAGTAAAAGTATGAATGATTACTCCTCATTACCTCCTCCTTTAGAGACTCGGTCTGCAAAAAATCTTAATTCCATGATATTAGAATTAGTGGACGGAGATAATCCAACTCTGGAATTACTGGTACGCTCTGAAGAAGATGTGGTAAAACAAGTTTTTTTTTCTGAATGCGTTAGAAGAGGAGGCAGCTAAAATGATGGGGAGACCATTAAATGGGTCACTCAATTAGGAACAATAATCATGTGTTGATAAAAATGATATAATTTATGTTGGAGGTTTCAAAATAGGTATGATCAGTCTTGAGGACTACTTACAGATCTGGGACCAGCTGGCTTATGATCTTGAAAACTTGTTGTTATCTGTTCCAAGAACCCATGTATCCTCCATATATTACAAGTTGTCTAGGGATCTGGTTAAAGGTAATCTAAAATTTTCTTTCAATTTTTCTAAAAAAATGTGTTGAACCTATTAAGTGATCGGTAATCATGTTGGTTTGGCATGTGTGATGTCACGAACCGAATCTGGTCGCCTTCAAAATCGGCACCCGACCTGGTCCATGGAAAGACCCAAAGGGCGTTCCTGATCCCCAGGGGATGGCACAAGTGCCCGGGTATCATAAAATGAAAATTGGGAACGATTTGCCCATGTTTATAAACATAAAACCACAAAAGAATCCAATGAAACAAATCATGATTTTTCAAACCAAACAATGTTTTACAGAAAATCAGAACTGAATTACAAATTTTAAAACAACTCAACAAGACTATAACAAAGGAATAAAACAAAAAAATGAACAGCCCAAGAACCTCAACATGGAAAGAGGCATTTCCCTCAATCCATCTCCACAACACCGCATTATAAATGACCGGTGAAAACCCGAACTGTTGGCACAAATGTTATACCCAAACCTGCGACAACAAAAAAATAACCAAGTCTACTTATACCAAAGGGTGTAAGTAGGGTGTGAGCCAATGCCCAGTAGGATACCACCACTAAGATATTCCCTGTGATAAACATTCAAAGAGAAAAATCATTAATTTTTTCAAAAACATGTAATTTCTAGTTACAATTTCTAAAAGATGCAACTTAAAAAACCCGTTTTCAAGTGGGCTAATTTAAAGAATCAACAATTTTAAAATAAATTCAAAAGCTACTGATTTTTCCTGCCAAATATACTATATGCCGATGGTATGTATAAAAGATCTAATGAGCACAACCAATAGGAAATAACCCCTAGGCACTAGCTAGTTGTGGGTCCCAGGTACCTCTTATATCGGTGAGAGTAACCACAAAAATTATCCATTCTCATGCACGAACCACTAGTAGGGAACATACCCATAACCTAGTGGTCCCAAATCATCATCATAATAGTTTAGTTAGTGTTGTAAGCGTCAATACTACTAAGTGAAACTGAGGCCAAACGTCACAGATTCACTAGCATACTAGTACACGTCCACCCACCTAGATACTCGGGTTTTCCCATTGTGCTCAAACAAGTTCAACAAGACAAGAAATATACTTTTCACATGCAAATATCACTTCCACGTAACATATTATCCAAACATCCCCATGAACATCACACAAGTCACAAATTTAACTTTTCATTCAAATTCATTTTGAAATCCAACTCACAACAAAATAGCCCACAACACGTTTTTCATAACTTTCTCAATCCAACACATCCTTTAACAATTTTATGAAGTCACTAAAAATATGATAAACATCACAAAAAAGAACTATTTACATTTAAAATGTTTCATTTGAATGTATAAACAATCCAAAACAGTTTTCCAATATAGTTTCACCTCTTACATAAATCATTAAACCACTCAAAAATTTCATAAAACAATTCTAAATAGTGTACCAAATCTTTTCAAATAAAACCCATTTCAAAACCATATTTCAAGGGCAAAATCACATCAATAAAAATTCAAAACAGAATTGGAATCTCCAAAAAAATTTATTAAACAACCCCCATGTGTTATACAAACACCTCAAACAACAGTACAAAATATCCACATGAAACGCACACGTTTTCAAGATCACATTCAAGAAGTACAATAAAGTTTTACACCTTAAACCCTTAAAACCTCTTTAAGACCTAGTGGCACACCAATACCCCACCAAATCAGAATTTTCATCCCGAACAAGATTTATTAAACAAAATTTATATGTTATAAAACAATCCCAAACAATACACAAAGGGTTGCACATGAAAACACCAAATTTAAAGCTAAAATGAAACTATAAAAACAAATGCTTTACTAAATCCAACATAAATAGTTCACGCACCACACACAACATATTAGGAACACAAATAATAAGTAATTCAAGAAAACTAACTCATCTATAAGTGTTTACACATGGAATCACCTACCTTTTAGGACGAAACCCTCAAAACATGGTGTGAAACATAAACCGCACCACCGCCACACCTCAAAGAATATAAATCCATCCCTAGACCACAATATTTAACCAACAAGACACCAAATCAAACCCTAGTTTCAAACCACAATTTCTGAACATGATTAACTTATTGAAAGGGTGAAAGAAACCCTTAGGAAGGGGAGGAAATGAAGGAACGAAACACTTACTTGAAACATCCTAAATAAAACGAACCAAAATCGACGAGAATCTGAATTTTAAAACAGACAAAAATTTAATTGATATTAGAATATGAATGATAAGGTCATTTAAGAATTGGAATTGGGGAAAAATATTAATAATAGAATGAGTTATGAAAGGATCAATTTACCTCTCCAAAATCTGGACGATTTATGAAATCTAGAGAAGTTTCGACTATTTTCCCAATTCTATCGATATCCAAATTGTGGGAGGAGGGCATGGGGGCGCGCCTTAGGTAAGTGGGCTCGGGTGAGAGTTGGAAGCACCGAAAAAACTCAAACATTGAAGGAGATATTAAAGAATTAAAATTTATTTTTAATGTAGAAAATGATCTTTCGGGCAGGACCAATTCCCTAACTAAAAACCCATATCCACCATGATTATGCATTTATAAATGGTCCAAATAAATATGGTGGTGTTAATATGTCAGGGGATGACAATTACGAAATAGAATGGTTGAAAATTTCTGAAAAATGAAGAAGTTATAAAGGAATCAAATTTATTTTTAAATCTAGAATTGAGCTCACAGTTTGGCCCAATTCATAAAAACGCACCCATTCCTCCATAAATGCTTGGGAAACCCTCAAAACAAAGCATGAATGGAAATTAACTTTAAAATAAGTCATGTATGTGACAATTCTTCCCACCATGAAAAAATTCCGCCCCAGAAAGTCACATCAAGGAAAAAGCAGCAACCAAATCCAACTAAGAAACCAAGCGGTACTCCTTTGCCAGGTTTCACCCCCAAAGGCCAAAACACCTCTAGCGATAAATTAAGGAATGATTAATCTCAAAACCCAAACATACACCACTTTACTGAAATGATCAATCACATTCATACATTATCCTAAAATAAAACAAATTAAACACTATCCGAACAAGACTCCAGCAATTCACCCAAATAAACTACATCATCGAAGAAGGTTACTCTTACCTTACTTTAACTAGACCATTGGGTACTCCCCAATCCTAATGTTTACTAAAGGAAGATGTAGGTAGCTTGATAGATCTGAATGAGACTACCTACCGTCAAGCGATGACCCTGGATAAGTCTGAGTTACTTGTATGGGGGAATAGAAATTACCTCCCCACCATAAGAGACAACCTATATTTTTTTTCCTCGAGAAAGAATCAAGACACTAATAGGGGGAGGCCTAAATGGAATCCCCAGTACAAAGGGTATACTTACATCAGAAATTTACAAAAGAACTTATATAAGAATCATAGTGTGTTTCCCCACTATAAGAACCAACCATCTTAACCGATCGGCGTGGGCCAACATGATAAGACCCCAAAATTAAAGAGTTGGGACGGTCGCACGGTTAATCTGCACAGTTTGGGAAATTGTGAAATAACTATGTGGATCCTTATATCTACATGGTTATTTTTTTGTTCATGTTTATAACTAACCATGTGAAAATTGTGTTCTCAACATGTCTAGCAAAATTCCCAACCATTCTCCAAAGACCCAATGGAAACCAATGGGGGAGGGAATAACATTTTGTGATGACATGGGTACAAGACCCTCCACCTATTTCCGCCGAATGGGAATAATAGAATAAATATGATGACACCATAGGTTTAAACTCTTCCTATATTTCATAATGAGGATAGGTCTTTTTACAAGGGTTTAAACGAATCTGGAGTTTCCCCTGACTACGCGCCAGCTTCTCCCAGTGACATATGGCTAGAGCTCAAAATATTAAAGCATTTTCAGCCACGTAGTTAGGCTGTTGAAACCCCTGTGTGGTACTTCTTCTTTCGGTGCCACAAAAAACTACACCACATACCATTATTGGTTCAACAAGATATAACACACTCCATAACACACTTTACCAAAACCATACATTTCACTGAAACAAGGGATCATAAGATGCACAAACATCGCACCTTGTTTCTTTGGGTGAGAAACAATAGAAGGGAAGGACACATATAAACACCTTCCTCTAAGATATGATATTTGACATTTTTCCCAAGGGAGACATAACACCAACATAACATAGAACCTCAGAGGATTGTGTGACCTTCACCTTTATAGTAAAAAGATCACACAACATCACAATGCGTCACTAAACATGACCCTTGAGATTGATAGAAACAATACATGGAACGAGATCATATTCAAAGTCCCTAAACAACAGACAAGTCCAAAAAGTGGACACAGTATCCTATAATGACCAAAATCTCAAAATTGGTTTTTTAATAATAACTCTATCCTCAAAGAAACTATAAAGAACCCAGAGACCCTCTTAGACAACATCAAGACACTCATCCACACTAACAATGAAAGAACACTCCCCCCTTCGATGAATCATGAAACTTAAGAAACTAAGGTTTCTTTCAACCTTCCACAAGAACATTACCACTACAAGAGGATACAAAAATCAATGAAATTAATGGGTGTAGACTCAATCAACAATGATCGATAAAATCTTCCTTATATTGATCAACTGGAGGATTTTCCAATGGAGAAACAATACGGGTTGCACTTCAGTTTTGCATTAACCCTTATTGGGGGCATACCTTATCCAATCAGAGAACCCAAGGACCCAACCAAGCTGGTCCATTGGTCAAAACATGCCACAAACCATATCTAAACAAATTAAGGGAACCACCATAATGGAATCCAAAAACATTTTTCAAAAGAGAGCACTAACCGTCCTTACAAAATAGCTTACCAACCAAACACAAACCCAAAACAAAGTTCAAACAGAAGGGGTTCTTGAACTCAAAACATCCCACAATATCAACATTTTCAAAAACCCATAATACAAACGATACCAAACTATTCATCAAGACATCATGTTTTTCTTTAAAACCAATTCTTTTAAAACAAACAGTTTAGCAGTAAGCGTATCCACCAATGGTACCCCATGGGCCTCACACATGGATGTTTTTGTGCCACACCGGGCACCCTCCTCATATCCATCCCATCACTCATCCAGTCATGATATCAACCATCCATCATCCCATATAACCCCATACATGTGGTCACTCACAGAAATACTAAAGGATAAACACAAATTCGTTCCACTTTTCAAAAACAAAATGGTCATCCAACCCAACCTTTTTCTCAAAACTGCTAACAATGAGATCAAAATCCCAATTCACATCTTACAAAACTTTTCATAAAGACACAACCATTTGGAAAAGAACTCACTTTCATGATATTCATATCAATTTCAAAACATCTCATCCCATTAAAACTCCCTTTGATTGTTTAGAAAACTCTATTGGAAACACTTTTCAAAACCAACTTCAATATAGTTCTTTCTTTAAAAAGAGGTGTAAGCACACCATTTTCCATTTCAAAACAATTCTAACAATTCACATCCACCATCTCATAAATCAAACCATTCCCTCTTTATTTTAAAATCATTTCACCAAAACTTTACACTTCTTAAAACCAAAGTTCCATGATTTCAAAACCTAAGCACAAAACAATGCGAGAGGGAACTAGTTTCAGTGGGTGACTTGGAAATATGGTTGGTGGCCATATTCCGATCACTTAACTATCATAGAGAGTATTCTAGGGAATATACTTTTCTCTACATGGATTTCCAGGCCCTGCGAGATCACTAGGACCATTAAACCAACTCTCTTTTCATTTCCCTTAATCATCATCGTACCAAGAAAACCAAAGGACTTAGATAAATCTCGACTTCTCTTGGAAACACGAATCCCATTATGAGGTGTGGTGATCAGGAACACTACCCATAATTGGAATTCCATGTCCCAAAAATCTTAAATTCAGACTATCTCAACTGTTCCCCAAATAACATGACCCAAAGAGTTATCCTGAACCTCCTCTGATACCATTTTGTCACGAACCGAATCTGGTCGCCTTCAAAATCGGCACCCGACCCGGTACATGGCAAGACCCAAATGGTGTTCCCGATCCCCACGGGCTGGAACAAGTGCCCGGGTATCATAAAATGAAAATTGGGAATGATTTACCCCAGTTTATAAACATATAACAACAAAAGAATCCAATGAAACAAATCTGGATTTTTCAAACCAAACAATCTTTTACAGAAAATCAGAACTGAATTACATTGACTAAAACAACTAACCAAGACTATAACAAAGGAACAAAACAAAAAAAATGAACAGCCCAAGAACCTCAACATGTAAAGAGGCATTTCCATCAAGCCATCTCCACAACACCGCATTATGAATGACCGGTGAAAACCCGAACTGTTGGCACAAATGTTATACCCAAACCTGCGACAACAAAAAAATAACCAAGTCTACATACACCCAAGGGTGTAATTAGGGTGTGATATATTTCCTAGTATGATACCACCACTAAGAGATTCCCTGTGATAAACATTCAAAGACGAAAAGCTTGCAAGTTTTCAGAAACATGTAATTTCTAGTTACAATTTCTAAAAGATGCAACTTAAAAAAAACAGTTTTCAAGTGGTCTAATTTAAAGAATCGACACTTTTAAAATAAATTCAAAAGATACTTATTTTTCAATCCAAATATACTTATACCGACGGTATGTATAAAATATCTAATGAGCACAACCAATAAGAAATAACCCCTAGGCACTAGCTAGCTGTGGGTCCCAGGTACCTCGTATCTCGGTGAGAGTAACCACAGAAATTATCTGTTCTCGTGCACGAGCCACTAGTAGGGAACATACCCATAACCTAGTGGTCCCCAATCATCATCATCATAGTTTAGTTAGAGTTTTATGCATCAATACTGCTAAGTGAAACTGAGGCCAAACCTCACAGATTCACTAGCATTCTAGTACACATCCACCCACCTAGATACCCGGGTTTTCCCTTTGTGCTGAAACAAGTTCAACAAGCCATGAAATATACTTTTCACAGGAAATTATCCCTTACACATAACACATTATCCAAACATCCCCATGAACATCACACAAGTCACAAATTTAACTTTTTAGTCAAATTCATTTTGAAATCAAACTTAGACCAAAATAGCCCACAACACTTTTTTCACAACTTTCACAATCCAACACATCCTTTAAAAATTTTATGAAGTCCCTAAAAATATGATAAACATCACATAACATAACTATTAACATTTAAAATGGTTAATTTAAATGTATAAACAATCCAAAATAGTTTTCCAATATGGTTTCACCTCTTACATAAATCATTAAACCACTCAAAACTTTCATAAAACAATTCTAAAGAGTGTACCACATCTTTTCAAATAAAACCCATTTCAGAACCATATTTCAAGGACAAAATCAGATCAATACAAATTCAAAATAGAATTGGAAGCTCCAAAAACATTTATTAATCACCCCCATGTGTTATACAAACACCTCAAACAACAGTACAAAAGATCCACATGAAACACACACGTTATCAAGATCACTTTCAAGATGTACAACAATGTTTTACACCTTAAACCCTTAAAAAACTACTTTAAGACCTAGGGGCACACCAATACCCCAAAAAAATCAGAATTTTCATCCCGAACAAGAATTATTAAACAAAATTTATATGTTATAAAACAATACCAAACAATACCCAAAGGGTTGCACATGAAAACACGAAATTTAAAGCTAAAATGAAACTATAAAAACAAATTCTTTACTAAATCCAACATAAATAGTTCACGCACCACACACAACAAATTAAGAACATGAATAATAAGTAATTCAATCAAACTAACTCATCTATAAATCTTTACACATGGAATCACCTACCTTTTATGACGAAATCCTCAAAACATGGTGCGAAACATCAACCGCACCACCGCCGCACCTCAAGGAATATAAATCCAGTCCAAGACCACAATATTTGACCAAAAGGACACCAAATCAAACCCTAGTTTAGAATCTCAATTTCTAGACATGATGAACCTATTGAAAGTGTGAAAGAAACCCTTAGGAAGGGGAGGAAATCAAGGAATGGAACACTTACTTGAAACATCCTGAATAAAACGAAACAAAATTGACCAGAATATGAATTTTAAAACGGATAATAATTTAATTGATATTGGAACAAGAATGATAAGGTCATGTAGGAATTAGAATTGGGGAAAAATATTAATAATAGAAGGAGTTATGAAAGGATCAATTTACCTCTCCAAAATCTTGATGATTTCTAAAATCCATAAAAGTTTCGACTATTTTCGCAATTCTATAGAGCTCCAAATTGTTGGAGGAGGGCACGGGGGCCCTCATTAGGTAAGTGGGCTCGGGTGACAGTTATAATCATTGAAAAAACGCAAATAGTGAAGGAGATATTAAAGAATTAAAAGTTATTTTTAATGCAGAAAATGGGCTTTTGGGAAGGCCTAATTTCCTAAATAAAAATCCATATCCACCATGATTATGGATTTATAAATGGTCCAAATAAATATGGTGGTGTTGATATGTCTGGGGATGACAATTAGAAATTGTAATTGATGAAAAATGTAGAAAAATGAAGAAGTTATAAAGGAATCAAATTTATTTTTAAATTTATAATTGGGCTCACTGTTTGGCCAAATTTATAAAAACACACCCATTCCTCCATAAATGCTTGGGAAACCCTCAAAACAAACCATGAAAGAAAATTAAATGGAAATTAACTATAAAATAATTCATGTATGTGACATGTGAATTTTTGGAGAAGATAATGCTTTTGCAGGTTGCTTGGCGGTGTTCTGCCAGCATTATTGAGGGGACACTCCATATGGGGACCATATCATAACCTTCACTTGTGCACGCCTATTGGAAATTTTTGATTGGGAGGGTATGGCCACAACATCGGTTCAGAGACCGTGTATTGGTGCACGGGCCATCTTCTTGAATGTTCAGGTGCGGGTGAGGGTTTTACCGACTTTGTATTGGCTAGGGATGGGTGGTTCCTTTAGTTTTGTCCTTGTTTTTTAGTTTCTCAAAAATGTTATTCGGATTTTGGGTTTCTCACAATTCACTCAAAAGTGTTTTGGTTATTTAATAAAAAAATTAATTTTCAGTCATTCAAATTGAATGAAATATTTATATGAAAAATAATTACCAATAATATAAAATTCATGTAGAGTATTTGGGATATCATATCAAAGATCCCTTACAGAAACCTTTAATAACCCATACAAATTGGAATAACTATATAGTCAAATTCCAATAAAATTTATAAAATAACATAATAAATTCCCAATTATTTAGAGTGATATATTGGTGCACTCAACTTCTAATCCACAAAGAGAAAACCAGGTGTTATCTAGATGCCCCCATCATAAATAAATTTCAAGGACCATATAATAAATAAATCATTTTATTTATTCATGTTATCATTATAAAACCATTTGAGAAACACTTTTTGAAACCATATGAAAAAACGTTTTGGATATTAAATTACCAATATCCTATAAAAATCAAATTTCAATACAAAAATACCTTGTGGGACATAAGGGGTTTCATTTAGGAAAATATGAATTCTTATAATGAAATATAGACATAAAATAATATTAATGATTATAGGAAACATTGTTGTCATCGTAGATGGTAAAAATATGATATTCCTTGTATCATTTCACAATATGTTTGAGAAAAAACTAGTAAAAAAGTAAATTTGGAATACCATTGAAATATAGTAAAAACTGACGTAATGTTAATTTGGAATACCATATAATGTGTTTGTGAAAAAAAATTCATATCACTTTGAGAGGTGGGAGTCTACCACACACACGAGCAACATTTTTTAATCCCCTATGAAATATAATTTAAAAATTAATATATGATATAATGAATACACAGTTATAATTATGTTATGAATATAATATATATGATTTATATAAATTTCCATACACATCCTTGAGAGGTGTTGGTGAAAAATAGGTCAGTCAGTTCATGAGGAGGTATTTCGATTTACTCATGAGCGACATTATCATTTGCAATTTGATTGAGGAGGAGATGCATATAAATCATTCCATCATCCAAATAAAAAAAATTTATAAATTATCTAATATTATTTTCATATAATAATAAATAAATATTAGTTTAAGGAGGAATAATGATAAATAAAATAGGAATGCACTGTTTGGAATTTTACCTCTAATCAGACAACCTCTTAAGAATTGCAACAAAATTATTCGTAGGATATATTTATGAAAAAAAGGATTCTATGATGAAGGTATAGAATTTAGGGTCTTATTTGGATATGTACATACTGGACATAAATGTTTTTATGGTTTAAATAATAGAGGATGTGGTGAGACCTTTTATATGTGAGGAGAGTGACACAACTATAATTTTCGAAAAGAAAAACGTTGTAACCAAATTATCCACTCTCTAGAAGGGTCAAAAATATAATATTATTGTGAATGAGGCATTATAATGACAAAATATGGATATAAAACACAATATATAAAATTTTATTGGTCATTTTAACAATTTTATATTTAGTTTAATCCCATGAAAAACCTATTTTTACCTTAATTGGGGTAAATTATTTCTACTATTTTTACAAAACAATCTTGTTAAAAATTATTATAATATTATTATAAAATATAAATTATTATGATTTATAATTGGGAATGTATTTTATTGAATTAAATTCATAAATTTTTTATAATTAAATTTAATACAATACTTCCTGACGTAATGAAAAAGAAAGTTTTTACGAATTATTTTTTTCAAAAAAAAATATGATTTTATATTTAAAATTTTAATGAAAATAATTCTTATATGATTTAAAATTGATATTTATTGACATGTAATATGAAATTTTAATTCACAACATTACTTAGTATAGATTATATAATCTAATATTAATGGATAAATAGTATGCATTTTAAAATTGTTTTTCGAAAAACCGTTTTTTTTTAACCAATAATTAACTTATACTAAAATAAAAAATAATGTTGATTCAAAATTAATTTTATGTATTAAATGTAAAAATATAATATTTATTTTAGTTTAAATCAAATTAAAAATATATATTTTTACATTTAAATTATTTAATTTATCGAAAATTATCTAATTTATTTTAAGAAAATCAATATTTCCACTATTTAATGAAAAATAAATATTTTCCAAAAATACCGAAATTTATAACAAAGTAAATATTGATATGATAATTTAAAAAATTATAAAATTTTTTTTAATTAAAATTATAATATTTATAAAATAATAATTTAAATAAAATTTTTTATAAAAAGAGAATATTTTAAACGATTTCTTTTTTATTTAAAAATTAAATAATATTTTTATAATTAATAAAATCAAGAATGTGATTTATTTGATCATTACCTAGGTTGTTACTTTCTCCCCAATTTTATATTAAATTCCTTCAATTTTATTCACTTATTAATCATTTTGGGATATATTTCCCTTATAACATTATCAAACTATCTTGCTGCTTCTTTAACCATTTTGTTTTTTCATAAATCGATAACATGGAGATTCACCCTATTCCACATAACTTTCCCTCAATAGTTATTATTCTGAACTAGATGATCCTCATAAGATATATAATTTTCAAACATAACTACTATAGGGAGAAAAACATGATGTGAATAAGATATTTCTCTTCTTAAAAATGAGACATAATAAATGTTGTGTACATAGGATAGAATCAAAGTGAAATCCACTTATTAGGAAACTAATAAAACTTTTTCAATTATTTCATACATTATTATGAACCACAGATTCAGGTTTAAATTTTTTCTAAAATACATGACACTTTACGATGGATATACATTAAGAAATACATTACCACCTTCCTCAATTGGAATACTTTTCCTATAGTTAATTTTACAACCTTTCATAATGCTCTATGATGTCACCATATGTTGATGAATCAATTACAACTTTTATACCATATCCTTTTACAACTATTGTCACATCAACTTCAGTTCTCTTACATCATCCCAAAAATTTGGTGTCAAAAACTGAATTCCAAATATTACTTGGAATGGTGATATATGTATACTAGACTTGAAACAGTTTTTATAAGAAAAGTATTCTATTTAATGATATTGGTCCCAAAATCCCCTTGAATATAATAAAAATGAATAAATAATCATGTAAGATGTATTCATTTTTCACTAAGACTATCAATTGGATCAAGGATGAAAACTTGTAATAAAATTTCATGACATACCTGATGACTTCAAGAGTCCTCTAAAAAGAAAACTATAGAATGTTCTAATACAATTGATTTTGGAACTCCATTTAAACTGAATTCATCAATAAATATAGTAGTGAATTTTGATATGAATGAATTTTGTATTAATTTTTATAGAGAGGAACATATTTAGATAATATATCAATAATTACCAAAGTCATATTCATACATTAGGATGTATTTGGAAATTCCTCCATGGAATCCAATAATATTGTTTCCCATTTATATTCCAGCAATTGGAAAGGTTAAATAATTCTCTTTCATAATATATACTCCACATTAACCTACTGACAAGTTTAAATATTCATGGTAAATTAAAAATTATCCCTTTTAATTCCAACCGATTAGTAATACCCTTAATGGTCTCTAAACATCCCAGTGCTTCCTGGTTGAATGTAAAACAATGAACTATTACATTTACTGAAGAAATTATTCATCAAATATAAATCACCAGAAATAAACAATCTTTTTATAAATATTAAATCACATTATTTAGAAATATTATAATTTGGTAACATACGTTTCATAATAGATTCTACCTTTTCCTAAAATAATTTACCTTTGTTATGTTCTTACTTAATTATTTCTAAAATTGTTGACTACACAAAATCCGGTAAAAAAATAAATTATGTCATTTCCTCATACACTATTAGGACAAAATTTATTTAATTATTAACAAAATAGTCACATTCCAAAAGTAATATTGTTATTGTAGAACTATTTTTTCAACACAAATCATTAAATATTTGGATTTTCTAGTACGGTATGAAATGATGTAATCATAATCCTTGATTAGTTCCAACCATCTCTTATATTTGATGTTAAAAAAATGTTGAGTTAGTATATATTTATGCTTTTTGATATACAAACATTGCATTATAAAAGTTATACCTATAAATTTTTAAAGATAAAATTGAAGTAGATATTTCTAGATAACTTGTTTGGTAATTTCACTTTTGAGTTTTAAAATAAAATTAAATATAATTAATCACCTGATCATTATACCTTATGACACAACAAACTCCTTTCAAAGAATCAAAATTGTATATAAAAAAATTCTCTTTTTCAAGATGTAGAATAATGTTTTTTATTCCCTAATCAACAATTTAGTTCCCAAAAATTTCATCAAGTTATTTTATCAAGATTATTTGAACTCATTTTTGAGTTGACATAGTTATTGGTCTCGAAAAATGATAATTTTGTTTCAAAAAACCACTAGAAATAACTAAATAATCCAAGAAAACTCTGAATATCAGATAAATTTGTTCATCTCATTCATCAAAAATTTTGTTTTAGATGGGTAAACTATTATTCCATATTTAGAATAAATTGTCTCCACAGAAATATATATATTTTATATTAAAATTGAATCTTAATAAACATCCCATAGAGTTTATTTTTCTTATGTTTTAAAAAAATTCATATATTTAAATCATGATTTTACAGAATTATAAAATATTTCAAAATGACATCAATAATCACAAATAGAAACATGATCCAAATTCATGAAGTAATATATTATTTAGGTCTCAAAATAAATTAGTTTCATAAGAAAACCCAAATAGAATAACTAATAATCCAGGGTTTTCATGTCCATATAGAAATGTAATATTTAAAACACCATCCTCCTTTACCATTATCTTATGGTACCAGATCCTCATGTCATTCTTTGAAAAATATACTACTCTCTTGAGTTGTTCAAATAAATCATTGATATGTGGAAAATGAAACATATTCTTAATAGTAATATAATTAAGTCCTCTATAATGAATGAAAGTCCCAATTAACATCATTTTTTTAATAAATAAATGATCACACCATGATGAAGTGCTAGATCGAATTAATCCTTTATATAATAACTCTTATAATTTCCTTTTCAAATTTCAAATTTCTAATTGTGTAATATAATAAGGGGTTTAGAAATATAATTATCATCATAAACTATGTAAATAATAAATTCAACTTAAATATCTTAAATATCACAAGAAAAATCCTTAGGAAATACATCAATATATTTATTTTTTACTAGAAAATAACTAATTTGAACAATTTTTTTTATTTTCAACAATATGTTCTTGGTAACAATCACTTCAAGTTCTGACCAATTTATCTCCTTCAAGATATGTGACAAAATTCATGAATTTATTTAAAAAAATCTCTAGATCTATAAATTATATTTAGCTTGATAATATGAAATCTAATACATACCCAAAATTATATAAAAACTCTGCAATGTACAGTTCAACAAGAGTATTATAGAATACCATCACTCTAATAGAAGTTGGATGATTCTTAAAAATCATGGTTTCACTAATAAATATTCCAGGGGTTTACACCAAAACTTATTTCTTAATTGCATGGAGAGATATTTACAATTTACATAAAAATTAGGTGAAAATTAATATCAATGAACATCTGGAGTCAACTAATGTATTGGAATAATTCTAATACATACATAACATACCTATAACCACTTCATTTGACATCCCAACATCAACTACAATGGTATAAAAAGACTATTTCACTCCATTTTACGTGTAATCATGTTGATTTTCAACCAACGATACCATCTATGGGAACATGTTTGTAAAGTAAACCAACAAATTACAACTACAAAACTTCATCATTATATGACTACCAATTATCCCATTCATTTATTCATTGGGATTCACTCATTTGTAATCACTAGAAAATTGGAAAAACACTCAAAATCAGTATCAATTCACTGATTTCATAATACATTATCAAGTGTTTTTTTACCACACATTCCAAAATATTTGAACATTATTTTCTTAGTTCTCGATTTCCGAGTTTTATGTTACCCCATTTATTTCCATCCCAAACACTTATTACATTAATAATCATGAGGAACCTGACTATCAGAAAACAACATCTCTACTTTTTCAACATATAGAATAAAGTTCTTATTAATTTGAATATATCACATTTTCAAATATCCTTAGAGACATGGTATCATTCTTAAAAAATATATATTAATTTTTCTATCATTGTCTCAAAAAATATGTTACATACATGGAAAGTATTGTAAAATTGAATTTATAAGTGGCCAAAAAGTCATTATATTTTTTGTTCATTTACATTATTTTTTATCAATCTAGATTCAAACATTCCAAGGAAAATATTTCTTAATGAATTTATACTTCAATGTTTCCATTCCATGGAATAAATAAATCTTTCTGAATATTATTCTTAAAAAAACTACCACTTATCAACATAAAATTCAAATTGATAAATGAAAATTGTTTCGTTCAAATTGAAATGATCTCATGATACTGTTTTGGGAGGATACATTCTTAATAGTATCTTCCAATGATAGATTCCTTGTTCGTTAGTTGAAAACCATTATAAATTTAAATTTTTTAGATTACGAAATAATGTAATGTAAAATGATATATAATTTATAGTAAATCATAATTTAAAGTATTTCATGAAAATTCTATTATCATTATATTAAAAATTAAATTTATCTAAAAAGACCTCAGAAACCAACTATAAAGTCCCTACATTAATTATTAATTAATCTTGAGTTTCATGTTACAAATTAATTCCCATGATTTTGATGATATTTTTAGGTATATCATTTTAGATATTTAGAAAATAATTCAAACATATCATAACCATATCTTAAAAAGATTAAACATCCAATAAATATCCATTTTCTCACTATATAAAACCATTAATATAAAAAAATGATTTATCTTTTTTAAAATACTTCGTGACTTTTAACATGGAGGCTAACATTTCTTTTCCAATCGTTAAATCTTATAAAATATTAGAAAAATATTGGATTAGAATAAATATAATTAAGGGCCAGAAAAAAATAAAACCATTAGTCTAGTGAAATAGATGAAAACCCATGAAAAATAGTTTTTAGAAACAAAACATTTAAACATGATATAATGATATTATCTGATGATATCTATGAAAACCCAATTAATTAGATTTAAAAATACTATTTCACAACTAAACCATTTTAATTATGAAACTTTTAATAATAAAAACCATTGAAAAAGACATGGTACCCATATCAAACACCTCTTTATATAAAAATAAATTTTTCTTTTAAACACCCATTTTTAATAAATGAATACTCATAAAAATTTTAATATGATGATTATTTAAGGAAACATTAAATTTTTAAGTGAAATATAGAAATAGAATAACATTAATTATGGAAGGAAATTTCATTTCAACTGTATATGAAAAAAAGGTACATCCTTTTTTTCTTTTCTCAAAATGTTTTATATTGACCATGTAAAAATGCTCTTTTTAAAAAACATTTAATTAATATAAAAAATATACATAAAATTTAACTTACAAATCATTTATGTCCATATAAATTTTTTTATATAATCATCTAAAAACATGTTCATGGATGAGATAATGATTTTTAGGAAACCAATAAAAATAATTTTTTATTGAAAAGCCACTTGTCACATTTAAAATATTTTAATCATAAAACCCATGCAATAATAACATTTCAGAAATAATTATGTACCATGAGAATAGATAAATTCATGATATAGAGTCTCAAATGGGATGTATAGACAACTCATAAATTAATATAGGTTTATAACATCAACATATACGTCAACGAAGGGAAATTGAGAAAAAATCCCTTTCCCTGTGTTTGATTCATCCTATAAGTTCTTTATATTCCAAAGTAATAAACATTTTATATTATTTTGTTTATTAAGAAAAAATTTTCTTTTTATTATTACATTCAATTAAATTATTACTATGTTATATATGAAAAATTAATCAATTAGGTTTATATTAGATGTTTGGCCATATTTAGCTATTGTGTCAAAAATTCCTTTGGAGGGTTAAATACGGCCAAAACAAATTATTATTTAAACATATCATTAAAAATAATAATTAAATAGTTATAATATTTGTACATAAATTATAATTTTATGACCATTCATGATATATGGTTTTGTGAAATGAATTATGTTAATATCAGAGATATGGTAGGACATACGTATGAATGAGTAACATTTCAATTATTCAGAGATCATTATAGAAGGAGATAAGTAATATTTTACATTTATAGAAGGATAATAATATCATATTTAGGATATAACTTCATTTAATATACTTATTAATATCACCAATATTGTATGGTGATGACAATATGGTTACAACGCTTCATGAAAGAAGTAGTACACCTGTACATGGATGACATTATCATTTTTAGTTAGTGAAAAGTAAGTAGAAAATTGTTATATTATATAATTATAAAGATAAAAATTTAATTTATATAGTAATTTTTTAATTTATAAAACATATATTCATTAAATTTATCCATACTACATTCCATGTAAAGCCTTTGTGAAAAACGAATATCATTGCTTTATGAAGTGGTAGTGTGTTCCACACAAGAGAGAAATTATAGTATCCCCTACAGAATATAAGATAAAAATGTATTATTTGGATATATTTAATAAATATGTATAATTATGTTATGGATATAATATAAATTATTATTATCCTTCATTATAAAAATCTATGATTTCTATTGATGGAAATATGTCGCATTAGTTTGGGTGAGGGTAGTTTGTCGTACACACGAGCAATATTGTCATAACCCAACTTACAGAAAAGAGATAGATATATTTCCTTAACATAAATGAATAACATTTCAGTATATTATTTTATACTTCTATTATTATATAATAATAAATTTATAATATTTTATGGAGGTGGAAGAAGAAAAAAATCAAAATGTATTGTTATTAATTTTTCATATTCATGGGCCACCTTTTTTGGATTATTACTAATGTAATACATGAATTTAATTCCAAAGAAGGAATATATGATTAGGGTATGGATGTTTGAAATTGATTTGGGTAGTTTTTGTCCAAACAATAAGGTTTTTAATGTATAAATAAGAGAAGAGAGGGAGTTAACATTAATAAATAGGTTAGTGGAACACTTGTAATTTTTTAAAAGATAAATTTATACTCATAGTTCCAACATATAAAAATACTAGAAAATAGTTAATTATTAATAATTATGCACGATAATATCTAAATATTACTATAAAATATATCTCTGATAAGGTTTTATGTCATTTTAACCTTAATCTTTTTTTTGACCCTCGACAAACTCTTTTTTACCTTCACCATGGTAATTAATATTATCTATTTTCAATATTAATTTTGGTAAAAAAAATTCTAAATTATTATTATTTATAATCCAAACTAATTGAAAATGTTGAATTCATTTGGAAAATTCAGTTGAAATATGTGAAGAAATTCAATTTAAAACAAAGCCCACTAACGTGATTAAAAAGTGAGTTTCCAAGAAGTTTATTTTTCCAGAAAAAAATGATTTTATATTATCTATATTCAAAATAATAATCATTGTTAGAATTAAAATTAAAATTTATTGATATAAAAGGTATTCCGTTCTTTAAAATTATTTAATAATATTTTTTATCTTAATTAATTAAAATAGAGAAACATTTTTTAGTTATAAATAGTTTACAGAAAAAGCCCATTATTAACAAAAAACAACTTATAAAAAATTACATTATAAATATTAAAGAAAACTAATTATGTGGATTAAATATATATAGATACTAATTATGTTACATTAAAATATTTTCAAGTTATAATGGAGTTTTTATTTTATTTTATTTATTTAAATGATAATTTTTTTTCCAAAAATCTGTATTATTCACTGTTGAATGAAAAATAAATATTGTATGAAAAATCACAAAATTTTAATCATTATAAATTATGATGTGATGATTTTAAAGCATTTTTTTTAATTTAATTATAAAATTCATCAATTTAACATTAAAATATAAAAATATATGAAATGATTTTTGTTAAAACTATTTATTTTTTGGTTAAAAAATTAAATAGTACTATTATGAAGGGTAAAATCATTAATGTATTTCAATATAAAAATACATATGTTGTTATATAAGATTTTATTGAAAAAATTAAAAAATTTAGGAAATATAAGTGATATTATTAACGAATATAATTCACCATATTTATTTTGGGATGAATTAATTAATAATACCCATTATCATTCATATATTGTTTATGTTAGGTATATTTTATGTAAAAAACGTATTTTTTAATGAAAAGGATCATATATTTTGTTGTTTTAGAATAATTGGAAATATTTTTTTTGAATGGTATGGCTAACATAGATATTCTTGTTGTTAATTACGATGATGGAATGTTTCTATGATATTTTAATTATAATTATTTTTATAGAGTATATAATGAAATAACTAGGCTAGTAAAAGAATTTTTTCACGTAAAATTTAATGAATATAATTTAAATCTATTATAAATTTATATAATTATAATAAAAATTTAATATAATTTACATTGGGTGAAAATAATCATACTAATAAAAATTTATTAGTTTATGGTGAGTATACCACATCTAAACATGGTTTGAAGTCATATAAAAATTATAACGATAATTCTCTTGGGTAAGTAATTGGAAATGTTGAATATTAAATTCAATGTAGATAATATTGTTTAATAATTTAGGATAATTCATATTATGAATCTAATTTAGCAAATAATAATATTAAATTAACACTAAATGATTCAAAATACATTACTTATATTCATGATTAACATAAAAAATTTAATTAAGAATGTTGGGAATTTTGTTAAACACTCTAATAAAATATATTATATAGGAACTAAATAGTTTTTCAGTAATTAATTTAATTAATATTCAAATTTAATTATGAAATAATCTAGATAGGTTACTCTCGGATATTCTCAAGAAAAACATATTTACATTTATTAATCTCTTTAAAAATTCAATTGGTGCAAAGATATTAGAATTTTATTGTCTATTACATAATTTCAATGAATTAAATAGTTCCAAATAAGTGTTAAACATTGATTTTTATATGGATTAATTAATGTGTATTAATATCTCAAAATTTCACTTAGATTTTAACGAGAATTGTTTTCATATCATATTTTGAATCTTCATAATTAATTATTTTTTCATAAGTAAGATTCTAGATCATAGTAGGACAATCTTTCTTTTTTTATTTAATAATGATTTCAAGAAAGGAAAGTCTAGTTAACATAAATATATTTATAAAATTTATAATGAAATTTTATTTTAAATTTTTATGTCTGTTGAATTATTTTGGGATCCCACTTAAAATTTTATTTAATGAATTTTATAATTTAATTATAATTGAATTTTTGATGGGTTTTATATCGGAATTGACCTTTTTTACTTAGTAAAATATTCAATGAATTAATGTAATAATATTATATCAAAATATATAATAATATGATTTAATTTAGTTTTTTAGTATTAATTTTTTTTGAATCATTTAAAACCTCAATCAATACAATTTATAAATTGACCTTTGATTAACCAATTAAATCTGCTGATAATAAACATTGTAAAAGGGTGATTATAAGCATTATTAATTCCAATATATCTAGAACTGAAATCAAGTTTCCATTTTTATGTTCTATAATTTCGTCTAATCCATATGAATATAATTAAAATATTGATAATATCCAATTTTACTGAAATTAATATTAAATACTAGATTAAATTCTTTTATTAGAACAATACCAATTTACAATTTAATTATAATGTTGATTCTTTTGAAAATGGTCTTTATATAAATTATGATTTTTATATGATTATTTTGTAACGCAACATGTTTTTATGAATTTATTATTTCAGAATAAATTATGAATATTATATACCTTCCATTACTAGAAACACTATGTTTTAACAAAACAACAATAAATTATTACTATTATTATTTTATCATGAAAATTCAACACTAGACATTAAACATTGAGGCTTGAATTTTAATAAAAATATTTTAAATATTATGTATAAATATTTCATATAATGTAATCATATTAAATAAATAGTAATAAATTTTATAATTAGTTTTTATATTTAAAAAATTTTGCTTCTTAATAAAATTGATTTTTATAAAATTTTGTGAAAAAAATAAAATTAATGTTTAAATATTTTAGAATATTATTTAGGTATAATAAAAATTATGGTATAAATAATATAATCAAAATTATCTTAGGATGAATTTTTGAAATACATTCAAAAGATATATAATTTTGGATGAATAGATAAAAATATAGAATTTTAATTAAAAATTGTTTAGTCTCTTAAATTATTTATAAAGATAAATTATAATCTAAATTGGTTTTAAAATAAAATTAGTTCAATTATATATATATATTACCCTAATTTAGGTTAATTTTATATTTTTAGTATTTAATATTGATATAATAACATTCTGATGTTTTGAAAATTTTTCTTTGAAAACTTGTGTTCTCATCGTGTCTATGAAATTTAATTGAAAGAAAATATATCAAAGTATATGAATTGTATTTTGGAAAAAAGATTGAATATTTTTTAAAATAACAGTTTATGTTAACTAATATGATCCCCATAATTTTTAACAATAATTTATATATAAATATTTAAAAATTAATAACCATTGTTAAGGGAAAAATAGATTTTTATGGGTTAAACTAAAAATACAATTGTTTAAGTGTCCTAAAACTTGTTTAAAATATTTTTTCCGGAAATATTTCCATCGTATAATGTATAAATAACTATAATAAATCATTTTTTATCCTTGTGGCATGATTAAAACGTGGTTACACCTTTTCCTTTTAAAAAACATACATGCGTGCCACTCTCCCCACATATAAAAGGATACCCCCTATCCTATCCTATTCACAACATAAAACAATTTTATTTTATACAATACCTATCTTAAAGACATGGTAATGTTCATCAATGAGTATTTTTTTTTCATTTTTTCTCCTACTATTTATATTAATATTATACAATTCTAGATTAATATCCTTAGTATACTAGATATATTTATATGTCTTATTTTGAGGTTCATTACCTATAAACATCTCAACTATCGTCAAATGGGTTAAAAAATCATCATTCACGTGTATGGTGGACTACCACCTCACAAATCATACTCATTCATTTTTTCAATTATCACCACTAATGGATAGTTATAATGATATATTAAATGTTTATATATAATATTTATGATTTTATTATACTTAATTAATTATTATATCCAACATACCATCACAATATCGATGTTTTGGGAATATAATAATGTCATCCATCTGTACGACGGACTACCACCTCGCGTAGCAATATGATTCCTTCACGCTTTACATGGAAGTAAATAGGGTTGGTTTTAATAAAAATCAATAATATTCATGAAATAAATTATTTATTTAATTATAAAATATAACATAACTTTATTTCATTCAATCCAATGACCAAATGGGAGAAACATTCCTGTGTACGTATATCGTCTCAATGAATGGTGTATTTCATCTTTTATCACTAAATTCTTTGGATTAAAATAAATACATATATAATGAATATATATTATATTTTTATCATTAATAAAATTAATTATATTATTAAATCACGATCAAAGAAAAAGGAAAAAAATACAAGTAAAACATACATTAAAAACAAAGGATTTATTCCACAAAACGCGAGATTAACAATGAGTTATTAATTAATGGGTAATATAGTTTCATATAATAATAAATATTGGGATTATATATATAAATATGGTTCTTTAATATATATATTATAAACTTATATTTTTTATACCTGAGGTTCTAATTTATTTGACGGAAGTAAATTTTTAAGGTATGAGATTTTTGCCACAATTTTCTTTCTTTGAGGGAAATTATATTTTATAAACAAATATTATTTTATTATTTGTATATACAACCTATTTAAATTATAATATAATCAATTTATTTTTCCTTAATAAATTTTATATTTTTACATCATAGGATTTTTTATTCAAAACTATCAAAGTGGTAATCTTTTTATATTACAATGTCATAATTTATCATGATTATTTAGGATTTTTTTGATAATAAAATCTTTTCCTCCATCTCCCAAGAAACTAATGAATTTTCATATCCTATGGTAATTAATGATATTTTTATGTAATATTAATGTTTCCCCTCAGTTTTATGTAAAATAATTGATAGAATGCTTTTAATATTATCTGTCATTATTTATATCTTTGGTTAGAAATATGCCTTCTTCCAAAAACATGGTTTCTAAAAATGATTTTAAAAATGATGAATTATTATCGAATGGTTTTTTCAAAAAAATTTCCCATGTTTTAATTTTTAAAATGAATATTTTGATATGAATATTTATGTCATTTTCTAAACTATTCACTGTTATCCATTACTAAAAACGTGAAAAAAAATATTGGTTTTAACATCTACGATATTAATGAAATTTTCTATCATCAGGACCACTATTTTAATTAATGAGAAATTAATAGAATTTCATCAATATTTTCGAAAAGAAGATATTAAAAAAATGTCATAGAAAGTGTTTTTTCAAATTATAAATGGCCTTTTCCTCCAAATATGATTTAATTTCTTTTTACTACATCCTTTATTTGTTTTTAATGATATTTAGAATTAAATGTTTTTCTATAATTTTTTATGATTGAAAGGGTTTAATTAATTTGGTAATCATTTTTTCTTCAAGGAGTTTATTAAAAAATTTCTAAATATTATTTTATATATTTTAATGATTGATTTCTATTAAATGTTTGTAAAAAATATTTTATGACCTGTTTTTTTCTTCATGAAATGTTCAATGTGATTTATCATTCAAAATAAAATTCCATATAAGATGACGTTCATTGATATAATTTATTCATTAAGGGGGTTTTGATCCAATGATACAATTATTTTTCATACATTTAATGATGTATGATGGAATTATATTAATGAAAACCATTTCCCAAGCATGAGTTAAACCATGATGAAATTCCCCTAAAACTGAATTATTATTCCATGAGTTATTTTATGATTAAATGATGAAATTATTATGAAATATGTTTCTCTTCCATAGGTCATGATATAATGAAATATTTTGGAAACCCATTTCAGTTCATTGGTTATGGTGTGAGGAATTTTTTATTATCTTGTTGAACAAATATGTGTTATTTTAATTATGTGATTAGTGAGACCAATATCTCCCTCTAATGCACTAGGAAAATATGTATATCTCAAGAGATAGATTGGAATGGAATTGGGAGTGAACATGGTTCAGAAATGGACTTCATTTGATATGATGGGATTTGGTGAAAACCATGAATGTTATGGTGGATTGTGGAGTCATCCTATTCCACTATGATTTCATTGGTAGTGAGCCTTGACTATCAATGAAATGGTTTTATATTATTATATATATACCATAAATTCCATGTCTTATGCAAATTTTATGGTCATATAGCATGTATACATTGATTTTTTCAGATTCATGTCTTCTGTACTACAAATATTTATTCCATGACTAAATATTCTGATATTTGATAAACATGGTATCATTTTTGTATGTTATTCTCATGTTCTTATTCTATTATATTCATGTTATGTTTACGTATCTCCCTTATTTTCCTTACAACGAATATCGGCTCACCATTTCATATGTTACCATTACTTAGGATATAAAGATACTTATTACGGAAGATATATTAAATAAGGGTGATATATTTGAAGAATATATTAGAATATGATTTAGAATACCAATGAAACTGTTGTATGTTCCCCCAAGTATCCAGAGGCATTATACCGTTATGATCCTCAAGAATGTATTTATAAAATGTAATAAATGTCTTATAAAATTGGTAACATATATATATGTTATGCATGGTTTGAAATAGTTTTTATCGTTGAATTATTTTAGTTAACATTTGGAAACTAAGATGATACACATCAGTAATATCATTAAAGAAAATGTCATAGGATAAACTTAAGGATAATTTATTGTTTTGGAAGATTTATTCAATTTTCATGAATGGTAGATAGAGTGGTATCCATGACAATTATACCCATATCATGATACTATAGGTGGGTTTGGCTCTATTACATATGTAACTAAGGGTAATAAATCCAAAATGGCTGTATTAATCTAGACTCGATCATCACCTGTAACAAAACAACATTTCATGCTTCATACTTGGTTTGATAGTCTCAAGATATATTAATTAGAAAATTAATAATCTATTTTTTAACAATCTTGAAGGATTTATTTAGAAGATATAAATGAATGAAGAAGGATAAACCGAATGTTTCATATAATAAAATGAAGGTGTCATGATTTATAAATAATATTAGTGATTTTTTAGTATTATGTTGTTTCCCATTATTATTATTACTTCTCATACTATTATTTATTGTATTAGTCAATGTATGTAATTTTAATGAACCATGTGAATGTTGAGTGCGATGAAAAATTTAAGTATTTTTCACCTATGAATGCAATTATTATGTTATATGTAATGTAAAATTTAGTTTCAATGCCCACCGACCATTCTCATGATATAAATATTGTTGTACATTAAAATGAATAAAGCAAGGGATATGATTTTGTTTAGTCTTTCACGAGGCAAGATACTTGTTCTTTTAGTGGTACATCAGATCCACTAATATCATAGAAATGAATAAGCAATACTAAAAGGATATTTATTATTCTATTGTGTTCAATATATTAAAAAGTCATTATGTTTGTCTTTCAATTGGAAGGTGAACCAAATCAATGTTGGATTCATATAACAAATATGATGAAATAAGATGATATTTACTCAACAGATAGGGATGATTTTAATAAATAGTTTTTAAAAAGACCACACCTCTTGTCCTCCATTTGAATATGGAAAAGGGTTTCCTTTTCTTAAAATAATATGATGATGAATATGTGGGTTCATATGAGGAAAATATTACAAGACTTGTGATGTACACTTCTGGTATTATCATCCAACAAAATATAAGGTTGATTGATTCTATAATGGAATAAAACCTATAATCCCAAGATAATTATTCATATGATATTTTAGTAACTATGAAGATATTTTTATATGTTTTATCATTGTTGAAATAGATTTATAGTTACATATCAATCTAAGGATATTGATATGAAGAGAAAAATGGATTTAAAACGAAAATATAATAACCATTGAGAGAATAATATGATCATTCCATTATTATACATGTGTGGGGAATAGTATTGATGTAATAATCTTTAAGGTAGCATGGAAATTTTTATTTATCAAAGGGAAGGTCATCATGTAATTGGTTGTTTATGTCAAGGGATTAAGAAGGCTAATAATGCGAATATAGATAAAGATACACAGAATGCACTACCCACAATCTAGTGTTTCAAATGAATGGAGTGTGTGAATTATTTTAACTAGTGGCCAAATCTGATGATTAATGGTGATGATAATCTTAAATGACTTCTTAATCCTAGATACAATGGAAAATATCATTTGATAAATATTTTTTATGGGGTTATGATAATAACATGTTGAAAGCTACACTTATCATTAACTATATAAATTATAACGTATTATTTGAATTTGGATATACCAATTCATTCATATGTGAAATTTTTTAAGGGTATCAATATTTCCATGAAATTATTATATTTATAATTAGTAGTGAAAAACTGTAATGGTAAGATAGTCATGTCGAATTTATATCATTTTTTGTAGTTTACATTAGTGGGAATGCATTTCCTATAAATTTTATCATTCTTACCCTGGTTGAATTTTATTTTATCTTAGTCATGGATTTCCTTTATCTACATAAATAATAATTATTATTTTTGATAATCTGAAGTCTCATTTTATATTCAGATACAAAATATGAACATATACTAATGTGATCATAAGTAAGAACTTCATACTTAGTAGTGAAAAACTATAATGGTAATATAGTCATGTCGAATTTATATCATTTTTTGTAGTTTACATTAGTGGGAATGCATTTCCTATAAATTTTATCATTCTTACCCTGGTTGAATTTGATTTTATCTTAGTCTTGGATTTCCTTTATCTACATAAATAATTATTATTATTTTTGATAATCTGAATTCTCATTTTATATTCAGATACAAACTATGAACATATATTAATGTGATCATAAGTAAGAACTTCTTATGTCGATCAAATCCTTTATACGGGTCATAATTCCCATTCAGAAGTTGTGTTTATATCAAATCATTGGGGAAACATGGTATCAATGATATGCTAATTGTAAATGAGGTTTTTTATGTATTTCCCATAGATTATCATAACCATCCCCTAAAACTGGAACATGAGTTATCAATTGAACATATAGAAAGCACCAAACAAATTTGAAGGACTCCCAATAAACTGTGACCAATTGAGTTATATTAAATTAATTAGTCTCTATGAAATCCATGAAAATGGATTCATTCAGCGAAGCCTGTCACTGTGAGGTGAACTTATTATTTATGTTAAAAATAAATGTATCTTAATTATACTTTTCATTGTTATCGGGATATGAACAGGATCAAAAATCTAGAACTAGAATCATTTTTGATGTATTGAATACTTGTTTGATCAACTATTTTGAGGTCCAGACATTTCTATGATTGAACATTATTTAAGATATCATTACATTCCATAAAATCGATGGATATTATAAATATATAGTTATTTTATTTTTTCTTACTAATTCCTTTACTATCTACATGAATTTATTTAATATTGTCCTTCGAGATTACATTGATCTGTTTGTTGTTGTCTTTATGGATGTAACTAGAATTTATTAAATCTGAAATGAAGAGCATGAGTATCTCTTGGGAATTGTAGTAAGGACCCGAAATGAAGATAAACTATATGAAAAATTTAAAATGAATTAATTTTGTATAAAAGGCTTCCATTTTTTGGTAATATAATTTAAATAGAGGGTATACAAGTAGATATATCAAAGGAGGAGACAATTAAGTGTAGGCCCAGACAAACCATGATTACTGAGATCTAGATTTTTATTCTTTTAACTAAATATCATTGAAATTTTGGTTATAATTTATCATGACAATGTAATCCACTCACCAAGTCATTTCATAAGGTATCCATGTTTCTCTTGGTAGATGAATGTGATGAAAATTTCAAAGAACAATTGAGAAGGTTAGTTTGTTCATCATTGCAGACATTTCCTTTCATTGGAGATGTGTTCATAATCTATATTGATACATTCAATAAGGGGTTCATATTTTCTTTTTTATGAATAATGACATGGTTACATCTTCTGCATCTTGAAAATTGACGATTCATGAGATAAATTCTCAATCTCATGGTTTAGAGTAAGTTGCGGTAATAACTGTATGAAATATATGGAGGGATTCTCTTCATCGAGAACAATGTCATATATATACTAATAATTGAAATATAATTTATATATTCACATGAATGTAGTTAAATATGACCCATAAATGTTGATTAGATCTGATTATTGATTATAACCAGTCAATACATTATCACCCGTGGAATGAGAACATGTTGGCGGATGCTGAGTTGAAAGGATCATAATACCTTATCTATAACAATGATTCAAAAAAATCAAATATTCATCACCATGAAAATTATGGATCTATAAATCAATTATAATGGGTAGAAATCATATCTTGATCAATTTAAAGTTCAACCATCTATTCATGTAAAGATTACATTGGCATAGGAGGAAGATATAGGGAGAAAACAAAATGTTATAAATGTTCTAGAGTTTAACCTTAGTCATGATGGAATGGTAATGTTTATTAACCGTGTATGTTTTCCATGCATTATAGATTTGGTGGAATATTTAGGGGCAGATCATATTTCTAGATTCTCCATTGATCTAGGAATTTGGAATACGTATAAATATTTGAATGAGGTCTTCTAGAGGGATAATATGAAGAAATGTTGTATAATTGGTATCTCATTTCTTGGTAACTCTTAACGTTATGGATGATTGAAAATTGTTTTAGGGAATGTTATATCCATTACCCATACTAGAATGGAAATGGTAAAATTAAACATGTATTTTATATATGTACACCATATAATGTATAAAGGGAATATAGTTATATTGGTTATAATCGATCTCATTACAAAATTTGAAAAAATCATTAATATCAGAGAATATTTATATTATTATCAGTATTATAGTATATACATTAATGAAGTGGTATAGTAAAATGGCGTACCATATTTTATTTTGTTTGATTGGGATCATTGTTTTACTACAAAATTCCAGAAAATACTACAGCACGGTCGTGAGACAAAGTTGAGTTTCAGCACGAAATATCTTCCAAAAACATATTATCAATTTAAAATTAAAATTCAAACCCTAAAAGATATGAGTAAACATTTTTCTTTTTATTTAGATGTTGTTTGGGATCCAAATCATCCTCTAGTCGAGCATTATAACATAAATATCTTCAACTCCTTAATTTAGATAGATCCTTATAAATATTTATCTGGAAAGAATTGTGGAGATATAAAATTATGGAATGATATTATAGAATGAAAGCTATTAGGACATGAAATATCCAAATAATTTTTAGGGAAGGTTAGTTCCATTATGTTACACATTAAGGAATATATAATTAGAAAAAAATTATTATGATGGTAATTGTAACACCCAAATACTAGAATGTTGGAGTTGGTTCCGTACCTTATTACATTGGCATGATTTTGAGGAATCCAATAATGACAGTCCAATCAATTAAGATGTTCTGAAAAACCTTATTGCATACATGATGACAATATTACATTGGGAAATATAAAATAAAAAACTATACATAATAAAACAAAATGTACAACATCCTTGAAATCCTATTAGAATATTTCATCATCATAACCCGAAGAAAGGAAAAAAATATGTGTGATCTAAAATTCTCAGTAAGGGTTTATTATAGTGGAAATGAATTAATAATATATAACCAATATATAAAGGTAAATAACTGAACACACATGGCATTTAATCAATAAACTGAAAAAAGAAATGTTTCCGTAGATATTTTCAATGAAAACATATCATGTATAATAATAATTACATAATTATAAAAAAAATAAAATGATTAATTATTACATTTCATGTTTCCTTGGAACATGATACCTTTAATTATTATATCTATCCTCAACCATGTTTAAAACATAAGGTGTAAAAATCCATATTATTTGGTCAATTGATTAATCTCATGAGACTGTATACTTGCTGAGGGGATTGAATTAATTGGTCCCCAACAAGATTACTAGATTTCAAAATCATTTCACATATATAAAATAATCAATTTAATTATTGAAAAAAATTCATTATCACTAATTATCCATATTGAGTAAAATATAACTATTTATCAATATTTCCCTAATTAATCAAATAACTATAAAAGTGAACACTATATACAAAATTTTTAAATGGTTTATGCAATAATAATACTAAATGCAAGATAATATTTATATTTAATATAAATTTATTATACAATAAAAATGATTAAAAGGAATTGATATTTTCAATAGAATGTTAACAATACAAAAAATAAAGTGATATTGTAAAGATAACTTTTACAGCAAAGAAATTGTCAATTAAAAACCCCTTGGGTTATATAGTTAAATTGATACATAAAATATCATTAATTATGAGTTAATAATGTTATTAAATGAAAAATCATAAGTATATTCAGCACATTAATGTGAATTGGTTCATAATATCAAATAATTATCAATGGAATTTTAATTGAGATGAAATCCCTTTACAATTTATTAACTCTTGAATCATAATCCCATGAATGAATAATTTTAATTTAAACATTTTAATACCATAAAATAAAGTAAATTGATGATATAACATTTCATAGGGTATTATATACAACACACACAAAAAATTAGTTCTGAAAAAGGAATATTCCTTGAAAAAATAAAACTGGGACTATAAATCCTCTTACCTAATACTTCATTATGATAAATAATCTGTTTACGAATTTTATAATGGTTATAATAATGCTATTAACTTATACCCAAAAAAATTTATTATATATGATATCTTATATTATCTACTTTAAACATATTATTACCAATTTTTTAAACAATGTTTCATTATTTTTATTGTATTAGGAGTTAGTTTCCAGGTTTTTCAAGTATCTATCATTTATTAGTTTTTCATTCCTATTATCTAGATATATATTTAACCGTATAAATAATTTCCCACATGATTACAATAATATATATATTTATTATATATTTATTTAACTTAATTCATAAAATTTTGAGATAATAACTGAGTCACACTGTTAAGGGAGATGATAGGTCGTACATACGCATAAATGATGCTTCCATAAAATTTAAAAAATTAAGATATAAATATATAAATTATAATTATAGTGTCATATTTATATAATATATTTCTCATAATTTAATTTAAAACATCTTTAATACATTCCCTTTATAGTAGGAATGAATCACTTTTCTTTGAGGTGATGGTAGTTCACACATTAAAAAAGATGTTATCGTATTCCCAAAAAATGGATATAATGAAGGTATGTATTACATAAAAATTGGTAAATAATAAAATATCCTAAATAACATATATATTTATCTAATTTGTATTTCCATCATTATTTCTAACCTTTAATGTATGTAATAGATGAACGAACAACATCTGTTCATGTGTTAGTGGTCTTCCATACACACGAATGATGATTGTGTAGACCATTTGAAAGAAATATGTGGGATCATAAGTATTAAAATTAGCATAAAAAATATAATTAAATTTTGTATAATAATGCTATTATATAATCACGATATAAAAAAAACTTAATGGGGGTGGAGAAAGAACTAAAATGATAGTGCACATTGAAGAATGTTACATCTTCATTGGGTATGGTATATGACACAATTATACCTTGTTATGATTTATAAAAATAGTTAGGATTGTATAAATAAGGGTGTGATGTTGGATTTATATATGATATGAGTTTGGAAGAGCTAAATGGATTGATAGGTTTGACGAATTGGGAGGGGGGAGTACATTTTTATATTGGTGTATTAATGGAAATTTGGTAAATTTAAAAATGTAAACACTACTGAGAGTTCTCCGTTAAATAATATTCCTCTAATAATAAAAAATATTATATAAAAGGGAGCCTATGGTAAAAATATTGTGAAAAAAGTGTATTTGGACAAGTTAATAGTTCATTTTACAGCATATGTTTAAGATTTAGTCACTTGCTAAGTTAATTTATCTTCTAAGCACTATAATTAAATTTTATTAATTTCACAAATATTTTTGGTAAAAAAAATTTAACATATTAGAAATTATAAAAGTTTATGATTAAAAAATTTTCAATCCATTTTATAAAATTAAAATCTAATAATTTTATATATTTAAATTAATATTAACCTTATATATGGGATGGGAAATAATGTTTTTAATAAAAAATATTCAAATTATGGAAATGTTTTTATATGAAATCTCAATGAGAAATTAACTAAAATGAAATTAAATGAATTAATTTATATAAAATTTACCAAATTAAAACTCAAACCATTAAAAATATATTTCATCCATATAAATATAATATATTAAAAATAAGTATTCTATTGGAATTATTTATTATTTATTATTTTTTAAAAAATGAAATATTTCCGAAAAATATCAAAAATTTAGCCAATTATAGTATTTATGATAAAACTAAAAAAATGATGTTCATTTTTGAAATATAATGTCGATAAAATTTTCAAATTTTTTATTTCAATTAGGTTGTCCCTTAAAAAGAAACAAAATTGACTTTAAAAAAATATAGTTTCATATGCGTAAAACTTGACTTCCACATTACATTTGCCGAAAAATATATTGAAAAAAATGTGAATAATAATTGATTGAAAATATAATATATTATTTAATTAATATCAACTAATTATATTAATTACAGTAATTTCCAAAGAAAAATTTCCTCTAGAAAAAACAGTTATTTTATAAAATCATTACTTTTATATTAATTTGGTTTCATTATTAATCTATAATTAATTAATGATAAATTATTTCAAAATTATATTTTCATAAGTAATTTAATCACATTAATGATCTGCAATTTTATTTTTAGGATATAATTTAAATATTAAATAATAATATTAGTAGTATTCAGTTAGAATTTTTCTTCTTTGTAACATAAGCCATCGAAGATACTCACTCTGCACAATGTAGGATAAAATCAATGTTCTGTGCATTGGATTATATATAATAGATTGAATATATATAATGTTTTAAATATTTTATTTATTTAAATGAAATAATATTCATATATTCACATGGTATTGTGTGACATACACACTATCAAATATAATTTCATTATTTTAGAATTTCAGGGTGTTACATTCTCTCCACCTTAAAAAAATGTTTCCATAAAATTTAAACATGATATTGGTAATCAAAGGATTGATATTTGAATGTAAATTTTTGTTTAAATGACCACATCATAAAATAGTTTATAAAATATATTCTTAATAAGATATAATTATTAGTACAAAATTAACATGTAAGAACATAATAGTAGTTTTCAACATAGGAGAAATTTAGTAAAACCATGTAAATTGAAATGATATATAACTATTATGTTATGATGGAGTGTTATAGAGAATATGTTCTGGTGAATTTTGTTTACCAAAAATTTTTAATTCTGTGGATTGAAAAAGAATATTGATATCATAAAAAAATTGACGATAGTGAAGCATCTTTGTTTCAAGACACTTTTTTCTAGCCTTGAGGAATTATATCACCCTATATGAATATAGATAAATATACATTTCAACTTTATAAGAAGAATATAATGTTTTGGTTATGGATTGAACAATTTCCACATCATTTCTTATCATAAGTTTAATCTTAGGGTGAATTATTACATTAATCTATAAATCATTGTTCAACGATCATCTTAAACTATTTAAAAAATGGTTATATTTTTCAAAATATAATGATACATACATTTGAAGAAAGGTCATTGATCTTACAAAATAGACTTATAATTTTCCTTCAATCTGAATGATGTACTTCTTAATTCTCACATTCCTAAAATCTGAATTCTTTTAGCAGGTTTGTATTCAAACATTATACTAACTTGAATTACAAAAAAAAACTATTATTTGAAACATGTATTATACTTTATTACTTATTTAAATCATATGATAGTAGATATATTCCTTAAATACAAAAACAAGTTACTAATTAGTTCCAAGGTTATCATTATTATCCAAAATAAATTACCCATGTAAACAATACCTTTTTCCAAAAATCATTATCATAAAATGATGATCATATAATGGGTTACCCTTCCATTATTTATGTTTTTTTCAAGAAGTTTTTCTTATCACAAAATCAACTTTTTTTTCTCATCAGTTCTAATTAACACATGATTTTAAATCCTTGATGAAAATTTGATGTAGTATAATCCTTATTCATTCTATTATAATTATAACTAGGATATCATTGATATAAAATCCATAAAATATTATTAAAGAACCAGAATATAGTATAAAATTAATCATTCCACTTCGGATGTTTCAATAAAATATTCCACTAATTAATCAAATAAATTAATCTAAGGAATATTCCCATAATGCATGGGTAATTAATTTCCATATTTCCCCATATTCCTGTTAGTGAAACTCTAAATAACAGTTTTTTACTTCTTCAGCTTACATTCTTCAAACTAGTGACCCTTTTATACAATGATAGAAAGAACTGATAATCCCTTCAAGAATTTTCTTGGTTTATTTTTTCCATAGTTCTCACAGGGTAGGAATTTCTTCATTAATTTTTTTTATTTTACACATTACATTTAAATGGTGTTCATAAGACTTATTTTTATTTTTTATTTCATTAAATATATAATATATTGATAATTCATTCATTGTTTTTATCGAGTATAAAAATATTTCTTCAAGTGATAAAATATTCTAAGAACCCAGTGCATTTAAGATATTTTTATTAAGACTTCAAATAAGTGGTATATTATGCAATCTATGTTGTGTTTTTAATCCATAGCATATATAAGGCCCCATAATTAAACCTTACGTAATCATGAGTTATTACAATATTATACGTTGGGGATCTTTTCAGGATTAGAGTTTTAGAGAATTATATCATAAAACTTGAATTACATTCCACATTTAAACAAAGTGGTTACATAAAAGATAGTATTGATTTTTTTCCTTCAACGGAAACATATTTAAAAATAAATCATGGATTTTTTCTTGAAACTTCCTTAACAATATCATCCTATCATGTACCTCTCCCTTGACCTGTGAAAAACATTTCAAAAAAAAAAACTTGTGATGAGCATAAAATGCTCAGTAAGGGTTATAAAAATATGGAAAAGAAACATGAGTTCATATATACATAAGAATGAAATCATAATTTACCCATAAAACATTGGCACTTTAACATACCTCATCAAATCATGAATAAATAATAGAAATCATAAGACATAAAAGGTAACTTGAGACATTCATAAAATTCTTACGTAGGGAGTAACCATCTTGGTTAGGTTTGGAATTCCCCCTACATTATATTCCCTAAATCTCCTCGGATAAACCTTAAGGTTTCACTCCTTCACGTTACCCAATGCATTTGAGAGCTATATCGGGCTCACCCGCCCTTAGTTTATCACGGAACCACTCGTCTTCATAATAATACCCAAGAACCATAACATAATCGTATCACATAAAACATACATAAAGGAAACATAACATTTCAACATTTCAATAACACTGTGATATAATAAAAACATTATCAAAACCATTTTAAATACCAAAATAAATGAAAAGTAAACCATGTATTTTATTTTTCTTTAAAAAAAATAATGGCTTGTAGAGGAATCTGAAACTCAAATAATGGTCACGACGACGGAGAAGTCGTCGTCGCATCATACGTATGACAAAAACATTCCCTTTTGTCATTTTGTAAAATGCTTGGTATAAAAAGATTCATTTTGGATTAACGTAAAATTCAAAGGGGTTTATAAACCATATCAAATAAGGTTGTGTATAAAATAAAATATGCCTCAATGAAAGGAGATTGAGACGAAGTCCCATACAGTGACGGTATCCTTGGATTAAGGATAAATCAGTTACATAATTATGTGTGACAAATGAATACATGAAATATAAGTGGGTGTTAAGTGTAAAACAATCAGAGGACATTCAAACATAATCATAGAATGATATATTCAAGGTGTACAAGTTTATCCCAAAGAATCAAAATTGGGTTAAGAAGTTCCCTTGCAAACATTCGACAGCCTAACGGCGTCACTTCAAAAATCAGAAAAAGAGTTGATGATAGATAAAAAGGGTATCTCATCACATGGACATAAAATTTAAAGCAATAAGGATATAGAATAACATATCCCAACATAATAGTACGTGAATTAAAAGACATAACAAAATAAGTCTTTTAAAAAGAGGAGGGTGAAAGGTTCCCTTACCGACATGGGTATCTTTCGAAACATACACCCCGTGAAAGAAGGACAATACAACATTGATGTAAATACTCATAAATTAAAGTATATAACACAATGAGTAAAATAATGGGCAGTACATACACCACTCAAAGGAAATTGTGGCAAATGTAGCATAAATCTCACGGGAATAAAGGTGAGATGAAAAATCCCTTACGAAAACTCGGTAGCCTAACGACGCCACATAAAAATTCCAAAAATGGATTGACAAGATCAAAAAGAGTATCTCATCATATGAACATAAAAATTACAGTAAGAGGAATATAAAATAACATCCCCAAACATAAGAAATATGAGCTTAAAGGTAATGACATGAAAGAGAGTACTTAAAAAGGAAGAGAGAGGTTAGATCTCTTACGAAAATTTGGTAGCCTTACGGCGCCACTCAAAACATCCAAAATGGATTGATGAGAGAAAATAGGGTCTCTCATCATATGAACATAAAACTTTCAGTAAGAGTAATATAAAAAAACATCCCAATCATATGAAATATGGGCTTAAAAGAAATGTCATAAAAGAGTGTACTTAAAAAGAAAGAGAGGAGTAGGATCCCTTACCTCGGGAACGACTTGACTCAATCGTTCTTTAATCTCCTGAATAATAAACATGAGTTAATTTCTACTTCCTTAAGAACCTTTTTGAAGTTCATTATTCCTTTTATATCACTTATTACCATGTCATGAACACTATGTTATTATTTAAGCTAATAACGGCTGTTTTAACGATCATTGGTACTTGAGTCAAAAATAAACTCTTTATAATTACAAGTTGTTCATGTGAAAAAATATCCATTATATCCAGAATTTTATTCATGATTTAGAAATAATATATATCTTATATATCCTATATATTCATGAATTTATAATATTACATAACATTTAGAGTTAAGAAATGAAATGCATCGTTCATGGAGACGGTAATTCGTACGTACGCATGAACGCTACATCCATTTCAATTTCATATTTAATGGAATTAAAACATAATGATGCATAATAGTATTTTAATTCCAGTATGTTATTGTATATAATATCATTAAATATATACTTTATACGTACAACATATGGTATTAATGAATCAAATCACTTTGAGAGGGCGGTAGTCCGCACTTCCTAAAATGAAGATATCGCTTATACCCATCATGGAAGCCATAAAGGTATGCCATAAATGAAAAATACAGAAGCTTAAGGAAAACATAAACATATTATATATTATATATAAATTTAGTGACATCATAATGGCCACCATGAAAGATGTTAAGAGAAGATTGAACAATCATCATTTCGTGAGGCATTAATTCGCTATCCACAAAAACAGTATGTTCTTCAACCATTAGATGAAGGTGTGTGTAAGTTAACCTCTAATATGTAACATAACAACATCCTAGTATATTGATGATACTGTTTTTGTTACAAAAGAAAGGAATGAAAATAGTTTACGGGGGTGGAGAAGCAAAATAAAACAAAAATACTCAAGTGAAGACATTACCTTAAAATCGGGTAACTCCCTTTGGTTTGAGATCAAAGGCTTCCTTGAGAAGACTTATGCACAAAGTGAGGCTTCAAGGAGAAATATATGGATTTATAGAGACAAAATTGATAGGGTTTGGCCGAGCCAAAGGCTTTGGAAGTGTGGATAAATAGGTAGAGGTGGGGGCCTTTTATAAGAGGAGATAAGGGGCACTCTTGGAAAGTAAAGAAGAGTTACATTATTTTAAAATGAGATTCGGATTTAAGAGGTCCCAAATTGATATAATTCTAGGATAAGGTGATAAGGGTTCGAAATATACCCATCCAATAGGGTTTGGACATGTTTAGGTCCTAGATTTAACATTATCTTTTCATTTTATTTAAATCCTTTATTAATGAGGTAATCGTTGCATCATCATGATGTCATAAATAATTTAATATATTTAATGCCTTAAAATTATCAAAAAAATATCATGATGTAGGAAATCGTTTTTTATTTCTAATGAATATTTATAGTCAAAAATATGACTTGTATAAACCCATGTAATAATTGTTTTAGTAAAATATCTCATGTTTGTGTAATTTTTACTTTAACATTAAATAAAAAGTTATTTATGTTATTTCCCAACCAAAGTGGCTCCATGGGGTCGCCATGATGACCCGTGGATTTTATTGGTCGGCCATGACACATCCAATGAGGGTAGGACATGTGTCAATCTCATCTCATATTATTAAAACATTATTTTTACCTTAAACTACACTAATTACCTCGAATGGCGATTAAGAACATAAAAGTTACTATTCACCAAAAACATATTTTAATCTCATTAAAACACATTTTACATCTTAATGACAACCATGTATGTTGTATTTTTGAAACTCACATCACAGAAGTGGCAAAGTTTCATTTAAAAAAAAAATCAGTTTCATTAACTACACTTAGTGGTTTCACTATTCATCAAAAATTGAAGTTTTTGAGAAAAATACCAAAAATTCACCCTAAGTTATATTTGATATTCAGAATTAAAAAATGATTTATATTTTAAAAAATTCATAACATATATGTAAAATTAATTAATTTAATAATTAATTCCCACTATCAAAACAAATAGCGTGTTTTTATGAAACAATATATATCAAAAGATTGACACTTGTTTAAGTCAAATTTCAAAGTGAAATTAATTCCAATGACCACTATTTGATTAAATGGTAAAAATATATTCTAATTTCACTTTAAATCCAATTCAAATGATAATCTAATCATATAAATAAATTAGATTAAAAACTGTTTTTGAATTAAAATACAACATTTTTCACTATTCATTAAAAAAATGAACATTATCGGAAAAATACCAAAAATTTACACAAAGTAAATTTTGATGTCCCAATTCTAAAAAAGTATTTTATTTTGTCGAATATAACACTTAAAATTTTCAAAAAGTGGATTTAAAAGAGGTTCTCCATCAAAAGGCGGTTAATCGACCTTTAAAAGAATAATAGAGTGTTTACGCTTAAAATTGGATTCATTCGCATTTTTAATCCTCTAACATTTATTGTAAAAAGTTAAAATATTTGACAAACATGTATAATAATTTTGTAGTTAGTTCTATTCCTTCCCAACATCACAACAGCTAGGCGTTAACTACCATTTAAAATAATATTATTTTATTATTAGAGTGCAACGTAAGATTCCCAAGAAACTCGTTGTTGCGTGTTGGGTACGCCATCGATCATAGCATCCCCTTTAAAGTTATATTAATATTTTATTCACAAATATGGATAAATGTGAAAATGTCGTACTCTTTATTTACCTGGGGTGTTACATCCTTCCCCCCTTTTGGGAATTGCATCCTCACAATTTTAAAATTGGGCGTGGAAACTTCATTGAAAATCTTACATCGAAACAAGAGTCAGTAAAACAATCACTTTAAAATAAAGAATGATAAGTACAAAGGTCACCCGAGTTAACCCACACTAGGATTCCAAGTATGAAAATATGGACATGGAGGAAAAAAGAGGGTCATGTTCTTATGGAGAGTGATAGTAAACATGTATAGGAGAATGTTAACCATAAGAAAATCACAAACTTGTGATGGGTTAAACGGTATTCAATTCCCCAGTTGGAAAATTTAACAGACAACATTTTTGTTTTAAGTTACTTTTCATTGAGGAATTTATTTTTGAGCTTAACTAAATCATAATGAAACATAATTACTTGTCATGTAGACTTTCTACATTTACTAGATTCCTTAATCAAACTCATATTTTCTCTAAAAAATGTGTACTTAGGATGACTTGTTCACATTATGAGTACTATTATCAACTTCTTGAGAATCACCTAATCCAAAAAAGAAAACTATATATTTCCCATATATTTAAACAAAATTCAAAACCAAAATTGTTAGTATGAGATCAGATAATCCACAAAAGTATAATCCTTTATAAAAAGATAATCTATTCTTAATCTCCAAAATTTGTCCAAAAAATACCCAAAGTTCAACGAAGACAATTCGATTAACAATAGTCCATAGAATTCTTCAAATTAAAACAAACTAAGATTGAAACCGAACTATTTGAAGGATTTAATCACATAGTCTTCCAAGGTACAAATTATCTTTTATATCCAAATAACATCAGTTGCTCTTAAATTCTCATATTGAAAAGTAATTAACGCAATCACATATCCTCCATGATAGGTTAATCGTTTCCATAGATAACCCAAAATAATCTTACTCTTGATTCATAAAATAATCTAACTAAAAAGAATTATTCAAACTATCCCGGGACTTCACGTAGTCCAGTGGTAGGCGATAAATACCAGTCGCACTTTGGTTGTGGGTTCGATTCCCACAGCTTTGTCCGACGCGACGGGTTGTCACACGGTCTGTGTGTTGTCCTTTTTCCAAAACTATATAATTCATAAAACATTCCCCAAAAGGTGCTAAAATCATAAAAAACAATCATAACATATTTTAACCTCAAGTTTATCTCATGCCTTTCATTTTCCATCATAACATATAATAACCCATAATTACCTCAAAAGTAAGGATCATATAAACCCAAATGGTTACCATTATAATTATTACCTGAACATCCACATCGATTGGCCATCTCATAAATGATGCATTACAGAACATACCAACGTTCAAGTGGTTGATCATGACTCCTTGATAGTTGGTTTAGAACAACAACGAGTTTCCTCATTGAATCCCCCATTTCATCCAGTCTCTTAATCAGAGATCCACCACAGTCTCCTTCAAACCTATTGTCACTTTGGTGCCAGCTAGATCCATCAATTATAAAAAAAGAAATTTCAGTGTGAGTATATCAACAAAACCATCATGTACTAATGAGGAAGATAAACACTAAGATATACTTACTCATTCACTTTATCTAAAACTACAACTCTTTCTGAAATCCTAACCATTATGGTAATGTCACTTATGATTAGAGAATACCCTAACCTATAATGTTATCTAAACCGACCATTGATACCAACTATAAGGCCCCAACCTTAAACATTACTTAATCTTGAGTTATTACAATTTTACACGTTGAGGATCTTTTCAGGTTTAGATTTTTAGAGAATTAGATCATAAAACTTGCATTACATTCCACATTTAAAAAAAATGGTTACATAAAATATAGTTTTAATTTTTTTCCATCAACGGAAACATATTTAAAAATAAAGCATGTATTCTTTCTTGACACTTCCTTGACACTATCATCATATCATGTACCTTTCCATTGACCTGTGAAAATCATTTCAAAAAAAAACATGGGATGAGCATAAAAAGCTCAGTAAGGGTTATAAAAATATGGAAAAGAAACATGAGTTCATATATACATAAAAATGATATCATACTTTACCCATAAAACATAGGCACTTTAACATACCTAATCAAATCATGAATAAATCATAGAAATCATAAGACATAAAAGGTAACTTGAGGCATTCATAACATTCTTATGTAGGGAGTAACCCTCTTGGTTATGTTTGGAATACCTACCACATTATATTCCCTAAATCTCATCGGAGAAACCTTAACGTTTCACTCCTTCGCGTTACCCAATGCATTGGAGAGCTATATCGGGCTCACCCACCCTTAGTTGATCACAGAACCACCCATCTTCATAATAATGCCCAAGAACCATAACATAATCATATCACATAAAATATACATAAAGGAAACATAACATTTCCACATTTCAATAACACAGTGATATAATAAAAATATTATCCAAACCATCTTAAATACCAAAATAAAAGAAAAGTAAAACATGGTATTTTTTCTTTTAAAAAAAAGTATGGCTTGTAGAGGAAGATGAAACTCAAATAATGGTCACGACGGCGGAGAAGTCGTTGTCGCCGCATACGTATGACAAAAACATTCCCTTTTTTCGTTTTGTAAAACGCTTCGTATAAAAAGATTCCTTTTGGATTAACGTAAAAGTCAAAGGGGTTTATACACCATATAAAATAAGGTTGTGTATAAAATAAAATATGCCTCAATGAAAGGAGATTGAGACGAAGTCCCATACAAAGACGGTATCTTTGGATTAAGGATAAATCAGTTACATAATTATGTGTGTCAAACAAATACATGAAATATAAGTGGGTATTAAGTTTAAAACAATCAGATGAAATTCACACATAATAATAGAATGAAATATTCAAGGTGTTCAAGTTTATCCCAAAGAATCAAAATTTGGTTAAGAAGTTCCCTTGCAAAAATTCGTCAGCCTAACGGCGTCACTTCAGAATTCAGAAAAAGAGTTGATAAGAGATAAAAAGGGTATCTCATCACATGGACATAAAATTTAAATCAATAAGGATATAGAATAACATATCCCAACATAATATTATGTTAATTAAAAGACATAACAAAATAAGTCTTTTAAAATGAGGAGGGTGAAAGGTTCCCTTACCAACATGGGTATCTTTCGAAACATACACCCCGTGAAAGAAGGACAATACAATATGGATGTAAATAATCATAAATGAATGTATATTACACAATGAGTAAAATAATGGGCAGTACATACACCACTAAAAGGAAATTGTGGTAAATTTATCATAAATATCACTGGAATAAAAGTGAGATGAAAAATCCTTTACAAAACTCGGAAGCCTAACAGCGCCACATAAAACATCCAAAAATGGATTGATGAGATCAAAAAGAGTCTCTCATAATATGAACATAAAAATTAAAGTATGAGGAATTTAAAATAACATCCCCAAACATATGAAATATTAGCTTAAAGTTAATTACATAAAAGAGAGTACTTAAAAAGAAAGAGAGAGGTTGGATCTCTTACGAAAATTCAGCAGCCTAACGGCGCCGCTCAAAACATCCAAAATGGATTGATGATAGAAAATGGTGTCTCTCATCATATGAACATAAAAATTACTTTAAGAGTAATATATAATAATATACCAATCATAAGAAATATGGTCTTAAAATAAATGACATACAAGAGTGTACTTAAAAAGAATGAGAGGTGTAGGATCCCTTACCTCGGGTCCGAATTGAATCGATCGTTCTTTAATCTCCTGAATAATAAACTTGAGTTAATTTCTACTTCCTTAAGATCTTTTTTATGTTCATTATTCATTTTATATCACTTATTACCATGTCATGAACACTATGTTATTATTTAATCTAATAACGGTCGTTTTAACGATCATTGGTAGTTGAGTCAAAAATAAACTCTTTATAATTACAATTTGTTCATGTGGAAAAATATCCATTATATCTAGAATTGTATTCATGATGTAGATATCATAGATATCATATATATCCAGTATATTCATGCATTTATAATATTACATAACATTTAGAGTTATGAAATGAAATGCACCGTTCATGGAGACGGTAAGCTGTACGTACGCATGAACGCTACGTCCATTTCTATTTCATATTTAATGGAATTAAAACATAATGATACAAAATATTATTTTAATTCAAGTATGGTATCATATATAATATCATTAAATATATCCTTTATACATACCACATATTGTATTAACGATTCAAATCACTTTGAGGGGGCGGTAGTCCGCACTCCAAAAATGATGATATCGCGTATACCCATAATGGTAGCCATAATGGTATGCCATAAATGAAAAATACATAAGCTTAAGGGAAACATAAACATATTATATATTATATATAAATTTAGTGACATCATAATGTCCACCATGAAAGGTGTTAAGAGAAGATTGAACAATCATCGTTTCGTGAGGCAGTAATTCCCCATCCACAGAAACAGTATGTTCTTTAACCATTAGATGAATGTGTGTGTAAGTGTAGCTCTAATAATTAACATAAAAACATCCTAGTATATTGAAGATACTTATGTTGTTAAAAAATAAATGAATAAAAATAGTTTAGGGGGTGGAGACGAAAAATAAAACAAAAGGACTCAAGTGAAGTCCTTACCTTAAAATCGGGTAACTCCCATTTGTTTGAGATCAAAGGCTTCCTTGGGAAGACTTCTTACCAGAGTGAGGATTCAAGGAGTAATAGAGGGATTTGGAGTGACAAAATGGGCCGGGGTTGGCCGAGCCAAATTCTTTGTAAGTGTGGGTAAAGAGGTAGAGGTGGGGGCCTTTTATAAGAGGAGAGGAGGGGTACTCTTGGAAAGTAAAGAAATGTTACTTTATTTTAAAATGAGATTCGGTTTTAAGAGGTACCACATTGATATATTTCGAGGATAAGGTGATAACGGTTCGAAATATACCCATACAATAGGTTTTGGACATGTGTTGGTCATAGATTTTACATTATTGTTTCATTTTATTTAAATCCTTTATTAATGGGGTAATCGCAGCATCATCAGGATGTCATAAATAATTTAATATATTTAATGTCTAAAAATTATAAAAAAAATATCATGATGTAGTAAATATTTTTATATTTCTAATGAATATTTATAGTCAAAAATCTGACTTGTATAACCCCATGTAAAAATTGTTTTAGTAAAACATCTCATGTTTGTGTCAATTTTACTTTAACATTAAATAAAAAGTTATTTATGTCATTTCCCAACCAAAGTGGCTCCATGGAGTCCCCAAGTTGACCCATGGATTTTCTTGGTCAGCCATGACACATCCAATTATGGTAGGACATGTGTCAAGCTCATCTCATATTATTAAAACATTATTTTTACCTTAAACTACACTAATTACCTCTAATCGCGATTAAGAACTTAAAAACTACTATTCACCAAAAAATTATTTTAATCTCAGTAAACCACATTTTACTTCTTAATGACAACCATGTATGTCGGATTTTTGAAAATCAAATCACAGAAGTGGCAAAGTTTCATTTAAACAAAAAATCAGTTTCTTTAACTACCACTTAGTGGTTTTACTATTAATCAAAAATTGATGTTTTCCAGAAAAATACCAAAAATTCACCCTAAGCTATATTTGATATTCTGAATTCAAAAATGATTTCTATTTTAAAAAATTCATAACATATATGTTAAATTAATTAATTTAATAATTAATTCCCGCTGTCAGAACAAATAGCATGTTTTTATGAAACAATATATATCAAAAGATTGAAACTGGTTTATGTCAAATTTCAAAGTGAAATTAATTCCAATGACCAGTATTTGATTAAATGGTAAAAATATATACTAATTTAACTTTAAAACCAATTCAAAATATAATATAATCATATAAATAAATTATATTAAAAAGGGGTTTTGAATTAAAATACAACATTTTTCACTATTCATTAAAAAATGAACTTTATCGGAAAAATAACAAAAATTTACACAAAGTAAATTTTGATGTCCCGATTCTAAAAAAAATTATTTTATTTTGTCAAATATAACACATAAAATTTTCAAAAAGTGGATTTAAAAGAGGTTTTCCATCAAAAGGCAGTCAGTCGACCTTTTAAAGAATATTATAGTGTTTACGCTAAAAATTTGAATTATTTGCATTTTTAATCCTCTAACATTTATTGTAAAAAGTAAAAATATTTGACAAACATATATAATAATTTTGTAGTTAGTTCTATTCACTCCCTCCATCACAATAGCTAGGCGTTAACTACCATTTAAAAAAATATTATTTTATTATTAGAGTGCAATGTAAGATTCCCAAGAAACTCATTGTTGCGTGTTGGGTATGCCATCGAGCATAGCGTCCCCTTTAAAGATATATTAATATTTTATTCACAAAGATGAAAAAATGTGAAAATGTCATACTCTTTATTTACCTGGGGTGTTACAGCATACCTTTATAATATTTTAAAAGAATATTCTTAATTCAGAACCCCATATTCTTCCTTTTTTATCATGATAAGGAACATTATCTTCATCTGAATTTGTTTCTCATGAGGGAAGTATTTATTATTGACTGTATAATTAAAATATTTTCATTCAAATGTTTCTATTTATGTTTATTCCATAGTATTATTGATCCAACAACATAATTTATTTGAATAATACTTAACACAATAAAATACAAGCGTATCATTTCCCTTTTCACTACATCCTAACACCGCAAAGATCTTCTTCAAATACATAATCTATTACACAAATACCATTGGATAATTATTCACACTAAAGGATGTTTTCATTTTTCCTAATAAGAAATCCATCGTAGGGTAATCTCATTTTGGAATTGGTATCCCATTTATGTAATGTTATATGTCATAACATAATTAAGCTACACTAATATATCAATTAAATTAATATTTTCAATACATGATATATCAGCTTTATCACCCGAGAAACCTCTAAATTAGACATGAGTAATGATAAATTTCTTCTTCCCATGTTTTATTTTAAAAAAATGTCATATAATGGACTAGATCACAAAACTATTAATGAAAATTTACATTTCCAAAAATATTGAAATATATATCATATATTAAAAAACTTGTTCATAGTTAATCTTTTAGTCTGAAACGATGTTTCTTTGGGGATGTTAATATATATTCTTCCTCAAATTATAACTTATGGTTATGTTAGCTAATCCATGTTTTCATAAATCTAGTTGTATAGGTTTACACTATATTTCATTTGATATGAACTGTAACACCCCAACCCCATAATCACTGAGTCGGTTCCTTGTGTTTTTTACATTGGAATGATTATATGGAATAAAATCATGATAGAACAATCTATTTAAGAGTTTTGGAAAACCAAATTATATACATTATACCCATATTATGTTGTAAAATTGAAAATAATAAATGATACATAATAAAATTAAATGAACAACATCCTAGAAATATTATTGAATGATTTCTTTTTCATAACATAGGGAAAGGAAAAAAATAAGGGTGAGATAAAATTCCTAGTAAGGGTTTAGTATAGCTGAAGCTACCATGAATTAATAATGAATACTAAATATAGAATGGTATATAACTAAACACATTATCCATTTAGTTAATAAATTGATAATTATGATTCATCCATGTATATTGTCAATGATATAAAATCACCGAAAATAACAATAAATGAATTCTTATTAAATTGAATGATTAATTGTTGGACATGATTTTTTCCAGGCACCTTATTAGTTTACCATAATGATATATCCTCAATATAGTTTAATTTATACTGGATAAAAACCCATCCAATTTCAGACACTAATTAATCACATGAGATTACCGATGCATTGAGGTGCTTAAATTAACTACTCCCCCAATAGTTTATTTCTTGTATAAATCATTCCTAGTATATCTAATAATCCATTTAACTAATTTAACCTTCTTTATAATAAAATTTCCATATTGAGTAAAAGATATAGATTAACAATATTCCCCCAATTAATCAAATAAATATCAGAGTGAACACCATATATAAATTTTTTTATTAGGGTTAGGAAATAATAATATCCATTTCATTAGAATGTGTAAATTTATGATAAATTTAATGTTTAAGAAAAATAATCCTAGGGATGTTACTGTTTCATGGTAATGTTACCAATCATAGAATAAAGTGATTTTGGAAGGATAACTTTCTCAACTAGGTAATTTTTATGTCAAAATTCCTTAGATGAGATTGTTCAATGTGAAACATGATATCCCATAATATGTGAGTTAATAATGACATTATATAAAAATTTTAATTATATACCCCATATTTAATTTAGTTGGATTGTAATAACAAATAATTCTTAAAGGAATGTAAATTAAGACAACATACCATTCTATTTGAGAACCTCTTGAATAGTGATCCCCATAAATTACTAACATCAATTAAAACCATTAATATCCTAAAATAATGTTAATTTCATATATAACATGACATTTGGAGGTATATAAAGAAAACAATGGAAACAACTGGGGAATATGGAATATGTCACGCAAAAATAAAAATGTGACTAGAAATCCCTTTAACTTATGTTCTCTTTTGATTTAATGTCTATTAACCTACTATATAACTATTTTAAAAATGTTATTAATTTATAACAGAAACATATTAATATTTTTTATTTTATATATTATCATATTATAAACTAATATTACCAATTTCTATAATCATTTATTATATTCTACATTTCAGGTGTTAAGGGCCTTGTTTTTTGAGTTTGTCTGGATTTGTAATTTTAAATTCCTATTACATAGATCATGATCTAATAATATACCTAATTTAATATATGATTTATTATATATATATATATTAATTATATTTTCATTTAGTGTAATCTATTAAAATTGGATATAGAAAATTTAATGCTCCACATTTGGAGACGATAGGTCAAACGTAAGAATGAATGCAACATCCATTGATTTTAAAAATTAAGTGATATATACATATTAAAATTATTATTTTTTTATAAAATTTAATTATAATATGTCACATTAGATTTATATAACAATTCTTAATACATTCCACGTATAGCATGAACCAAACATATCTATTTGAGGTGGTAGTACTCTAAACTTTCACAAAAGATGTTATCGTATTACCCAAAAAAAGAATGAATGATGTTATTTTTATATAAAAATTCAAGAATCCTAAATAAATTATAAATATTATACATGACATTCATAATTTATACATCCATTTTTATTCCCAACCGTGGAATATGGAAATGGTATAACGAACGACATCGATTCATGACGCGGTAGTCTGTCGTTCTCATGAATTATTACTTTGTAATGCTTTTGAAATAAGTGTGTGTGACATTAACCACAACAAATTATATCAATGTTTTAACCTACTTATAATTATTTAATATTTTATATATCATATATAATCATATATATATAACATCATAAAAAACATTGTAAATGAATAATTAATTAAATAATAGAATTTTTTAGAAATTAAGGAACCCATACTGATGGAATAAAAACTTGTCCTTTTGAATAGTAATGCGAAAATATTGAATATGAAACCAGAAAATAGAATTTTAACATCACCTATGAATTTATAAATAATTTTTAGGTATCTTATAAGTCAATATATAGTATATTTATATCATGGTATGAGTAAATAAATTTTATAAAAATGATAAATTTAGTGTTGGTATTATTGTTAAAAATAAATTATTGTTTACAGTTTAATAATGAATATAATTATTTAAAAGAAAACTCGTTTTCACAATAAATATTAAAAAAATTAATATACTGTTATATTATGATTATATGAAAATTTTATGGGACCATAATTAATTTTTCAAAGTGTTATAAAATCAGCTAATTTTCATAAATTAGTGTTTTTTGAATAAGTGATTATTAAAATTAAAAAATAAATATTTCATATTTAGATATATATTTTTATGAAATGGACTTATATTTTGTGTTCTAAGTGTTGAAATTTGGGTTGGTATGTTTTTTTTTGTTTTTTTCTAAATTTTTTTATTTTTTGGTCAAAATTAAAAAACTTTAATTTATAGTATTGAACATATACTTGATTTTTTGAGTCATATATGACATATGGATAATTTAAGCCCATAATATTGATCTAAAGGTTGATATTGTATAATATTTAGAGATACTAATAAAAATAATAATTGTATTGAGATAACATTACAGACTGTTGAATATAATAATGAGAAACCACCCCTCTCATCCACTATAAAATCCACCCTTCACCACATTTCTGATTGAATAAAAAAATGTTGTATATTGATTATTTTCCACTGAATTCCCTTCCAAACCCACTTAATCATGTCCAAGACCTATTGTTATAACCAAAAGGTGAAAATAATGTGCCTTAAGGTGGTTCCCAAGGAGGAGGGTTCAAGATATTAAATCTTCTTTCATTCTCAATTAATTTCTTCTTAATTTAATTTTTATCTAATTCTATCATCACCTAACATTATCGAATTTTCATAAATTCACTATTATATTATATTTATTATATTTTTATAATTTATTGGATAATTCTTCATAAAAATCCTCCACATGTCATATTTATTGTAGAAATGAGAACATCATCCATGTTGTGTCGATTTATAGTCATTGTGTATGATACAACATCATTTTTATTTCCACCATAAACACTGGTCATAAAACCATTATTATTTTTATTTAAGATATTATTATACATATTATTAGTTATATAATGTTATAGAACCAATATATGTATATGATATTCAATAAAATGATATATGATGGTCATAAAAACCACCAAAATAAATTTAATCATTTTCATTAATGTTTTAACTAATAATTATTCCTTATATAATAAAAAATGATATTTGGTATAATTTAATGTTTTGGAAACATATTAATACCGTTTCATCAAATATATTAGGTTTTTATTCCATTCTATAATGAAATCCATAATTAACGAATCATGGAAACTAAGAATTAAATCAACCAAACAATTAGAGTAACAAAATATTATTAATAAATGGGTGGAAATATATTTTATGAAGATAATATTATTAATTATATATAAAAATATGATTATTTAATATATAAATAACACTCTTTAATCCATTATACACGAGGATTGAACACATTTGAGGTAATATGAACCCAAGGTAAGAAATGTTTCATAAAAAATGCTCATAAGAATTTCTATATTTTAAGAATTGCAAAGTGATGTTTTTATGATGAAAGTATTCATGTTATATGATTATGTTTTGATTCATGTGAATTTAATGTGATGATGGGGGAGACTTATATATCTACTTAATTCATTTGTTATTATTATGTACGAGGTCAACTGTATTTTCACCGCAAGTGTAATTGTGATAGTTACACCACAAGGTAACCGTGAGGGTTTCATAATAAGGTATTTTGAGTATTTAATTATATGGTATTCATGAGGGTTAAAACTATTATGGTTCTTTTAATAGTTACAATATTCTGTAATTAATTCGCCATGTTACCTATATGGTTTTATTTATGTTTTCAATGTTTTATGGGAAGCTCGCATATTTTCACAATGTAACTAATGATTCTTTATGGGTGAGAAGTATGTATTTTTCAAAATGATTTAATATGTTTATAATTATTCCAGGAATAATAATTTCTCTATTTCTTTCAGTGTCCTATACTATGATTTTTGTGCCCATCCCAGGTTTTAAAATGTCTTACATAGGTTTTTAAGGTTGGGTAAGAGAAAAAATATAATTCCTGAATATTGTGACTATTTTTCATAAAATGAATTCATGTTATGATAAAAAAAAATTTATTATGAAAAAATGAATATTGTTTTATTATTATTCCCATTGTATTCATGCGGTGTTTCATGTTTTTATGTACTAATTATCTAAAACTAAAAATAGAAAATATCATTGGGAATTTATGAATGTTAATTCTAGTTGAAGTAATGATATTATGTAATTTATAAAGTCTGATCCTTATAAGTTGTATTAGAGAACAATTTAGATAACAATAAGGGTTGTGGTGATTTAAAATAAAATAATAAATGATTTTTAAAATATTGTTATGTGTAAATTTTATACAATTTAATTATTAACATTTTTCTTGATCTATGATATATTTTTTCCGAATGGTTTTCCACATACGAAATAGGAAAGATAAAGTAGGAGGGTACTGAGAGGATGATATCTTTCGGAAAATGCTACTTAGAATATTGGGTATTGGAACCAAGTAGTTGTTGATTTTAATGGCACAGTTGATACTGGCTGTAAGTTGTCGTGGATTCCTTGTAAGAGAACATCCAGAGCTATAACAAAGGAACATGTCGATACTAGAACATTTTATAAGAAAACACTATCCTATATTTAGTGGATCTTTTGATACATTTTTTGTTGAAGGTTATATTAACGCTCTTGAAATGTTATTCTATGTCATGGTGTATTTAGATAATCGAGAGGTTAGTCTTTCCATTTATCTTTTTGAAGGTGAAGCTTAATACTGTTGGTCAATGATCCAGAAAACCTGGGTTAATGATGAGATTAATTCCATGGAATGTGCTGAATTTAAGAATATTTTCCATGAAAAATATTTTTCCCATGGTTGTTTGAATTTGAATAAAAAACTCACTAAATTAAAACAAAAGGATGAAGACTAAGTGATTGTGTAAGAAGTAAACATCACCCAATTGGAAATTAATACTCAAAATCATTTTCAAAATATTAATAGTTTAATTACACATTTTTCCACATGATTGAAGACCTGATATAAAAGGGAATTGGCCTCCTATAAATTAAAATGTTATGAACAACATGTCTAATATGATGAGGGGGAGAAACTTAGTTTTCTTATGACAACATGATCTTTTAAAAAAAGTAGAAGAAATGTTCTAGATCGAATGAAATGTGCAATAATCAATAAAATAAATATGAAGATAATAAATTACATTGTCTATTTTGTTAGAATTATGGTAAAATGCACCTTAGTGGATGCCTTAGAAAATATGGTATCATTTTTTGGTGTTTTAGTTCGTACATATGGCTCGATGTTTTAATTAATATTACAGTAAGTATTATGTTGATAAAAAAACTATAATGTTTTTTAAATGAATCAAGATGGGTCCTTTGGAAATTACATTCCCAAAGAAATATTTGAATGATGAGAAGCTGTCATATTATATGCAGAATGGTTTAGGTAAACCCCTTCCATATAATCCAATAGATGTTAGTCCAGCCAATGAATTGGAATCAGATGTTTTTTGTTTATATATAATTTTCTAATGTATTGTTTGATATGGTGTCTACATATTCCTTTTTTTTTGAAGAATTTTATTCAAATTAGAAACATCACATCATGAAATTAATGTAGAACTTGTGTTAAAAACAGAAGGGGTAAATATTAAAAAAAGACATTAAAATAATCATATTGTTTTTGTTTTCAAAAAAAAATTACCAAAAATCATTTTTATTTTATCCCTAGTATAGTTTGATGTTATTCTCGGTATGAATTTTATTTCTGTTTACCATGCTAAGATTAATTGTAGAGTCAAATATGTTGTTTTTTAGATATATTTTTTATTTGTATACAAGAATCAACCAATTCTATTGATAACATATATGGACAATGTGAAACTATTAAAATATATAAATGAAGTTTATCTTGAACATATTATTGAAATCAAGAAAAATTTTCTGATTATTGATGTTCCAGTGGTATGTGAATACCAAAATGATATTCCTGATGAGTTTTATTGTGTAATTATTGATTGGGGTGTTGAATTTTGTATTAACTTAGTTCATAATGTGAATCCAATCTGAAATCCTTCTTATTGGATGGACCATTTAGAACATCTAAAATTGAAAAAGCAGTTGTAAGAGATTCATAATAATCAATTCATTCGTCGTAGCACTTCACTATGGTGTTATCCTATATTGTTCGTTAAAAAATATAGATCCATGTGAATTTACATTGCATTTAGAGAATTTTATATCATTACTACTAAGAATAAGTATCCATTTCCACATATCAACGAATTGATTGATCATCTCTAATTAGCTCAATATTTTTCCCTGATTGATTTTAGATCTGGGTACCATCAGCTAAATGTGAACAAGGATGACATACTGAAAACAATATTACATAATTAATATTGTAATTATAAGATATCTTAATTTCCTTTGGTTTATAAAACGCTACTACTTTATTCATTTATCATATGAATATAATATTCCATGAATATTTGGATATGATTGTTTTTGTTTTTATTTTTTATATTTTTGATTGTTCAAAATGCCATGAAGATCATGAAAAATATTTAAGAGTTATATGAAAAACACTCAATGTAAAATAGTTTTATGGGAAATTTATAAAATTTTATTTTTGGTTGTAATAATTTTCATTTATTGGAAAGATTTTTAATAAACATGGAATAATAGTTGATCTTACCAAAAAGAAATACTGATGAATGCAAAAAGACTTAAAAATGTTAGAAATATTCATACATTTCTTGGATTAGATATTTATTTCTCAAAGTTGTTTAAAAATCATGGTCATCATTCTTGATAACTAATTTATCATGAAAAGTGATTCAATTTATTTTTCAAATAATATTTTTATGTTTTTTAGAAAATCATAAGTAGATTAGAAAATTAACCTATTTTGGATCTTCCTTGAGGATGTGGTGATTTTTTCATGCCCTATAATGATTCAATTAAGGGTATTTCTTGTGTACAGATGCGTAATGATTAGATAACTTCTTGTGCTTAAAAAAACTGATAAACCATGAGTTAAATTTTCTCATAAATGACATACAATTAGAAACTCTGGTTTTCAATTTAAGAGTATGAAGATATCATTTATATGTATCCAAATAAGAAATATACACTAACCAATAATGTTTGATGTTTAAATCCAATTCGATGGAATTAAAAATTAGGTAGAGAAGATGGCTTGATCGGATAATGAATTATGATCTCATGAATAATTACCATCCAAGAACCGTAAAAATGTTTCTGATTCCATGTGTAGAGAAAATCATGTTACATTAACCATGTTAGGTTTGGAACATGTCCACTTGATTACTATTTTAATACATTTTTTATTAGAATTATTTGGTGTAGCAAATTCCCATTTTTTTTGTGATAGTGAAATCAACATTCTCAAAATGAATTATGCATTATTAGAAAGAAGAATGTGAGTTACACAAAAATTCATACATGGTTATGTAATGTAATTTTCCTGAATTAATTTTTTTAATGATTATGTCTATAGATTTAGAAATATATTATATGTGCTTTGTGATTTCAATCTAATAAATGAATTGATAACTGAACCATATAGTTCTTCATTTTGTTTTCATCCTAGTATCACTAATATGTACAAATTCTTTTATGATTATAATTGGTAGGATGTAATGATAACTGATATTGTAAATTTAATCCGGAAATATTTGAATTTTTATAGTTTTATGTAGAGAAATAATAATCAAAGGTGATGCTTCTGTCTTTTCCAGTGAAGAGAGTGTAATGAGAAAATATATCTAGGGACATCGTGTTGGGATAACGAATGAAACCTAGAAGAAAAAAATTGATTTGTTTTATTATTTATTAGTTTACTAAATATGAAAATTTCCATCATCTTTTAGACAATATTTATTTAGATCTTCTATTAAATTTTACCCTGATATTTTTTTACAATTCATTTAGTTCCTCTATCTATTGTATCTGATCGAGATCCTTAATTCACTTATACTTTTTGAAAAGGCCTTCATAAGTATTTGGGAACTGAAATAAATTTAATGAATACATTTAAAAAATAATAATAAACATAATGAGGAAAAAATTCTAACATTGGAAGATGTTTTACATTCTTGATCATTATAATATTGAAGAATTTGGGAATAAAAGCACTCTTTAGTTGAGTTTTCTAAAAATAACTATTTTCATTCTTGTATATATATTTCACATTTTGAGGAGTTATATGCAATGTGGTGTTAGAGTCCATCATTTTGAGATGATGTTTGGGAATAAAAGTTTATGTCACCATTATTAGTAGAGGAATTGGCGTAGAATGTAAATGTGATCCAGAAACACATGAGGACAGTTCAGTGTAGAGAAAAAAGTTATGTGTATGACGGGAGGAAAAAATTTCTTTTGAGATGCGAGGTCATGTTTTCCTTAAAGGATCTTCATGAAAATGTGTTATAAAATTGTTTATGAATGGAGATATATTATAATTGTTCATTTGGCCTTTTAAAATCACGGAGGTCCTATTTCCTACTAAATATCATTACCTCTATGTTTATCATAAGATTAATTTTTTTTTTCATGTTTCTATGTTGAGAAATTATTTTCCAAACAACTCTATAGTTTTGAGAATATAAGTCTTCTATATGGAAGAGAAACATTCTTATAAAGGGAAACCAATTCAGATTATTAATTGTATAGATAAATCATCGGAGAATACCTCATTTTCCCAGGATAAAATTTTGTGGAGAAACCACATGGTTGAGGATGAAACATGGGAATATGAAAATCATTTGAGGGGAAGGTATCCTCATTTGTTTAAAAAATAAATAAACATTATTTGGAAACATTTTATAAAATGTAATGATAATGTAATAACCCAAAATTCTATTAATTATTTCCCATATTGATAATATTTTAATATAGTTTAAAACATAAAAAATCACATATAGAATGTCATACAATCATTATAAATGATGAAGTATGGGAAAATGTCGTTTTCATATATTAAGAAACCCATACTGATGTAATACTATAATGACCATTAGAATCAAATTGTGCCAATTGTGAATAGTAAACCAGCTAATAGAATATTAACATCGCCTATGAATGTATATATAAAATTTATGTATCTTATAGGTGATAGAATTACATATTTATATCATAGAATAAATAAACAAATATTTTGAAAATGGTAAACTAAGGGTTTGTATTTTTTTGAAACATAAATTTATATATAAATATTATAGTATATTTATTTATTTAAAACAAAATCAATTTTTATAAAAAAGATTCAGAAATTAATATTTTATTATCATATGGCTATAAGTCAATTTTTTTGGACAGCTATTAATTTTTCAAAGTTTTATAAAATATGCTATAGTTTTAAAATTGGTACTTTTTTTTGTAAAAAGGATGATTATAATAAAAATAATTCTTATATTTATTTAATTATATTCATAAAATGGACATCATATTTGAATTCTACATTTTTAAATATGGTCAGGGTTAAATTTTGAATTTTTTCGTAATGGTTAATAGAAAAATACAGTAATTTAAGGTATTTAAAAAATACATGATTTATTGAGTCATAGATGAAGTATATTTTTATAAATTCCATAATATCAATCTAAATATTATTATTGTATTTTTTGGTGAAAATTATAATTTTATTCATAGTCTTGAGAAGAAATAATAGACTAATTGCTAGAATAATAAGAAATGACCAATATCTTCCACTATAATTAACACCCATCACCACCTCTTCTCCCCAAAAATCAAAACCTTTTATCATGCTTAACTTCTAACATAATATATTACCATTACTCTTATCCACATGAAAGATCTTATAGTCTCACCAAAAGAACAAAATCTTGTGCCTTAAAGAGTTTTTTAAAAATAATTCAAGAGGTAAAGACCTCTGTATTTTTATTTTATTTTGTTTTAATTTAAATTATTTTTTTATTCTACCTTGTCCTCAACAAATCTAAGTGGAATTGAATATAAATTATCATACATAAAAAATAATTGTATCATGTTGAAGGAATGACTCATCATCATAATACTTCTCATTTGGTTATATAAAAAAATCAGATCATTTTCCATGATGTGTCGATTTATAGCCATCGTCAACGATACAGTTTCATTTTACGTTAACGCCTTCATAGCTAGTCATAAAAAAATTATTATTGTCAATTAATATTTTATTATACATATTATAAGTTATTTAATGTTCTATAAATAATATATAAATATCCTACTGAATATACTGATAATTGAGGGTTTAAAAAACGGCATAAACAAATTAAATCATCTTCATTAATGTTTAAACTAATAAATCATTCTCTTATCCGAAATAATTATATATGGTATCATTTAAGGTTCCAGAAAAATATTAGTACAAATTAATTACACATCTAGTGTTATTATTCAATTCTTAATTGAAATCTATTATAAACCAATTATGTTAACCATGAAATTAATTCACCTAAATCATTGAATGTAATAAAGTAATATTAAACAATGTGTGGAAATATATTATAGAGAAGATAATATAAGTAGTTGTAAATATCAATATTATTAATTAATATTTCAATAAAAATATTTAAACAATTATACATGTAGTATAATCATGTTTTAATTAAGACGAACAAAATGTAAGAGGATTTTCATTAAAAACCATATATAAAATGTCAATTTTCTAAAAAATTCTAAAGGATATTTTTAATGATGCATGTATTTATGTTTTAAAATGTTGATATAGTTATTGGAAAATATTTATGATGAATGGTTGTAAATATATATCCCTTTAATTCAAAAGGTATTTTTATTTTGGGGATCAACTATATGGTTACTCCAAGTGTAGCTACGATGGTTACATCATATGGTTGTAATGATGGTAAAATAATAATTTAGCAGGAGGGTTAAATTGTATGGTTTTTGTGATGTTTACAAATATTATGGTATCAAGGAGGGTTAAACTTTTATGTAACAAATTCCCCAAATTCCCCATATGGTTTTATTTATATTTTTTCTGTTTTATGGGAATCTCAACATTTATAAATATAACAATCTAATACATTATAGGTGAGAAGTATGTCTTTGTGAAAATGATTTAATATTTTTATAAGTATTAATGGAATAATGGATTGGAATATAATTTTTGTTTACCTTTTGGAGATTTTTCTTCCTATCACATGTTTTAAAATTATTTTCATTGGGTTTTTTGGATGGATAAGAGAAAAGAGGGCGATCTGAATATTTTAAAAATTTCTCGTGAGAAGAAATATTGTTATATTAAAATGATTTATATTATGAAAATTTTGATACTATTTTAGTTTTATCCACATTGTATTGTTGTGGGTTATTACATATGTTTTATGACGTAATTCACTAAAACTCCAATATGAAAATATCATTGGGAATGTATTGAAGTCAATTCTAGTTAAATTAACTCGAGTATATAATGTATAAGGTCATGAACATATTGGCAGTGTACGTTGAACCATAATCACAAGAACATTTAAATAAATTTAGGATAATTAGTTAATTATGTAATAATTATATATAAATAACTTTTGTGATAGATAAAATAAAAAAACAAATGTTCCCCTTGAAGAATATTTCATATTCATTCGGTAAATCCTTTTAGTATCTGAAAAAAATACTTTATTAGATTGATTTCTTCCAAAAACAAGGATTATAGTATTAGGGAAAGGATTGTTTTATCTATATGGGATGAGTTTGTAATGGAATAAATGAATAAGAGATGTGAATAAGTGGGACGGGTGATTGTCACTTTGTAGTGAATGATGAGTGGCATCCTTATATATATATAAAGGTAAACACTATTGTGAGGTATCCTTAACATAATGCACCGACAATAATGAAAAAAATTAAATAAATGGGATGATATAGTTTATATTTGATAATAAAATTGGTTTTTTAAATGTTTCAAGGTCATTTTTTACTTATGTTTAAGGTGTAGTCACATGTGAAGATAAGATTTTCTCTCAATCATTGTAATTAATTTCAATAAATTTCACTATTATATTAGTCGAGCACAAATTTTAAAAACTATAAATTATTAATTATTATGATTAATAATTTAAAATCATTTTTTTTCAAATTCAAATAAAATAAGTTATATGAGTAAATTTGAAATTAATCCCAGAGATGGGATACGAAGGAATTTTTTTAATTTAAAAATGTTCAAATGTTTGAAATGTTTTTATATCAAATATCAATGTGAAATTTATTAAAAATAATTTTTTTTGATAAATATATGTACATTTTATAAAATTTAACATTAAATATAATAAAAATTATATTTTTACTTTATAAATAAATTAGATGAAAATTTTATATTCCCTTAAAATTCAGTATTTTTCACTATTCATCAAAAAATGGAATATTTTAGAAAAATACAAAAAAATCACACAAATATAATTTTACATTAAAATTTAAAAAGTTCACATTATTTTTAATAATATATTCAATAGATGTTTTATATTAATTATTTAAAATAGGTTCTCCATTGAATATCCGCAAAACTGTCATTTGTAATATTTTCAATGTTATACATAATATTATACCCATTCTTATCATATGTCGGTAAAATATATTGGAAAATTGTAAATATTGTATGAATCAATATATAATATATATATATTTTATTAATATCACCCACTAATCGTAATAAATTTCATTTATTAAGATCAAAATCTTTCAGAGCATAAAAATCGATCTTTTAAAAAAAATCATTTACATTATTTTTGTTTCTATATTCATTTAAATTTTATTGGTAAATAATGAATTATACTATGAATATTTATTTTTAATATTATACTATATATTTCCTCCAATTTAATTTATTAGAAATAAATTACATTTTAATTATAATATTATTAATATTCGGTAAGATTTGGTCTCCCGTGTAACTCAGGACCTCAATGCAACTACTTGCATAAAATACAAGCAAAAATAAATGTTGCATGAATATTAATACACAGAATATATTTAATATATTTAAAATAGTATATATACTATAGAGTATCATGATATTTTATTCCCTTATGTACTTGGTGTTGTGTGACACACTATAAAAAAATGTCCTTATTTTAGAATTTCAATGTGTTACATTAATCATCGATGTGATCAAGAATTTTATGCATCTCACTAGTATTGTTGTAACACCAATAACATAGTTACCTAGAGTTGGTGAATTATTACATAACTTTTTCATGATCATAGAATATCATATCTCGAAAGACCGATTAGTTTAGTATCCTTGGAAGTGCTAGATGCAATCATAAGTTTTACATTACAATATAAAATGAAAAAAAAACATCATTGTATCCATTGATGACATTAATAACCATTAGACAATCCCTACTGGTCAGTCCTAATATACTACTTCGCATCCTAGGAATAATAATACGTAGAAAGAGGTGTGCTCAGATGCTCAGTATGGATAACAATATAGTGGAAACATTCATAAATAAACATAAACATTTAAGGAAAAGTATAAGACTAAAACACCAGACTTTTAAACATAAACTTCATAATAATATGGAATGGATAAATAAAATAATATCATTTATGTATTCACAAGGATATTCTACAATTTGAATAATCATATATAACATCAATATCCAACTTCGTAATGATTGAACTCGTAATGCCAGACATCATAACCACATAGTAAAGGCCTTGTCCCATGACTAAAAATAATATTTTTTCAAAGCCTTGGGCCAAGACTCTAGTTTTTCTCATGAGAACTACTGATGCATCAAGGAGCTATAGTGGTCTACACACATCACTTACAAATCACAATACATTCCTCATATGAAATGTTTGATACATAACATAAAAATTCACATTAAAACTAGCATACAAAATGTCAATACTTTAACCATAAACCTTGAATGGTTTAAAAGTTACACATCTACAGTCAATCATATCAATAAACCTTCAATACAATATGGAAGACCATTTCATAACAAATTATCATCAGACTATTGTAAAATCTGTCAATGGATGTTGACATAGATGAAATCAAAATTATGTGATAGAAATTTGGAAATCATTTAAAATTTAAAAAATTATAAAAGAATAAAAATTATTTTGAAAATATACATATATACTTTTAAGGGAATATTTGATGTTTTCATAATGTAGAATAATAGTTTCAACCTTCTTATAAGTTAAAAAAAATCTTACATTAATTTCTCAAAAATGTCTTAAAGTACATTGTTTGGAAAACGATAGAAAGATTACTTTAAAACCATTTAATAAAAAGTAAAACATGGGAATAAATCAATTTCAATTGTAGTCTAGTAAATATTATTTTTTTTGAAATACATTTTTAAGAAATGCAGACGTTGATGATAAATAGGTCCCAGTAGATACTTACATATAAACAACCTTGGATAATAAAGAGATTGTAAAATTAATCCTTACCTTGTAAATTTCTATAGTTGATAGTATGTTAACCTATTTTTTGATAGTTAAATAATTGTTATTAAATTATACAATATCAATATACTTAAATATTATATCATATATGATATTATAATGTTGCTTTGTTTATAATATTTTAGTAGTATCATCGTTTCAGGTGTTAAATGATTTGTTTTCCCTTATATGATGGGTTACATGAGCCATTTTTTTGGATATGATGTATTTGATTTGTATGTAGAATGATATTAGGTTCTTAATCATTAATTTTAATACTAAAATGAAAATAAATCATGAATGATTACAATGGAGGAATGAATCTCATCGCATTCATGGTGGCAGTAATCTGTGCGGACACACGAGTGACAATACCATTCCATTGATTGTGAAATCAGACGTAATTGGATTTTATATCATTTATAAAGAATCATTAACATGGTATATTTATTATTTACAACAATTATACTCATTATTATACCGATTCAAATAATTTAGTGTTGAGTTACAAACTACAACACGACGTGGAGGCGGTAAGCCGTACGTATGCACGTATGGTGATTTTGTAATTCATAGGATGGATGGAATACTGAATATGGTTGTACAATATTTATAATAACATCACACTATGTATAAGGTACTGGAGTTATTATTATTTATAAAAGAAAACAAATAATGAGGAAGTGAAAGATGAAAAGAACTTTTAAAATGGGTGATGAAATGTTTACCTCTTCTTCGAGTGTTTCATTTTGAGTTGATAAAAAATGGCTCCATAAGATGGATTTCTAATCAATTTATGGATTATAGGTCTTCATGATGGTATTTTGGAGGATATTTGAGAATTAGTTGTCTAAGCCATATGGCTATAGGGATGTGATTTTGAGAGAAGTGGATGTACCCTTTTATAAGATAGGTGAGGGTCACTTTAGAAAAAGTTTGAAATATTAGTTTATTATACAAACATATTTGGTTTATAATGGCTCCAAAAAAATTTATTTTGAGGATAAAGTGGGGATGAGTTGAAAAAATCTCAAAAAATTTGTTTTAGACTTGTTTCGGACACCATATTAACCTTACCTTTTAGATTTAACTCTTACTTAAATGGTTTGATATTTACCATGTATCCTTATATATTTATATTATATGGTTATTAAACTTACTATAAACTTCCAAAAAATTCCTAGTGGTTAATTGTTGATATATATATATATATATAACATTTTCTATGTCATTTGGCCGAACCATGGATTTTGAGGAATATAATATCAATTAATAATATAGTATTTGTTTTGAAAACACATTGATGTAAATTTTGACACTATTTAGTAATTGATTTTTGATAAAGTCCTAAAAACATGATTACATCAATAAAATTATTCAATGAAACCTAACATGTCATATTAACCTATAAAATTCTTGTAATTCATCAAAAGACTCAATATTTATTTATTTTGGTATTTTTAATAACATTTATTTTAATATTTCATTAATATGGTAATTACTACATCATCATTGTATCATAAATAAATTTAATTTTTTAATTTATAAAAATTATAAATAAAACTACATTATGTAGATAATATTTTTAGGTTTCTAATGAATATTTATAGTTGCATTTATATTATGTGTAGTGAGATATTAAAATGGTTTAGTTATTAAACATTGAATTTAACACTTTTAACTCTTCTTTAAATAAATTATTAATAAATGTCCTAATCTAATCCAAGTGGACAAAAAGTTCATATTTTATTCGTAAGGTTTTTTGGTCGAAATACAATAATTCAATTGTATTAGGACAAGTGTCAGTGTGTCTATAATATCATATTATTTTTAATTACTCTATTTACGTTTATCCGTGTTAAATAAATGTCAAAAGATATTTTTCAACCAATATAATTTTCATCTTATTGAACCACATTTTGTTTACTGATATCAAACATGTCTCTTTTATTTTTTAAATTCATTTCAAAAAGGCGGTAAAATTATGTTTTATGTAATTTTCTAATGTTCCTAGAAAGTGGGTAAAAGACAACAAAAAGGTCAATAAAAATTTATACAACTAATTTTATTACAAAATGACTTCAATGAATTAAATTGAAATAATATAGGTATTTTGTATCTATTTTGACTAAAATTAAATTTAAACAAAATAAATAATTATTTAAATATAAAGTTGGTTAAAAAACAATAATGCAGTGTTTTTCACTATTCATCCAAAAGTGAATGTTTTCATAAAAATTCCAAAAACACACCCTAAGCTAATTTTGATATTCCGAATCAAAATATGATCCCATTTAAAATTTAAAATTTAAAAAATTTTAAAAAGTGGGTATTATTGTTCATAATTTCTTGTTTGATTAGTTATGGTGGAATAGAAATCGAAGTTGTGTACAACACAAGGTATTTTATTATTCAAAGTGAAACTTACCATGGAATCTTGGGGTGTTACATTCTCTCATTCAAATGATTTTTTCCTCAACGTTTATAGAAAACTATTACGCAAAAAGATTCTGGTGGTTCATCATCATATATTCCTCGAGTTCCCATATTTCCACTTCAATCATATGGTTTCTCCATAGAAAATTTACCAGATTAGTCATCGGGTTTCTCATAACATGTTCTCTGTTTTCAAGAATATTGACATGATCATCGCAACAAGACAAATCATGTTTCAGTTCTATTTCTTCATAGGTGTGCACATGTGTTTGGTTAAGCATGTATTTTCTGAACAGTGATACATGGAACACATCATGAACATTGGAGAGACTTGGAGGCTTTTACAAAGGGTAAGCTACAACTCTAATTAGTTTTATAATTTCAAAAGGTCTATTCTGCCTGAGACGCAACATTCCATTTTTACCGAATCGTATAACTCCCTTTAATGGAAGTACCATGAAGAAAACATGATCCCCAACATGAAATTCCAAATATTTCCTTTGGTTATCTACAAAGCCCATTGTTCTACTTTGGACTTCATTGATGTGGGTTTGTATAATCTTTACTTTTTCCATTGTTCCCTCAACACAATCTGGGCAAAGGAGTTTTCTTTCACCAACATCATCCCAAAAAGTAGGTGTTCTAGATCTCTTTCTATATAACGCTTTATAAGGTGCCATTTGAATAATTGAATGTAAGTTATTGTTATAGGAAAATTATAATAGAGGTAAATATTGATCCCACATAACTTGAAACTCAAGTGAGGAAGATCTCAATATGTCTTTTAAGATTTGAATAGTCTTTTTTGATTTTCCATCAGTTTGAGGGTGGTAGGAAGTGCTCAATAAAAGATTAGTATCAATGCCTTTCAGATGACTTTTCTAGAATAATGATGTAAAATGGGGATCATGATTAGAAACAATCGATAGGGGTAAACCATGAATTCTTACAACATCATTAATATATAGACTTATTAAACAATGAAGTGGTAAATCATTTCTTTTGGAAATAAAATTTGCGGAATATGTAAGATGGTCTACATTGACCCATAATGTAACACCCCGACCCTAGTTTCCCAGAGTCGGTGCATTGTTGCGTAACATTGGCATGATCAAAAAAGATCATGTCTCGAAAGACCGATTAGTTTAGTAGCCTTCGAAACACTAGATATATTCAAAAATGTTACATTATATCATAAAGTGAAAAACTACAACAACAAAGTATCCATAGTCCACACTGATATCCTCTTCTGACTAACCATGCAGGTCATTCATAAAATACATCGTCACATCCTGGAAAATATTAAAACATTGAAAGGGGTGAGATCAGATGCTCAGTATGGATAAAAATATTGCGGAAGCTTTCATGAATAAAGATTAACATTTAAGGCAATGTATGACTAAAACAAAAGCCTTTTTAAACTTGAACATTATCATAATATCGAAAAAATAAAATTAAATAATGTCATTTACTTACTCACATTGATATTCTACAAGTCTAATAATCACATGAAATATCAATAACCACTTTCATAATGATGAAATTCATAATTCCAGACTATCATAACCACATAGCCAAGGCCTCATTCCAAGACCACAAATATGATTTTGTCCAGGCCTCGTGCCAAGACACTAGTTTGTCTCATGAGACCTGCCAATGTATCGTGGAGTTATAGCGGGCTCCACTCATAACTTATTAAGTCCAATGCATTCCTCATATGAATAGGTTTAAACATATCATATAACATAAACATATCACATAAAACATGCATAAAGTAAACCTAACATTTCTACATTTCAATCACAAGATATCAATACAACACATTGATATAATAAAAACACTTTAAAAACCATTTTCAATACCAAAATAAAAGAAAATTAAAACTTGTATTTATTTTTCATTTTTAAAAAAGTTATGGCATGTAGAGGAAGCCAAAACTCAAATAATTGTCACGGCGGTGGAGAAGTCGTTGTCTCCGCATACGTAAAAAAAATTCCTTTTGTCATTTAGTAAAACCGCTTTGTATAAAAATATTCCTTTTGAATAAAAGTAAAAGTCAAAGGGGTTTATACACCGTATAAAGGAAAGTTGTGTATAAAACCAAATATGCCTCAATGAAAGGAGATTGAGACGAAGTCCCTTAAAAAGATCATTTTTTTAAATAAATCTATTATGTGTATTCACTATAAGTACACCTAAAGAAGTAAAAATACAAGATAGGACATAATAATATCATGACATATTTTTAATGTAGGAGATTAACCCAAAGAATGTAAACTGGGATAAGAAGTTCCCTTACCTCGTGTCTGACTTGACTCGACCGCTCCTTAAACTCTTGAATAATAAACTATAGTTAATCTCTACCTTCTTAAGAACCTTTCTCAAGTTCATTATTCCTTTTATATAACTTATTACTATGTCATGAACATTATGTAATTATTTAAGTTTATAACGGTCGTTTTTTCGATCTTAGGTACTTGAGTCAAAATTAAACTTCTTATAATTACACTTTGTTCATGTGGTAATATATCCATTATATCCATAATTATATTCATGATGTATATATCATATACATCATATATATCATATACATCATATATATCAAGTATATACATTCATTTATAATATTACATAACATTTAGAGGTATGAAATGAAATGCACCGTTCTTGGAGACGGTAAGCCGTACGTACGCATGAACGCTACTTTCATTTATATTTCATATTTAATGGAATGAAGTTATAATTATATAAAGGTATAATATAATTCCAGGATAATATAATGTAAAATAACATTTACTCCATCCTTTATACATCCCACATATGACATTAACGATTCAAATTACTTTGAGGGGGCGGTAGTCCGCATTTCCTAAAATGAAAATATCGTGTTTACCCATAATGGAAATATTAAAGGTATGCCATAAATGAGAAATACAGAATCGTAAGGAAAACATAAACATAATATATATATCATATATGAAAATAGTTTCATCAAAATTTCCACCATTATAGGTGTTAAAAGAATATTGAACAATCATCATTTCGTGAGACAGTATTTCGCCACCCACAGAAACAGTATATTCTTTAACCATTAGACGAAGGTGTGTGTAAGTGTAAAAAAAATCCTTATCATAACAACATCATAGTATTTTTTATATACTGACGTTGTTATAAAGGAAAGGAATTAAAAGTGTTTAGGGGGTTGGAGAAGAAAAATAAAACAAAAGAACATAAAAGAAGACATTACCTTAAAATCGGGTAACTCGTTTTGATTTGAGCCAAAGGCTTCCTTGGGAAGACTTATGCCCAAAGTGAGGCTTCTAGGAGTAAAAGAGGGAAGTTGGGAGAGTATTTGGGCAGAGTTTGGCCGAGCCAAAAGGCTTTGAAGGTGTGAGTAAGGTGGTAGTGGTGGGGTCCTTTTATAATTAGAGAGAAGGGGCACTCTTGGAAAGATTGAAATTTTACTTTATTATGAAATGATTTTCAGATTATAAAGGTCCCACACTTATATATTTCTAGGGTAAGGTGATGCGAGTTCTAAATCTACTCATCCAATAGGTTTTTGACAACTATAAGTCTTATATTTAACATTATCTTTTCATTTTATTTAAATTGTTAATTAATGAGGTAATCGCTGCATCATCATGGTGCCATAAATAATTTAATGTGTTTAATGATTAAAAAATATTAAAAAAAATATAATGATTTAGGAAATATTTTTATATTTATAATTAATATTTATAGTCAAAAATATAACTTGTATATCCCTATTTAAATTTTTTTTAGTAAAACAACTCATGTTTGTGACATTTTAATTTTAACATTAAATAAAAGGTTTTTAATGTAATTTTCCAACCAAAGTGGCTCCATGGGGTCCCCAAGTTGACCCATGGATTTTCGTGGTTGGACATGACTAATAAAATAGGGGTAGGACAAGTCTAAAGGTATTTTTATATTTTTATAATATCATTTTTACCTTAAATTTCACAAATTACCTTAAATTGCGATTAATTAAACTTAAAAGTTACTATTCACCAAAAATTATTTTAATCCCATTGAACCACATTTTACTTTCTAATGACAGCAATGTATGTCTTATTTTTGAAAATCAAATCACAAAAGTGGTAATGATTCATTTAAACGAAAAATCTGTTTTTTATCTACCACTTAGTGGTTTCACTATTCATCAAAAATTGAAGTTTTTTAGAACAATGCCAAAATTTCACCCTAAGCTATATTTGATATTCTGAATTAAAAAATTATGTCTATTTTAAAAAATTCCAAACATGTATGTTGCATTAATTAATTTTATAATTAATTCCGGCTATCACAACAAATAGCGTGTTTTTAAGAAACAATATATATCAAAAGATTGACAATTGTTAGTGTCCAATTTCAAAGTGAAATTATTTCTAATGACCACCATTGGATAAAATGGTAAAAATATATTCTAATTATACTCCAAAACAACTCAATAGTATAATTTATCACTATGAATTATTTTGATTAAAAAATTAGTTTTTAATTATTTTTCACTATTCATAAAAAATTTGAAGTTCTCAGAAAAATACCAAAAATTCAACATAGGTTAATTTCGATATTCCGAATCCAAAAATGAAGTCCATTTTGAAATATAAAATATATATAATTTCAAAAAGTGGGTATTACTATTCTTAATAGATATTTTGATTGGTCTTGGTGTGTTAGAATCTCAAACATGCGTACATTACAAGCTATTGCATTATTGAAAGAGAAGTGTATCATGGAAGCTCGGGGTGTTACATTCTCCCCTCCTTCAATAAATTGCATCCTCGCAATTTGGAATTTTTGTTTGAAAATAAAAGGTTGAAAATAGAAAATACCTTTGGTGGAAACCCACATCGGAAATAAGGTTATTAAAATTTAGCCTTAATTAGAGAGAAAGGGAAATGAAAAAGTCACCACTAAATAATGATCTCGATAAGGAGAAAATTGGTGGAAATTAGACATATATAATTGGAGGAAAAACATAAATATTTGTAGGGAGTGATTGAGGTCATCAATCACAAACAAGTGTAAAATTGTGGGGCTGAAAGCCTTCAATCTATATTGATTTAAAATATTATCAGTTCAATAAGACATAAGGTATTAGGATAACACCTTTTTTGTTTTAATATCCCTTTACTAAAGTTTAGGAATTAATTTATTCATAGAATAAGAGATAGGTATATATATATTTATGCTTGTGAAGTAGAGTTTCAACCTTCAACTAATTTCTACCACAAACTGATCTTTCACTCAAAACGATAATAGAACTCAAAATATTATATTTATCCTAATTGTACAAGGTTCACATAACATTTAGATTAGGAAAACTATTTTTTCATAACCAGGGAATTCTTGTAGACTAGTGATAGGTAATAAAGGTCTGTCGCACTATGGTTGTGGGTTCAATTCCTGCAGCTTTGTCCGACGTGACGGGTTATGCCTCGCCCTACAGGTTTTCCTTTTCCTAAAATTATCGTATTATAATATTCCAAAAATAATCTTCAGAAATGGTTTAACCTTAAACAATACTATCCAAAGATCAACATAATCCATTCCAACCATTATAGTTATCCAAAATACCTTCGTCCAGACTTTCTCTAAAATGTCCTTAAATTCCAAAATCAATTGCAACATTAGATTCCCCAAAAAAATAAGGTTTCTCATATTGTCACATACTGAAAATATGATTACCTTCATCATATTAAAACCTTAATGAAAAAAACAAGTACCGCATTACAATCCTTATATATATCACATTATTCTTATAACCATAATCTATTTCTTGAGTCCAAAAACACAAATACAATAATTATTCATCTTCATCTGTAGTAACAGCATAAGCTTGGCCTTGATCCCTTGGCCTTTTCGGAGGTAAGTTCCCTGACGCTTAGGACATTCATTTGCATAATGCCCCATTTCCCAACAATTATAGCATTCAACAGTTATGTCCCCATTCTTTCCCTTGCAATTATGATCTTGATGACATTTTTCTCCACATTTATAACAAACTCCCGATCCTTTTAGGCATGTACCAGGTTGATTCTTCCCAAAATTATCACATAATGGAAAATCCTTCTTTCCCTTTTTCCCTTTATCTATATCTTTTCCACTGTTCTCTTCTTCTCTTGCTTTACTTTGTTGTCATAAGACATTGAGAATTCATTTTCTGTCTTGATAGAACATGAGACTATATCTTCGTACGTTGAGAAAGATTGTGACACTAAAGCTCAATGGAGAAACGGTTTTAACCCATCAATGATATGATCAATCCTACTTCTTGGGTTACGTATATAATCTGTAGCATGTCTTTCTAACCTTGTAATGTTGGCCTCATACTTTGCGACATTCTCATCCTCCTTTTTCCACATACTCATAAATTGCCTTTCCATATGTGATCGATGGTCACGAGGAATGTATTTTTATAAGAAAATTTCCTTAAACTCCCTCCATTCCATACTTGATACTTCTTCATCTTCCATTGTATTTTGAATCAATGACCACCATTGATAATCATCTCTAGTAAGTCGGTAAACTGCCATGATAACCTTATCCCTTTCACTACTCTTCAAGGCACATTATATTTTCTCTAAGGAATTTATCCATTGCTCAGCTACTAAGGGATTTGTAATTCCATTGAATATTTACGGTTGTTTCCTCATGAAGCGGTCTAAAATTGATCCTCCACCTTGCAGATCAGGGTACTCCATACGAGTAATGTTATTATTCATAACCTGAGTGAGTTGTCCCAGTATGGTAATATGTTTATCAGCACCAGTTGTATCTCCAGCTCCACAATAATTATCTTGATAAGGAGGGTAATCCCTACATGGAGTGCGTCCATTGATACGGTTTCCATTCCTTCCACTATGCGCCATTTCTAAACAATGGCATAAACTAGATTAGATTATGAATCAAAATACATAATTCCATACTTGTGAAACACATAACATTAATTGAACTATTTATGGATATAATCCATATTCATACAAAAAATTTCTTTAAGGAAGTATATACTCATAACCCTTCATAGAGGATTTTAAGAAAATGAGAATTATCCTAAGCATATCCCTCGAGAGTGTTGTAACCAAGAGTGTAGCAAGGCCTGTTGCCATGCACCAGTTCCCATTCGAGTCCAGCTCAAAGCGGTGTCTTCGGGTTTTACCCATAGGTACATTTGTGCTAGAGCCGCCTCTACTTGCTCGTATCCATACAGGGATTTATTGCTCAGAAAACTCACAAAATCTCTACAATAACAAAATTATAGAAAGTTATTCTATACTAATCCTAAAAGTCTATCTTATGGCTAAGAGATCTAATTAGAGTTTTTATAAATCTAGATTCCAAGGTTAGTACTAAACTTCCTCTGAAACCAACTGTAACGCCCCGACCCTAGTTACCAAGATTCAGTGCATTATTGCGTAACATTGGCATGATCACAAAAAATCTTGTCTCAAAAGACCGATTAGTTTAGTAGCCTTGAAAACACTAGATACATTCATAAATGTTACATTACATCATAAAGTGAAAAACTACAACAACAAAGTCTACATAGTCCACACTTGTATCCTCTTCTGACTATCCCTGCAGGTCATTCATAAAATACTTCTTCACCTCCTGGAAAATATTAAAACATTGAAAGGGGTGAGCTCAGATTATCAGTAAGGATAACAATATTGCGGATGATTTCATAAAGAAACATTAACATTTAAGCCAATGTATGACTAAAATAAAAGCCTTTTTAAACATGAAATTCATCATAATATGGCAAAATTAAAATTAAATAATGCCATTTACTTACTTACATGGATATTCTACTAGTTGAATAATCACATGCAATATCAATAACCACTTTCATAATGATGGAATGCATAATGCCAAACTATCATAACCACATAACCAAGGCCTCATGGCAAGAACACAAATAAGATTTTGTCAAGGCCTCGTGCCAAGACACTAGTTTGTCTCATTAGACCTACCGATGCATCGAGAAGCTATAGCGGGATCCACCAGTCACTTATTAAGTCCAATGCATTCCTCATACGAATAGGTTTAAACATATCATATAACATAATCATATAACATAAAACATGCATAAAGGAAACATAACATTTCCACATTTCAATAACAAGATATCAATACAACACATTGATATAATAAAAAAACTTTCAAAACCATTTTAAATACCAAAATAAAAGAAAATTAAAACATGTATTTATATTTCATTTTAAAAAAAGTTATGGCTTGTAGAGGAAGCCGAAACTCAAATAATGGTCACAGTGGCAGAGAAGTCATTGTCGCCGCATACGTAAGAAAAAACATTCCTTTTGTCATTTAGTAAAAACTCTTCGTATAAAAGGATTCCTTTTGAATAAAAGTAAAAGTCAAAGGGTTTTATACACTGTATAAAGGAATGTTGTGTATAATACCAAATATGCCTCAATGAAAGGAGATTGAGATGAAGTCCCTTAGAAAGTTCATTTTTTTAAATAAATATATTATGTGTATTCACTATATGTACACATAAAGAAGTACAAATAAAAGATAGGACATAATAATATCAAGACATATTTTGAAAGTAGGAGATCAACCCAAAGAATGTAAACTGGGTTAAGAAGTTCCCTTACCTCGTGTCCGACTTGACTCGACCGCTCATTAACCTCTTGAATAATAAACTAGAGTTAATCTATACCTTCTTAAGAACCTTTTTCAAGTTTATTATTCCTTTTATATCAATTATTACCATGTTATTAACATTATGTAATTATTTAAGTTTATAACGGTCGTTTTGTCGTTCTTAGGTACTTGAGTCAAAAATAAACTTCTTATAATTACACTTTGTTCATGTGGTAATATATCCATTATATCCATAATTATATTCATGATGTATATATCATATAAATCATATATATCTAGTATATACATGCATTTATAATATTACATAACATTTAGAGTTAAGAAATGAAATGCACCGTTCATGGAGACAGTAAGCCGTACATACGCATTAACGCTACTTTCATTTCTATTTCGTATTTAATGGAATGAAGTTATAATTATATAAAGTTAGAATATAATTCCAGTATAATATAATGTATAAAACCATTTACTCCATCCTTTATACATCCCACATATGGAATTAATGATTCAAATCACTTTGAGGGGGCTGTAGTCCGTACTTCCTAAAATGAAGATATCGTGTTTACCCATAATGGAAATATTAAAGGTATGGAATAAATGAGAAATACATAATCATAAGGAAAACATAAAAATAATATATATATCATATATGAAAATAGTGTCATGAAAATGGCCACCATTATAGGTGTTAAAATACTATTGAACAATCACCGTTTCGTGAGGCAGTATTTCGCCACCCACAAAAACAGTGTGTTCTTTAACCATTAGACGAAGGTGTTTGTAAGTGTAAATAAAATCATTTTCATAACAACATTCTAGTATTATTTATATACTGATTTTGTTATAAAGGAAAGGAATAAAAAGAGTTTAGGTCGTTGGAGAAGCAAAATAAAACAAAAGAACATAAAAGAAGACATTACCTTAAAATCGGGTTACCCTTTTTGATTTGAGCCAAAGGCTTCCTTGGGATGATTTCTGCCCAATGTGAGGCTTCTAGGAGTAAGAGAGGGAATTTGGGAGAGTATTTTTGCAGAGTTTGGAAGAGCCAAAAGGCTTTGATGGTGTGAGTAAGGTGGTATTTGTGGGGGAATTTTATAATAGGAGAGAAGGGGCACTCATGGAAAGATTGAAATTTTACTTTATTATGAAATGCTTTTCGGATTCTAAAGGTCCCACACTTATATATTTCGAGAGTAAGGTGATAAGGGTTCTAAATCTACTCATCCAATAGGTTTTTGAAAAGTTTAATTATTAGAATTTACATTATCTTTTCATTTTATTTAAATCGTTAATTAATGATGTAATCGATGCATCATCATGGTGTCATAAATAATTTAATTTATTTAAGGTTTAAAAATTATAAAAAAAATATCATGATGTAGGAAATCTTTTTTATCTTCCTAATTAATATTTATAGGAAAAAATATGTCTTGTATAACACTATTTAAAAATTGTTTTAGTAAAACAACTCATGTTTGTGACATTAAATAAAACATTTTTAATGTCATTTTCATATCAAAGTGGCTCCATGGGGTCCCCAAGTTGACCCATGGATTGTCTGGGTCGGCCATGACTCATCCAATAGGGGTAGGACAAGTGTAAAAGTATTTTCATATTTTTATAATATCATTTTTACCTTAAATTTCACTAATTACCTTTAATCGCGATTAATTAAACTTAAAAGTTACTATTCACCAAAAATTATTTTAATCACATTGAACCACATTTTAATTCCTAATGACAACCATGTATGTTTTATTTTGGAAAATAAAATCATAGAAGTGGTAATGTTTCATTTAAGCGAAAAATCAATTTTTTAACTACCACTTAGTGGTTTCACTATTCATCAAAAATTGATGTTTTTCAGAACAATGCCAAAATTTCACCCTAAGCTATATTTGATATTCTGAATTAAAAAATGATGTCTATTTTAAAAAAATTCCAAACATATAAGTTGCATTAATTAATTCTATAATTTATTCCCACTGACACAACAAATAGTGTGTTTTTAAGAAACAATATATATCAAAAGACTGACAATTGTTTATGTCCAATTTCAAAGTGAAACAAATTATAATGACCACCATTGGATAAAATGGTAATAATATATTCTAATTATACTTTAAACACACTCAATATTATAATTTATCACTATAAATTATGTTGATTAAAAAAAAAAATTTAAGTATTTTTCACTATTCATAAAAAATTGGTTGTTCTCAGAAAAATACCAGAAATTCAACATAGGCTAATTTCGATATTCCGAATCCAAAAATGAAGTCCATTTTTAAATATAAAATATATATAATTTAAAAAAGTGGGTATTACTATTCATAATAGCTATTTTGATTGGTCTCGGTGTGTTAGAATCTCGAACTTGCGTACAATACAAGTTATTGCACTATTGAAAGAGAAGCATATCGTGGAAGCTTGGGGTGTTACAAATATTGAATCGATCCATCATGGAGTATTTGGTAACCCCATGACAAATTCCATCATTATATTATCCAATATCCACTTAGATATTGGAAGAGGTTGCAAGACTCCTCTAGGCTGTTTCCATCTAGATTTCACTTATTGAAAAAACATACATTTTGACACATAATAAAAAATCACCCTCTCAATGTTTTCCCTCATAAAATGTTCCTTCAAATCTGTATACATATTGGTGCTCCCAGAGTGTAGCGAGAAATTGGAGTTATGAGCAACATTCTATAATTTCCTTTTTAAATCAGGTATTTTGGGAACACAGTGTCTCATCCCAAATTTAAAGATTCCATCTTATTATATGAAGTCACTCAATCTTCCGTCATTTATAGCTTTATTCTTCTTTTGAAACTCCTCATCATACGTATGACAACTATTTATCCTTTCTAGAAAAGATGGTTTGGAAACCATTTGAAAAAGTATTAATGTTTCACCTTCCATTGTTATTCCAATATCCATCTTTACTAGATCCCTGAAAATTGGATCCCTTTCAACTCTCATCATATTCAAAACTCCATGATCCTTCATGCTCAAATAATCTACCACCTTATTTACCTTCCTCAAGTGGTAGTGTATAATGCAATAACAACCCTTGAGTATTTCAATCCATTTTCTTTGCCTCATTTTGAGTTCATTCTGTGTGATAATATACTTCAAACTCTAGTGATCTAAATATGTCTCACATTCTCTCCCAAGAGATACCGTCTGAAAATATTCAAAGAAAATATTACAAATACTAACTGAATATTATTAATAGGATTGTTTTGTTCATGAATTTTCATCTATTGTGATGCATATTCAATAACTCTATCAATCTTCACAAGGACACAACCAAGTCCTTTCATTGAAGAATCACTATAAATAACAGACTAGTCATTCATCGATGGTAGAGTCAATATAATAACATTGACTAATCTTTAATTCTATTCATTAAATAATTCATCACACTCTTTTGTCCAAACTAATTTAATCCCTTTACATGTGAGCTTAGTTAATGGGTTATGAACTCGGGAAAAATTCTGGATGAATTCTCGATAATAACCTGCTAAACCAATTAAACTACATACATCAGTTATACTCATCGGTGTTGGAAATTCTTGTATTGTCTTATCTTATAAGGATCAATAGATATTCCATCTTTATAGACAATATGATCCAGAAAAGAAATATCATGCAGCCTGGAATCACACTTGCTATACTTCCCATATCATTCATTCCTTCTGAGGGTTTTAAGAATAGGGAAGAAGTTATTTTCATTATCTTCATAGATATTGGGGTATACCAAGATATCAACAATAAATACAACTACAATTTCATAAAGATATTCATTGAAAACTCTATTCATTATATCAATGAAAACAGAGGGTGCATTAGTCAGTTGAAACAGCATTACTCTAAACTCATAATGTCCGTACCTGGATCAAAATGTTGTTTTCATAATGTCTTCCTTCTTCTCACAAAAATGAAGATATCCAAATCAAGGTTCTATAATTTAAAAGTACTAAACTCCATGAAGATTATTGAATAAATCATCAATGTGAGGAATGTGATACTTTTTATTTATCGTTATTACATTGATCTCTATGTAGTCAATGCATAAACTCATAGATCCATATTTTTCTTAAAAAAACAATATGGGCTCCCCAAGGAGAAATAATGGGGGGAATAAATCCCTTATTACTTAATTCCTCTAGTTGTTTCTTTAGTTCCACTAATTCCACAGTGTCCATTTTTAAGGGGTGTTCGATATGGACTATGAACTAGTAATTCAATCAATAGAAAACTCAATTTCTCATTCTAGATAATGTCTAGGTAAATCCTTTTGATACACATCCACATATTCATGCACTATATGTACATCCTATATTTGAATATTATTTTCCTCACCCATAGTTATTTCATTCTCTTCATCCCAAAAAAATATAATTTAGTAGAGTTACTGGTGGAGTATCTTGATACGAATCAGGTTTTGACACTTCTTCTCTAAAGATAAGGTACTCCTTATATTCATAAAATATTGTAACCTTCTTATTCTTAAAATAAAATTTTACATTATACTCTGAAAGACAATCAACACTAAGGATTATATAAAATTCAAACATGGGTATGAAGATAATATCATCATATAAAGAACATTTACATTCCCTAATGGGGACTGATTCACAAAATATTGTTACAATGAAACATCCATAAAGAGTTTTTACTTACATATCTCATGTTAAATGAAATTTGAAATATCAAATTTTCTTAGAAAACTGGGAAGATATGAAACAATTTGATGATCTAGAATCAAATAATGCATTGTATAAACTTGAGGAAACCAAGAAATTACATGCCACTATGTATTTCATAGATTCAACCTCAGTAGTAGTGATCACATAAGCATGGACTTGATCCCTTGGAATTTTCTCAGGTATGTTTTCCTGACAATTAGGACATTCATTTTCGTAATGCCCCATTTCCTTAAAAATATATCATTAAACATTGACAACCTCATTCATTACCTTGCAATCACGAGCATGGTTTCCTTTTTCATGAAACTTGTAATAGACTCTCATTCCCTTCAAGAAAGTACTGTGTTGTTTCTTCCCACATTTACTACCGGATGGACATTCAACTTTTCCCTTCTTCTCTACAATTTCATTTCATGAGTCTTTTATAGATCTATTATTCTCTTGCATTACTTTATTGTCGTAAGACATAGAGAATTCCATTTCGGTCTTGATAGAACATGAGACAATATCATCATATAATGAGAAGGATTGTGAGATTCATGCTTAATGGAGAAATGGTTTTAACCCATTAAATAATTGATCAATTCTACTCCTTGGGTTACATATATAATCAGCATCTTTCCTGGCTATCCTTGTAAAGTTATCCTCATACTTTGTGACATTCTCATCTTCTTTTCACCTTAAACATAGTAATTTTCCTTTCCATATCTACTTGATGGTCACATGAGAATTATTTTTCTATGAAAATATCTTTATACTCCCTCCATTATATATTTGAAACTTCTTCATCCACATTTTTGGTTTTGAATTAATTTCAACCATTGATTTGTATCTCCCATGATTCGATAAACTACCATAACAACTTCTTCCCTTTTACTACTCCCCAAAGAATGAAATATTTTTTCTAAGAAACTTATCCCTTTCTCAACTACAAAGGGATTTGTTTTCCTATTGAATGTCGGTGGTTGTTTCCAAATGAAGCAGTCTAGCATTGATCCTCATGTGTTATGGATCAGGGTGCTTCATAATGCTTAGGTTACTATTCATAGCCTGGGTGAGTTGTCCCAGTATGGTCAGAAGCTGATCAACTCTGGTTGTATCACTAGCTCATGTATAATTTTCGAGAGTGGGAGGACAGTCCCTTCTTGGATTACGTCTATTGATATAGTTTACATTCCATTCACTATGCGCCATTTCTATATAATGGAATATACTATATTTGTTAATGAATAACTATACATAATTCCATACTCGTAAAATACCTAACATAAATTGAATAGTTTATGCATATATTACATAGTCATAAAAAATGTTTTCATTGAGTAAATATAGACTCATAAATCCATAATAATGGTTTTTATTGAATTTTTGTTTTATCCTAAGGAAATCCACTGGGAGTGTTGTTACCATGGGCGCAGCAAAACCTGCTGTCTTGTAACAAGATTCCTCGGGTCAAGCCCAGAACTCCTTGTTGAAGTTTTTAATCATAGGTATAGTTGTGCCAGGTCCACATCTACCAGATTGTTTCTAGACATGGATGTATTGCATAGAAAATACACAAAATCTCAACATTACCAAAATTTTAGGATGTTCTTCTATACTAATCCCCAAAGTCTATCTTTGGGTAATGTTCTCTAATCAGATTTTTTCTAAATTTAGTTTTCAAGGTTTGTTCTAATCATCCTCAGATACCAGCTGTAACACCCTAAACCATGTTAGCTAGATTCGGAGCCGTATTACATAACATTGGTATGATCATAAAGGATAAATTCATTAAAGACCGATTAGTTTAGTAGCCTTGGAAGTGCTAGATACATTCTTATATTTTACATTGCATTATAAAATGAAAAACAAAAACATCATGATCTCTATTGACCACATTGAATATCCCTTAGACTATCTCTACAGGTCAGTCATAATATACTTTTTACATCATGGGAAATATAAAACATAGAAAGGGGTGACTTCCGATGCTCATTAAGGATAACAATGCAGAAGAAACATTCATTAATAAGCATAACCATTTAAGGAAATGTAAAAGAAAAAAAACAAGCCATTTAAACACAAACCATAGAATAATATGCCAATGTTAAATTATATATTTCAATTTACAAATTCACATGGATATTCAACTAGTTGAATAATCACATGTAATATCAATAGCCAATTTCATAAGGATGGAATGCATAATGGCAGACATCATAACCCCATAGTGAAAGCCTTGTGCCAAAACTACAAAATAGATTTGGTCATGGCCTTATGTGAAGATACTATTTTGTCTCATGATACCTACGGATGGATTGGGGAGCTATTTTGGGCTCCACTCATCACTTACTAAGTCTAATGAATTCCTCACATGAAAAGGGTGAAACATAACATAAATATTTGTATTAAATCTAGCTTACAAAATTTCAATACATTAAACATAAACCATTAATGGTATAAAAACAACACATCCAAAGTCAAACATATCAAAAAATGTTCAACACAATATGGAATAATGTATCATAATAAATCAATTTCAAACAAGTATAAAATATATCAAAGGATATTGATGTTGATGAAATCAAATTAATTTGGGTGAAATTTTGAAATAATTTAAAAGTAACAATATTCTAAAAGAAATAATTTATTTTCAAAATATTATTATTATCTTATAAGGTATGATTTAATTTTTTTATTATGGAAAATAATAGCCACGCCTGCCGTATATGTAAAAATCATTCTTAGCTTAATTTTTTGAAAAGGTCATAAAGTACCTTGTTTGGAAAAACAATGGTATGATTCCTTTAAATAAATTTTATAAATATTAAAGCAAGGGTATAAATGAATTAAAATAATAGTATATTAAATATTAAAAAAAATTAAAGTATGTTTTTAAGAATCCCAGATGTGAATGAAAAAGAGTTCCTAGTAGATACTTATGTGTAAACAAGCTTAGATAATGAAGATATTATAAAATTAATCCTTACCATGTACTTTTTCTTAGCCAATGTTATGTTAACCTCATGTATAATTGTTAAAACATTGTTATTAAATTATAAATGAACTATATACATAAATATGATATCATATATGATCCTCTAATATTGCATTGCTAATAATATTTTAGTAGTATCATCATTTCAAGTGTAAAATGATTTGTTTTCTTTTATATTATTGGTTACGTAAGCAATTTTTAATATGGATATGATGTATTGGATTCATATCCAAAATGATATTCAGTTCATAAACATTATTTTTAATCGTAAAATAAAATTTATTCTTTAATGATTATGATAGAGAATGAATCTCATCTCATTCGTGGAGACAGTAATCCATATGTATGCACGAGCGACACAACCATTCTATTGATGGTAAAATCATATATAATTGAATGGTATATCATATATACAGAATCATTAACATTTTATATACGTTTTTTACATCAATTATACTCATTATTATACCTATTCTAAAAATTAAGTGTTGAATAAAAAACTATACCACGACTTGGTAAGCCGTATCTACAAATGTATGGTGACTTAGTCATTTATGTGATGGATAGAATAATGATTATGGTTCTACCATATTTATAATAATATCACTATTTATAGAAAGTGATGGATTTTTTTGGTATCGAAATAATAAATAAAGAGGAAGTGGAAAGGAAAAGAACTTTGAAAAATGGTTGTGAAATTATTACCTCTTCTTTGGGTGTTTCCTTTGGAATTGATCAAAAGAGATCTTTAGGTTGGCTTTCTGATCAATGTAATGACTCAAGGTCCAAGTGAGTGTAGTTTTAAGGATATTTTTGCAGTGATTTTCAAATCCAAATGACTTTGGAGGTGTGATTTTGAGAGAAGGTATGTAGCCTTTTATAATTGAGGTGACGGTCACTTTAGAAAAAAAAACATGGAATATTAGTTTATTATACAACTTTATTTGGATTATAATGGCTCAAAAAGGATTTATTTCGATGCTAAGGTGGGGATGGGTCAAAAAACTCTCAAACTGTTTGTTTTAAACCGGTTAAAATCACCATTTTAATCATATCATTAAAATTTAACTCTTAGTTAAATAGTTTTACATTTACAATATCTTATTGTATTTTTATATTCTATGGTTATTAAAAATAATATAGACTACCACGAGAACCCCAAGAGGTTAATTTTTAATATATATATCCTTATATAATTCTTTTTTCTGAACCATTTATTTTTAGGAATATAATATCAATTAATAATATAGTATTTATTTTAAAATCCCAGTTTTGTCATTTTTAACACAATTTATAAATTGATTTTTGATAAAATCGTAACCACTTGATTACATATAATTTTTTTTTTCATCAACCCTAACATGTCATATTAATCTATAAAATTCTATTAATTCATCACAAGTCTCAATATACATATATTAGAATATTTATAATATCAATTATTTAAATATTTCATTAATAATGTAATTATTGCATCATCATTGTGTCATAAATATATTTAATTATTTAATGTCAAAAAATTATAAAACAAATATAATTATGTAAATAATATTTTAATCTTTTTAATGAATATTTAAAGTCTAATTTATCTTATGTGTATCCTTATATTAAAATTGATTCGTTATTAAACGTTTAATTTAACAATTTTAACTATCCTTTAAATAAAATAATAATAAATGTACCTATTCAATCCAAGTGGGAAAAAAGTGTCTTGTTTTATTCATAAGGATGATTTTGGTACAAATACACTTAACCAGTAGAGTTAGGACATGTGTCTGGGTAATTATAATATCATATTTATCTATAATTACCGTATTTAATTTTAACTGAGATAAATAATAGTCAAATGTCCCTACTCACAAAAAATTATTTTCATATTATTGAACCAAATTTTACATACTGATATCAACTGTGTTTCTTAGTTTTTTGAAATTCAATACATAGAAGTGTTGAAATTATGTTTTATTCAAATTTTCTAATGTTCCTAGAAGGTGGTTAAAAGATGGTAAAAAGTTAAATAAAATTTTATACATATAATTTATTATAGAATACTTAAATGAATTACATTTAACTAATATAGGTATTTTTTATCTATTTTGGATTTAAATAAATTTAAATAAAATAAATAATTATGTAAATAAAAAGTCAGTTTTAAACAATAACGCTGTGTTTGTCACTATAAAAAAAATTGAATGTTTTTTGAAAAATATCAGAAATTCACTCTAAGATATTTTTGATATTATAAATCCAAAACTGAAGTCCATTTCAAAATAAAATATTTAAAATATATCCAAAAGTGGGTATTACTATTCATTATGGCTAGTTTGTTTGGTCATGGTGTGTAAGATCTCGAAGTGGCGTACAATGCAAGCTATTGTATTGTTCAAAGAGAAACATATCATGGAATCTTGGGGTGTTACAATTTTATAATAATTTATCCATTAAATAAATTAATAATATTTTTAAATAAGGTAAAAAGAACTCCTTGGTATATCTATCCCCTTAAAATTAATGATCGTATTGAGATGGAATCTTATATGATGGCACTTCTACCAAACCTCTCCCAAGATCACGATGGGTTGCATATATATCTCATGATGAAGTGCCTACCTGATCATTCAATATTAATAAAATCATAGGTTATGTCATTAGAGGAGGATCATTTTTTTGAGAAACAACCTGTGGGGATCCACGATCATATAGAGAATATTCTAAGAAATAATACCCTCACCTAGTTATGGTTTTATGGTGAAACAACCCATTTAATAATTGTACATGGTAACCTAAGGATATGATGAGGAATAATTTTCCTCATTTGTTCTTATTCGAGTAATGAATATCTAGGGAAATGATAATTTTATGGGAGGAAGAATTTAACACCCATAGTTTTTATAAATTTATTTTTGTTAGAATTAATTTAATTTATTCTATAGATTATGTCACAAGCAACACATTGTTTTAAAAAATCCTCGATATTATTATTATTATTATTTAAACAAAACCATTATATCCAAGATTTAAAACATATTGGTATAAATAGTATTGATTAATTTTCTATTTTTACATATCATTGATTTATATAAATAATGCATATTGATAAAATGTTATTTAATTTTTTTAAAATCTTTATATGTTAGGAAATTAACATTATCTCAAAAAATGTTTTTTATTTCATTTTATGAAAAAATAAAAAAAATTACCCATTTATAATAATAATTTTATAAAATATAAATATTTTTTGAAATAATCCTAAAAAATTATGTTTTCATTTTTATGAGAATTTTCTAAAAATATAAATTTTAGGATGAACATTGAAAAATATTGATTTTTAATTAAAATATTCATGTTCATTTAATTTTTGTATCAAAAAATTATAATTTAATTTGATTTTAATGTTGAATTAGTGGAATTATATTTCAAATAATATAATTTAGGTCATATTAATTTTTTCTATATTGATTTTTATCATAAAAAGCTTTTGGACTATTGAACATTTTCTCTATAAAAACCTACCTTTTCATCATTTCTCCATGAATAAATTCAATATAAAATTTACCAAATTAGTTTAATAGTGTTCTAGAAAATTCAATCAATATTTATAATTATCATAATTTTTATTATTTAATAAGTTCAAATAATAAGTTATCGAAATGAAATGTCAAAATAATAAAAATTAATTTCTGTGGTTAAGGTTAAAATTGGTTACTAATAGTGTTTAACTAAATAATTAACAGTTAAAATTTAATAAAACAATATCTACAATATATATAATATCTGTATTTAGACCCTATAATTTTTTATGTATAATGACCCATGTTTTGTCCTTTTTTAATAATGGAAATGTTGTTAAACATTTTCCATTTCAAAAAATTACATGTGTGAGAGTCACCCACGTGTGAGAGTCACCTAAATTTAAAAATTCCATGCACTATCCTCTCCATTTAAAAAAAATAAAACCATTATGATTCATTAATGAACATGAAAAATAATTTTATTAATTTAATAATATCATCTTATAATCTTTTTAGTTAATTTAAATACATCCTATGATATAATTTGATTGAATTTTAATGGGGATTCCTGAAGAAGAGGTAACATTAATCAACGAGAATTTGTGTTTAATATCATCATCCACCATATTAATTAATTATAATAAAATTATGATATACCAAATAATTGTCTTAAATATATTTAGAAATGTTAATTTCCAGGTAATGACATAAAACTATCTCCACTCACATCATGTGATTTACGAATTAATCATTCGTGTCTGTGATAGACTACCGCATCGAGAACTGATGTTATTAGTATTTTCAATTACAATATCATAGTATTGGTTATAAGGATTAATTATACTTTTATATATTTTATTTATGATATTTTTTTACTTTCATAATTATCATATAATTCGGACATTCATGCATTCCATATTTATGGAATATAATAATATTGCTAGTGTGTACGGAAGACTATTATCTCACGTTGTGATTTGATTCATTATTTCTTACATGGAAGATAATAATTATGGGGTTAATTTAAATATTTGAAATATATTAGATTTAAATTATACTTTAATAATATTATATCATTTATGTAAAATCATTCAATCTGACTAGAAAATGTAAACAACGTTCTTTCCTAGGCATGAACTACCATCATCATGAATGGTGTATTTCACTTTCAATCACAAAATTATATAGGTTAATGTAGATAAATATAAACTAAATATATCTAAAATTAACATAATAGTTAACTTTCAAAATATTCTAAAACCAATATTTAATTTATATGACAAAAAAGTCAAAACATACATATAAACAATGCATTTACTGCTTAGAACATTAATTAATTATGGAATCATTAATAAACAAGTAATAAATTGTTATAATAAAATCATATATGGTTTTAAATACATAAATATGGATGTATAATAGAACCATATAATGGTATAATAAAATCATATATTTTCATATTAAATCATATATGGAATTGTGTAAAATTGTATTTAATATACTATAGGTTTAACCAAGTATGATGGATGTAAACAATTAAGGTGAGGGATTTTTGACACAATTTTTCTTTCTTTAAGACATATGTTATTTGATTGGCTTATAATATTTTAAAAGGTCTATAAACACCCCCTTTTATATGAAATATCATGAATTTATTTATATTCATCATGTTTTCTGTTTCAATTTTGGTTATTCCTTCAAAAGGATTGTGATTAAATGTTACCAAAGTGGTAAATATTATATGTTATATTCTTTTCATTAATCGGGATTATATATGATTTTGTTTAAGATGAAAAAACATTATAATATAGAAATTAATTTTTTTATCCTTTTTTTATTTATGATATTTTAAATTAATATTGAAATTTTCATGCATACTTGTATTTAAAATAAATGAGAAATTATTTAAGGAAATTGTGACATTATTTATCTCTATTGTTGAAAATATATATTATTCCAAGATCATGTTTTATGATTTTTTACTATTATATAATTAATTTTAAACAATATTTTTAAAAATGTTTTAGTTTTTCAAAAATAATGTTTTAAAAACAATATTTCATATCATTTTTTTAAACAAAACCCAGTTAAGTTTTATTGAAAATGAAAAATTTATATTAGTTATAATATGTACAACTTGATTGAAATTTTATTCCTTGATGACTATTATTTTCTTTGAAGATTCCTTCATAATTTTTTAAGTTGATTTTGAAGGAAAAGTATTTTTAATCTTGTTTATGTTTTAAAAATATATTTTTTCAATGGATAAAATATATATTCCTAAATAAAATTTTTAAATGATTTTTAAGGTTCCATTATAAATTTTCAAGGTAATATTCATAGAAAAAGAATTTAAAATTTTATTATGATTAAATTTTATTTTTCAAATAAAAATCATATTTTACTCTAGAAATGATTCAAATGATTTTAACGATTCCTTTATATTTTTTCAGTGTTATTTTAAAAGAAAAATTTTTCCATAATTTTTTATGAAAATATATTTTCCTCAACAAATTTTATAGTTGATTTGTCATTAAAAATCATTTAATATTAAACCATTTTATATAATATATTATTTAATGGTGATATAATCCAAGGAAACCATTCTTATTATTACTCATAATTGTTTATTATGATACAATATACCATTTTATCTTCTATGTTTTATACAATGATAATTTTATTATAAAAAATGCCTACTTTTTCAAGGTTTATACTCTTATGAAATGATGAAATAATTCTGAAACCTTTCTCTTCAATAAGGTTTATGATTTAATAAAATGTTTACGAAAACCATTTCATTTCATGGGTTATCATATGATGACTATTTTATGATTTTTTGTACATATATGTAAAAATTTTAATGTATGATGTGTTGGAAATATATATACCGATAATGAACTAGCTACAGATTTATATCCCATGGCCTTGACTAGAATGGTATATCATGTGAACTAATTTCAGTAATTTCCTGTGACTACTATAATGATATTTGGTGTAACCATGAGTAATACAATGGTATAGGAAGTGTACTCATTCAAATATTATTTCCATGTATTAGATCATTTCTTACTATGGAAATGAATTTTTTTATTACATTTATACCATAGATTCCATGTTTTAGGCCAAAGTTATAATCTCATGGAATATTTTCTTCGATTTCCTAATTATTCATGTCTTATGACATCACAATATTTATTCCATGAATCACAATTTTTATCTTTTATATGTAGGGTATGGTTTTCATATGTTATGATCATGTTATAAATCCCATATATTTGTGTTATGAATAGGTATCTTCATTATTTAACATTATTAAGAATCTAAGCTCATAAATTCATATGTTTACATTCTCCTAGTATTGAAAAAATGTATTACATAGGATATATTTAATAAGGGTGGTAGTTTTAAATAATTTTGTTGCTGATGATTTAATTTACAAAGAAATAATTTTTTATGTTTTTTTTGTTTCTAAAGGTACTCAATATTTATGATCCTTGGGAACTTGTTTATGTAATATAATAAAAATTCCTAATAAAAATGTAATATATATATATATATGTTATTTTTGGGTCTCTATATCATTTACTTTGTAAAATATAAATTTCTTATAGTTATAAAAAAATTACCAATTTAATCATCCACAGATGAGGCTATGAATTTTTATACTACTATTATTTTCCTTGAAATCATTGGATAAAACAAACCATATCTATAAGGATCCAGCCATAAAAATTACTTAATTTTGTTTTATTTGAAGATTTCACATTGAGGATATTTTCAGGTTTAGAGTTTTACATAATTAGATCATAAATCTTGCATTTCATTATACATTTAAACATGGTGGTTACATCAAAAACAGTTTTAATTTTTTTCATAAAAGGAATCATATTTAAAATAAAACATGATTTCTTTCTTGATAATTACTTGACATTATCGTCACATCATATACTTTTACCTTGACCCATGAAAAACAATTCAACAAGTTGGTATGAGCATAAAAAACTGAGAAAGGGATATAAAAATACGTAAAGAAACCCTTTGTCCATTTATATAAAAGAATAAATGAAATCATACTTTACTCATAAAACATAAGAACTTTAAAAACCTCATTAAATCATAAGACATATGAATAACTCACAGAAATCATAAGACATAAAGGTAACTTGATAAATTCATAACATTCTTAAGCAGGGAGTAGCCCTCATGGTTACGTTTGGAATACCCATCACAGTATAATCCCAAAATCTCTTCTGTGAAACCATAGAATTTAACTCATTCACATTACCCAATGAATTGAAGAGATATCTCGGGCTCACCTGCAAATAGTTTATCATGGAACCACCCGACTTCATAAACAATCCCCAAGAACCATACCATAATTGTATCCCATAAAACATGCATAAAAGAAAACATAACATTTCCACATTTTAATCACAACATATCAATACAACACAATGATATAATCAAAATATTATCTAAACTATTTTCAATACCAAAATAAAGTCAAATTAAAATGTGGTATTTATTTTTCATTTAAAAAATTTATGGCTTGTAGAGGAAGCCGAAACTCAAATAATGGCCACGGCGGCGGAGAAGTCATTGTCGCCATATATAAAAGACTAAAACATTCCCTTTTGTCATTTAGTAAATCTATTCATGTAAAAATATTCCATTATAATGAAATTAAAAGTCAAAATGGTTTATTATACAACTAATAAATTAAGGTCGTATATAAATTGAAGTATGCCTCAACAAAAGGAGATTGAGAAGAACTCCCTTAACTCAAGTCCGACTTGTTATCATTTTTTTATATTCTTGAATAATAAACATAGGTAAATTTATAATTTCTTAAGGACATACTTTAGAGTTTATTATTCAATTCATATCACATATTATCATGTTACAATAATTAGTTTATTATATGATTTCATATAATATGTTTTTTTGATGTTCGGTACATGAGTCAAAAATGAACTTGTTTGAAAAGAATTGCTCATTTAGTTATAACTACATCATCTCTTGAATGGTATTAATTATTTAAATATCATATATATCCAATATATATTCATTTTATACTATTCAATAGCATTTGGAGATAAAAAATGAAATGCACCGTTCATGGAGACGGTAGGTCGTACGTATGCATGAATGCTACATTGATTTCTTTATCATATTAAAGGAATTATTACTAAATGAGACGTATATATATTATAATTCCAGTATAATATTTATTTTATATATGTATCATATGTTCATTAATTACATTATTCATAAATTCCTTGTTTTTCCTGAATGAGTCACATCACTTGATGGGGCGGTAGTCTACACTTCTTCAGATGAAATTATCGCATTTTCACAACATCAAAAAAATAAAAGTATGTTTTAAATATAAAATAATGAAGCATGGATAGGTCATAAATATAACATATATAATATATAAATACAGGGACATCATAATGGCCACCATAAAAGGTGTTAAAAGAAGAAGAATCATTTCATGAGGCAGTAATTCACAACCCACAAAAACAGTATGTTCTTTAACCATTAGACGAAGGTGTGTGTATGGCTAATTAAAATCTTTCTCATAACAACATAGTAGTATATTGAGGATACTGGTGTTGTTATGGAATCAAAGAATAATAATTTTATGGGGAGTGAAGAGGGAAAATACAACAAATTATTTTGAGAGAAGAGGTTACCTCTAAATTGGGTATTTTGATTTGAGGCAAAGGCTCTCTTGAAAAGAATTAAACCCAAAGTGAGGCTTCTATGAGGAAGATAGGGATGTGGAGTGATTATTTTATTAGATATTGGATGAGACAAGGGGCTTGAGAGGTTTGAGTAAAGGGTAGATGTGAGGCTTTTTTATAAGAGGGAGGAGGGTCACTTTTGGAATGTCTTGAAATGTTACTTTAATATAAAATGGTTTTCGCATTTTAAAGGTCCCACAAAGATATATTTAGAGGATAAGGTGATAAGGGTTTGAAATCCACCCATATAATAGGTATTTGAAAAGTGTAAGTCTCAAATTTTACCTTATATTTTCATTTAATTTAAATAGTTCATTAATGAGTTTATCACTTCATCATCATGGTGTCATAAATAAGTTTATTTATTTAATGTCTAAAAATTATAAAAAAATATCATGATGTAGGAAATATTTTTATCCTTCCAATTACTATTTATTCTTTAAGTGATCATTTATGTTAACAAAATTAAAATTGTTTTTCTTAGTGGTTACATAGTTTTGTTATATTTTCCTTTCTTTAAAAATAATTTGATAAAAGGTCATTATCACACAAACGTTATTCCATGGGGTCCCTAAGTTGGAACAAGGAATTCCATGGTCTCCCATGACACAAAAAAGACGAATTTGACACATTTTGGGGTCATTTTATATTATTATGATTTGATTTTATTACCCTTAACTACCCAATTACTAATTAATCACGATAATTAATTATAAGTTATGTGTTACTATTCATAATGTCCAAAAATAAAATATTCATAATTATATAATTTGGATATTCTGATTCAAAATATGGAATCCATTTTACCAAATTCAATACACATAAATTGCAGTAATTAATTTAAAAATAATTCTCATTGTCAAAACAAATAGAATGTTTTTAAGAAACAATATCTATTAAAAGATTGACAATAGTTTATGTCCAATTTAAAAGAAAAATAAATTATAATGAACACCATTGAATTAAGTGGTAAATATTTATTACCATTAAACATTCAAACCAATTAAGAGTAATATCTATCTATATAATTAAATTAGATGAAAAAGCATTTTTGAAATAAAATTCAGTATTTTTCACTATTCATTAAAAACAATGAACATTGTTAGAAAAATACCCAAAATTTATTCAAAGTAAATTTCAATGTCCAAATTCTAATGTATACGTTTATTTTTATAAATATAGCTTAAAATATTTTCAAAATTTTGATATAAAAATGGTTTTCCATCAAAAGGTAGTAAATCAATCTTTAAAAATATTAGAGTATTCTATGCACTAGATTGGATTTATTTTCACATTAAGCCTTCAATACACTATATAATTCATAAATAGACATAGATATGAAAATATATTATTTTTAACATGCTTGAGTTGTTACATCCTTCCCCCCTTTAGGAAATTTTGTCACCACATTTCATATACTTATCGAATAAGTGGTGGTATTTATCCTTCATTGCACTTTCAGATTCCCATGTTGCCACTTCAATCATGTAGTTTTTTCTCAAGACCTTTACTTTATGAATAACCTTATTCTAAAACACTTTCTCCATATGGTCAGGAATCATGACCGGTTGTTCCTCATAAGATAGATTCTCGTCCAGCTGAACTGCATCTGGACTCAAAACATGAGATTGATCTGGAATGTACTTATTTGAAATTGAAACATGAAAAACATTTTCTACCTGAGATAAAATCTGAGGTAAAGCCACTCGGAATGCAACATATCCAACTCTCTCCAGAATTTCATATGGTCCAATGATCCTTGGACTCAGATTTCGTTTCTTACCAAATCACATCACACTTTTCCATGGTGAATAAAAGGGAGATCGTTCCTCTTGTTGACCGCATAATGTTTCTGTGCACTCTGAGTTGTTCTCATGTTTTTCTATATCAGCTGAACTTTTTCTTCCAACACTTATACAAATAATGGTACCTTAATCTTAGTTTCACCCAATTCATCACAAAAAGTTAGAGTTCGACACTGCTTCTCATATAATGCCTCAAATGGGGCCATCTTTATACAGGAATGAAAACTGTTTTTATATGAAAATCAAACAAAAAAAGACATTGGTCCCAAATTCCCTGATAATCCATCGAGCAAGCACGTAACATGTCCTCCAATTTCTGAATTGTTTGTTCTGATTGACCATCTGATTGAGGATGAAAAGATGTACTAAAATTTAATTCAATACCCAGCGACATCTGAAGGACTTCCAAATGATAGAAGTGAACCAAGGATCACAATCAAATACAATGCAGAGGGGAACTCTGTGTGACCTGACTACCTCTTTATGATACTCTATAGAAAGTTGATCTAGGGAAAAATTCTCTCATATAGCAAGTAAATAAACAGATTTAGTCAAGCGATCAACGATAACCCATATTGCATTATTACATCGAGGTGCCTTTAGTAATACCATAATGAAGTCCATGTATATATTCTCACATTTCCACTCTGGTGCTGGTAAAGTCTGAAGCATCCCTTTCGGTAACTCCCTCTTATCTTTAACTTGTTGACAATTCAAAAACTTCAGAGTAAAATCAGAAATATCTTTTTTCATTCCATCCCACCAGTAATACTCCCAAAGGATTCTATACATCATAGTACAGCCTGGATGAAATGAAAATGGATAAATATCAGCTTCACATAACAACTCTCTCTTCAACTATGAATCATAAGGCACACACAATCACTTCCCAAATCTCAAAACAAAATCATTTTCACTGTTGAATTCAGGTACCATACACTTCTGAACCAGTTTTAGTTTTCTCTGTAACTCAATTTTTTTCTTCTCTAAATGCTTAATTCTTTCTGATAGAGAAGATTTCACTAATACTTGAAAAAAAAACATCCTGCACCAACAACTTTTATGCCAATGTTCATCAAATCAAAAACCAGAGGATCTCGTTCCAAACATAGCATGGTTAATGAAGCATTACTTTTTTGACTCAAAGCATCTTCTAATTTATTTTCTTTTCCTGGGTGTTAGTGAATCATACAATTATAATCCTTGATTAATTCTAACAATCTCTTCTATCTCAAGATCAATAAATTATGAGTGAATATATACTTTAAAATTTTTTGATCAGTATATATATCACACTTTACACCATTGAAGTGATGCCTCCAAATTTTTAAAGAGAAAACAAAAGTATCTAATTCCAAATCATGTGTTGGGTAATTTATCTCATGAGTTTTTAACAGATGTGAAGTATAAGAAATTACTTGATCATTCTGCATTAGGACGCAACCAAGTCCTTTTAAGGAAGAATAATTCTAGATAAGAAACACATCATTCCTGGAAGGTATGGCCAATACTGGAGAATTCACCAATCTTATTTTCATTTCTTGAAAACAATCAACATTTTATTTTGTCGAGATAAAATTAACACCCTTCCGAGTTATCTTAGTTAGTGGGCTAGACTATAGTGAAAAATTGTTAACAAACCATTGGTAATATCCTGCCAAAACAAGAAAACTATGAATCTCGGTTACATTTGTGGGTCTTGGCCCTTCTTAAACAACCATTGTTTTTTCAGGATCAATAGTTATTCCATCTTTAGAGACAATGGGACCAACTAAATAAATTTTTTGTAACCAAAACACACACCTTCTAAATTTCCCATACAATTTAATTTCTTTTAAGGTTAGATAAATTACCCTTAAATGAATTTCATGCTCCTATTTACATTTAGAAAACACCAAAATATCATCAATGAAGACAACCAAAAACATATCCAGGAACACATGGAAAATTCTATTAATAAGGTCCAAGAATACATCAGGTTCATTGGTTAACCCAAAAGGCATAACTACAAATTCATATTGGCCACATCTTGTACGAAATGCGGTATTCGGAATATCTGCTTCAATTACCTTCAACTGATGATACACTGATCTCAAGTAAATCGTTGAAAAATACTGATCTCCCTGGAACTGATCAAACAAATCATTAATATGAGGAAAAAGATATTTGTTCTTAATAGTGATGTTATTCAATGCTCTATAATAAATGAAAAGTCTTATTGAACTGTCTTTCATTTTAAAAAATAAGACATGAGCACCCCTTGGTGATGTGAAAGGTCAAATGAAACATTTATCTAATAAATCTTGAAATTTCTCCTTCAACTTTAAAAGTTCAATTTGAGCAATTTGATAAGGGGGTTTTGAAATTGGATTTGAATCAGGAACTAAGTCAATAGTAAATTTAACTTACAGATCTGGTATTTTTCTAGGCAACTCATCAGGAAAATCATCTGGATACTCATTTTCCACTGGTACATCATTAATCTTAATGGTTCCTTTATTTTCAAAAATATGTGCAAGGTAACATTCATTTCCATCTTTTATAGGTTTCCTAGACTCTTAATATGTTATCAACAATAAGGGTTCATTCTTGTACCTGAACTAAAAATATTTTTGAAAAAAAACTTATTTAGCTCTAAAATCAATCTTAGCATGGTAAACAGAGAGAAAATCCATACCTAGGATAACATCAAACTCTACTAGAGATAAAACAATATGTTTTTCAAGTATGTTCTTTCCACAGATAAGGATCAGAAGATTCTTATAAATTATTTGTGCCTCAACATTTCCCCTAGTGTTTTTACCATATGTTCATGAGTCATTTCATGAGATGGATTTCCAAATTTACTAGAAAATATTTTAGATATGAAAGAATTTGTAGACCCTGATTCAAAAATTGGATTGAAATAATATGAAAAATGAAAAAATGTACATGATACCACTTCATTTTATGGACCAACATCTTCTGAAGTAGTTGCAAAGGATTTCACCACACCTTTCAACTTGTAATATGTCGGCTTCCCATCATTCATGCTCGTTGTCGGACACTCATTTTCATAATGACCCATCTCATTTCACTTGAAACATACCACTAAATGTAAATCAAATTTGGACTTATCATTACCCAGATCTTTTCCATTGCAATCATGAGCATTATGTCTCAACTTACCACATTAAAAGCACTTTCCAGAATTCAAAATACATTCCCCAGCATGTTATTTACCACATTTATCACAAACTGTTAACTTATTTTTCATACCATCAAACCATTTTGAAGGATTCTTTTCTTTATTTGGACACCTGAGTCTCTTCTTCTATTGTTTTTCATAGAACACTTGATCATCCAAAAACTCCATTTCCACCTTCTCAGCACATCAAACAAGCTTTTCATAACTTTTGAACTCACTATAAGTTAATGAACTTCGATATTTCGGCTTTAATCTTGAGTAAACATGATTGATTTTACTATCAAGGTATTAGATAAAATTTGGATGTTACCTTGCCAATCGTGTGAAGTTTTCTTCATAAGTAGCCACTGAGTTGTCCTATTTCCATAATTAGAAGAATTGTTTTTCTATCCTATGTCAAATAGCCTTAGTAAAATATTTCTCCAGAAACATACCTTTTAATTTATCATAGTCATGAACATCAATCTCATCATTGTCCCTAATATTTTGAACCATCGATTTCCTCTGATCTGCTTCACCATCCAAATGGGTAACAGCAAGACTAACCTTTTGATTGTCTGAACACCCCATGGCATCCAAAATATTCTATAGTGATTTAATTCACCCTTCATCTAGGACATGGTCATATGATCCTCTGAATGATGGGGAATGTTTCCTCATGAAATGTTGCACCACTAACATGTTCCTCTGCGGTTGATCTGGCTGATCTCATGCATTGATATCGCCACTATTTATCACTTGAGTCAATTGTTCCATCATTGCAACAAACTGTTCACTTCCAATTCTAACCACCTAAGGATGCTTATTTAGAAGGTAATTTCCTTCCATATTCCTTCCTGGAACTGTTTCCCTATTTCCTCTGCAGAAAACCATTCTAAACAATCATTTCTCAGATGAAGTTACATGGTAATCTTCAAAATCTATATCAGTTCAATTTGTCCATAATGTATAATATATATATATATCTATATATATCTATATATATTTGGATAATAATTTAATAGAATTATAACTCCTAAAGTTATATAAACCGACTTCTGATACCAACTATAAGGCCCGAACCTTAAACATTACTTAATCTTGGGATATTTCAAGAATTCACATTGAGGATCTTTTCAGATTTAGGTTTCTAGAGAATTAGATCACAAATCATGCATTTAATTCCACATTTAAAAAAAGTGGTTATTTCAAAAATAGTATTCATTTTTTCCATCAAAGGAAACATATTTAAAATAAATCCAGGTTTCTTTCTTGACACTTCCTTGAAACTATCATCACATCATGTACTTTTCCCTTGACATGTGTAAAACATTTCAAAAACCTGGGATGAGCATAAAAAGCATAGTAAGGGATATAAAAATATTGAAAGAAAACATTAGTCCATGTATACACAAGAATCAATGAAATCATACATTACTCAAAAAACTTAAGCACTTTAACATACCTCATGAAATAATAAGATTTATGAATAACTCATAGAAATCATAAGACGAAAATGTAACAAGAGGCATTCATAACATTCTTACATGTGGGGTAACCCTCATGGTTACGTTTGAAATACCTATCACAGTATATTCCAAAAACATTTTCAGAGAAACCTTAGCGTTTAACTCCTTCGCATTACCAAATGCATTAGAGAGCTATCTCGGGCTCACCCACCCATAGTTTATCATGGAACCACCCGACTTCATAAAAAATTCCAAATAACCATAACATAATCGTATCACATGAATCATGAATAAAAGAAAACATAACATTTACACATTTCAATCACATTATATCAATACATCACATTGATATAATCAAAACATTATCAAAACCATTTTCAATACCAATGTAATAGAAAAGTAAAACATGGTATTTATTTTTCATTTAAAAAATATATGGCTTGTATAAGAAGCCGAAACTCAAATAATGGTCACGATAGCGGAGAAGTCATTGTCGCTGGATATGTAAGACAAAAACATTCCCTTCTATAGTTTAGTAAAATGATTAATTTAAAAAGATTTTTTGGACTTAAATTAAACGTCAATAGGGTTTATTATACAACTAATAAAGTATGGTCGTATATAAATTTATGTGTGCCTCAACAAAAGGAGATTGAGTTGAAGCCCCTTACCATAAGTCCGACTTGTTCTCATTTGTTCTTTATATTCTTAAATAATAAACTTAGGTCAATTTATAATTTCATAAGTACATCCATTAATGTTTTTTATTCATTTCATATCGCATAATAATATGTTATAATAATTAGTTAATTATGTGAGTTCATATCATACGTTTTGTCGATGTTCGGTACAAGAGTCCAAAATGAAAGTGTTTGAAAAGAATTTCCCATGTAGTTATAAGAACATCATCTCCAAAATGGTATTAATGATTTAAATATCATATATATCCAGTATATATTCATTTTATAGTATTCCATATCATTTGGAGATACAAAAAGAAATTCACCATTCATGGAGACGGTAGGTCGTATGAACGCATGAACGCTACTTTCATTTCATTGTCATATTAAATGAATTAAAACTAAATGAGACATATATATATATTAAAATTAATGTGTAATATATATGTTATATAAGTAACACAATTTCATTAATTACATTTTTATAAATTCCATGTATGGAATGAATGAGTCACATCACTTGAGGGGCGGTAGTCCACAAATCCTTTGATGAAATTATCAAAATTGTACAACATGAAAAACATAAAGGTATATTTAAAATATAAAATAAAGAAGCATAGAGAGAACATAAATATCATATATATCATATATAAATACATTTACATCATAATGGGCTCTATGAAAGGTGTTAAAAGAAGAATCATCGTTTCGTGAGGCAGTAATTTGCCACCCAGAGAAACAATATGTTTTTTAACCATTAGAAGGAGGTGTGTTAGTGTAAATAAAATCCTTCTCATAAAAACATCCTAGTATATTGAGGATAATGGTGTTATTATGGTATCAAATAATAATAATGTTAGGGGGAGTGAAGAGGGAAAATACAATAAAATATTTTTAGAGAAGGCATTACCTCTAAATCGTGTATTTTGATTTGAGCAAAGGCTCTCTTGAAAAGAATTCAGCCCAAAGTGAGGCTTCTATGAGGATGATAGGGATGTGTATAGATTATTTGAGCCTATTTTGGATGAGACAAGGGTCTTGAGAGGTGTGAGTAAGGGGGTAGAGGTGAGGGCTTTTTATATGAGGGAGGAGTGTCACTTTTGGAATGTCTTGAGATGTTACTTTATTATAAAACGGTTTTCGGTTTATAAAGGTCCCAAAATGATATATTTCTAGGATAAGGTGATAAGGGATCGAAATACACCCATCCAATAGGTTTTAGACAAGTGTATGTCTTATATTTTACCTTATCTTTTCATTTTATTTAAATCGATCATTAATGAGGTAATCACTACATCATCATGGTGTCATAAATAAATTTATTTATTTAATGACTAAAAATTATAAAAAAATACCATGATTTAGGAAATATAATTAGAATTCCAATTACTATTTATAGTATAAAAGATCATTTCTGTAAACAAAATTAAATTTTTTTTACATAGGTGTTACATAGATTGGTTATATTTTTTTTCTTTAAAAATAACATGATAAAAGTTCACTATCACTCAAAAGTGATTCCATGGGGTCCCTATGTTGGCACAACGCATACCAAGGTCGGACATGTCACAACCAAGAGAGTTTGGACACATGTTGGGGTAATTTTATCTTATTATGATATTAGTTTATTACCCTTAACTACATAATTAGTAATTAATCACGATAATTGAATATAATTATCTTTGTTACTGTTCATAATGTCAAAAAACAAAAGAGTCTTAATTACATAATTTGTACCTTTTGATTCTAAATATGGGATCCATTTTACCAAATTCCAAACACAATAATTACAGTAATTAATTTAAAAATAATTCATCTTGTCAAAACAAATAGCATGTTTTTAAGAAACAATATCTATCAATAGATTGACAATTATTTATGTCTAATTTCAAAGTGATTTCAATTATAATGACCACAATTGAAATAATTGGTATAAATATATTCTAATTACAATTTAATACCAATTAAACAAACAATCTAAGTATATAATTAAATTTGATGAAAAATAATTTTTGAAGTAAAATGCAGTATTTTTCACTATTCATTAAAAAAATGAACATTGTCAGAAAAATACCAAAATGTTATCCAAAGTATATTTCAATTTCCCAATTATAAAGAGTAAGTTTATTTTGAAAAAAAAAATAGATTATAAAAGTTTCAAAATTTATATTTAAAAATGGGTTTCTATCAAAAGGCGGTAAAACAATCTTTTAAAAATATTAGAGTATTATATGCCCTAGATTGTATTTATTCTCATTTTAAGCCTCTAAAACATTATCTAATTCAAAAATAGACATATATATGAAAATCTAGTAATATTTACTTACATGGGATGTTACAATATCGAACTAAAATGTTCATTTAAATAGATTGCCTCTATTTTGTGATAATTATTATAATATTTAATTATCTTACATTACTTTTCTATATTAAATGATATAACATATTTATGTCAAATTTTGATTCTTAGGATCTCATATGGTTTATGGATATGTCATTTTGGAATTAATTTATATAAATGAAATATGAAGATATATTTTTTAAACCACTAAATGCAATAATACAAGAGAAAATAAAAATTGAACTCATTTTTATTGAAATATATCTTTAAATATTTATTTTTTATAAATTTATAATAGTTATAATTGATCATATAAAAATATTTTCTTGAAGATGGTTTTCTTAAGACAATTTTTTAAGTCTACAACTCATGTTTTTAATTCATTAACACGTTGGTGATGTTATTACACTCATGATTACATGGATTTTTTTTCATTTTAGATAATAATTACCATGTTATTTCTGATTGGTTTTTATGTTTTTATTAATTATTTACCCATAATATGTGATTTTTTTTTAATTTTTTTAAATATAATTATAAGCTCTATGTAATTCATAATACATGGCACCATGCATTATGTGAATTGAGATATCTTATTAAAATGTTATTATTTAAATGTGACCATTATAACATATAAACTGAATTAGAGGGTATGAATATTAGAAATATATTATGAAATATATGTATGTTAGTCACACTCAATACAAATATAATTACTAGTTATTTCAAAATAAGGACCCTATATTTATTAAAGAAATTTTATGAATAAAAATTTAATTTTATTTAAGAAACAATTTTTTCAAGGAATGTATATTTAATTTTTTTTACTTTTAGGAATTCTATAAATAAAAATGATCTTCAGTTTCAAAATCATCTGATAAAACATTTCTGATGGTATTTTTTTTTAATTATCAAAAAAAATTGATTTTTAAATTTATAATGAATTATTTTATTCATTATTGATTACAGATCAATCATATCCAGAATAAAAAATTATATATTATTATAAAATGTTTCTAAAATATTAAATATTTTATTTATATTTTGAATGATGCAATTATGTTAAGTTTAATTAATACTTATTGTATTTTTGAATAAAAAACATTGTATAGTTCCGATGTTCAATCATAAGGAAATCAACATTCCATTGTCTACTATAGGATTAGTTTTATATCATAATTTTTCACATATATGTGTTAAAATTTTAAAAATGTATTCAGTATTTGGAATCAGTATTTTCATCTTTTCTAAAAAATACCCTTTTATTTTTTAGTTATTATGAATATAAACCACGGTACATATTTTTCAATGTGATAAGGGAGAATGGGTAAAATAAGGTTAACAATTTAAGAACAAGGATTTAAAATTTATTTTGAAATTTTATTTATCCTATTAGATTAGCATGGTTTAGAGATACCTATACATGCTTAAAAATATCTACATTGTAACACACTATGTTTAATAAAATATTTTTTCTCAAATGGATATAATGTTGTTGACATTTTCTATTATATGAAACAATGAGCTTAGACTTTCATACATTAAATATTATATTAATCTCGAATTAAAACTAACAATGATTTTTCGATGATTTATATATAACAATGAATCGTGTTCCTTTATTACCATATGATTTATGTATTATATACTACCAAAATATATTCCACCACTACTTTTATATTTCCATTGACAAGTTGTGTATGAACAAAATATGTATTTTTAATTATCAAAAACCCTTATTCTTATATTATTCATTGATATGACCTTAGAATTTTATCTCTAATGAATACCCTTATTGTGAATCTGAGCTCCCCGTCTGTAATGTTTCCATTCCTTAGGTTATAAAGAATGGTTTTATTTGGTTATGTCTATGAAGAGTGCCAAATGTGAACATTTTTGTGGGAAACATCGAAGACCTCCTTCCATATTAGAAGATTTTGTTCCTGGATTCCAATGAAACTAATATATTATGGCCCCTAGTTGTGTGTTTGAGGAATTTAAGGAATATTCATCTAAAAAGATGTAATATCCAAGTATGAGAATTTTGGGAAACATTACACATGGGTCCATTTTTCATTAATTATGACATTTATATAATGATAATTACTAAATGTCACTCTATTGACATTAATATCTATAAAATTTTTACATTACAACAAAAAGGATACATGTTTTCATATCAGTTAATTTGAAATATAAATTAATTTTTTCATATTTATTTCTTTTCAATTTTTAGTTATTGAATTATTACCTAAAATTCATATGAAAAAATAAAAAAAGTATTTATAAAGTTAATGGAAAATATATATGATATCAAAAATAATAAAAGTAATAAAATTTGGATTGATAATTACGTTTCGTGATTTTGGTAGATAAATATAAAATATTAAAAATTTGTGAAAGGATAATTGTCAAATTCCCTTTATTATAAATATTTTCAATGAAATATTATTATAATATTTCTTAAATTTTAATTTCTAGTATTTTTTCTTTAATATATTTTATTATATTTTTTATAAATAAGAAAAATATTATAAAAGGACAAGTTGGATTTTTAATGGCTAATTATTCAATAAATTATAAATTTTCATGAAAATTGTTATATTATAAGTAAAATTATATCCAATTTGTATTAAAAATATCATTCTCACTGTTAATATTAAAATTGATTAACCATGGGGTTAAATTAATATAAAATAATTAAAGTGATATCTAAACCCCTATAAATTTTGTTGGGTGATTATAATAATTCCAAATTGAAATTGTCTTTGTTAACATATCAGTTTGGAAACAATGTACATAAGTTAGATAGATATTATAATATTATAATTCATGTATTTCCAAAAATGACATATATTTTATTTAATAACATAAAATATTTTATTAAATTATATTAAATTAATATAATTAAAATACATTTCCAAGTGAATGTGATATAGATTACAATATTTATAGGGGTCCATTTATGGGTCTCTAATATTTTAATGCATGGATTCTTGACTCTTATTAGAAAAAAACATTAATATTATGTTAATCATCAATTGTATTAGTTTGGGGTTAAATCAAATAGATAAAGGTGAACAAATATTCTAAACATTTCCAAATTTTATTGGATAATATGATTTTGAAATTTCCTCATAATGTATTTAGTATTTATCAATTTTACCTCCCTTTACCATGAATATTAATATATGTTAATTTTATGCTTTAAGTAATTGTAAGGGTTCCCCTCCCCTTAGTAATTAAGGGAACCTCTTATCCCTTATTTATCACACCATTGAATCCATATATCTTTTCGAAAAGCTTGCCAATAATCTCATAAACATTCCTATATCTGAAATAAAGGTTATAGAATCATTAAATACCATTCAATGAGTCCTTAATAAATGATCTAGTGGAGTTCTCTGAAAGAAGAGGTAAACATATAACACATATTCTTTAAATTGTTTTCATCATATACCTCCTTTATATCTTTTTTATCCATCGTTAAATAATAAAATCAGTATCATAAATATACTAAAATATATAAATGATTGTGTAACCCCTGATATTGGAAATTAATTTTTTCAAATTTGAAATGAAATTATCGCCCATGTGTACGTGCTGACTACCACATCCACATAATTATAAACCTAATTTTAATTTTCCTCATTTCAATAATGGTTTTTATAGTGGTTTAAATTAATAAAAGTGATATTTATGACATAATTCTACTTCTTTAGTTTTAATATACAATATCACTTCTTACATTCCAATCTATTTGAAAATGATAATCTTGGTGGTGTGTACATGTGGCCTACCGACTTCAGTAAGTGATGTGATTTATTTTTTGATTCCTCATGACCTGGATGCAAATATGGATATATTTAATTAATATATATGATATAATAATATTAATTAAAGGTGTTATTATTTACTATAATTTCATGTCATCTGTAAAAAAGTGTGGACAACATTAATACGTACGTACGACCAACTATATCCATGAACAATGACGTTAATTTTCTATGTATAAAATTTATGGAATAATCGAAATATATATATTATCAATAAAATTGAAAAATATGTCATTATTAACATTTTTTAGATTATTTAATGATAATGATTTCTAAAGATTTGGAATGCTAAACCAAAATATGTATGAAGAATATAGCAATGTTCACATGCAACAATAATATTAATAAATAATTATTATTGTGTTTGTCATAAAATTTTATAAGTAAATCATATATAGTAAGATATATATATATATAAAAGACATGTATAATAAATCTACATTAATTATATATGAATTATTAATTCATACAGCGAATGATGAGACTTCTGGTAAGGGATTTTTATCTCTCTTTTATTTCTATGAGACATCTGCCATACTAACCACTAGTTTATTTTATATGGTGTATATATTCCCAAAAAATTTATTCAATGGTACTACTAATGAAATATATTATTTTTTTCTCTATTTCTTGATTTTTTTATTAGATAGTTTCTGAAGTGTAATGATATTTACTTTTCAATCCCATTTTATTCATGATTATTTAACATTCAATTCCCATTGAAGAAATTATATGATACTTATAAAATAAATATCATTAGTTTCTATTCTAGTATTTTTTATTTATATAGAATACATGATGTCATTTCATTTACATCATAGTAATTACTTAAGAGATAGAAAAATGTTTTTATGGAAAATATCAATGTTTTAATACTCATCAGGAAAATGATTCTCCCACAGCCATGTTTTGTATAAAATGTTTTCAGGGAAATTTTTGAGTACTCCCCAATGATTCTTTAATAAAATTACCAATTTTTTTAATAAATAAATACCAAATGAATGTTCTTATCCTTTTCTGAATGAGATACTTTTTGACTTTTTACTGAAAATGTTAAAGGAATATTTTTTTTCATATACATGGAATGGATATGATTTTCTTCCTTCATGATTGATAAAATATTTTAAAATTACATTAAAATTTTTCCTGGATAATTTTAATGAAATTTTTTCCATGTTATTTTTAATTTTTTATATTTAAAATATGTGATTTTAAAATTAATTAGATAATTTCATTGGGAAACGTTTCAGTGATCTTTTAATGGAATTTTTATTTTTGATAACATCCTTTGAGGTTAATTATACATTGATGGGAAAATAACCTAATGATATAATCCTTTTTTCTATATATGTTTAATGACTATTATGATGATATTTTTATGAATACTATATCTTTTCCATGTTTTCTAAAATGATGAGATTATGAAGTTTTTATGAAACACATTTTCTTTACTTGGGTTATGTGATGATGATATGAATAATGTTTAATGATATTGTGTCACGCATATGTATGTTTTATTATGTGATATGTGGTTGGAAAATTATATAAATCTCAAATGTATTTCATAAGGTTTTATATCATAGGAGATAATTTTTGGAAACAATTAATTTTGGTTGATCTAATATGGGAAATGGTAGGAATGCCTAATCATCTTTTGGGGAATAGGTGATAATTCAAAAACCATTATGACATTGGAAAAATTTGTTTCTTTTATATCTAATATGGTAAATAGGTGATGATTCATTATCTGTTAGGGCATGAGATACATGTGTTGATTATTGATACACTCAGATTTTCTGGTATATGCAGATAAATGTGTCATATGAAATTATTTTTATTCCAATGATGGTTGCACACTTTTATGAGATGAATATGATCTAACCATATGGTTCATGGTTTATTTATAATTCTTTCACATTATCATGATTCATGTATTTTGAAGTGATGATGTTTTATACCATGAATCAGTTTTATGATCTTTGATAGAATGAGTATGAACATTCTAAGTTGTGTTCATGATTTCATACCATTATATTTATCTTATCCATTCACATGATCATAAATTGATATATTCCATGTTTACCCTTAATGAGAATCTGGTCTCATAATTTATTATGATTCCTTATTTATCATGGATTGGAAAAGAAAGTACCCAAGGCTGGCCTAAGATAATCTTATTGTAATATAGATTGATTTAAAAGTTTCATGTATTAGAGATTCTTTAAATTATTTTTTTCATGACTCAATTTTTATTCATTATGATTATTTCTACTCACACTATATTGTTGGGTTTTATTCAATGTTTGTAACCATATAGAATTGAGTTGAAAGTGACGGAGTTGGAAAATTTAGTGATTAACCTCTTGAAAAACAAAATATAGTTGGCAATGGAGGGTGAAACCATATGATTTTGATGAAAAATCTGTCAATGTAATATTATTAACAACATAAATATATGTGGGTTTTAAAAATAAAAAAAATAGAATGAAATTCTTTTATAGAGGTTTAGATGGAAATGGTCATGTTGGTAAGAATGTTCAATTTACCTCATGTCAACATTGTGGGAAGAAGTACCACAGATAATATCTTAAAGGGGGTGAAAAAATTTTTATGTGTAAATTAAGGTAATTGAGAAATTAATTTCCAATGAATTTTTTGTCTTATATATGGGGAGCTTAGGAATTATTCGAGTGAATTCCCGAATATAAGGGTTAACTCATAGACTAATGAAGTTACCATGTCAGGGAAATAGTTGATGTTTATGTTTTAAAGTGTTTATGTATTGGGATTAAATAAATATTTCATATAAGTATTTTATAAATGATATTATTTTTATTATTATCATGAAACATTAATGTATTATTAAATAATAGTTTTTATATACTGATTTGTAAGAATATTATAAATTTCATTGATAAGATAGAAAACTAATACAGTACTGTGATATTTTTTAGAGAACATTATTGAGAGAATGATAACTCATAATATGATTCTAATGTCAATATGATAATGTTTAGTTAGTATAAAGAGATTATTGATTTTGATAAATTTAATTAGACTCTATTGGGGACCTTGAAATTGAGTGGTGATTTGATAATAATGTGATTTAGGTTGTCATTGATGAAATTTATTTACTTTTTCTATATATAGAGTATGTTAAATAGTATATGATTTATTAAGGAATATGTATTCTGTTTTTCTTGGAATCACACATATTTTCATTGTGGTTTTATGAAGATTTAGGTTATTTTCGTTTTTAAAGGGAATATATGATCCTGATATTAACAAGTTTTGGATATTAAATTATGGGATAATTTATAATATTTATGAATAATAATTTAATAAACTGTTCCATATATTATGGTTTATAATTTGATAAATCATATTTTGAATGATTCATAATGCTGGCAATTTTTGGAATGGATTATTTAGAACTTTTTGGGATATTTTTGAGGTTTTATATATTAATTTATTTTATTGAATAAATTGTGCAACCCAAATTGGTTTAGTAAAATATTTAGAGAGATAAGTAATGTTTTTTCATTTATTTAAGGATATTAATATCTATCAAATGTTTATTTATTTTTTGTATCAGACAATAATAATTTGTGATGCAATGATATTGTAAAGTAAAAACATTGTACATGATAGCGTGAATGACACACAAAACCATGCCATACGAAAATATAATAAATAGAGAATTTATAAGATATTAAATATTTCATATAATATAAAAATATTATGTAGATTACAATTCATGTGATAGTGAGTTCACATGAATCACACACAACAATAAGTTCTTCAATGGCATGCATTACATGCAAGACATAGTTTTTCCAAACAATAATATATTATTTCAATTATATTATTAAATATAATAAAATATAACCTAGATGTTAAATTATTAGATATGAATTGGAATAAGAAAATAATGAAAATATTGGGGTTCTTAGAATATAAAATAAATTTATTGGTTTATAATTAATTAGATATGAATATAAAAACAAATAGCATTTAATGTGAATTTATTATGATTAAAAATGTGTTGTATCATAATAAATTATATTAATTACTACTAGAGAATGACATAAATTAAATATATATTATATATTCAATGATATTTTTATATTCATATTTTTGGTTTCATATGCATAAGATAAAAATTAATCCAGCTTTATGCTTAATCATTATATTTTTTAAAAGGAAATTTTACTGCATTTTAATGGAAAAATAATTATAAATATTAGTTTTGATGATTTTATAATTCTATAATTTATAAAGAAAAATTATTATTTAAATAATAACATTTAAATTATCTTGGGGTCATTTATTTTTTTATTTTTTGAAATATTTTATTTTTTCACGAATAATAAAAAATACTGATATCTAATTCAAAACACATTTTTCATATATTTTATATATAGAGATAAAATAATTATTTATTTGTTTTAATGTTTAATTACTTCAATTTTATATCAATTAATCATATTTTGTTATTTCTATTCAATTTCACATTAAAATTGAATATAAAAATAAATCATGATTTTTATCATTTTACATTAAAACCCCGCTTTGTCATCCCATCTACGAGATTAAATTCATATTAATTTACACAACTTATATAATTGGATTTTTGAAAAATATATTCCATATTTTTAAAAATAATAAATTTTAATTTTTAATATATTCAACTTAGTTTTTGATAAAAAAAATGATTTCTAATAGTGATTAATATTAATTATGTTGATTAAGAGAAAAATTAGACAATCTAGGGACTGTTCCTTAATATTAAGGAGAAAATAACCTAATTTTTTTAAAAATAAAATTTTATATTATTATTTATACCATATATTCCTTTGGATAATTTTTTTCACAATTATTGGAGCCAAACTTTATGGAAAACAACTAGTTGGAATTCTATTTTGAAAAATTTAGAAGATTGCCACACATCCACTACTATAAAAAGACACTCAACCACCCTACTTATTCAAAAATACCAAGCCATTTTTCTGAACAATATATTTTTTAAAAACTCCCAAAATAAGTCCCCTAATCATATAATTCTCCCTTTAGGTGAAAATATATTCATTGAAGCCCTTTGGTGAAAATCAAATGGAGTTCCCAAAGAAGATGTTACATCCTTACCCGAGCTATTTGGTTGTATGTTCATTCTATACCCCCTAAAACATTATCATTACAAGATTATAAAATAAAAAATGAATCCAAAATATACATTAATTTATTTATTCTATTGGTGATACTTAATCTTAAAGAGAAATCCATTTAATGGGTAATCAACTTACGGTTTTTGTGTAGAGAAAAGTAACACACCACAAAATGATGTCATTTTTTCTTCCTTACCACCTATCATGGTTGGGAATTATAAAAGACATTATATTTATATATGATATTTATGATATTTATAATTTATTTATTATTAATTAATTTTTCTATATCACATATCTTTATGATTTTATTTTTTTAGGAATACGATAACATCATTTTTGGAAGAGTAGACAACTCCATCCACCTAAAATTTTGATTCATTCACACTATTCATGGAATGTATAATAGATTATTTTTTTTATAAAATATGAGACATATAATACATAAATACGATACTTTAATTTTAATATACATATATTTTATGTAAATTTTATTATTTTGAGGGCAACAATTAACATGAAGTATAATTCATCTGTACGTATGATCTGCTGTCTGCATGAACAATGCAATTCATTTATTATCTCAAAATATTTGGGAATATTATGAATACATAAATATAATAGATATATATTATTATTAAAATGTGATTTTCATTTATTAGTTGATGATATATTTATCTACATAATATGAAGAAAAATAATAAGTTAGAACATACTAAAAAAACTACAAAATTAACACCCGAAATAGATAAAATAATCAATGGTTATTAAAAAATAGGTATTAAGATATTATTAGAAGTTAATATATGATATAATAAATATTATAATGGTTTTTTATAAGTTATATATAATATTTAAACCAATATACATAAAATTAAAGGACATTCACTAGAAAGGAAACACAGGGTATGGGATTCATGTTCCACATTTCATTTCATGAGGCATACACTATTAACACAACTTAATTATTATATATGGTGTAAATAATACCAATTTTATATATTATATCATGAATTATATTATATTCATGGTATTATATCTCTCAATTTGATTTATTTATTCTATGGGGATTTGAGTTAATGGTTACCAAGTGGTGATAAATTTCCTAATCCAATTCCATTTCATTTGGTTATATTACTTTCTCATAACCATTAATATTTTAATATTATGTCTGTAATAAATGTTATTATATATTGTTTTATTTAAAAAATTTATATCTATTTAAATATGTTAAACATAATATATTCCATGATTTCTTCTCACATTAATTTTGTGAAATTTTCAAGAGTTTACTTCATAATATAATTTTACTAGTGATTTTTTATTGTTGAATTTCCATTAGAGAAAATTATTGAATTTTTTTATAAAAAAAGTTTAATTTTATTTTCCATTAATTGATAAGGATAATTTTCAAGTAATAGTACCATTATTTAAACTATTTTTCACCAAAATGTTTTTAGGGGATATTTATATGAATACATGACTTTATTACTCTTTTTTATTATAGAAGCATCATCCCTATAAAGAACCTTGTTTTCTAAAATGGGTTTAAAAAATGGTATTACAACTAAAAAATGATTTATTGAAGACATTTTTACAAATTATTTCAATTAAAAAACTTATTAACTTAGTCTTATTTTCAATTTATGAACAAGGAACATTTCAATTTTTTTCACCATGAAAAAGGAATGTTGCTTTAAAATATGCATCAATTACATATATAACATATCTATCCCTTTTAAATATTCCATTTCATGATTACAAGTTTAATTTTTAAATAATTTTTTTTAAGACTATATTTCAATTTTTTTGAAAATAAAAATATATATTGTTTAGGAATATATTGAAAATATTTATTATAATATTTCTATTCACCCATGATAATAACTAGTTATTTTACTCCACATTGGATGTTTTTCTAATACCATCCTTATTATTACACTGGGTGTTTCGTAATTTGTTTAACCTGTGATATTATATACATTCACTAATTTTATACATTTTTATAGTCCCCTTGAAATACTAAATTTCTTATGATCATTAACCATTGATTTCCCCCTCATTATTGATATTATTTCTCCTAGTTTTTTTCATTTCCTAAACCATACACCATATTTTCATATTGTGTTTACTTTGTCTGTTATTTTATATTCTGGGAAATGTTGCTAAATATCTATCATTCAGTTATTACATATATTTAATATGGAATATTGTTTATGAATTTAAATTGATTATTTGATATATGACGTATGATTTGGAGATGGAAGAAATAGGTTATCGGCTATTTATTTTTTTTCTATATGGGTTTGACACCAGTTTTTGCAAGTCCCATTATGCATTGGTAGTCTCAGGGGATGAAATAACATGGATAGCCTAATATAATGGGGTTTAACTGGTAGGTTTTAAATAATATTTATAGTAACGGTATAATGTTCATGGGAAACATGATGTCCATTAATTAATCAATTCATAAATTTAGATTTAGTTGTTATTTATGCTTGAGATTTTGTGTCATCAAGTCTATGGTTGCTATTAATTATATGTACATTGATTAAATTTTATTTTTTTCTAGTAAATATATTTCGATATTATTTATGAATTTCCTTCTCAGTTTGTTGATTACATGATATGTGTGTTTAGTTACTACATTTCTATATTGATTTTTGAAATTAATTCAGTATTATATTCGGTATGCTCAAACTATACTGAGCATTTGAGATGAACCTTATTTTCATTCATTTCCTCGAGATTTTCTGATGTGTACTAAGAAAGATATTCTTAAACACACTATATATAATAAATATATTATTTATTAAGGAAAATTTTTTTTGATTTAATCACTGTTTTCAATAGTAATACATGACTCATGTATGTATCTGGTTTACCAAGAAAATTTAAATATTTGACCCTTTGATATTTAACTACTTATAGTATTTCTACTGTTATGATAGTAGATATTAGCATTAGGATTCTGTGGTCAGGACACTATAGTTGGTATCATAGGGAGGTTTAATAGAAACCTTGGGAACTAGATTTAAGAAAACATTGATTAGAAAACATAACCCTAACGTATAATTTGAGGACATGTATATAATCTAGTAATCAAATTTATGTATGGTGAATATTATGTGGGTATTCATTAGAATACATCCTTGTATGTATAATTAAAGTATATGTGGTTCTTTAATTGATGTACCTAGTGGTAAAACTATGATAATTTGCATTGGGACTGACTAATGCGTAACCTAGTACAAAGAAATGGGCCACGCTATTTATATGGATTGGTGCTCCTGAAGTATATTCATAGGATAATTCATATTTTCATTACAAAAAATTATAAATAATTTGAATATATAATGAAAATTAATTACCTATTTTAATCATTCGATCGAGGAGAAAATTAAGTTAAAATATAATTGTTGATTTATTTCCAAGGAATATAGAATTAAACTGAAGAAGTATTTCTATGAATAGTGTTTTAGTAATAATAATAATGAAACATATAGTTTTTTTTTAAATTATAAAATCATATATGTATTCATTAACATTTGAGTGAGGAATTCCATATTTGGATTATGAGATTGAGGTTGATCATAATTTCTAATTCCCAAATAACTCTTTTTGGATTTATATAATGAGAATCTACACACGTTAAGGAAAATTCTGGTTAAATTTATAGAATGTATATATTCTAGTGGAAATCCGATTTGAGGAATAATTAAATTATATTTTAGAGACATTAGTTTTTAGGTATTGTAATATATTAAGATTCATATGAATATAATATTGTTAGACTCTGTAAAATTATGCTGTATTGAAACCCGTAAAATGGATATTCAATGATTTTATTCATTCAACAATATCCATTTTCTATTGGGGTTGAATTAGAATTCAATCAATGAATAACCATGATATTAATTTATTCTTATGAAATTGAATCATATCAATTAAATAAATTTCTTTAAAAATTTATATAGTACAATAATTCATCAAAAAGTTTAAATATATCACAAAAAACATTTATCATAATACATTAATTTTTAGATGAACTGATAGTCATTTAAATTTTCATATATGTATGTTTTTAAGGACAATGAATTTCAAATTATCCTTCAAATTATTGTTATTTAAGACCTCAATCACTCCCAATGAATACATAATCATTTCTCCATATATGTATCCCCATATTCCAATAATTTTCTACTACATATTGACCTAGTAATATTTAAGTTGATGTGACCTTTGTACGTCCCATTCTATCTTTTCATTAGGATATTTAAAAACCCATATCAAGATGTGGGATTAAAATATAAGAAATTTAAAACCATTTATTACCATGATCATGTTTAGATTGATATGATTTAATTTATTTAAGGCGGGGAGAATGTGACAGGATAAATTATACTGTAAAGAAATATATTACAAAGAATATATGACACACATTACCTAGAATGTTTGGGAATATAATATCCAAAAACATTTCAATAAATTTAATATTTTAAATAAATTAAATATATAAAATATCACCAAATTAAAATGATACTATGCTAGTTTGGAATCTACCCAATAATGAGTTTCTTCAATGGCTTTTGATACATGCATGATTGAGTTTTACTGAATAACAATATGTAATGTTTATATTTTAATTTAATATAAGAAGAGATAATACATAAATTATATTAGAATTTATGAATTGGATTAAAGATATTACGAAAATACATTGTTCAAAAAAACTAAATGAATTCATAGGTTACCAATTAATTAGTAATAAATTAATAATCAATTGAATATAAAGGATATTTTTTAATGCATGAGAATGCGTTTTTTCATAAAAAATTATATTAAATACTATTATTGAATAATATTAATTAATTAAATATATATATATATATTATATAATCAGTATAATATTTTTGATGTTCATCAAATATGTTTGATAATAATAATATAATAATAAATCAAGTTGTATGCTTAAAATTTCTAATTTTTAGAAATACAATTTCACCACCTTTTAACGGAGAACTTATTTAAAATATGAATTTTGAAACATTTATATATTTTATATGTACAAAAAATCAATTTTTAAATTGGATCATAGAAAATTTCTTGTTTTGAATTGTTATATATTTTTTTGGAAATATTTCATATTTTGATTAATAGAGAAAAATATATAATTTTATTTCAAAACAACATTTTCACCTAATTCATTTATAAGTTTAAATTATAATTTTTATTTATTAAATGTTTAATTAGATAAATTTTATATGAATTAAAAAAAATTAATTCATATGAATAAATTTCACATTGAAATTGAATATAAAAACATATAAAATATTAGAACGTCTTACATTAAAAACCCTCTTTGTTGCCATATCTGCAAGAATAGATTTAAAATAATGTGTGACACTTCTATGATTAAAATATGGAATAAAAGAATGAATATTAATAATAATAATATTTTATAATTTATAATATGTTCAACTTAGTTTTTGAAAAACTAGATTAGTTAATGTGAATAAAATTAATTACATCAATTATGATAAAAATTAGCAAGATAGGGGACTAAACCTCAAACATAGGGTCCAAAATGGCATAGAAACATGTAAAAAATAATTTATTAATTTTTAGACCCTATATTTCATTGTATATAATTTTTCTCATTATTGGAGCCACTTCAAATAAGAAAAATCATGGGTGGAATTCCCTTTAAATTTTTTTTAATGACACTCCTCCACCACTATAAAAAGGTAGTCACCCCTCCTACTAATTCAAACCATTCAAGCACTTTGGTGTGAAAAAAATATAATAAATAAAATTTACCTAAATCCCTACCATAATCATTTTAAAATCCATTTGTTTTTAAATCCATGTATGGAAACCCATTTGGTGCAAAACAAAATGAGTTTCCTAAAAAATAGGTAACATTCTTCCCTATGTTATTTTGTTTTATTTTCATTCTACACCCACTAAAATAATCATATTACTTGATTATATTATAACCTAAGTATCATAATTATATTAATATTTAGTTATTATATGTTTTCAATGTACCCTTACACACAATTCCATCCAAGGTGTAATAATGTAACATTTATACATACGGTGAACAATCTCCTCACAAAGGGATGTAATTTATTTTTCCTTTACCTACTCTAATTGATGTGAATTTTGAAGGAAATGATATTTATAATATAAATATATATGTGTTATTTATAACTTCATTATTCTTTTATAATTTTATATAACTTATTTTATTATGATTTTCATTTTATGGGAATACAATAATATCATTTGTAGATGTATAGACAACCCCCTACTCAAAGTTATGTGATCCATTCACTATATACATAAAATGTAAAGAGTGTGATTTTAAAATAAAAAATGTGACATAAAATTCTTAAATATCATATATTATTTTTAACATATATATATATATATCATTAACAAATAATTCTTATAAAAATGTAAATGAAAAAGAAGTAGCGTTTATGCGTTCGTACATCCTTCTATCACACTGATCAATTTAATTTATTGATTATATAACATTATATTAGATTATTATAAATGTATATATATTGGAAATATATGCTAAATAAATAATGTTTCAAATTCATTTGAATATTTTATAATGATATATGTAAGAAGAATATATTAATTGTTAAAACAATCTATAAAACAAGGCATTTAACTCCAAAAATAATACAGATAGTGAAATATTATTAAAAAAAGGTAATAATATATTATTAGATATTAATATATGATATTATAAGAATGATTATGTTTTTGGTATAAGTTATTTTCTAGATTAAAACCATTATTAATGATTTTAAATGACATTCACCAAAAAAGAAAAGCAATGTAAGAGATTCATGCCCGACATCTCTTTATGTGAAGAATACATTGTTTTCAAAGAATACTCATTTTGTGGGGTTTAACTAATTAACCATTTTATATATTATATAATGAATTATTTTATCATCATGTAATTTTGATTTTGAATTTGAATTATTTCTTCTACGGGTATCTAAGTTAAAAGTTACAAACTTGTAATGAAATTCATAACCTAATTACTTTTCATTGGGTAGTATTACTTCATTGTTATCATTAAAATTATAATATTATATGAGTTATAAATTTAATATATATGGATATACATACCATTTTTAATTTATATTTACTTTTTCCACACATAATATATTTATTGATTAATTATCACATCACTGTTATGGTTTCTTCAGGGTTCTACTTCACCATCAGATTCTTTTTGGGATTATTTACACATGAATTTATATTAGAGGAAATGATTTCATAATATATAATTAACCATTTAAAATTACTTTCCCCAAGTTATTTATGTCATTTTCATGTAATTGTACAATATTTTTAGACATTAAAACATATAATGTTTCAAAAAATGTTTTTATGAAAACTAAACAATATTTATCTCCTAACATTGAGAAACTATTTTCTTCCAAAAAATCATATTTTCATGAATGGGATTAAATAATATTTTAAACAGTAAAACATGATTTATTAAATACATATTTACACTTTTTATTTTTAAAATATTTTCAAATGAATAATATTGTCACATTATGAATAAGGTTTTTTTATAATATTTTTACCACGAAAAAGTTATATTATATTTACATTTTACGACATTTACAAATTTAAACGCCATTATTCCAATGAATCATTCTTTTAATGTTTAAAAGGTTAATTTTTAATGAAGTTGTTGTTTTTAAAATTTATTTTCAATGAAAATTTAAAATACAGAGGTTTTTCTCAATATTAAATTTTTATAATATATCTTCATAATATTTCAATTCATTATTGAAAATTAAAATTTAGTTTAATAGACTAGGGATATGTTTTTTTGAAAATCTCTAGATTTAATTCTAAAAAATAATTTTTTATTATTTTATATTATGTTAAATATTTTTTATTCATGATTACATATAATCATAACCTCTTCTATTAGTGTTTACCTCAAAGGATAGGTTAAAAACATTTGGATAAGTATCCAATGGTTAACTTGTAGATAGATGATCCAAAATCCTATTAGAATTTTTTCTATGGATGAGTCACTGATGAATATTATGTTGTCGATGCCATGAGTCACCATCATCTTGATTTATTTATAGAGAGATTGAATGGCACACTAAATTTGAACTATGTATAAGCTACTGATATCTATGTTACCAACTCATCACCCAATAACTGACTGACCTACCAATTCTAAATTACAAATATGAGTCTGAGACACCGTCATAATGACCTATCGATATATGGTACCATTCAACATATAGAATAATTTCTTATCTATATTTTATAGTAAGAAATTACTTCAAAAAATCATTCTTATGAAACATTTTACTACTTATTATATTAATGAGTTTTTTTCTCTTATGTAGAAAAAGATTAATATTGATGTGAGAATATGAGGTTATGAGGTACCATCACACGTTCAAGATCATACTACTTATCATGTTTAAAAGGAGCATATCAGAACAAAAAAAAGTGAACTGTGGAGTCTAGTAGAGATCTCATACATCTGTGAAAACCCCATAACATCACATTCAAGAACTCACAATAAATTCTCATTGTGAATACTACATGATATATCTTGGAGGCATAAAGGAAGAAATATTTTCTTCAAGAAGAAGATATCATCCACCAAATCATATAGCTCACTGAAAATAGTAGATAGAAGCACAAACAAAACAATTTTCTTATTCCTGTTTCAATAAGTTGACACTAGAATCATGTTTTACATCTATAAGTATTCCATAATCTATAAAGCACATCACCCAATTCCTAATAACTCTGTTCTATTTAATTTATTCCCTATTTTGTGAACTATTTTTTGTTTTGGGGAGTGTGCATATTTATTTCTTATAAACAAAAAATATCTCGTATGAATCATCACTCAAAGATATATTTATATCGACACAAACCTATATTTCTATACCTTACACTCCCATGAATAAAATTCAAAGATGTCCATGCATGGCCAGTTTTTAATTTTCAATCTTATAAAAATAGTGGAAGAGGGAAACTTGTCATATGCATTTACGCATTCTGTTGTGTACCACGATCTAAGGTCTTGACCGTTGTTTATTTATATAACATTCATTGTGGTAGGTGATCTCCAAATGAAGAGAACTAAGTCTTAGATTGAGACTAAATCTATTGTTCTAAAATTTGACGTGTCATTCAAAGATCAGTTTTCACTATTTTATTTAAATTAGAAAACTATTCATTACATTGATATTTAATCTTAAATAGTTTTTATATTATAATTTGGTTTTGTAATTTAATTTGAAATCTGAAATAATAATCCATTTTATTTAACTAAGAACTCATCAATCATTATGAATAATTTCAAATTATCAATGATTTTATAAATATACTACATTTGTTTACTAGGACATATTTGACATTAAATTGAGGGACTTTAAAAAAATACATAATGATAGAAATTTTTATAGGAAGTCAATGAAACCCCTCTTGAATTTCCTACTTTTAACATCATTTGGTATTAGAGGAATTCTTACATTAAAATATTTCAATATTTTTAAATATTTTCTACATTGATTTTAGTTGTGATATAAATGTCCTAAGAAAATATATTAGTTCAAAATTTATAGTTCTTAAACTCATTAAAATTAATTTTTAATGGATAATAGATATAAATGTGTTTCTACTAATAGGACTCCTTATATTAGTGGTAAAATTATTCCCAGTGGATAATTAAAATGAAAATTCATTTAGAAGGTATAAATTTTGAAATCTGGACTAATATAGTTGATGAATTTAAAATTCTAGCTACTGTTATAAACACTTAGGATGATGTTACAATGTTATACCAAAATAATAATAGAAAAAATATGAATTTTTTATATTTTTCTTCAGATTATGAAGAATTTAATCATATTTCTACATGTAAAACAACATATGAGATTTCAGATATAGTAACTATTTCACAAGAAGGAGAAAGTAATGATAAGAATATGAGACTTAATAAATATACTATTAAATATGAAAAGATTAAAATGAATCCTTATGAACCTATCTCTGAAAATATCTTAGGATCAATAAGACTATATTTATTATGACCGATCTGGGAAACCATATTCCATCATTGGATCATGTCCTTAAAATTATGAGATGTCTAACCAAAATAAGGAGAGTAAGCAATGTTTTAATAAGGGAATCTGGGGACATCATCACAATTCAATTAAATTATATGATAGGTAAACATGTAATGTAAGATGGGTAATTGATGTTAAAAGAGAAGAATAAAATGAACCAAAGAGAAAGTCAGTGGCTTTGAAAATCATTACCTCTAAACACAATGAAAAGTTAAAAAATCATGTTCAAGATGAATGTATCATTAGTGAACATGCATCAATTGATAGTGATAAGAAAATAGATTAGATAGCTAAATGACTAAAAAAATTTAATAGAATGACGATATTATTTTGAATAACCAACTATAAAAGGGAATTACAATAATAATTGAAGATTGGAAAAGGACTGGAAGAGACTATTTAATACTACTGAGACAGTCTTCTAAAAGATAAAGAGAAGAGGACATTTAAAATTAGACTGTCCAAAATCAAATTACAAAATGATGTTTGAGGACAATGATATAAAATATAAGAATGAAATGAAGGAAAACTGGAGTTATTCAGAGGATAGACCCAGTGAATCAGAATCATCACATGATGAGAAGGCTGACAAAGCCAATATGAATTTTTTAACAAACACTTATGAGGTAACACAAAACAATCCTGTAATGAATTATTATTATTCATGAAATTATTTTCATTCTTAAAATATGAAAAATTAAGATATTATTTAATATTGTATAAATCATGAAGATAAATTATTTTATATAAATGACAATTTTAAATTTGTGAAGAAGAAACATGGTCTTTAAATTTTTATTGAGTCTTAAATTACTATTGAAAAGGAAAATAATTCTCAGTTTCTCAATGAAAATAATGAACATAAACTTTCTAATGATAAATTGTGGAAGAATTCATATAAATAAAAAATGGTAGAAATACTATATCTCAAATTCATGGTAATAATGTGTCTCCTAAACACATTACAATTATATCTTATCAATGAGGGAAACCAAAATTCATTAAAAAATTTATATATCAAAATATAGAAATTTTATTTTTGTGACAATAAATGAAAAATTGGTTGTATGTTCTAGAACTATATTTTCTTTTAATACTACAATTTTCTCTAAATATAATATAGTTTTTTATAAGACATTAAAAATTCATTTACAAAACCCAAGAAGAAAATGTGGGTTATAAATGCTTTAATTACTAATATGGTTATACCCAAGAAAATCTGTGTACCATTATATTTTCTTTTTGGATCAATTTTTATAGGAAATCAATTTTAAGAGTTCTTTTAAGAGCATGTGGTACATGGATATTAGTAGTTCGAGACATATGATAGAGGACTATTCAATCATCAATATTCTTTTTGTGATTGATGGTGGGCATGTCAACTTTTGTGAAAATACTAATAGGAAAATAATTAGCCTTAGCCAAATTGGTATCTCTCACTCATTTTTAATTTCTTATGTCTTTTTGATTGTCTAAAGTACAATCCACATATTAGTTCCCAATTATGTGATTATGTATTTCATGTTAAATTTCAAAATTATTTATTCAATGTTATCAATTATAAAAATTATTTATTATGTACTACTTCTAGAAATGAAAATTTTTATGTTGTTAATTATTATTCCTTAGTTTCTCAAAATTTGTCTTTCTTGTGTTCTTTTCATAACGAGTATTGGCTTTAACATAACAGATGAGTCCACTGTATCATTTCCTCACATTGAATGCTATCTAGAAAGTATTAGTCAAAGAGCTACATAATCTTGGGATTCCAAATGATGAAGTTTTAAACCTTGTCATCAATGAAAGAATAATAAAAAATCATTTAATCCAATGAAATATATTTCAACTTCTCATCCTCTTGAGTTTGTTGACATGGATTTTTTAAAACATCTTTAGTTTCAAGTTTAAATTGGAATCAATGTGTCAATGTTTATATTGATTAATTTTCAATGTATAAATGAAATATTATTTAGATCACAAAAGTGAATCTTTATCTTATTATACATAGGGTTATAGTTCTATAGAAAACCTATATAGAATATGAATCAAATCTTAAATATGTGAAAAAGGTTGTGAGTATGAAAATAAAGAGTTTGAATATTTTTTTCTCACAAAATGGTTATAATCATAGCCTCCCTTCCCCATGTACACCCTACTAGAATGGATTTGAATAAATGAGAAATATAACATTAAAACAAATAGCCTAAACTTGATAAATTAATATGATTTAATAGTTTATATTTCGGCAGAGGTTATGAATTCAACTTTTTATTTCATTAATTGATTTTTAATTATACATATCCCTAACAAAACTCCCTAAGAGTTTTGGAATAAAAATAATACTAAGGTTAATTAATTTAATATTTTTGGTTGCGATGTTTATATCCTAAATAAAAATGATAATCCCGAAAATTTTCCTTCCAAAAGTGATAAAAATAATTTCTCTAGGTTATTCATCCTTTTACAATTCCATTAGACAGTTCAATAAATGAATCATCTTTGTATAATAATTTGTACATGTACAATTTGATGAAATGGATCCACACAAACCTAAGTCCCTGTTTAATACATTGATGATTATTTTTTAAATCTCGACATGAAATCTAATCTTCATAAATCTATAATTATTATAGAAAAAAATTCCAATTCTGAAAAATCTCTAGATTCTGATAATTTGGAACCTGAACATGAAGATGAAACAGATATAACAAGCCCATCATTTTATAGACATTTTAGAACCCTTCAGAATCATCTTTTAGATTTATTATTCAGAGACATAGATAAGGGGACATAGACTAGATCATTAAATAGAACTTAGGTTCAACATCATGACTTTTTGTCAAACTTTGAATAGAAATACCTCAAAGATGTAATCACTAATGAATTTTGGTTGATGTATATGCTAGAATAATTTGTTTCGTTCGAATGAAATAATGTTTGGAATCTTATTGAGAGACCCCAAGTCCAATAGACCATATGCAGTATGTGGATGTTTATAAAAAAATGGGATTAGGATGGCACTATATTAATAAATAAGGCTAGATTAGTTGTACAAGGATATATTGAAGAATAAAGAATTCAGTAAGAAGAATCCTTTTCACCTGTGGATTTTAATGAAGCCTTTAAGATTATTCTGTCTTATATAGAACATTTTAACATCAAACATTATCAAATTTATGTCAAAAGATAATTCCAAAATGGTTGTATAGTATGGGATTTTTTTATGAAAAAACCATAGTTTTAAAAATCAACATTTTCCAAATCCTATTTTCTAATTAATCCAAGAGCATGGTACGATATGCTCAACACTTTTCTTCTTTCTAAATGTTTTAAAAAAATGTAATTTTAACATTAATATTTTCAAAAAAATAATTCATAAATATGTTTTAGTTTTTCAAATATATATAGATAATATTATTTTTGGAACCTCTAAAAATTATTTATGTATTGATTTTTAAAAAATATTTCAATTAAATTATAAGTGTGTTTAATGGGTAAAATAAAATTAATTATTGGATTTAAAAGATTTCAAAATATTGAAGGTATTACTTTAAATCAAACTAAATATACAAATGATCATTTAAAAAATTTAAATGATGTAATCACTAAAAAATATTTTTTGATGGATATGCTCGAAAAATTGAATCAGTTTGAAATAAATAATGTTTAGATACTTTTTGATAAAACCAAATACCTTAGACCATATGTAGTAAGTCGGTTATTAAAAATAATTGTGGATAAGGAAGAGAAATAGTAACAAAAGGACCAGTTTAGTTGTACATTTTTATATTCATGAAGAGGGAATGAACTATGAAGTAACCTTTTAAAATGTTTCTTAGACTATAATTCATTAGGACCCTTCTAGATTTTGTAGCATAGTGGAACTTCATACATTATCAAATGGATGTCAAAAGTGCATTACTAAATGTTTATATAGTAGTGGTTTTTTGGTTTAAAAAAACCCCAGTATTAAGAATTTTCATTTTCCAAATAATTTTTCAAATGAAAAGGCATTTTATTGTTTAAAAAACACTCAAAGAGTTTGGTATTACATGCTAAACACTTTTATTGTTTCTAGAGGTTTTACAAAAGGTATTTTTGATCGTATTATTTTCATAAAAACAATTTCTAAATATGTTTTTGTTTTTAAAATATATATATAGTATATTATATTTGGATATTTTAAGAATTATTTATGTATTGATTTTAAAAAATGATGAAAATGGAATATGATGTGAGATTAATGGGTGAACTCAAATTCATTATCTGATTTCAAATATTAAAAAATATGGATAGTATTACTTTAAATCAAATTAAATATACTAAATAGATTATAAAGAATTTTAATATGGATAGTTCTAAAACTAGTGACACTCCTATGAGTACCACTTGTCAATTGGATATTGATAATGATGGGAAATTAGTTCATTAATCAAATTACAGAGGTATGATTGGAAATATTATTTATTTAAATGCTAGAGGACCGTATATTATTTGTACTTTGTGTATGTGTGATCATTTTCATGAATCCCTATGGTGTTAAAACATCATTATATTAAAATAATATTAAAATACAAACATTATACTACCAACATAGGGATGATCTATCCAATAGGACAACCATTTTACTTAGTTATTCAGAGGCTTAAGTTGGTGGTCACAAGTGACATAGAAAAATCACCTCTAGGTCATGTCGCTTTTTGGTAACATCTCTTGTTTCATGGTGTGGTAATAATAATAATTCTATTGCATTATCTACTACATAAGAAAAATACATTACTGTTGGTATATTTTTTCAACAGATTGTGAGGATGAAACAGATATTAAATGATTATAGATTTCAATATATGAATGTTACTGTAAATTGTGACCACATAAGTGATATTTAAATTATAATGTTGTAACACCCCTAGCTTTCACAATACGCTTCTCTTTTAATAATGCAATAGAATGCATTGTACGCAAGTTCGAGATTCTGAAACACCGCGACCAATCGATGTAGAAATTATGAATAGTAATACCCACTTTTTGAAATTATATAAATTTTATATTTCAAAATGGACTTCATTTTTGGATTCAGAATATAGAAATTAGCCTATGTTGAATTTTTCGTATTTTTCTGAGAACATCGAATTTTTTATGAGTAGTGAAAAATACATAAAAACAAATTTCTTAATAAAAATAATTTATAGTGATAAATTATACTATTTAGTGGTTTTTAATTTTAATTAGAATATATTTTTACCATTATATCCAATGGTGGTCATTAGAATTAATTTCACTTTGAAATTGGACATAAACAATTGTCAATCTTTTGATATATATTGTTTCTTAAAAACACGTTATTTGTTGTGACAGTGGGAATTAATTATAAAATTAATTAATGCAACATATAAGTTTTTAATTTTGAAAAATATATATCATTTATGAATTCGGAATATCAATTATAGCTTAGGGTGAAATTTTGGCATTATTCTAAAAAACATCAATTTTTGATGAATAGTGAAACCACTAAGTCATAGTTAAAAAACTGATTTTTCGTTTAAATGAAACATTACAACTTATGTGATTTAATTTTCAAAAATCAGAAATACATGATTTTCATTAGGAAGTAAAATGTGGTTCAATGGGATTAAATTTTTTTTTGTGAATAGTAACTTTTAAGTTTAATTGATCGCGATTAAAGGTAATTAGTGTAATTTAAGGTAAAGATAATGTTATAATAATATGAAATGAACTTCACACATGTCCTACACCTATTGGATACGTCCTGGACGACCAAGACAATCCATGGGTCAATTTGGGGACCCCATGGAGCCACTTTGGTAGGAAAATGTCTTTAAAATCTTTTTATTTAATGTTAAAATAAAAATGTCACAAACATGAGTTATTTTACTAAAACAATTTTTAAAATGGTGTTATACAAGTTATATTTTTTACTATAAATATTCATTAGAAATCTAAAAAGATTTCCTACATCATGATATATTTTTTATAATTTTTAGAAATTAGATAAGTTAAATTATTTATGACACAATGATGATGCAGTGATTACCTCATTAATTAATGATTTTAATAAAATGGAAGGATAATGTAAACTCTAAGACTTACACTTGTCCAAAGCCTATTGTATGGGTGTATTTTGAACCCTTATCACCATATCCTAGATATATATCATTGTGGGACCTTTATATTTTGAAAAGAATATCATAATAAAGTAACATTTCAATCCTTCCAAAAGTGCCCCTCCTCTCCTCTTATAAAAGGCCCCCACCACTACCACCTTATTCACAACATAAAGCCATTTGTCTCGGCCAAACTCGGCCCAAATACTCTCCCAACTTCCCTCTATTACTCTTAGAAGCCTCACTTTGGGCATAATTCTTCCCAAGGAATCCTTTGGATCAAATCATAAAAGAGTTACCCGATTTTAAGGTAATGTCTTCTTTTATGTTATTTTGTTTCATTTTGCTTATCCAACCCCTTAAACTCTTTTTATTAATTTATTTTATAACAACACCCGTATCCTAAATATTCTAGGATGTTGTTATAAGAAGTATTTGAGATACACTTACACACACCTACATCTAATGGTTAACGAACATACTGTTTCTGTGGATGGCGAATTTCTACCTCACGAAACGATGATTGTTCAACACTCATATAACACCTTCAAAGGTGACATTTAAGATGTCACTATATTTATATATGATATATAATATGTTTATGTTTTCCTTAATCTTCTGTATTTTTCATTTATGGCATACCTTTATGGTTTCCATTATGGGTAAACGCGATATTTTCATTTTAGGAAGTGCGGACTACCGCCCCTCAAAGTGATTTGAATCGTTAATGCCATATGTGGAATGTATAAAGGATGGAGTAAATGGTATTATACATTATATTATACTGGAATTATATTATATCTTTATATAATTATAACTTCATTCCATTAAATATGAAATAGAAATTAAAGTAGCGTTCATGCGTACGTACGGCTTACCATCTCCATGAACGATGCATTTCATTTCATACCTCTAAATGTTATGTAATATTATAAATGAATGTATATAATGGATATATATGATGTATATGATATCTAAATCATGAATATAATTATGGATATAATGGATATTTTATCACATGAACAACTTGTAATTTTAAGAAGATTATTTATGACTCAAGTACCAATGATCGACAAAACGACCGTTATTAACACAAATAATTACATAATGTTCATAACATGGTAATAAGTGATATAAAAGGAATAATAAACTTGAAAAAGGTTCTTAATAAAATATAAATTAACTCTAGTTTATTATTCAGGAGGATAAATAACGGTCGAGTCAAGTCAGACATGAGGTAAGGGAATTTCTTAACCCAATTTCCATTCTTTGGGTTAATCTTCTACATACAAATTATGTCATGATATTATTATGTACTATATTGTATTTTTAATTTCTTTATGTGTACTTATAGTGAATACACATAATAGATCAATTTTATTTTAAAAATGATCTTTGTAAGGAATTCGTCTCAATCCCCTTTCATTGAGGCATATTTGGTTTTATACACTACTTTCATTTATATGGTGTATAAACCCCATTGACTTTTACTTTTATTCAAAAGGAATCTTTTTATACGAAGCATTTTTACTAAACGGCAGAAGGAATGTTTTTTCTTACGTATGCGGCGACAACAACTTCTCCGCCTCCGTGACTATTATTTGAGTTTCAACTTCCAATATAAGCCAATTTTTTTTTAAAGAAAAATAAATATCATGTTTTACTTATCTTTTATTTTTGTATTGAAAATGGTTTTGATAAAGTTTTTATTATATCAATGTGTTTTATTGATATCTTGTTATTGAAGTGTGGAAATATTATGTTTCCTATATGCATGTTTTATGTGATAAAATTATGTTATGGTTTATGATATGTTTAAACATATTCATATGAGGAATGCATTGTACTTAATAAGTGACGGGTTGAGCCTGCTATAGCTCTCGATGCATTGGTAGGTCTCATGAGACAAAGTAGTGTCTTGGGACGAGGCCTTGACAAAATCTTATTTGTAGTCTTGGCACGAGGCCTTGGCTACGTGTTTATGATAGTCTGGTATTATGCATTCCATCATTATAAAAGTGGTTATTGATATTGCATGTGATTATTCGACTAGTAGAATATCCATGTGAGTGTGTAAATGGAATTATTTAATTTTATTTTTTCCATATTATGTTGAAGTTCAAGTTTAAAAAGGATTTTGTTTTAATTATACATTTCCTTAAATGTTAATGTTTATTTATGAAAGCTTCCGCAATATTGTTATCCTTACTGACCATCTGAGCTCACCCCTCTCAATGTTTTAATATTTTCCAGGATCTGAAAAAGTATTTTATGAATGACCTGCAGGGATAGTCCGAAGAGGGTATGAGTGTGGACTATGGAGACTTTGTTAATGTGGTTTTTCACTTTATGATTAAATGTAACATTTATGAATGTATCTAGTGTTTCCAAGGCTACTAAACTAATCGGTCTTTTGAGACTTGATATTTTGTGATCATGCCAATGTTACAAAGTAACGCACTGACTCTGGGAAATTGGGGTCAGGGCGTTATATTTGGTATTAGAGGCAGTTTAGTACTAACCTTGGAAGCTAGATTTAGATAATCTCTGATTAGAGCACATAGCCCGAAGACAAACATTGAGGATTAGTATAGAAGAACTTCCTAGAATTTTGGTATTATAGAGATTTTGTGAGTTTTCTGAGTAATACATAACTGTTTGGATACGAGCATATAGAGGCGGATCTCGCACAGATGTACATAGGGGTAAAACCCGAAAACACCGTTTTGAGCTAGACTCAACCGGGAACTGGTTCACGACAATGGGCCTTGCTGCACTCTTGGTTACGAAACTCCTGGGGAACATGCTTAGGATAATTCTCATTTTCTTTTCAAACCACTATGAAGGGTTATGAGTTCATACTTCCTCAAAGAAAACATTTTTATGATTATGGATTATATCCATAAATAGTTCAATTTATGTAAAGTGTTTTACAAGTATGGAATTATGTATTTTTATTCATAAACTGATCTAGTTTATTCCATTGTTTAGAACTGGCGCCTAGTGGAAGGAATGGAAACTGTATCAATGCACGCACTCCATGTAGGGATTCTCATCCTGCTCAAGATAATTATTGTGGAGCTGTAGATACAACTGGTGCTGATCAACTTATTACCATACATGGATAACTCATTCAGGTTATGAATAATAACATTACATGTATAAAGCACCCTGACCTGCAACGTGGAGGATCAATGATAGACCGCTTAATGAGGCAACGACCACCAAAATTAAATGGGGTTAGAAATCCATTAGTAGCTGAGCAATGGATAAACTCCTTAGAGAAAATATTACATGCCTTGGGGAGTAATGAAAGGGAAAAGGTTATCATGTCAGTTTACCGCCTCACTGGAGATGCCAATCAATGGTGGTCGCTGATTCAAAACACGAAAGAAGATGAAGAAGTATCTAATATGGAATGGAGGGAGTTCAAAGAGATTTTCAAAGAAAAATACATTCCTCTTGACCATCGAGCAGATATGGAATGAAAATTTCTGAGTCTGAGACAAAAGGAGGATGAGAATGTCGCAATGTATGAGGCCAACATTACAAAGTTAGCGAGGAATGCTACAGATTATATATGTATCCCAAGAAGTAAGATTGATCGTTTCTTTTTTAGGTTAAAACCATTTATTCGTCACACATTATTCTCACAAACCGTCTCGCCGTACGAAGACATTGTCTTATGTGCTATCAAGACAGAAAAGGAATTCTCTAAATCTTATGATAATAAAGTAAAGAAAGAGAAGAAAAGAACAGTGGAACAAGAGACATATAAAGAGAAAAAGGGAAAAAGGATTTTCCATTATGTGATAATTGTGGGATGAATCATCTCGGTACTTGCATAAAAGGAATGGGAGTTTGTTATAAATGTGGAGGAAAAGGTCACCAGGCTTATTATTGCAAGGGAAAGAAAGATGCTATCAATGTTGAATGATACAATTGTAGAGAAATGGGTCATTATGCAAATGAATGTCCTATGTGTCAGGGAAACAGACCTCCAAAAAGGCCAAGGTATCAAGGCCAAGCTTGTGCTATTACTACAGATGAAGTTGAATAATTATTTTATTTGTGTTTTTGGACTCATGAACTATATTATGGTTATAAGAATAATGTGATATATATAAGGAATGTACTGCAGTACTTGTTCTTTTCATTAAGGTTTTATTATGATGAAGGTAATTATATTTTTATTATGTGACAATAACAGAAACTTTAGTTTTTTGGGAATCTTTTGTTACAATTGATTTTCGAATTTAGAGACCTTTTAGAGAAATTCTGGACAAAGAAATTTTGGATAAGAATAGAGGATGGAATGGATTAATTTGAACTTTGGATAGTATTGTTTAAGGTTAAAACACTTTTGATGATTATTTTTGGAATATTATAATACTATAGATTAAGAAAAAGGACAACCTACAGGTTGGGGGATAACCCATCGCGTCGGAAAAAGCTGTAGGAATTGAACCCACAACCATAGTGTGACATGCCTTTATTACCTACCACTAGCCTACATGAAGTCTCTGATTATTAAAAAATAGTTTTCCTAATCTGAATGGTATGTGCTAATATTTTGAACCTTGTATGATTATGATAAATATAATATTTTTGAGTTCTATTATCTTTTTGAGTGAAAGTTGAGTTTGTGGTAGAAATTAGTTGAAGGTTGAAACTCTACTTGTCAAGCATAAATATACATACACCTACCTCATATTCTTTGAATAAATTAGTTCTTAAACTTTAGTAAAGGGATATTAAAACAAAAAAATGTGTTATCTTAAGACCTTATGTCTTGTTGAACTGATAATATTTTAAATCAACATAGAATGAAGGCTTTGAGGCCCTCAATTTTACACTTGTTTGTGATTGATGACCTCAATCACTCCCTACAAATATTTTTGATTTTTCTCCAATTGTATGTCTCTAATTTCCACCAATGTTCTCCTTATCAAGATCATAATTTGGTGGTGACTTTTTCATTTCCATTTCCCTCTTATTAAGGATAAATTTTATTAACCCTATTTCCGATGTGGGTTTTCTACAAAGGTATTTTCTATTTTTAACCTTTTATTTGCAAAGAAAAATGTCAAATTGTGAGGACGCAATTTATTGAAGGAGGGGAGAATGTAACACCCCGAGATTTCACGGTATGCTTCTCTTTCAATAATGCAATAGCTTGCATTGTACCCAAGTTCGAGATTCTAACACACCGCGACCAATCAAAGTATTATTTATGAATAGTAATACCCACTTTTTCAAATAATATATATTTTATATTTCAAAATGGACTTCATTTTTGGATTCGGGATATCAAAATTAGCCTATGTTGAATTTTTGGTATTTTTCTGAGAACTTCCAATTTTTTATGAATAGTAACAGATACTTAAAAAGAACTTTTCCAATAAAAATAATTTATAGTGATAATTTATACAATTTAGTGGTTTTAAAGTGTAATTAGAATATATTTGTACCATTTAATCCAATGGTGGTCATTAGAATTAATTTCTCTTTCAAATTGGACAAAAACAATTGTCAATCTTTTGATATATATTGTTTTTAAAAACATGCTATTTGTTTTGACGGGGGGAATTAATTATAAAATTAATTAATGCATCTTAAATGTTTGTAATTTTGGAAAATATACATCATTTATGAATTCAGAATATCAATTATATCTTAGGGTGATATTTTGGCATTGTTCTGAAAAACTTCAATTTTTGATGAATAGTGAAACCACTAAGTGGTAGTTAACAACTAATTTTTTGTTTAAATGAAACATTACCTCTTCTGTGATTTAATTTTAAAAAATCTGACATACATGGTTGTCATTAGGAAGTAAAATGAGGTTCAATGGGATTAAAATAATTTTTTTGTGAATAGTAACTTTTAAGTTTAATTAATCGCGATTAAAGGTAATTAGTGTAATTTAAGGTAAAGATAATGTTATAATAATATGAAATGACCTTGACACATGTCCTAAACTTATTGGATGAGTCATGGACGACCATGAAAATCCATGGGTCAACTTGGGGACCCCATGGAGCCACTTTGGTAGGAAAATGACATTAAAATCTTTTTATTTAATGTTAAAATAAAAATGTCACAAAAAAGAGTTATTTTACTAAAACAATTTTTAAATGGGGTTATACAAGTGATATTTTTTACTATAAAGATTCATTAGAAATATAAAAAGATTTCCTACATCGTGATAGTTTTTTTATAATTTTTAGACATTAGATAAATTAAAATATTTATGACGCCATGAGGATGCAGCGATTACCTCATTAATTAACGATTTTAATAAAATGGAAGGATAATATAAAATATCAGACGTAAACTTGTCCAAAGCCTATTGGATGGGTGGATTTAGAACCCTAATCACCTTATCCCAGAAATATATCATTGCGGGACCTTTAGAATTCAAAAAGAATTTCATAATAAAGTAACATTTCAATCCTTCCAAGAGTGCCCCTCTTCTCCTCTTATAAAAGGCCCCCACCACTACCACCTTATTCACACCTTAAAGCCATTTTTCTCGTTCAAACTCTGCCAAAATACTCTCCCAACTTCCCTATCTTACTCCTAGATGCCTAACTTTGGGAATAATTCTTCCCAAGGAAGCCTTTGGCTCAAATCAAAAAATAGTTACCCGATTTTAAGGTAATGTCTTCTCTTATGTTATTTTGTTTTATTTTGCTGTTCCAACCCCTTAAACTCTTTTTATTCTTTTTTTTGTAACAACAGCAATATCATATATATACTATGAGGTTTTTATAATAATGATTCGAGCTACACTTACACACACATACATATAATGGTTAACGAACATACTGTTTCTGTGGATGGCGAATTTCTGCCTCATGAAACGATGATTATTCAACACTCATATAACACCTTAAAAGGTGGCCATTAAGATGTCACTATATTTATATATGATATATAATATGTTTATTTTTCCTTAAGCTTCTGTATTTTTCATTTATGGCATACATTTATGGTTTCCATTATGGGTAAAGACGATATTTTCATTTTAGGAAGTGCGGACTACCGCCCCCTCAAAGTGATTTGAATCGTTAATGCCATATGTGGGATGTATAAATGATGGAGTAAATGGTATTATACATTATATAATACTGGAATTATATTATACCTTAATATAATTATATATTCATTCCATTAAATACGAAATATAAATGAAAGTAGCGTTTATGCGTACGTACGACTTACCGTTTCCATGAACCATGCATTTCATTTCTTACCTCTAAATGTTATGTAATATTATAAATGAATGTATATACTAGATATATATGATGTATATGATATCTACATAATTAATATAATTATGGATATAATGTATATTTCACCACATGATCAACTTGTAATTTTAAGATGTTTATTTATGACTCAAGTACGAAAGATCGAAAAAATAACTATTATTAACATAAATAATTACATAATGTTCATAACATGGTAATAAGTGATATAAAAGGAATAATGTAACAGCCCGAGATTTTATGAAAAATATTCTTTTTATTTCACTAATGTCTTGTATTGTACGCTACACCAAAAGGAGCTTGCACAACACGCATCCTTGACTTGACTTGCATACACGCAATCGCGACCTTCCTCGATAGCGTGTGTAGTACGCAATAACGAGTTTTACTAAACAACGATATGCTATTAAAATATTATTAAAACTAGCCGTTATGAATAGTAATAACCACTTTTTAAAATTCTGTAAATCTTATATTTCAAAATGAACTTCATTTTTGGATTCGGAGTATCGAATTTAGCCTAAGGTGAAATTTTGGTACTTTTCGGATAACTTTCATATTCTGATGAATAGTGAAAATTATTAATTATAATTAAAAAACAACTTTTTTAATCGAAATAATTAATAGTGATAAATTATTAATTTGAGTGGTTTTAAAGTATATTTAGAATATATTTTTACAATTTAATTCAATGCTGGTCATTGGCTGTAATTTTACATTTAAACCAGACATAATCAAGTATCAATCTTTTGATAGAAATTGTTTCTTAAAAACACGCTATTTGTCTTAACAGCGGGATTTAATTATAAAATTAATTAATTCAACTTCTATGTTATGAATTTGGTAAAATAGACTTCATTTTTGAATTCGGAATATGAAATATAGCTTAGGATGAAATTTTGGCATTTTTCTGAAAACCTTCATTTTTTGATTAATAGTGAAACTACTAAGTGGTAGTTAAAAAAACTGAATTTTTCATAAATCATAATTTTACCGCTTCTGTGAATGGAATTTCAAAAATCCAACAGACACGGTTGATATCAGTAAGTAAAATGTGGTTCAATGAGATAAAAATAATTTTTGGTGAATAGTAACTTTTTACTATTTTTACCGCGGTTAATAGTAAATAGGGTAACTAAGGGTAAATATGATATCAATATTACCCTAAAACATGTCCCAATTCTATTGGACAAGTGTAATTCGACCAAAAACAAACTTAGGAATAAAATATGACCATTTAGGCCCACATGGATTAGATTAGGAAATTTATTATTAATTTATTTAAAGAAGGGTTAAAATAGTTAAAATCAAAGTTTAATAAGTAAATCATTTTTAATATGGGGTTATACATAAGATAAATTCGACTATAAATATTCATTAGAAAGATAAAAAGATTTCCTACATAATGGTATTTTATTTGTAATTTTTAGACATCAAATAATTTAATTAATTTATGACACAAAGATGATGCAGTAATTATCTTATTTATGCAATATTGACATAATTGATGTTATAAACACCAAAATAAATGTAATTTGAGAATTTTTATGAATTACACTAATTTTCTAGGTTACTATGATATATTAATGTTGATTTAATCAACTTGGTTCGAACATTTAATTCTGTTATGACTTTCACAAAAATCATATATCAAATAGTGTCAAAATTGACACAAAATAGTTTTTAAATCAAATATTATATTATTAATTGTTATTTTATTCCTAAAAATCTAAGGTTCGGCCAAATGACTTAGATAAGGATATATATTTTAATAATAAACAATTTGGGGTTCGTTTGGCATGTTATAGTAAGTGTATTAACCATATAGTGAAAGAAAACAAAAAGACACGGTAAAAGTTAAATTATTTAACTTAGAGTTAAATCTAATTGATAAGGTTTAAAATAAGATCCAAACATGTCTAAATTTTATTTTTTGATGAGATTACAACCCTATCTCATCTAATCTTCGAATATGAGTCATTTTTTGAGGTTTTTAAGTGGGGTTAGATTTATTATAAATTAATATTTTTAAGAATTCCTAAGGTGCCCCTCTCCTCCCCTATAAAAGGACACCTCCTCCCCCTCCTCCTCACACCAATTTGAGCTCTCAAGCTCGGCCAACCCCTGCCAAAATCTCTTCTCCACTTCCCTAGAAACATCCTAGAGGTTCTGGTCTTCCTCAAAGACCAATTTTAGTACCCTAAGAGGAGGTCTCAAAGAGGCGCTTCAAAGAAGAGGTAATTACCGTTACCAATTCTTTCATCTTTATTTCTTCTTCCACTTCTTCTTATTAGGTTGTTTCATTATGAAGTAATAACATCAGTATCACTCATATACTGATATGTTATTATAAGTATGAAACATCCTTATTTCACCATCTATCCATCCTACGGAAAAAGAAATCACCGCGCGTGCGTACGTACGGAATATCGTCTCCACGCCGTTGTGTAATCTATTTTCCACCACCACCTTACATGGATGGGTATAATGGTGTAAAGAATAACTATACATATTTATTACAGCATCATATTTATTCTGATATATTGTATAATCCACTCCAATTCAATTCAATATTTATAGAAATGATATCATCGCTCGTGCGTACGTACGGACTACCGTCTCCACAACGCGATGAGATTCATTCTCCATGTTAACCATTTAAGAATGATTATAAAGTATATATAAGAAATAATAATGAAATATATGACATTATAAAGCTACTGGATTTATGTATATATATATATATGTATGTCATCTACTTACTTCCATTCAAGACAATAAGGAAAGGAAAATAGCGTTCATGCGTACGTACGGACTACCGTCTCCATGAACGGTGTTTTTCATTTCATTTATCTATCTATTATATATATATATATACTGAATATATATGATATATAAATCATATTTTATATTCTGGAAGTAAGTAAATCATGATATAAGTAATAATAATGTCAAGAACAACAAATCAAAACACCTACGATAAATGAAACGATTTTACCCAAAACGCTTCTTTAACATGGAATTTACAAAAGAACGGGTAATATAATGTCATAAGTGAACCATATATGATATCATAACAATGAATATGATTCTGTAATAAGTCAATAACATGATTTAAATCATTATACAGGAGGTTCAGACACTTACAAAGCAAGTCAGACCTAAGGTAAGGGAAATATCACAATCTCATTTTTATCCGAGATTGTTTATTCGTTAGTATTCACTGGGGTGTATTTTATCATCCACATCCATGTTTCATAAATATGTAATATTATTTCCATCCACCTACAATTTATTAAAACCATTTTTACCCTTCAGTGAGTTTTTAGTAATATGTATGAAAGGAATCTTTTGTTGTACGAGGTACTTTTTGACTTTCCGACAAAAGTACAAAGAATGTTTTTTTTAACTTATACGGCATGAATGGATTTTTAAAACATTATTTCCAAGAAGCTTCCTTTACAAGTTTTCAAGTTTATTTTTAATCAACTTCTTTTATTTTAAAGTTATATGACATGTTATGAAAGGAAAAAAATGTTTTTGAAGAAGAAATGATATTTTCCTCAAGAATGGAGTTTATGTGTTTTATCAAAATTATTTTCCATCTAAGATAATAAAGGGTTCTGTTTTTATCCCTGTTATTACATTTATTTGATCATGTTGTGATGGAATTATTTTTATGAATTCCTTTATCTTATATGAATTGATTTATGATGTCATGATGTTTCAAAAATCCCATTTTTGTTACATGTGTTATGCGATGATGTATGTTTTATGATTATGTGGCACACATAAGAAAGGATTCATTATAAGATGGGTGGGACCTATATCTCCCTCCAATGCATTGGGTAAAGATTTTATATCTCATGAGATAGACATGGCTGGAACGGAAGGTTATTTCGGTTCAGTGATACAGGACTGAAACGAGGAGTGAACTCGGTTCAGAAAGGGACTTCGTCCACTAAGATAGTCTTGGCAATGAGTCATGACTAACAAGAAATGATTTTCCATGATTATGTGTGCATGCCACAAAGTTTCAAGTTTCATGTTATGATTATGGTGATCTCATTTTCACTTCTATGATTTGTTCCATGTTAAGATATTATGATCTCTTTTGCAGGTTATGATTTTCAAAAAGATATGATATGATTTTTATTTCTTTTGTATACCCTTATTGAGCATTTGAGCTCACGCTTTTATGTTTTCTTTTCCCCAAGATATAAAGAACGGTTTTAGGTAAAAAAATGGGGAAGATCTTTATGGGAGATATTGAAGATCTTTCACCACGATTAGAAGATTACGTTCTGAGTTTCCAAAGACACTAAACTATTACGATCCTTGTGTGTGTGTGTTTTTGTTATGTACTAAGTATTCCGCAAAAGTAATGTAATGTCTATGTACGTCAGGCTTCGGGTCTCTACAGTTGGTATCAGAGGAAAGGTTTAGTCAACCTTTGGAAACTAGGATGCGAAAACGTTAGTGAGATCCCTAGAGATATTTGTAAGGTATGTCTATGGATGTCCCTAAGGTTAAGTATACGTATAGGTTATAGTACTAGAACTACGCTAACGATCATAGAATTAAACCTAAGATGTTATATGTTCAAGGTACTCCCCCTTTATTATGTTGTTTTCCCTAGCATGATTTTTGCCTCTCACGCTATTCTTTTTGGGTTTTAGAAAATGGCTGGAAACAAGGTGATTCACGATAATGGAGGAAATGATGGACAATGGAATGATATTCTTTATGAGCAACCAAATGAAATGGGATTTGGAAGTCCAAACATCATTATTATTCCGAATCAGCAATCTCATAATATGATCAATAAAGTAAAATTTGGTATGTTTCCTGACTCGGCTAATAAGAGAGAGATGGAGTTTCATGATGATCATAGAGGAAAGAAAGTTCAATTTCCCCTATGTAAATCATGTGGGAAGAGGCATCAAGGAGAATGTTTCAAAGGAACTGGAAGATGCTTTTGGTGTGGAAAAGAAGGACACAAAGCCAGTAAGTGCAAAGGAAAAGGTTCAGTTAATACCAGGGATGAGGATAATGGTATTGCTACGACATCAAAAATGGTTAAGTGTTTTAAATGTGGAATGTATGGGCATTATGCAAACAAATTCCCTAAGGGAAAGACTCATGAAGAGAATCAGTATGGTCGTATGGGAAGTATTTATGTGGATGATGATGAAGAGACTACCAATGGTATGTGAGATGAAAGAATTGTTGAAGCTCGGTCAATGGTTTAAGAATGTAGTGGAATGATTACATGTTTATCATGTGTAATGTTGTATAAGTAATCTCATGGTACTATGGAATAAAGAGACATGTAAGGATTGTAAAATTGTTGTCTGATTAATGTTACCAGTATCCATGAAAGGTTATTCAGATATTTTTGGAATGAAGATGATATGCGCATAATGAAGGGATAAGGGGAAAATTAAATGTTTGACAGTATTCATGAGCTCATTATTGATATAAGGACTAAGTGATATCATGGTTTGAGTATATAGAATTTTGAGGATTTCAGTATGTGAAATGTGTTAACTTTTAACTGCATTCAAGTTTTCACTAAGGTTCAATGGGTATTCAAGAGAGTACAAGATTAAGGCCTTTGAATGTTTGGAATGTGACCAACAAGATATATCTTATGATATATGGGGATCAATGATGGTATTAAATCTCTGGTAATCGTTTTCACTATGTTATGAGAATGGACTGCAGTATTATGAGCCTAATGATTGGAATGAATTATGTTGGACATAAGTTAGTATTGTTTAAGGATAGAAGTTTTTTTTCGATATTATTGATGGGATGTTATAGTAATATAGTTTTATAAAAAGGACAACCTGCAGGACGGGCGACAGCCCATCGCTTCGGACAAGGCTGTGGGAATCGAACCCACAACCGAAGTGCGACTGGCCTTTATCGCCTACCACTGACCTACAGGAAGTCCCTGTTTAGTAGAAACTAGTTTTATTATATTAAGCAGTATGATATGTGATGTATAAGTTCATTTTAGGAACCATATATGATTAATCTCACTATAGATGGATTTATGTATTTTTTGATAACTTTTCTATCCTTTTGTTTGAGACAGATGGAATGACCCATCATTCTATCACATGATCTGCTAACACATCGCGAATGACAAATTCAACTTCATTTCTTTAAGAGATGATGTGGAAATTGTTAAAGACACAGACAATAGTGATATTGTACCAAAATAAAGTAAGTATTTATTCTAATTCAAATTTTCATCTTTAGGGAAATGATCTTGAAAACCAAAAATGTTGTCCTAGTGATCTTATACCTGATGAATCAGATGGTACCTTATATCATCACAAATCTATGGATTTGTGATTACTGGCTTTTCCATAGCCATGTTCTCTACCACTCTCCATCAGAACATGATGGTTATATTTCTCTTCCATATCCATATTTTTACCTATGTGGAAACCCAGCGATTAGTTTATTTGGGTAATCGTTACATTTCATACTTTAGTTTTTAAAGCCAAGTTTTTGTATTCCTTTTTACGATGTGGGATTCTATTAAAGAATCTTTCGAATAGTAAACCATTTATAACCCCGACGAATTTCGAGGGCGAAATTCATTTTAAGGGGGGTAGAATGTAACAGCCCGAGATTTTATGAAAAATATTCTTTTTATTTAACTAATGTCTTGTATTGTACGCTACACCAAAAGGAGCTTGCACAACACGCATCCTTGACTTGCCTTGCATACACGCAATCGCGACCTTCCTCGATAGCGTGTGTAGTACGCAATAACGAGTTTCACTAAACAACGATATGCTATTAAAATATTATTAAAACTAGCCGTTATGAATAGTAATAACCACTTTTTAAAATTCCGTAAATCTTATATTTCAAAATGAACTTCATTTTTGTATTCGGAGTATCGAATTCAGCCTAAGGTGAAATTTTGGTACTTTTCGGATAACTTTCATATTCTGATGAATAGTGAAAATTATTAATTATAATTAAAAAACAACTTTTTTAATCGAAATAATTAATAGTGATAAATTATTAATTTGAGTGGTTTTAAAGTATATTTAGAATATAGTTTTACAATTTAATTCAATGCTGGTCATTGGCTGTAATTTCACATTTAAACTAGACATAATCAAGTATCAATCTTTTGATAGAAATTGTTTCTTAAAAACACGCTATTTGTCTTAACAGCGGGATTTAATTATAAAATTAATTAATTCAACTTCTATGTTATGAATTTGGTAAAATAGACTTCATTTTTGAATTCGGAATATGAAATATAGCTTAGGATGAAATTTTGGCATTTTTCTGAAAACCTTCATTTTTTGATGAATAGTGAAAATACTAAGTGGTAGTTAAAAAAACTGAATTTTTCATAAAACATAATTTTACCGCTTCTGTGAATGGAATTTCAAAAATCCGACAGACACAGTTGATATCAGTAAGTAAAATGTGGTTCAATGAGATAAAAATAATTTTTTGGTGAATAGTAACTTTTTACTATTTTTACCGCGATTAATAGTAAATAGGGTAACTAAGGGTAAATATGATATCAATATTACCCTAACACATGTCCTAATTCTATTGGACAAGTGTAATTCGACCAAAAACAAACTTAGGAATAAAATATGACCATTTAGGCCCACTTGGATTAGATTAGGAAATTTATTATTAATTTATTTAAAGAAGGGTTAAAATAGTTAAAATCATAGTTTAATAAGTAAATCATTTTTAATATGGGGTTATACATAAGATAAATTAGACTATAAATATTCATTAGAAATAAAAAAATATTTCCTACATAATGGTATTTTATTTGTAATTTTTATACATCAAATAATTTAATTAATTTATGACACAAAGATGATGCAGTAATTATCTTATTTATGAAATATTGACATAATTGATGTTATAAACACCAAAATAAATGTAATTTGAGAATTTTTATGAATTCCACTAATTTTCTAGGTTACTATGATATATTAATGTTGATTTAATCAACTTGTTTCGAACATTTAATTCTGTTATGACTTTCACAAAAATCATATATCAAATAGTGTCAAAATTGACACAAAATAGTTTTTAAATCAAATATTATATTATTAATTGTTATTTTATTCCTAAAAATCTAAGGTTCGGCCAAATGACTTAGATAAGGATATATATATTAATAATAAACAATTTGGGGTTCGTTTGGCATGTTTTAGTAAGTGTATTAACCATATGGTGAAAGAAAACAAAAAGACACGGTAAAAGTTAAATTATTTAACTTAGAGTTAAATCTAATTGATAAGGTTTAAAATAAGATCCAAACATGTCTAAATTTTATTGGTTGATGCGAATACAACCCTATCTCATCTAAGCTTCGAATATGAGTCATTTTTGGAGGTTTTTATGTGGGGTTAGATTTATTATAAATTAATATTTTTAAGAATTCCTATGGTGCCCCTCTCCTCCCCTATAAAAGGACACCTCCTCCCCCTCCTCCTCACACCAATTTGAGATCTCAAGCTCAGCCAACCCCGGCCAAAATCTCTTCTCCACTTCCCTAGAAACATCCTAGAGGTTCTGGTCTTCCTCAAAGACCAATTTTAGTACCCTAAGAGGAGGTCTCAAAGAGGCGCTTCAAAGAAGAGGTAATTACCGTTACCAATTCTTTCATCTTTATTTCTTCTTCCACTTCTTCTTATTAGGTTGTTTCATTATGAAGTAATAACATCAGTATCACTCATATACTGATATGTTATTATAAGTATGAAACATCCTTATTTCACCATCTATCCATCCTACGGAAAAAGAAATCACCGCGCGTGCGTACGTACGGAATACCGTCTCCACGCCGTGGTGTAATCTATTTTCCACCACCACCTTACAGGGATGGGTATAATGGTGTAAAGAATAACTATACATAGTTATTACAACATCATATTGATTCTGATATATTGTATAATCCACTCCAATTCAATTCAATATTTATAGAAATGATATCATCGCTCGTGCGTACGTACGGACTACCGTCTCCACGACGCGATGAGATTCATTCTCCATGTTAACCATTTAAGAATGATTATAAAGTATATATAAGAAATAATAATGAAATATATGAAATTATAAAGCTACTTGGTTTATGTATATATATATATATGTATGTCATCTACTTACTTCCATTCAAGACAATAAGGAAAGGAAAATAGCGTTCATGCGTACGTACGGACTACCGTCTCCATGAACGGTGTTTTTCATTTCATTTATCTATCTATTATATATATATATATACTGAATATATATGATATATAAATCATATTTTATATTCTGGAAGTAAGTAAATAATGATATAAGTAATAATAATGTCAAGAACAACAAATCAAAACACCTACGATAAATGAAACGATTTTACCCAAAACGCCTCTTTAACATGGAATTTACAAAAGAACGGGTAATATAATGTCATAAGTGAACCATATATGATATCATAACAATGAATATGATTCTGTAATAAGTCAATAACATGATTTAAATCATTATACAGGAGGTTCATACACTTACAAAGCAAGTCAGACCTAAGGTAAGGGAAATATCACAATCTCATTTTTATCCGAGATTGTTTATTCGTAAGTATTCACTGGGGTGTATTTTATCATCCACATCCATGTTTCATCAATATGTAATATTATTTCCATCCACCTACAATTTATTAAATCCATTTTTACCCTTCAGTGAGTTTTTAGTAATATGTATGAAAGGAATCTTTTGTTGTACGAGGTACTTTTTGACTTTCCAACAAAAGTACGAAGAATGTTTTTTTTAACTTATACGGCATGAATGGATTATTAAAACATTATTTCCAAGAAGCTTCCTTTACAAGTTTTCAAGTTTATTTTTAATCAACTTCTTTTATTTTAACGTTATATGACATGTTATGAAAGGAAAAAAATGTTTTTGAAGAAGAAAGGATATTTTCCTCAAGAATGGAGTTCAAGTGTTTTATCAAAATTATTTTCCATCTAAGATAATAAAGGGTTCTGTTTTTATCCCTATTATTACATTGATTTGATCATGTTGTGATGGAATTATTTTTATGAATTCCTTTATCTTATATGAATTGATTTATGATGTCATGATGTTTCAATAATCCCATTTTTGTTACATGTGTTATGCGATGATGTATGTTTTATGATTATGTGGCACACATAAGAAAGGATTCATTATAAGATGGGTGGGACCTATATCTCCCTCCAATGCATTGGGTAAAGATTTTATATCTCATGAGATAGACATGGCTTGAACGGAAGGTTATTTCGGTTCAGTGATACAAGACTGAAACGAGGAGTGAACTCGGTTCAGAAAGGGACTTCGTCCACTAAGATAGTCTTGGCAATGAGTCATGACTAACAAGAAATGATTTTCCATGATTATGTGTGCATGCCACAAAGTTTCAAGTTTCATGTTATGATTATGGTGATCTCATTTTCACTTCTATGATTTGTTCCATGTTAAGATATTATGATCTCTTTTGCAGGTTATGATTTTCAAAAAGATATGATGTGATTTTTATTTCTTTTGTATACCCTTACTGAGCATTTGAGCTCACCCTTTTATGTTTTCTTTTCCCCAGGATATAAAGAAAGGTTTTAGGTAAAAAAAAAACGGGGAAGATCTTTATGGGAGATATTGAAGATCTTTCACCCCGATTAGAAGATTACGTTCCGAGTTTCCAAAGACACTAAACTATTACGATCCTTGTGTGTGTGTGTTTTTGTTATGTACTAAGTATTCCGCAAAAGTAATGTAATGTCTATGTACGTCAGGCTTCGGGTCTCTACAAATAATAAATTTGAGAATGGTTCTTAAGCAACTATAAATTAACTCTAGTTTATTTTTCAGGAGGTTAAATAACATTCGAGTCCAGTCGGACACGTGGTAAGGGAATTTCTTAACCCAATTTCCATTATTTGGGTTAATCTCCTACTTTCAAATTATGTCATGATATTATTATGTACTATCATGTATTTTTAATTTATTTATGTGTACTTATATTGAATATACATAATAGACCTATTTTATTTTAAAAATTATCTTTGTAAGGACTTCGTCTCAATCTCCTTTCATTGAGGCATATTTGGTTTTATACACAACTTTCATTTATATGGTGTATAAACCCCATTGAATTTTACTTTTATTCAAAAAAAAGTCTTTTTATATGAATAATTTTTACTAAAAGACAAAAGGAATGTTTTTTCTTACGTATGCGGTGACAAAGACTTCTCTGCCGCCGTGACTATTATTTAAGTTTCGGCTTCATTTATAAGCCATTATTTTTTTTAATGAAAAATAAATATCATTTTTTACTTATATTTTATTTTGGTATTGAAAATGGTTTTGATAAAGTTTTTAATATATCAATGTGTTGTATTGATATCTTGTGATTGAAGTGTGGAAATCTTATGTTTACTTCATGCATGTTTTTTTTGATACAATTATGTTATGGTTTATGATATGTTTAAACCTGTTCATATGAGGAATGCATTGGACTTAATAAGTTATGGGTGGAGCCCGCTATAGCTTTTCGATGCATCGGTAGGTCTCATGAGACAAAATAGTGCCTTGGAATGAGGCCTTGACAAAATCTTATTTGCAGTCTTGGCACAAGGCCTTGGCTACGTGGTTATGATAGTCTGGCATTATGCATATCATCATTATGAAAGTGGTTATTGATATTGCATGTTATTATTCGATTAGTAGAATATCCATTTGAGTAATTAAATGTCATTATTTAATTTTATTTTTGCCATATTATACTGAAGTTCACGTTTAAAAAGGCTTTTGTTTTAATTATACATTTCCTTAAGTGTTAATGTTTACTTATAAAAGCTTCCGCAATATTGTTATCCTTACTGAACATCTGAGCTCACCCCTCTCAATGTTTTAATATTTTCCAGGATGTGAAGAAGTATTTTATGAATGTCCTGCAGGGATAGTCAGAAGAGGATATGAGTGTGGACTGTGGAGACTTTGCTATTGTAGTTTTTCACATTATGATGTAATGTAACATTTATGAATGTATCTAGGGTTTCCAAGGCTACTAAACTAATCGGTCTTTCGAGACTTGATCTTTTGTGATCATGCCAATGTTACGAAGTAACGCACCGAATCTGGGTAATTGGGGTCGGGGCGTTACATATGTACCCAGTTTCTCATTCATGGAAAAATAATATTGATAAAAGCCATCGCTTTTTGAGAGATCGTTAAAAAAAGGTGACATAAATCTTTATTTCATTGGCATCCGACGTCATCTTATTTACATTTTACTAATAAATAAAAATTTTGAAGAATGAGTTACATCATACATGAGTTATGAATGATCAAATTTTGATTCATATCTGATAATGTATCATCAGTTATGTCTCATTGATGATGTCTTACTATTGATGACTCCTTGATATGACTCATCGAATGTACTCACCAGTAGGACTCACTAATAAGGCTCACCAATCAACTTTGTCATTTCATTGTCTGGATGATAAAATGATAGTATTTTATTTGTTTCATTTTATTTCTATATTATTTTTAAATTTTAATTTTTGAAAACCCATAAATGATAATGAAGTGATGCCCCGACACATTTTTTTACTCTCACACCTACTCTCTCACTCATCTCTTTGATCCTTTCTCTCCCAAACACCTGCTACACTTATCCTTTGAACCCAAAATCGTTGAATGTCACCAATGGATCGAGTTTAGAATGCATTGAAGATGTATGAGGATGAGTCGCATCCATCTAATAATCAAAATGTTGAGTCCAGTGAACATAAACCAATACATATATATCCCGAACTCGTGAGCCGAATCATCCCTCTAGAGAAAGAAGTATATGCCAAATTGTTACTCACATGTAATTCTATCCTATTGAATGTGTTGAAAACACATGGATGGTTGGAGTGGTTATCCAATAATAAAAGGCATTATTACCTAAGGAATGGGAATGAGTTCTATCTCCATGTGGAATTTCATCTCAAAGGGTCAGAGATATTTCATAGAAATTCTATAGTAAATGGAGGAAAATTCAATTTTTCATTCGATTATTGAGAATAATGATTGAAAGTACCCTGTAATGGTGTGTTTGATGATCATCCATGAAGTGAACCTCCACCTAGTTATTTTTTCAGTTATGAGGAATGTTGGACTAAAACTATTGGTAATGGTTATCTTATAAAGCCAAAAGAAACATATTTTAACAGTGAAAGTAGGTTATTGTTCATGTTTATTCAACATCAATTATGTATAAAAATCTGGACATTGCCTCTTTGAAAGACCAAGTTGTTTATTTACTAGATTTTTTGCAAATAATATGTAAGAATAACTTGTGATTGTGTTTAATGGTATATAAGAATAAGATAATAAACCCCTGCTACAAGACATATTCATTGTATTATTCTAAGCATATTTCTATAATTTCGGAAGTTAAATGTTTGGTTAATGAGGTTGAAGACTGAGTAACTGACTGTGATGAGTTTTTCATCATGAAATTCATTTGTATGTGGATGAAGGTAAATTGGAATCTCTTAAAGAAATTTTGGGTTGAGGAAAATGATAATATTTAAAATTATTTTGATCCTATTTAATCTACCACAAGGAAAAGATACATGGTTTACCCAGGTCTAGAACTATTTGAGGTTGTTGGGTATTTTGATGAGGATAATGGAGCTGAGTCAAAACAAATAAATGAAACCCCTGTAGATGATAGATGTGTCCTAGATAATGACTGACATCTAGAAGGTATGAACTATGGGCCTACTAGCCAACATAGGCATGTTCCTTCAAAGAAACCCCTTCGAGAAGACGAAGATGATGAAGAGACCGAACAATCAGAAAATAATGAATATATCAGTGAAAGTGGTATGAAGAATATAAGGATTAAAAAGATGAAAATGATGAATGTAACAATGAGGAAGAAGAAGAGTATTATGGTGATGGAGATGAGGAAGAAAATAAAAATATAATGAAGAATATGGTGAAGAAAATGAAGATGCTTTAAGTGATAAGGAAGAAGAAGGAATTCGTGAATCTAATATACTGTCAGACAATCCTGATGATGATCATGGTCCCATTGTAGAGTATATTGACAATTCTCTAGAGAATATTTATCCTAGAAATCCATCCGATACTAGTTTATTGGAACAAACATCAATTTTGGAATCCAATGATTATCCAGAGTCAGTTCTATTTGAGGAAAGGGTTCCAGATGTTCAAACCCATGAAGAAGTTCATGTTGAAGATGAATATTCAGTATCCCTTATACAATAACATGTTTATTTAAAGAATACAACTCCTGTTGAGATTAGAGAACTTATTTAGGGGTAGAAATAGCCAAAAAATGTTAGAATTGGAGTTCTGGCTTCCTATGATGATACAGTTGTGCCTAACTGTGAAATGGATCTAGGATATCTGAATTTGGGTTCGCAATACCCTAATAAATAAGACCCGAAAACTAATCTGAAGGGATATGTGGTAGATGGAACAACTTCTATTGAAACAAATCAACTAGTATCCCCTATTTATACTTCATTGGATATACCATAGCTTTCATATTTTGTGTCTAATACTAACATCATTTTTTTATAGGAGAGTTGTTCTAAGTAGTTGGATTTGATATTCCATAACACCCATCTCTAGTGGAGAGTCTAAATAACAGTGATGCGACTATTTTAACTGAATTATTTATTTCTAAAATTTAACCTCACATGTTTACAATGGTGGAAGGGATTGTAACATACAATTAAAACTATCATAATGCACTTATTTCTATAATTTTTTCCCTTAATAGTCGAATCAATGAATATAATGAATCTGTAGAAAAATTATTAAATCTCTTGATGTCTTATAAGGATCCCACTCCTTCATCTCATTACCATGATTTGAATCATTTTAGAATAGTATTTTATAATCTAATTAATGATGCATCAACGTAGGCTAATCTTGCTGTTTAGTCTCTTGATTTTAACAAGATCATATCTGTAATAAGTAAAAAACTTCAGATAGTGATGGGTGGAAGATATCAGGAAATTCAATCTAAAATTAAAAAAAAATTGTGGTCATTAGCATGAAATGGTAATATAATACAGTAAATATGCCAATAATACGTAAGAAGAGAGAAACAATGAAGTAGTCATCTACATTATGATGTTTTATACTAAGCCTCAACTGAATATTCATTTCAAGAATCTAGTTGTAAAATTGAGACTACATCTGATCACTCATGTCTTCATAGAAAAAGTAAAGAATATAAAAGAATCCACTAATACTATTCATCATTTAATGGAAAATAAATAGTATTTTTAATGCAATTGACTATAGTGTGTATATTATAATGGACTTTATCAATATGTTGAAGCCCCTCCTACATCAAGAGTGTAACTCCCTGATATTTTATGAGAAGTATATTTTTTTATGTATTATTTTATACGTAAATGAATCTTTCACTACACACAACACTAGCCTGGCTTGCATTACACGCAATCACGACCTTCCTCGATAGCGTGTGTAGTACGCAATACCGAGTTTCACTAAGAAACGATATATTATAAACTAGCTGTTATGAATTATAATAAATTAATTTTATAAAATTATAATTCATCTTACCCATTTTGTAGAATGAGGTATGAAAACAATATCAGTTTTTTAGATAAAAGATGTATTTTATAAAAAATGCAGTTTTATCACCTTTTGATGGCGCACCCATTTTAAATCTATTTGTTGACGGGTTTATAAGTTAAATTTGACAAAATAAAATTTTTCTTTCAAACCAGGATAGAAAAATTTACTTTGATAAAATTTTCATAATATTCTGGTAAACTTCATATTTTGATGAATAGTAAAAACATGCTATATTATAATTAGAAAAAACTTTTTACATCACAATAATTTTTATGGTTTTATTATAATATTTAATGGTATTAATGTATAAATAGAATATATTTTTACTATTGAATATAATTTATTTCATTATCATTAATTTTACATTGAATTCATAGGTAAAAACATTTCAATCTTCGGCAATGTTTTAACTTTTAAAACTCATTTGCTTAACATCGGGATTAATTTTAAATTAATTACTGCAACTTATGTGTCTTGAATTTTAATTAATGAATTCCATATTTGGAATCAATGGGTCCAAATTATGTTAATAGGTTAGTTTTATTTATTTTTGATATTATGAATAGTAACTACGGTAATTTTTATTTACTACTGTTAAAGGTAAATAAGGTAAATCACAGATAAAAAAATATTATCATAATTCAAAATTACCTTGAAACTTGTCCTAACCGTATTTTATGAGTAGTGGCCGACCATGGGCATCCTTGGGTCGATTCTGGGACCCCATTGAGCCACTTGGTAGTGACAATGAAAATTTGGATTAATTAATTTAATGTAAAGACAAAATTGACATTAACAAAGATCTTTTAGTAATTTATTTTTATAAGGCGTTATATAAATTATATTTTCGACTATAAATATAAATTGGAAAGATAAAAATATTTCCTAGATAGTGATATTTTTTTTTTATAATTTTCAGACACCATATAAATTAAATTATTTATGACACAATAATGATAAAGTATTTACCTCATTAATAAATGATTTAAATAAATAAGATTATAATGATTATAATATTTCCCAAATCATGTCTAATTATGATTGGATTATTTTATTTCGACCGTTATTCATATTATATTCATCTTTAATGATTTTTGGACTTTTTGAAACTGAAGATAAGTTTATAATAAAATAATATTTCCACACATTCCAAAGGTGCCCCTCTCCTCCCTTATAAAAGGGAACCTCCCCCCTCTCCTCCTCACACCAATTTGAGCCTTCAATCTCATCCAATCCTTGACCATTTCACTTAACCACTTCTATAGAAACCTACTAGAAGTACTGGTCTTCTCAAAAGACCAACTCTAGTGCCCTAAGAGAATGTTTAAATGAGGCACTTCGAGAAAGAGGTAATACCTTCTACCGTTTTCTTCAAGTTCCATTTTTCTTCTACTCCATCTTTTTAGTTTTTTCATTATGATGTAATAAAATCAATATCTCTTATATACTGATATGTTATTATAAATATGAAACAAACCTATTTCACCTCTTATCCATACTACGGTAATCAAAATCACCACGCGTGCGTACGTATAGAACACCGTTTCCAGACCGTGGTGTAATATGTTTTCCACCACCACCTTACTTGGATCGGTATAATGGTTTAAATAAATAACTATATCTGATAATTTTAAATTGGTATTGATTCAGAAATATTATACATACACTTCAATACAATTCCACAATCATGGGAACGAAAACATCGCTCGTGCGTACGTACAACCTACCGTCTCCACGATGTGATGCAACTCGTTCTATATGATCTTCATTGAATAATGATTATATTAATGGATTGAATGAATTGTTATGATATATATTACACTAATACCATTCTGTAAAAGATGTATCTTTGTCCTATAAAGATGAATAATAATTCATTCGACAAAACACGCATAAGAACATAAACCAATAAACACTCGAATAACAAGTAGAAAT